>CM062819.1:610554907-611253657 GCA_031772625.1 Pinus tabuliformis
TTTATAGATAGTTCCTGGCCATGAGGTCCATGATAGAGGTAATGTATAGGGACTTTAGGAAACATAAAGATGAAGGTTCATCAGGTTCCAAACAAGATAAAGGAGAAGAAGAGTCCCTCCTCCATGACCCACTCAAAGGCAAAGGGAAAGAATAAAACTTTCTCACACCTCCTAATAGCCTTGAACATAAAAAGAAGAAATCTTTGATTAAATTAGATGTTAAATTTTATTTACCAATATATGATGGAGAGTTGAATGCGGAGAAGCTGGATAATTGGATAAGACAGATTGATGTTTATTGCAGAGTGCAGAGTATCGACTCAAACAAGAGTAAGATTCAGTTAGCCAACCTACGCCTGGGAGGCAGTGCCTTGGTATGGTGGGAAGGTAGGACACAAGATGACATGAAGAAGCATGCTAAGATTATTTCTGTCTGGAGTGAATTTGTTTCTGCAATCAAAAAGCAGTTATATCCACTAGCTTACATGTAGCAAGCCATGATGAACTTTCAAACTCTTAGCCAATTGAAAGGGAAAAGTGTACAAGGTTACACCCAAGAATTTAGGAAAAGAGCTTTGATTCTAGGAATTTTTTTAGACTTACCTAAGACTCTGTTGAAGTACATAGGTGGTCTACACAGCTACATGAGGCACACTATCCTCATGTTTAATCCCACTAGTATAGATGAGCTATCAGTTAAAGCTACACATCTAGAAGCTAGAGGAAAGAATGGGAACCCAGAAGTTGGGGGATCATTCAAGCCCATTGCAAGTAAGAATATGGAGAAAAGAAAACAGAAATGGAAGGAGAGGAAGGCCAACACTGTATAGAAAAGGAAGTCTTCATGCATTCACTATAAGAAGGATGGGCATGATGATGAGCACTCTTGGATCCTGCATCCGGAGTTGAGACCTAAGAAGTTCGAGGGCAAGAAGAAGAATACTTCTACAACTATTTAGAAAGATTTGGGGTTGGACTCAAGAGATGAAACAACCATTGCAGCCACAGGTATAAAGGTAAAAATTCTGAAGCATCTACTAGTAATTCTGCACAATCCACTAATAATGAAGAAAATGAGAGAAAAATACATGAGATTTTCCATATTCGAGTTATTTCCAAGCATCAAAATATTGATACTTTGTTTGATAGTGGCTCACAAGTAAATTTAATTTCTGAAGCAATTGTAAAGAAGTTGGGATTATTGACTACAACTCACAAGAAACCATACCCATTAGGTTGGTTAAGTGATAAAGCACAACTACAAGTGACTAGACAATGTAAACTTAAGTTTTCTTTTGGGTTAGCATTTGTAGATGAGGTTGAGTTAGATATAGTTCCTTTGGATATATGTGGAATTGTTTTAGGAAGTCCCTACTTGTATGATAGAAAAGCTATTTTCTATAGAGTTGAGAACAAGTATCTCCTCGTTAAAGATGGAATCGAATATATTGTAAGAGCTCATAAGCTCAAGAATAATTATACTCTCATAAACTTGGGGCAGATGAAACGAAATGTAAATTCATGCAAACAATTTTTACTGATGGTTGTAAAGGAAAAGAAACCCGATAAAACCAATGTATTTGAGGGCTGTGATGCTAAACAACAAGTTGATTTAGAAAAAGTTGTTTCAGAATATGATATCTTGTTTCAAGAACCTAAAGGTCTGCCACCCAAAAAGGAAATAGTGCATGATATTAATTTGCAGCAAGATACTCCACTGCCTAACATCGAAATGTACAGGTTGTCTGCTTTAGAGAATGCAGAAATCAAGAAGTAGGTGTAGGATTCGCTCGAGAAGGGGTTCATCAGACCTAGCACATAACCATGTGGGTCTCCAATCGTTTTGGTGAAAAAGAAAGATGGCTCGTGGACAATGTGCATTGATTGCCGAGCACTGAATAAGATAACAATAAAAAATCGTTATCCCCTTCCTCACATAGTTGATCTATTAGATCAGTTAAAGGAAGTTGTTTTTACAAGTTAGACTTGCATAGTGGATATCATCAGGTCAGAGTTGCAGAACAAGATGCATGGAAGACTACTTTCAAAACAAAGCAGGGCTTGTATGAGTGGCTGGTTATGCCTTTTGGCTTAGCTAATGCCTGCTATATTTTCATGAGAATAATGAATGATGTACTTAGACCTTTTATTGATGATTTTTTTATTGTATATCTGGATGACATTCTCATATTTAGCAAAACATGGGAAGAACACTTAAAGCATGTTAAGCAGACACTAGATGTTTTGAAAAGAGAAAAACTTTGTGTTAAACTCTCAAAATGTGAATTTGGTAAAACATATTTGAATTATTTGGGACATATAGTAGGCAGTGGTGAATTGAATATAGATCCCTCTAAGGTGGCAGTCATTATAAACTAGCCTAAACCCAAATTTTTTACAGAAGTTAGAAGCTTCTTAGGAGCAGCACAATATTGGAGAAAGTTCATTTCTAACTTTTCCTTAATTGCAGCTCCCTTACATGCTTTAATACGATTGAACAAGGTGTTTCAGTGGGGAGGCAAACAGCAAAAAGCCTTCAACACCTTGAAAGAAAATATTAGTACAACACCAGTACTAGTACTGCTTGATCTTCAAAGACCATTTGAGATCCAAATGGATGCTAGTGACTATGCGATGGGAGCAGTGTTGATACAACACGGTAAACCCATATGTTATCATTCTGAGACATTTAATTTTGCAGTAGTTAACTATTCCACATATGATAAAGAATTGTATGCATTAGTACAGAGTGTGAAAAAGTGGAAACATTACTTAATGGGCAAAGAGTCAGTTATACATACTGATCATCAACCACTTCAATATCTACACTCCCAAACTAAGTTGCAACAATCAAGACACTATAGATGGATGGGCTTTCTACAACAGTTTCATTTAGTCATCAGATATAAAAAGGGCATACACAATAATGTTGTAGATATGTTATCTAGACCAATTATAAACGCATCTACTATACTTAAGAATAACTCAGTATTGCATGAGAGCTACATTGAACAATATGCTCAAGATATAGATTTTAAAGATGTATATGCAACTTTAAGTCAAGGCAAACAAGTAGAAGAATTGGATTATCATATTAAGGACCAACTCTTGTATCATTGTGGGAAGCTATGCATTCCACAAACTAAAAGAGTAAAGATAATTCGAGAAGCACACACTTCTCTAATATCAGGTCACTTTGGGGTAAGTAAAATAGTTGCACAACTGCAAAGATTTTGTTATTGGCCAAAAATGAATGAGACAGTTTCTAGATATGTAAGAGGGTGTACCATGTGTGCTAAAAGCAAGCCCAACAATAGAAAACTAGGCTTGTACACTCCACTACTAGTTCCTTCTCATCCTTGGGAAAGTGTTTCCATGGACTTTGTTGGAGGACTGCCTAAATCTAGGAAAGGTCATGACTATTTATATGTTGTTGTGGATAGGTTCAGCAAAATGTGTATTTTGATACCTTGTAATAAACAGATTACAGCTGAACAAACTGTAAAATTGTTCTTTCAGCATGTATGGGTTCATTTTGGATTACCCACTTCCATTGTATCTGATTGAGATTCCTGATTTGTTGGGAAGTTTTGGTCGAGTCTGTGGGAACTGATGGACACCAAACTGAAGAAAAGCACAGCCTTTCATCCACAGACAGATGGCCAGATAGAAGTGGTCAATAGGATAGTGATCCAGTTTCTCAGAGGCTATTGTAGCAAGCATCCCAAAATTTGGGATGAACATTTGTGTTATGTGCAGCATGCTTACAACTGAGCAAAACATTCTTCTACACAGAGATCTCCTTTTGAGACCTGTTTTGGTTTCACACTAAGGTCTCCCTTGGATTTTGTCTTTGGTAAAGACATAGTAGTTGATGGACACAGTGATGTGGACAAGGCAACCAAGTTCATTGAACAAATCCAAGAGATTCACCAGGCAGTACAGGAACAGCTAGAAAAGAGCCAAGCCAAATACTAGGCAAGGCATGACAAGCATCAGATGGAGCATAGTTTCCAAGTTGGTGATCAGGTCTGACTTTATATCAGCAAGTCTGACTTTATATCAGCAAAGACAGAATGCAAGGTGAAGGTAAAAAGCTAAAGACAATAAGGTATGGACCTTTCAAGATACTTGAGAAAATTGGTGAGAATGCTTTTTGCCTTGATTTACCAGCTTACATGCACATCTACTCAGTTGTTAATGCAGACAACTTGAGACTATTTGAACCTTAATTAATTGAAGGTCCCAAAGAGAAGAGTCAATTACCTTCTGTTGATGATCTGTTACCTGAATATCTAAATGAATTGCAGGAAGATACAGTTCTGGATAGAAAGGTATGGATGATGCGCAGGGGAGATGTTTAGTACCTTAGGATTGGACTCCAGGGTTCAAAGCCAAGCAGTGGAAAGTGGATAGAGATGGGACAAGTGAGACAGCTATATCCTCACTTAGTCGATGCTTAAAAACCAACTTTTGGTGGTCCAAAAGCTTTTTCAGTGGGAAGGCCGTGATTCGAATTGGATCCTTAAACATTCTCTAAGTTTTCATGACTGTTTCAAATTATGTCAAGCTTCAAAATCTTATGGATATCAAGCTTATCAGAAATAACCTCTAAACAATGGAAATTTGTGGTCAACACAGAACAACGAGGACCCTCGGTCAAAGCACGCAGACCGTTGGCCCATGGTGACCGCACACTGGCACAAATTGACAAACAGGAGGTCAAATCCAAAAACAAAGGTAGTTTCGCAGGGTGTCCCCCTCAATGAAGGAAAGCCCCAAGCACTCGATCACGAGGAAAAACATAAAACCGTACGGAAATCACCGATTCATTAGAAGGCGGGTCCCGCACTAAAACCAGCAGGATATCGGAAGGGCTTCAAGCGGTAAGCCGTTTTGACTGAGTCCCACATGATGCCATACACTGGGTGACACATGTCCAATAGATGAGAGAGAAAACCACTCACATCGAGCGGGTAAAGGTCATGCTACTTACCCGCTCGATATGGACAGAGACTGTAGGATCTGGAGGCTCCAGATCAACGGCAGAGAAATGATCCGATGGATGACCAGATTTGACGAGGAAATAGGCTGAGTCATATAATGTTTGAGGTCGAGCATGACCGCTGAGCTGGTAGAGGAATAAGTTTCCCAGGCAATCTTGGAGCAACGGAAATAACGACCATTCAAAGAGAACTGACACTCAGTTCGTGAGGAAACAAGTGGCCACCTCTCTGTGAAGCGTTACACAATGATGATGACATAGAGTAGGGGAATTCTAGTGGACAGAGGTAGGAGATCCAGAGAGCTGGGAAGTGGAAACGAACAGTCAGGGAGCAGATTGGCTTTAAGCCACGAACAAACAAAGAGTAAAGCCAGGCAAAGAAAGAGAAGCAGAAAGCCAAAAGGCAAGAAAGAAGTGAATTACAGAGAACAGAGAAGCCGAGCTGACCTGCAGAGCAAAGGCAGCATCGAGCAGATAGAGATAGAGAGAGTCCAAGAGTTTGTGAACTCCAAAGAAGGCTTGAGAGGTTCAAGCAACTCTTCTGTGTATACCTGTCAGGTATTGAGTACCAAATTGGACTCATACCACTGAGACCAGTTGAGGTCGAGATTCAGTAAGGGGAGTCTGTGTACTCTAGAGACTTGGGGAATCCAAGTACAATCCTACTGATCATCATCTGTTCCGTGAGACTCAATTTGAGCTCACTATTGTAAAAAATCTGCTTTAAGACACAATAGAAAGGCCACCACTGAAGGCTGGACCAGGAGACGTAGCCCAGGAGGATTGGGTGAACTCCTTATTAAATTTGTTGTGTTTATGTGTTTGCTTACTGTGTTCTCTACTATTTTAGTGTCTATGTATTTTGCAATCTTATCGATCCATTGCATAAAATAACATAGGCACACCCCAACACTTGAGTCTGTAATACCTTCATTATTTCTCTGAGGTCATCTACAGGTGATTTCAGATCATGGGTGGAGCCCCCCCTTCATTTCGCCAATTGCGTAGCGGGGGAGAGTCACAGGGGGTTTGAGGGGTGCAGGTAACCCCACTCTATGGGGTTCGGGGTAGTGCCCAAGAAAATTTTATTTTTGTACCCTATATTAGGTTGGGTGGACCTACCTATGTTTTTGTGCATGATTTTTCGCACATGGTTTTAGACACAATGGTTTTCGGTCCATGCTATTAGATGCTTCGGCATGTATAAATATGTATTGTAACATTGAAAGGAATATAGTGAAAAATCAAGCTAGTAGTCTCGGTTTTGGGATCCAGGGGAAAATCTCTGTGTATATGTGGTTTATGTGTTATGCTCTCGCATTGTTTATTTTCTGTGTTTTAGAATTTGTATGCAAGTAATTTCTGTACGGGGTTAAAACCTACTATCTTCCACTACTGGAACCTTAGAATTTTCTCTTAAATATGATGCGATGGATGGTGGATGATATCCATAAAGTGTCATAAATGGGTTCATTTTTGTTACAGTATGGAAGGAAGTGTTATACCAGCATTCAACTAGAGGTAGCCACTTGACCCATTATGTTTGTTTATCAGATACAAAGCAATGAAGATATCCTTCCAAAAATTTGTTCACTGTCTCAGTTTTCCAACCAGATTGAGGATGATAAGATGAGTTATGAGTTAATTTAGTACCAAGACAAGAAAATAATTACGTCGAAAAATTTCCAATGAAAATGGGGTCTCTGTCACTTACAATAATATTTGGGTTTTCATGAAGCTTTTGAATTGTTTCCATAAATTTAGTAGCAATTGTATTGGCTTTAAAAGGATGAGATAATGCACAAAAGTGTACATACTTGGTAAGTACATCACTCTTTCCTTCAGACTTGGGTAAACCTGTGATAAAATCCATTGAGATCTCCTCCCAATGCTGACTTGGAATGGATAAAGGTTGTAATAGACTTGGGGTCTTAATTGTCTCAACTTTATTTTGTTGGAAAACCAAACATTTTGCCATAAGCTTTTGAATATTAGATTTAAGGCCATCCCAAAAAAATTCCTTTTTGACCCTATGGTAAGTTTTTAAAAATATCGAGTGACCTTAAAATTCCAAAAGAATATTTTGTTTGAATTAGGAATTCTTATAAATATATAAGCAATATTTTTATCACAATGAATCACTTTTCCAGCTAAATGTAGCAGATGTACTAGGATCTTGCTGCAACTTTTGAATGAGTGTCCACACCTCTTCATCATTGTTCAATTCATCCCTTGCTTATGTTATCCACTCAGGTTGGATAATAGAAATGTCCCACAACAATGCTTCCACATCCTCATCCTTTCTTGAGAGTGAATTTGCAACAACATTTTTCTTCGCTTTTTTGTATATGATTTCAAAGTCATAACCCATCATCTCTGTGACCCATTTTTGTTGCTCTTCTGAAGATAATCTTTGTTCCAAAAAGTATTTAAGACTATCATGATCTTTCTTTACCTTGAAGTGTCTTCCCATTAGGTAAGGATGCCATTTCTTTAGAGCATCTATTATTGCCAAAATTTCCTTATCAAAAATAGGTTTGTGTAAATACTTTCCTTTGATTGGACGACTTTCAAAACCAATGATTCTTCCTTCTTGCATTAAAACAACACCATTTCCATTTCCTAAGGCATCAGCTAATACCAATGCTTGGCACATTGCCTCTTTAAGATGTTCAAAGGCCTTAGTTGCTTCAAGAGTATAATAAAATGCATCTTTCTTCATTAATAATGTTAGAGGTGTTGCTATTCTCCCATAATTCTTATCAAACTTGCAATAATACCTTGTCAACCTGAGAAATCCTTGAAGATGATTTATGATTGTGGGGATTTTCCATTACTTAATGGCTTTAATTTTGTTAGGGTCTACCTTAACACCCTCATGAGATACAATATGACCCAAATATTCCACCTCTTGTACTCCAAAGAAAAATTTGGAGGTTTTTGAATATAATTGTTTCTCCTCCAATAGTTTGAGCACCCTGTCAACATGTTGAACATGATCCTTCCAAGTCTTGCTGTGGATTAGTATATCCTCAAAAAATACTAACACAAATTTTCTAAGGAAGGGTTTGAAAATGGAATTCATCAAACCTTGAAATGTGGAAGGTGCATTAGTAAGGCCAAAAGGCATGACCAAAAATTCATAATGACCCTCATGAGTTCTAAATGTTGTTTTTGGAATGTCTTCATTCTTCATTCTAATTTGATGATATCTTGAATGAAGATACAACTTGGAGAAGTAAATTGCTCCATGTAATTCATCCAATGATTCATAAATGATAGTAATGGGAAATTTATCTTTAATAGTGAGCTTGTTGAGCTCCCTATAATCCAGACACATGTGTGATGATCCATCCTTCTTGTGCACCAATACTAATGGAGCAAAGAAAGAGCTTTGACTAGGTTGAATTATACCGACCTCTATCATTTCTGCAACCATACATTCAATTTCACTCTTTTGGGCATAGGGATATCTATAAGGCCTAATGTTTGGAGGAACACTTCCTGGAATCAAATGAATAGCATGATCATGATCACGAATAGGTGGGAGGCCTTTGGGACTCTAAAATACCTTGGAATGATTGTCTAATACTTTTTGGAGATCTGGAGAAATAGATGATTTTGATGTTTGAACCTCTAGTGAGCATAATTGTGCAATTACACTCCGTTGTTCTTTCTTTAGAATCTTTGTAATGCCATTAGAGTTGATTATATTTCCTGGTTTCCTTGCGATATCCCTTAATTCAACTTCCTTTCCTTCCCAAAATAATTTGAAGGAAAGTTCTTGAAAATTAAAATCTATCTCGCCAAAGATTCTAACCATTAGACTCCTAATACAACATCACCACCACCCATTAGAATGGAAAGCATTGGACTATTCAATACATATTCCCGCATGGATAGCTTGATATTATGGAACTTTCCACATAAGTTTATAGTTCCTCCATTTTCAACTATCACTTAACACTCTGGTGATGGATATAGGAAGCAATTCAATTCCTTCGCTATCTTATAATGAATAAAATTATGGGTACTACCTGAATCAATCAACACTATTACTTTTTTCTTATTGATATGTCATTCTATCTTAAGAGTTCGAGGAGTGGTGATTCCTGCCAATGCATTAAAATATATGTTCGAATTCATTTCTTCTTTGTCTAGGGTTGGTGCCTAGTGTATATCCTCTTCTTTTGACATTTCTTGATCATTTTCTTCCTCCCTTTCCCAATCTATGTAAAATAATTTCTTCACAGCACACTTATGGCCTTTAGTTTATTTTCTATCACAACTGTAACAAATCCCTTTTGCTATTTTTTCCTCCAATTTTTGTGGTGTAAACCTTGTAGGTTGTGGAATGCTAGGAGCAACAACACTTCCATATTTATAGTTGTGAGTGGTAGACTTCCTTGTTGCCATAATTTTTCTTTCAACTTTTCTTGCCACCCTGAATGCCTTCTCCATTGAGTAAAGTTCCCAAAGGTGAACCTCATGTTGGATTCCATCCTTTAAAGTACCTATGAAGACATCAAGCCTATGCTCCTTTGGAATTTCATTTACCCTGATATTTTTTGGAAGTCCTCAATGTGCTCTGCCATTGAACCCTTTGTTTTTTAGATTTATCAATTGGCTAAAGAAGGTGTTGCTCTTTGTATCCTCATAATGTGCTATCATTTCCTCCATAAAAATTGACCAAGTGACAAGTGGTTTACGAGAACAAATCCATTGATACCATAAAAACTGATTGGATTCTAAATATAAATATGCAATGTGTACCTTTTGTGTGTGTTGCACATTATGGAGATCAAAATATTGCTCCATCTGTAGTATCCATGTTACCGAATCCTTGCCATCAAACTTCTTCATATCGATCTTTGGAATATGGTGGGTCTTTAATCCAAAGTTAGAGTCTATTAAATCATGATTAACATTCCTTTTGTTCTCATCATGAGTTTCATCTAATACCTTTTCACCATTAGGAAGCATTTCTTGTAGAAACTTTGTCAAACCTTCCTTCAAACTTTCCATGTCTGCTTTTAAACCATTCTTTAAATCTTCCATGTTGCCTTTAATTTTTTCTTCTATGCCATAATTCAAACCTTCCATGTACATTTTTAAACCATTCTTCAAACCATCCATATTAACTTCCATTTCATTTTTGGTTACTCTTTGCGAGAACGAAATTTGTTGCACTTGGTCTCATAATTTTGATACATCATGTTGCATTTCTTCCACTTCTTCATGCATCATAGTAGGTATTTAGGGTTTCTTACAAAGAGTTTCCATTTTCTTGCTTCGATTCATTTTGGAATCAAATAATTATATTTATCTTCACTATGCCCCTTGAATCACTTCAAACTTATTTTTCAAACAAAACTTATGCCAATTTTAAAAAAATACACACCTTTTTCTTTATTTTTAGGAGCTCGATATTGAATCTGTTGTATATAAGCAAATTTGAATCTTCAAGGTCTAAAATTTTGTTCTGTGGTTTCAACCCCGCAAGTAAGATCGAGAATGGATTCTGCACAAAATATTTATTCCTGATATCCCATGAGGACATGATTATCGACTGGTTCAGTCGATCTAACTTGTACAGAGTGCCACATGTCATTGTTTCAACTTTCGGCTCTGAAAATGATACAAATAAACTAGAGTTTGTGCGCTTTAAGTCATTTTTTTACGAAATTAAAATTCAATGCCCAATGAGAAAGTTATGATGATTTTCCCTAGGTCACCTATTTGAGATTGAATTATGGAGCGTGTAAAAGCCCTAACTTCCTTTGATCATATCTCTGAACATGTGGCGAACCAAGCTCTGGATGTTTGACACTATTTTCACTACGATTTTGGCTCCACGTTGTAGAAATTTCAGCTTCTAAAGATTTGTAGAAAAAAATTATAGTGAAAATACTATTATGATCTCTTTGAAGTAGAAAAACCCTAAAATCCAAAGCTCTGATACCAAATGTTATTCATCCAACTCACAAAATAGAAGAAAAGATAGATCAACGACTTGAAAATTATACTCTTCGAGGGGGAAACCTCATTTCAATTACATAAATGATCAATTCTTGGAAGATACAAATGGCAATACCTCCTTTATATATAGGAGTCTAAGGGGTCACGATATAATTAGAGCCTACATAGAAATAAGAATTTAAGGGCACAACAATAACAATAGTGGGATTCTATGGGGCACAAAAATAACAATATGGGGGCTACATGGGCACAAAAATAACAATAAGGGGGCTACACTAGTATTATAGGGATCTAACAGAAAACAACATGAAATTGGCTGGGAGGGTCCAAAGACTTGGCCATATTTTTTGTTAATTTTCCATTTTGTAGCATATATTGGTAAGTATGGCTAATTAGAATCCACCCCTTTATTTCTATGAGTAGTGTCCATATGGTTACTATATATATATATTTTTTTTTTTATTATTTTTTTTTTCAGTGTGTGTTACTCCTTTTAGAGAAAACAAGTCTTCATTGAAGGTTGAATGATATATGTTGTGTATCTCATTTAATTATAGGAACACTTGAATTCTTAGTAGTGAAAGATTTACAACCTGTGTTGTCAAAGAAAACTCTATATTTTCAACCCAATGACAAATGATTTCTTTGAGAAGCATTAATAGTGAATTGATTTCTTTTTTGGTATTTTCTTATGTTTGCATTTGAAATCTAATATAACAACCTACAAAAAGAATAGGTTTGAATGAATAATTGGAAATGATATATGCTTCATGAAAAAGTACAAGAAGACTTAATAATGTCACTGTTGGAAAATTGGAAATACTGAGGGGGGTGAATCAATATTACACCACAGATCACCTAATTTAAGATTTTTTTCCATTTTAATTTTTTTACTCAATAATGCATTAGTTTACGAGCAGTACATTAAATAATTAACAAGTAGTAGAACATGTATAACCATGAGAAACATGCATAAGGATAAGTAAACCATGAGATTACAAATGCATAGACCATAAACCATCAAGACACATCATCACACAAAGGGATACTTGATGTAAGGTGGAAACCCAAAGGGAGAAAACCACCATTGGATGTTCTACTTCACTCTTCTTACTAATAAAAAGTTTTTTTTTTTTACATATGCACTAGCTACCACAAGTGTGAAAGCCGCTACTTTCCATTCACACGAGCAACTCTTGTTCCAGACCACTAACTGACGAAACTGACTAGTTCTTGAATTATTTACACCACCATTTGCTGGAAGCCACTACTCCCATGAATTTGTAGACCACCACTTGGTAGATGCCCCAATAATCAAGTCATTCCAGCCACCACTGGAAGGAATCCTCTACTCCCAAGTTCTCAAGCTACTACCTAAAGTATGTCGCTATAGCCTGAATCCACAAGCCACCACTTGCCTCACTGAAGGCCCCAATTTTCAAGCTCTTCCCAAGGACCTTGTTTCACAATGTTTTAGAATAGGATCCACCTAACTCAATATAAACACCATGGGCCTCAATTTGTTTATTTTCATACTGGACCCAATATGACACTAAGCTCATCAACTGACTCAAAACACTCTCAAATCAATTCAAAATAAATTATCTCATAACCTTTCAACATCAAACCACTCACTGAACTGAAAAATTATCAAAAAATACACTAAACAACAACATAGCACTCGTCAATACATCAAGCCCTCACTCTCACATTAGCACATTTGAATCAAAGACTTAACCCCTTACATCAACAAACCCTTGACACTATATTTTTCCCTCAAAACATTATTTATTCAGAGTACAAGGTAATACATAGGTTATAAGTTACATCACTCTACAAACAACTCAACATAGACCCAAGTGACACCTAAAGGAGAAGCAACCTCATACCCATGACAATGCATCAAAACAAATGGCCACTCATCCATCTACAATGACACCAATACAACAAAGAAATAGCTATGAAAATATACATCCATACATAGACATGACATCAATAAACTCTAACACATATGTTTCGTCAATGCAATAGTCACAAAACCCTGTAATCACACTATGTTGACAAAAACTCTGCTAGAACCTTCGATTTTTGTCACATGAATTGCAACAAACTTCCTCCTGTCAATTCTATCCATCATTCCCTACATAAAAATCTAATCCAACACAATGATATGTCCTTGGCTCAGATGAATCTCGGTGTATTGTCCTCTAGAATGTACTAGCAATAACTAAGCTCTTATACTTAGCTATACGCACTATGTATTTGGCTCTAGTTTCTCTAACAATGCACAACAACTCTACACGTCACTTCACACCATTCCCACAATATCTAACCATCCTTAAATCTTCCTCAATGCTCTACATGCAATGCACCATCTCCCATCTCACACTTTCAATGCACTAGTAGAGGTACTTTTTTTTATGCACACCATCTAACCTTCATTTCAATCCAATGCTTGGCCTTTTAAAGCAATACACAACATAGCTCCACAACTCATCCATATCATCAACCACTCTTGCATTCACACCATGTGTAGGCTAGGCACAATGGATGTGACTTTTGAGGACCAAATCAATTAGTACGTTTTAGATATGATAAACCACGTGCACAATTTTGAGGACCAGATCAACAATTACAAAGATCGACCCAATTAAACCAATTAACTCACTAATACTCCATAACTAGATGAATCAACGATTTCACATCCTTGGAGGCCGATTCAAAATTACTTGAACCAATTGCAACAATACCATGTGCATTTACCTTGGTCAAAGCTTGTGGTTTTAATTGTACGCACATAGGCATCGTGGTTTTAATTGTGCGCACATAGGCAATGCAAAGCTCCAATATCTCATTATGGTCAACATCAATGCCAACACCATGTAGCCAAAAATATCCCTCTTTGGTGTTGATGGAAACCTACAACCATAAACACCAAAGTTATCTTCTTCACTTCTGTCTGGTTGGCCTGATTCTCACTCAAGTTGTTGTGTCACTCTCCCCCTTTGACATCAATGGAAAAGGGTCACAAAATCCCCACTGAACACACCATACTAACATATCTAAAACATCTATATAATACCAATAGGCAAGGATGATAACAAGTTATTTTTTGATGAAATAAAATCAACCAGCAACATCTACAAGATAATCATGGGGAACCAAAAAATTTGTTACCAACACCATGCAAATCAATATGCCACATTTCCAACATGATTCTCTTACTCTCTATTGAAAAAAATTCCCCTCAACATGTAATGGGGTTGCAACCAACTTCTCCATGTTGTTGTACACCCATTATGATGCTGCCAATGTCTCCTTACCATATGAAAGAGGTCACTCCTCACCCAAGACAAAAGAATGACATCAAAGTACAGGGCTACATCATAAGAAATATAAAGTTACAAAAATTACTCCATTAGCCCATCCATGGATGCAATATATTCAAGGTGACTCTATTCACTACATATTTGACTCTAGGACCACTCCACCAATTTCAAAATGATAAGAACCATAATAGTATAGGGCTAATCATGAAATAGAAATCTATGACAATGATACCAATAGCCCATACATGGCTGAAACATGGTAACCTTTGACCCTCTCTTTTTCATGACCAATAATTATAAGTCTCTCCACGACATAGTCATGACAAAACCTTTATTTACCATGCATGCCTATACCACTCAACCATTAATCAATTGATAAAAAAAAATATAAGGCTATGACAGGACAAGTGACTTTGTTATGCATGACTAATACTAATTCGTGTATGCAAGTCTAGACAAATGACTCACCTCTACAATGCACAAAGACTCACTCTCCCATACATGACTACCACAAGTGTTACTCAACCAAGCCAAATAATCATTGACATACATGGAACATGGCTGAAATAGAATCATTAATATGCATGCCAACACATACTTTCTCTCTCACACATGGCAGAACCAAACCTTATTCTATACATGCTAATGACAAATGAAACTCTCCCATGCATGATTAATACAATGATGACATATCCAACTATAGATAATGATGAAATAAATAATGATACAAGGATATATATTGCTATAAGTCCCTATTTTCAATGCATCCATGAAATAACCCATAATAGGGTTACTCAATAACATCAATGAACGAATGTCATGAACAAGTACAACAAGGTTATTCACATGCCTTTTCACTTATGAATACAATATGAGCATATGACATAAATATAGAAAGAAAGCCTTAAAACCCTAGATGAAAGCAATGATCCCCCTAAGCACATATACTTCTTGTATTCTTGCATATCCTATGGAACTGAATATACATTGAGGCTCATGATCATCATGCTGCTACTACTATAATCTTGATCAACTTGTCATGTTGTCAATTGCGCCCATACACTCCCCTTGAGGCTTTGCACCTCTCATACACTTCTTCAATATTTTAATAAAATGCATTACGTAACTATGGACTACATAGGGGGTTGATATCTCTACTTCATGGGCTACTTCTCCTTCTTCATCCATACTGTAGTAGGATTCTTTTTGACATTCTTCTCTAATTTTCTACTGGGCGCACTTTGGACCTGTTGCTCTTGTTAGAAATTAATTAACAGAGTAATGAAATACATAAAATATTGTGAAAACATAAATACAGAAATGCATAAAACAAGAGATACACATATATACACAGTTCACCCAATTTGGGCTACATCCACAGAGAAAAACCAAATCCTTCCTTTTATATTATCCAGCAAAATGAAGAGATACAACCTACAACATATCTACCGTAATTTCCTTTTCACTCTCAGAAAGCCTCCTCTATTTCTCTCTTGCTCAGAATAATAATACACATCCACAACACAATTCCCTTATATAAACCAAGGGTTACATTCTAGGGAAAAATCCCTAAATTAACATAACTTCTACCGTTAGATCATCTTCCTAATGAATGGCCCAGATTGAGTACGAAACTACAATATTTTACAAGGAATCTTTTCAACTATTTTTAGATTTAGGGGTGCTTCCCCTAAACCCCGGCCATGGGGGGCCTCATAAAATTCATCTTCACCCCCCCTTGGACCCCCCTGATGGTGATTAAACAGGAAACATTACCGCCCTATTAGGAAAAGGGATCCAACACAACTGAAACAAAAAAGCTCTTTTTGCTAGATCTACTTTGAAGAACTAAACAAATAGAAATATATCAACGTGTGACTAGGGTTTTGATAGGTGTAACACCTCACATGGTTGAGATGTGATGAAATGGGGTCCTATCTTCTACTAACTATGCCAGATGTTTGTCTTGAGTAAAATCTTCCTCCACTCCATCGGCTAGATCTGAAATTGATCGCCTTGTGTCCAAACATGTTATAAGAAAATAAATAACCATTAAAATCACTATTATACCTAAGGGATGATGTCTTAGGCTACCCATATTGCTGATCATATTTTTGCATTCTGCAATTGGCTGCCACATGTCCAAAGTTTTGGCAAGCATAAAACTCCACATCATCCATACATGGAGAAAAGTATTTTGATTCCTCATAAATATGCCAACATCAACTAAATGAGTCAATGATATTCTTGACATGGGTGATCCACGAGGTTCTCTTCTTAGATGTTAGATTTTTTGTTGCTTGCCTCTTTTGTTTCTCTTACTGTTGTTATTTTCTACTATAAGCCTTTTAGGATCTACATTCTTTTTGAAATGTTCGTGCGTGCTAGACTCTCCCTTTTGAAAACCAATACCATATTTGATCAAGGGAGATATTTGGCTGCTAAGAAGGATTTCCAAAGCCTTGTTACTCTTCTTCTACTTGAGTTGAGTTCCCTTCTCTTCTAGTTTGTTTCTTAATGTGACAACTTTAGCTTCAAGCCCTTCAACTTGGCCTTCTCTCTCCAACTGGTTGGCCATCACATCCTAAAATCTTTTGGCCTCTGCCAATCGGGTCTCCAAATTGATCACTTATTCTTTGAGCTTAGCCTCCTTGTCATCACAAATATGTGAAAGCTTTTCCTTATCTCTACACACAACTATTAGTCTACTAATTTCAACAAAGAGTTTGCCTACTACATCCAGGATCAACTCATATTCAAAATTTATAAGCTTAACATTATCATTATGACTAACTAGATATGATTGGTTATAATCACAACTATCTAATGAATAAATCAAGAATAACTCATCAAGGTGTTTACCTTTAGATTTGTTGAGTGACTTCTCTGCTGTGCCACTCACATTAGGGGGATGAGACTCTTCCTTTTTCAAGGACTTCTTCTTTTTCTTCTTCTTACTCTACTTCTCAATCTCTTTCTCTCTATTGTTGTTGTTGTTGATGCCTCCATATAACACTTACAGTCTATCCCAAATCTCCTTGGTATATTTTAGATTGTCTGCTTTCTCCAAATATTCATCATGGATATTCTCACAAATAATGCATCTTGCTAAGGCATTCTGCTACATTACTTTAGGTGAGTGTATCCTCACCACATCCTTCATGTACCATCTTCCAAATGTTATATACACAAGATAATAATTCATATTTCACTTTTTCTTGCCATAACTTGAAGCTTGCAGCTCCGAGGACAGATGCTCTTTGAGGATTCATTCTGAAAAAAAATTCAAAGTTCACCTAGATCGGCTTTCCAACAATTAAGTTGCACTTGAAAGCCATTCTCTGGTACCAATTGTTGGAAAATTAGCAATACTAAGAAGGGGGAGTGGTGTGAATCAATATTGCACCATAAGTAAGCTAATTTAAAACATTTCTCCCTTTTAAATTATTTACTCAATCATACATTAGTTTACTAGCAACACATTAAATAATTAACTAGGAGTAGAACATGTATAACTATGAGAAGCATGCATAAGAATAAGTACACCATGATATTATAAATTCATAGGCTATAAGCCATCAAGACATATCATTGCACATAGGGACAATAGATGTAAGATGGAAACCCAAAGGGATAAAACCACCTTTAGATGTTCTACTTGGCTCTTCTTCTTATTAATCAAAATATTTCTTTTACATATGCAGTGGCCATGAGTGTGCAAGCCACTAATTTCCAATCACATGAGAAAGTATCTATCCAGGCCACTACTTGACAAAACCCACCAATTCTTGAAATATTTATACCACCATCTAATGGAAGCCACTACCCCCACAAATTTGTAGGCCACCATCTACTGGATGACCAAACACCCAAATCTTTCCAGTGACCACTTTGAATGATTCCTCTACTCCCAAGTTCTCGGGCTATTACCTAAAGGATGTTGCTACACCCTAAATCTGAAAGCCACCACTTGCCTCATTGAAGGCCCCAACCTTCAAGCTCTTCCCATGGATCTCATTTCACAATGTTTTAGACTAGGATCCACATAACTCAATACAAACACCATGGGTCTCATTTCATTCATTTTCATACTAGAACCAATATGACACTAAGCTCATTAACTAATTCAAAACACTCTCAACTCAATTCACAATCAATTATCTCATAAGCCTTCACCAGTAAACAACTGACTCAACTCAACAACTCAACCCAACATACACTAAACAACACCATAACACTCGTCAGTACATCAATCCCTCACTCATAGATTAGGGTCTAAATCATAGACTTAATGATCTGAAATGATCATATTTTAAAATTAAGTAGAATTTATTAATACCAATAGTTAACTGAATGTTAACATAAAGTGCTTTAACCGTGAGAACTGTTTGAAAGGAAAGACGTTATGACAGATGAGAAACATAAGCAAGATGTATACAAAAGTGAAAAGCAGCAAAAACATAGTGATACCAGACAACAAGATTGATTACGGAGTTTGTCCCTGATGGACTATGTCTCCGGGTCCGCTTTCAAGATGGGCATCCACTTTATTAGGATTGAATCCGAGGAGGTCGATTACACATACAATTGACCAGACTAATCATGCACACAGGCACTTTTGGTCATTGTCACAAGAAATCTCTCTGAATTAGCTTTCCAACTCCTATCACGGTTCCCAATTCCGACTCTTGATGTTCATGTTACACTGAAAACAAAACTATCTATAACCTCCAGAATGTACATGCAAAAATCTAAAACCACTCTCCCTCACTTCAACGAGTGAAACTGTCTTTATATCCCTAAAAATGTACTCTAACCTCCTTAGGATTAGTTTGGGAGTGAATTAACTCAAAATAGGGTTCAAATGCTCGGTCTTGTCATGAATTGCCACCTAAGGTAATTAGGCCATGGTCTTCGAATTAAACAACTTCATTTTAAACAATAAAAACCCAAAAATAACCATAGGTTATCCCGACGGTTAATTAATGACGCGATTTTGGGTTACTACCCATGTGAACAATTGTGTTCATTGGCAGTCGACTGGTTGACTGCCACCTGCGCAATTACCCTCCGGCTGTTTTGGTCTGCAGTTGCAGTGCATTCACATGTGTTATCACCACTTACAACCTTTGCCATATTTTATATCTTGACTGCCACAGTTACCTCCGCCATTTTCCTGCTCACATATTCATGAATACATAACGGGCTTTTATGTTATGGTTAGTGTAACCTCTACCTGGTGAACTCTTTTTCACATACCCGTGGTTCCGATATGGTTTAAACCTACAGTTAGGGACCTGTGGGTTTGTTTTATTATGTTTTGTAATGTTTTTATATGTATTACAATGGATTAACATGGCCTGAGTATGTTTTAGTGCTAGGGTTTAGGTGTTTAGGTGTAGGTTAGGGTTATGAAATTTTAATACATGATGTATTAGGTTTTAGGACTTAGGTTAAGGTCAATGTGTTAGGTGTATTAGGTTTTAGATCTTTAGATTTAAAACAAACCCTTTTACAACAATTGTCACTATGTGACATAACACCACATGACAATACCTGAATCCTTTTCGATAACCAACCATGGTGGAAATGATGATGAAGATGTCGACAACCAAACCTTGATGGAATTAATGACAAAAACATGTCAACAACCAGGTACCATATCATATGCTTCGAACACCATGAAAACCATATCAACCATTGACATTACCAGACAAACATAACATCATTGTCGAAGCTGAAGATACCGGACACTGAATGCTGACGACGAAACTGGCGAAGTTGATAAAGATCAAGACCTGATCGACCATGATAATTTGATGATCACTTCGATGTTGAACCAATGAACTCCACTGATACTGGACTGACAAGATCCTCCTCAATCAATCCTCTCCGCTTGAAATATTTTGGACCACAAAAGTTTGACTAGACAGATAGCAGGTGAGGGAAGAGCTCCCTCACTCTCCACCTTGCCCTGATGATGTACCAATACATTTGATCAACCACCTAAAAGTGATGAACCTAATGATGCTAATCATGGAATCTTTTGAATCTGTGAATTGTTTCATCCATCTGCAGTATGTACAACTTGCGAAGATGGTTAAACAACCTATTATGAACATGGAAATTGACTTCTTTCCATGAAGTACCATGAATTAGTGACTCATAAAAATCTTTGAAAACAGTCTCTGCAGAATATTGTTCAATACTATTGACATGTACTAACATTATATTTTTCAGAATAACATAAACATTCAAAGACATTCTTGACATCGTACCAGTTACTTGACTTGAGATACTTTCCTGATTCCTGATTACTAAGTGAACTTGCTGCAATAAACCCATCAAACTATAATGTGAAGAATGATGCAACCTAGTTTGACTTTGAAAGTGTTGAAATGTCAGATGATTTATTTGAATCACTATTTCTTCCTTCATTAAATGATGTTTCCATTGATTAGCACTTTCCCCTGATGCATAAGTTTCCCTTAGATGTATTGGATACTTTGAAACTACTTTAGAAAAGGCTTTGATATGAAAACAAATGGTCTTCCTCTCCACTTGAAAAGAGGCTTCCAAATTGTTTGAAACATGAAATGGTGATACAATACAAGAGAAATATAATACTGATTTTCCCCAATACTGATCTACATCCCTGTAACTGATAACTTCAAAACTTGTAATAAATTGATTCATTTTGACATTAGGAAGAGGAGCTTTAGGCGTCAACTGTAACTCATGTTGTATTCTTTGCTTATGAGTAAGATGTTTGGTTTCTTTAAATAGAGCTGAAAAAGTTTCTACCTCTTCGATCAAACTATCTTTAAACTGGGGCTCATAACTTGAACAAACAACATGTCGATTCTTATGTTTTTCCTTTACACACATGATTACAAATCTCTTATTTGAACTTATTAACCGCTTCATCTGATTAGCAACAGCTAAATTCAAGTGATTTTTACTTTGATGTGCCTTGACAATAAATTCAACCCCATCTTTCTTAAGGTGATATTTATGCTCTTTCCTATAAAATACTGCATCACGATCATAAAGATAAGGACTTCCTAAGAGACCTCCACATATGTCTACTGGAACCACATCTAATTCCACTTCATCAATGTAATTAGCTGTAATGGCACATTTTAATTGACACTGTTTTGTGACTTTTTCTCTGAGTTGATTTATTTAGCCATCCCAATGGGTAAGGTCTTAGATGATTTTGTGTCTCCAAACCCAAGTTCTTAACTAAATATTCTGATATTAAATTGGCCTGTGATCTACTGTCAAACATTGTATCTATTTTTGTGTTCTTAGAAGTTATCCTGATGTTAAATAGTTCAGCTCTTTTATCTTCATTTGAAGGATTTATATTTGATGAAGATGCAATAGTATTTGAACTTGAACCGGAGTCAGAAGTTTTACCTATCCAAACTATGGCAGTTATCCTCCTTTCATCACCCGAATTGGATCCTAAATCTTCTTTTATTGCTCCAATTGCTTTCTTTTCATCCTTCTATTTAAGGAACTTTTTGGGCTTAAGTTCGGGATGAAGTTTCCAATACCTAGATTCATCATGACTGATTCTCTGGCAATGGGAATAAGTAGGTATTTCCTTCTGAGCTATCAATGATTTATTTCTCTTCGAATTTGTTATGAAACCAGCTCAAGAAAAGATAGAAAAGATAGATCAATGCCTTAAAATTCAGCCTCTTCGAGGGGGCAACCTCCTTTACATTACATAAATGAACAATTCTTGGATGATACAAATGACAAAACCTCCTTTCTATATATAGGAGTCTAAGGAGTCATAATATAATCCAGCCGACCTAACAATAATAATATAAAGCCACAAAAATAACAATAGAGGGATTCTATGGGGCACAAAAATAACAATATGGGGGTAATAGGGGCACAACAATATAAATAAGGGGTATAACTACAATAGTAATGGGGTAATCACTATTATTATAGGGACCCAACATGCCCCTCTCCTTCAAAAAAGTGTTGTCCTCAACGCTTGAGTAGTTCTGGATACTTCTGCATAAAATTCTCATCCTCCCATGTGGAATCTTCAGCGGATAAGTTCTTCCACTTGATAAGATACTCTGAAATTGATCGATTTCGTAGCTGTCGAGTTCTTGTTTCTGTGACTGCTTCCGGTTCCAATATAATTTTTCCTTCCTCGTCAAGTTCTGGCAATATTGTTTGAATTGGGAGCTTGTCACCTATAACCTTCTTTAAACATGAAACATGGAAAACTGGGTGCAATCGAGAAGCTGCAGGAAGCTCCAATTTGTATGCCATAGTACCAATCTTTTGCAACACCTTGTACGGACCATAATACTTTGGTGATAATTTATTATCCTTCTTAGCTTGCTTTAGGGACATTTTCTTATATGGTTTTAGCCGTAGGAATACCCAATCACCTACATCAAAACTTCTTTCACTGCGATGTTGATCTGCCTGTTGTTTCATTCTATTTTGTGCCAACATGAGGTTATCCTTTAAGAGTTGGAGGACTTGTTGTTGATGTTCGATGTGATGTTCCACTGCTTGAACCTTAGAATTTTCTCTTAAATATGATGTGATGGATGGTGGTTGATACCCATAAAGTGCCATAAATGGGGTCATTTTTGTTGCTGTATGGAAGGAAGTGTTATACCACCATTCAGCGAGAGGCAACCATTTGACCCATTGTGTCTGTTTATCAGATACAAAGCAACAAAGATATCCTTCCAAACATTTGTTTACTATCTCAGTTTGCCCATCAGATTGAGGATGATAAGATGAGCTATGAGCTAACTGAGTACCAAGACAAGAAAATAATTCTGTCCAAAAATTTCCAGTGAAAATGGGATCTCTGCCACTTACAATAATCTTTGGGTTTCCATGTAGCTTTTGAACTGTTTCCATAAATGCAGTAGAAACTGTACTGGCTTTAAATGGATGTGATAATGCACAAAAGTGTGCATACTTGGTAAGTCTGTCAACTACCACCATGATGACACTCTTTCCCTCAGACTTGGGTAAACCTGTGATAAAATCCATTGAAACCTCCTCCCAACGTTGGCTTGGAATGGATAAAGGTTGTAATAGACCTGGTGTCTTAATTGTTTCAACTTTATTTTGCTGGCAAACCAAACATTCCGCCACAAACTTTTGAATATCTGATTTAAGGCCATCCCAAAAAAATTCCTTCTTAACCCTGTGATAAGTTTTTAAAAATCCTGAGTGCCCTCCTAAGGGAGAAGTGTGCAATTCCATAAGAATCTTTTGTTTTAGCTGGGAATTCTTACAGAGGTATAAGCGATCTTTGTACCATAACGAATCATTTTGCCAGCTAAATGTATCAGAAGTACTGGAATCTTGTTGTAGCTTTCGAATAAGTGCCCACACTTCTTCGTCATTCTTCCATTCCTCCCTTGCTTCGTTTATCCAATCTGTTTGGATAATAGAAATGGCACACAACAATGCTTCCACATCCTCATCCTTTCTTGAGAGTGCATCTGCCACCACATTTTTCTTCCCTTTTTTGTAGATGATTTCAAAGTCATAACCCAACATCTTTGTGACCCACTTTTGTTGCTCTTCAGAGGATAATCTTTGTTCTAAAATGTATTTAAGGCTATCATGATCCGTTTTTACCTTGAAGTGTCTTCCCATTAGGTAGGGTCGCCATTTCTTAAGTGCATGGAGTATTGACAACATTTCCTTCTCATAAATAGCTTTGCTTAAAAACTTTCCCTTGATTGGACGACTTTCAAAAGCAATGGGTCTTTCATCTTGCATTAGAACAACACCAATTCCATTTCCTGAAGCATCACATTCCACAATAAAGGTTTTTGTGAAGTCCGGTGTAGCTAAGACCGTGCTTGGCACATTGCCTCTTTAAGATGTTCAAAGGCCTTTGTTGCTTCCGGAGTCCATGAAAATGAATCTTTCTTCAATAATGTTGTTAGAGGTGTTGCTATTCTCCCATAATTCTTAACAAACTTGCGATAATACCCTGTCAACCCAAGAAATCCTCGCATATGCTTTATGGATGTGGGGATTTTCCATTCCTTAATGGCTTTAATTTTGCTAGGGTCTACCTTAACTCCTTCATGAGATACAATATGACCCAAATATTCCACCTCCTGGACTCCAAAGAAACATTTGGATCTTTTTGCATATAATTGTTTCTCCTCCAATAATTGTAGCACCCTGTCAACATGTTCAACATGATCCTTCCAAGACTTGCTGTAGATTAGTATATTATCAAAAAATACTAACACAAATTTTCTAAGGAATGGTTTGAAAATTGAATTCATCAAACCTTGAAATGTTGAAGGTGCATTGGTAAGGCCAAAAGGCATGACCAAAAATTCATAATGACCCTCATGAGTTCTAAATGCCATTTTCAAAATGTGTTCAATCTTCATTCTGATTTGATGATATCCCGAATGAAGATCCAACTTGGTGAAGTAAATTGATCCATGCAATTCATCCAGAAATTCATCAATAATAGGAATGGGGAACTTATCTTTAATAGTGAATTTGTTGAGCTCCCTATAATCCGGACACATGCGCCATGATCCATCCTTCTTGTGCACCAATACTACTGGAGCTTAGAAAGAACTTTGACTCGGTTGAATTATACCAGCCTCTAGCATTTCTGCAACCATACGTTCAATTTCACTTTTTTGTACATAGGGATATCTGTACGGCCTGATGTTTGGAGGAACACTTCCTGGAATCAGATGAATAGCATGATCATGACTACGCATAGGTGGGAGACCTTTTGGAGTCTCAAATACCTTGGAATGATTGTCCAGGACTTTTTGGAGATCTGGAGAAATAGATGATTCCAATGTGGAAACATCTAGCGAACATAATTGTGCAATTACACCTCTTTGCTCCTTTTTTAGAAGCTTTGTCATGCTATTAGAGCTGATTATATTTCCTGGTTTCCCTGCAATCAAGGATAATTTTAGGGGCGAATGTTCGCCCTTTCGCGAAATTAAGGGGTTTTAAATTTTTAGTGGGCGAATATTTTGTATCATAGTACATTTTTACAAATCACCTAAAATAGCCCACCTTATTTTAAGGAAGAGGGTAAAAAAGGTAAATTTAGCCCTTGAAATTAGGACTTACAACCTTCCATTCGCCCATTTTCAAGAATAAGTTTTATTTAAGTGAATCCATTCGCCCATTTTCAAGAATAGGTTTTATTTAAGTGAATCCTATGGGCCAAATACCATATTTATAAAAGAGGTATGGTAAATTAATAAAAATATAAATAAATGAGAGGTATGGTAAATAAATAAAACATTTTTTATATTTACTCCATAAGTCACCTTATATACATGTAAGAGTGTAAACAAATAAAAATATAAGTAAAGTGGAGGTATGGTAAATAAATAAAACGTCTTTTTATACTTACTCAAAAGGTATGGTAAATAAATAAAAATATAAATAAACTAGACGTATCGTAAATAAATAAAACCTCTTTTTATATTTAGTCCATAACCCTCGTTCTATTTATGAAGGCTCAAGAAAGAGGTTTTATTTAAGTGAATCCTATGGGCCAAATACCATATTTGTAAAAGAGGTATGGTAAATTAATAAAAATATAAATAAACGAGAGGTATGGTAAACAAATAAAACATTTTTTTATATTTACTCCATAAGTCACCTTATATTTACGAATACTCAAAAAATGGGTTATATTTAGGTGAAACCTATGGCCAAAATACTATGGGACAAATACCATGGACTAGATTGTTATTAATACCATGCAAAAAACCATTATTAACCCTAATATTAGAATTAATGAAAATAAAAATGGCACATGGTATTGACCCATGGTATTCACCTGGAATGTAGCCTATTTAAATGGGGGAATTAAACCAGCATGTAGCCTATGCTAAGATTCACTAGGACTTTACAAAGTTTTATTATTTAGTGAAAGACTCGCGAAGATCTTACAAGATTTTATAATTGAGTAAAATATTCTAATAAAAATAAAAACGGCACATGGTATTGACCCATGGTATTCACCTGGAATGTAGCCTATTTAAATGGGGGAATTAAACCAGCATGTAGCCTATGCTAAGATTCACTAGGACTTTATAAAGTTTTATTATTTAGTGAAAGACTCGCCAAGATCTTACAAGATTTTATAATTGAATAAAATATTCGCCATGCCTGGTGAGAGATTCGCCAAAAAATTATATATACATATTATATTATTGATAAAATCGCCTTCCATTTTTCCTATATACCATGGAGATTCGCCCATTTATTATATTTATAAATTTAGGGGGGTTCTTAAAATTTTCCCTGCCTGCGATACCCCTTAATTCAACTTCCTTTCCTTCCGTAGAAAATTTGATGAAAAGTTCTTGAAAATTAAAAGCTATTGTACCCAAGGATGTTAGCCATTGGACTCCTAGTACAACATCATCACCTCCCATTGGAATGGAAAGCATTGGGCTAGTCAATACATATTCTCCCATGGATAGCTTGATATTATGGCACTTTCCAGAGCAATTTATTGTTCCTCCATTTGCAATCATCACTTGACACTCTGGTGCTGGATATAGGAAGCAATTCAATTCTTTTGCTACCCTACAATGAATAAAATTGTGGGTGCTTCCTGAATCAATCAACACTATTACCTTTTTCTTCTTGATTTGTCCTTCTATCTTGATGGCTTGAGGAGTGGTAATTCCCGCCAATGCATTACAAGATATGGTCGGATTTATTTGTTCTTCATCTAGGCTTTGTTCCTGGAGTATATCTTCTTCTTTTGACCTTTCTTGCTCCTTTTCTTCTTCCTCTTCACAATCTATGTAGAATAATTTCTTCTCAGCACACTTATGACCTTTAGTGTATTTGTTATCACAACTGTAACAAAGCCCTTTTTCTCTTTTTTCTTCCAATTGTTGTGGTGTCAACCTTATAGGTTGTGGAAGACTAGGGGCAACAACACTTCCGTCTTTATAGTTGTGAGCGGTATGCTTCCTGGTTGCCATAATTTTGCTTTCTATTTTTCTTGCTTACCTGAATGCCTTCTCTAATGAATCAGGTTCCCAAAGGCGAACATCATGTTGGATATTATCCTTTAAAGACCCTATGAACACATCAATCCTATGCTCCTCTGGAATATCTTTTACCCTTATGTTCAATTTTTGGAACTCCTCAATGTGCTCCATTACTGAACCCTTTTGTTTGAGACTTATCAATTGGCTAAAAAAAGTGTTGCTTTTTGTATCTTCATAATGTGCTATCAATTCTTCCATAAAAATTTCCCAAGTGATAAATTGTTTACGAGAGCAAAGCCATTGATACCATACAAACTGATTTGGTTCTAAATATACAGTTGCCATACGTACCTTTTATGCGTTTTGCACATTATTGAGATCGAAGAATTGGTCCATCTGTAATATCCATGTGGCGGGATCCTTGCCATCAAACTTCCTCATATCGATTTTTGTAATATGGTGATTCTTCGATCCAACATTAGCGTCTATGGAATCATGATTAACATTTCTTTTGTTTTCATCATGAGTTTCCTTTACTACCTTTTCACCATTAGTGACCCTTTCTTGTAGCAACTTCTTCAATTCTTCCATGTCTGTCTTCAAATCTATCTTCAAATCATCCATCTTAGCTTCCATGCCCTTTATCTTAGATTCCACGCCATTTACCTTAGATTCCACGCCACTTATCTTAGCTTCTGTTAGCTTTTGTGAGTGTGACATTTGTTGCACTTGTTCTTGTAATTTTGATATATCATGTAGCATTTCTTCCTCTTCTTCATGAGTCATGCTAGAGCTTTCAGGTTCCTTACTAGGTGTTTGAATTTTCTTTCCTCGGGGCATCAGTTACCGATAATAATGCTTTACTATGCCCTTTGAATTCCGTTAAACCAAGCTTACACAAAAATTAAAAAAAAAACTACACACCTTTTTTCACTTTATAGAAGCCTGATATTGAATCTGACGTATCTCTGTAATTTCAGATCATCTAGTTCTGAAATTTCTACCTGTAGTAGCCTTCTACGTCCTCTTTCCAATGCCACAAGTCAGAGGCAAATTGGATTCTCCAAGGAAGAGTTATGTGAAATCTCCCACAGTGACTTGCTTTTAGATTGGTTCAGCAGATCGAACTTGTACGACGTGCTACGAGTCACTGTTTCAACCTTTGAATCTAAAACACACATACAAGAAACTAAAGTCCGTCCTCTTTCTGTACCTTCTTACGAAATTTAAATCCGATCCCCAGAGAGAAAGTTATGACGATTTTCCCCAGGTCACCTGTTTTGAATGTAATTCAGGAGTCTGCAAAAAGACCAACTTCCTCAGATCATATCTCCGCAAATATCGCACGAAAAGCTCTGAAATTCGGACCCAAGGTTCAGCGCGATTTCTTCTCAAATGGGTTTTTTTTGCATCTTCTGAAACATCACAGAAAAAAGTTATAGCGAAAATTCCACGATGACCTGTTTGGAGCAGCGAAACCCTAGAATCCAAAGCTCTGATACCAAATGTTATGAAACCAGCTCAAGAAAAGATAGAAAAGATAGATCAATGCCTTATAATTCAGCCTCTTCAAGGGGGAAACCTCCTTTACATTACATAAATGAACAATTCTTGGATGATACAAATGACAAAACCTCCTTTCTATATATAGAAGTCTAAGGAGTCACAATATAATCCAGCCGACCTAACAATAATAATATAAAGCCACAAAAATAACAATAGAGGGATTCTATGGGGCACAGAAATAACAATATGGGGGTAATAGGGGCACAACAATATAAATAAGGGGTATAACTACAATAGTAATGGGGTAATCACTAGTATTATAGGGACCCAACCTAATTTTTCTTCCCCTTACTATCATTGGAATCCTTGATTTCGAATTCTTTGGATGATTGTGGTGAAAATTTGAATGGTTGCCACCTGATTCAATTTGTATGGCTTGAACACACACTTCATCAAAGTCATCAGGATTAAACATCAATAATGTATGCTGCAAATATGAACGCAAATTGTCGATGTATTTTAATAAAGTTTCACGTGTATCCAATGAAATACCAAGTGCCAATGCTTTCTTTCTGAACTCCTAAGTAAACTCCTAAACACTCTATCCTTTACCTTGCCTCAAGTCCTGCCAATCAATAACAACTTGCTACATGTGTCCTAAAGGATATAATTGTTTCCTAATAGCTTTTAAAAAACTAGACCATGAAGAGATGACTTTACCTTTTTGCTTTACATCTATCTAAGTTTTACTTTCCCACCAGAATAAAGTTGTTCCCCCCATTCTAAGTGTAGCTAATTGAATTTTTTTTTTATCATCAGAAATGTTCTGAATACGACAATACACTTCTAACTGCTTAATCTAGTCATCTAGGTTTTAAGGATTCATTTTGCCATCATAAATAGGTAACTCAAATTTTACATCAAGTTTCAAAAGAAATGTTTTCTTAGGTTTCTTTTCAGTTTCAGATTCTGCACTGGAAGAAGAAGAAGAAGATGAAGATGAAGATGGAGATGATGGAGGAGAAGGAGGTTTATTAGCCTTGCCTTTACCTTTGTCCTTCTTCAATGTCTTTGAAGAAGAAGCTACATCTCTTGCCTTCTTATATTTGTAAAGTTCTCCCAACATCTGTTGCATACTTAAGAATGCTTGCTGAAACTGTTCCTCGATCATCTTAGTTTCAGGTGTTTCACCTACATCAAATCCTGTCATGGTTGACTTATGAGTGACTCTTTGCTTTCCAATCTTTGGATCAATCTCCTCGAGGATTCCTTCTCCACGTTGTGACTTTGACCTAGTTAACATTCACTGGAAAAATTCTACAAACGCAACCTGCTCTGATACCAAATTATATGATCTAAAATGATCATATGTTAAATTGAAGTAGAATTTATTAATGCCAACAGAGAACTGAATGTTAACTTAAAGTGCTTTAACCATGAGAACTGTTTGAAAGGAAAGACTTTACGACAGACGAGAAACATAAGAAATATGTAAACAGAAGTGAAAAGAAGAAAAAACACAGCGATACCAGATAGCAAGATTGATTACGGAGTTCATCCCTGATGGACTACGTCTCCGGGTCCGCTTTTAGGATGAGCATCCGCTTTATCAGGATTGAATCCGATGAGGTCGATTACACAGAAAATTGACTAGATTGATCATGCACGCAAGCACTTTTGGACACTGTCACATTAAATCTCTCTGAATTAGATTTCCAACGCCTGTCACGATTCCCAATTCCGACTCTCGATGCTCCTGTTACACTGAAAACAAAACTTCCTATAACCTCTAGAATCTGCATACAAAACTCTAAAACCACTCTACCTCACTTCAACGAGCCAAATTGTCTTTATGGCCCTACAAATGCACTCTAACCTCCTTAGGTTGAGTTTAGGAGTGAATCAGCTCAAAATAAGGTTCAAGTGCTCGGTCTTGTCGTGAATTTCCACCTAGGGCCATTAGGCCATGGTCTTCAAATTAAACAACTTCATTTTAAACAATACAAACCCAAAAATAACCATAGGTTATCCTGGCGGTTAATTAACGACGCGCTTTTGGCTAACTACCCATGTGAACAACTGAGTTCATTGGCGGTCGACTGGCTAACTGCCACCTGTGCAGTTACCCTCTGGCGGTTTCGGTCTATGGTTGTAGTGTGTTCACATGTGTTGTCACCGCTTACAACCTCTGCCATGGTTTATAGCCTGACTGCCATGATTACCTTTGTCATTTACCTGCTCACATATTCATGGATACATTGCAATTTTTGATGCTGCGGTTAGTGTAACCTCTGTTTGGTGAACTCTTGTTCACATACCCACGGTTCCGACATGGTTTAAACCTGCGGTTAGGGACCTGTGGGTTTGTTTTATTATGTTTTGTAATGTTTTTATATGTATTACAATGGATTAACATGGCCCGAGTAGGTTTTAGTGCTAGGGTTTAGGTGTAGGTTAAGGTTATGACATTTTAATACATGATGTATTAGGTTTTAGGACTTAGGTTAAGGTCAATGTGTTAGGTGTATTAGGTTTTAGATCTTTAGATTTAAAACAAACCCTTTTACAACAATTGTCACTATGTGACATAACACCACATGATGATACCTGAATCCTTTTCGATAACCAACCCTGGCGAAACTGACGATGAAGATGTCGACAACCAAACCCTGGCAGAAATGACAACAAAACACATGTCGACAACCAGGTACAAAACCATATCCTTCGAATATCATGAAAACCATATCAACCATTGACATTACCGAACAACCATAACATCATTGTCGAAGCTAAAGATACCGAACACTGAATGCTGACGACGAAACTGGCGATGTTGATAAAGCTCAAGAGCACATCGACCATGATCATTCGACGATCACTTCGATGTTGAACCATTAAAAACTCCGCTCATGCTGGACTAACAAGATCCTCCTGGATCACTTAACCCCTTACAAAAACAAACTATTGACACTATATTATGCCCTCAATACATCAGTTATTCAGATTACAAGGAAATATATAGGCTATAAGCTACATCAATCTATAAGCAACTCAACATAGACCCTACTCACACCTCTAGGAGTAGCAACCTCATACCCATGGTGATACATAAAAACAAATAGCCACTCAGCCATGTGTAATGACACCAAGATAGCAAAGCAATAACTATGAAAATATACACATCCATACATAGACATGACATCAATAAACTCTGCCACATATGTTCCATCAAGGCAATAGCCACAAAACACTACAATCACACCGTGTTAACAAAAAATCTTCTACAACCATTGATCTTTGTCCTATGAATTGCAGTGCACTTGCTCCTGTCAATGCCAACCATAATTTTCTACATAAAACTCTAATAAAACACATTGATACATCATTGGACTAGGTTAATCTCAGCATATTTTCCTCTGAAATGTTGGAAAATATAAAGTGGCACCTTATTTAAATCTTATTTTCCTTAAACTTAATATTTTCTTGTTAACTTAGTTATTCTTCTTGTGTTCTCTAGTGAGTTATTTTCATGAGACAAATATAAATAATGAAACCACAACATAGGACACATAAAGTAGGCTCCAAGCCAGGGAAAATTCCCTCCAAAGGGAAAACCCATAAACTCTTTTCTTAGAATCTGCTTCAATTGAGATAGAGACCCAAACCCTAGACCAAGTCCTTCTCTAAGTACTAAGTCAACCCTTCCAACAAGTCCTTCCTTGAATTTCATCAACCAGCTCCAACTTGCAACTGTTACCTCAGTTATGTACCATGTTTCGTACCTTTGGTATATTCTACACCCAGTTCTGTACCTTGGGCCCTATTATCACTATGTAATTTCCCTAGGTTGTGGAGAGAAACCCAGAGGTAACCACAAAACCACTTGCAAAGCTGGGATCTAGCCCTTCCAACTTCAAAGAGGGATCTCTCTTTCTTATTTAAATTTTGTCTTAAGGTATTAGGCTAGTTATTGAGTTCTGAGGTTGGTTTTTCAAATATTTGGTTGAAAATTGTAGGGAAATTCCATTGGGCATGGAGTCATGAGTCTTTGGGTGATCAAACACAAAAATGACAGAGAAGCTGTAACAGGGCAGGATAGGCAAACTTTTGGATCTTTTAAAGTATTTGTGGAGTGTATAAGATGAATATGATTTAATTTCAATTAAATATAGAGCATGCTGGGATGAATTCTATACTTAACATCAGAATGAAAACATTGATATTGTTTACAAGCCAGATCAGAGTACACTTAAGCATATTTGGCTCTTTATCTTATTGTTTCCAAATTTGTCTCTTTATCTTCTTGAAACAATAGAGACAGAAAAAAACATATTGAAAATTGAGAAAATAACAATTTCACATGAGAAGGTACATCACCAATTTCTTGACACAGGAATCATGGAACAAAACTCTCTATATTATTGAAATTTATCACTTTAATATAGTGCATAACTTACATCAAAATATAACTCCTTTCTTCATACAAATTCCAACCTATATTAAGTCTTATTATAACATATTTATAGATTCCTTACTAAACTAACTTCAGATTCCAAAAAGGAACTGATTACAAAATAATATCTAACAATTTCTGGAAGAAATTGAACAATAAACGAAAGCTAAAATCGATCACTGGAAAACTGCAGGAAATCTGGAACTGCTAGAAAAGCTTCAGTCTTCAAATCTAGAAATTAGTTTTTAAATGTCGATCCTTTGCGTTGGAATCTGGAGTGGTTGAATTTGTCTTCACAAAACTTACTTGCTTCCCTCTCAAATCTGATTAAGTTGGCCACCTGTATCAACTAGCTAGCTGTCCCTTTGATTGTTATTTATGAAAATAATTGCATGTTTGTGATGTTTTCCACCTAGTTGATCAATAAATTATTTGTATTTTGGAGTTAAATCAAATTTATGTGTCGAACCTTTTTCCCATAGTCTTTGCCTTCATCATCTTTAAATATTTCATCATTGTCCCAAAATATTTGGGAAGAAAATATTTTGAATAATATTTCTAAATATTTTACTTAAATTTGTAAATGCATTTCATAAAATAAAATTTCAAAAAACTTGAATGATTTAATAAACCATCCTCTTGTTTTGAAATCCATGTCTTGTTTTTAAATCCATGCCCTGTTTTTTCCTTCCCATGGATTCTAAAAACCATGTCTTGTTTCTCCTTCCCATGGATTTTAAAAACCATGTCTTGTTTCTCCTTCCCATGGATTTTAAAAACCATGTCTTGTTTTGCCATGGTTGGTAAAGTATTTTTACTTTCCCCTTTTACTACTTGAATGTTTTTGGATAAGTATTTATCCAAATTTCATTTCCCGTGCATTTCTCCTTTTTATACCATAGAAAAACCATTTATTCTTCTTTGTCAAATTTTCGTTTTTACTCACCCCCTTTTATTTTCACGTGTAACCTCATTTATTTGCACATGTAAATTCATTTCATAAATATATGACCTGTAAAAGTTCTTTCACCTCAGTAGCATTTTACTCAGCCTCCCATCCGTAAACATATGAAATTTCCATTATTTCCTTTCCCGCCACATTTGATAAAAGTTGACATTTGTAAAATATGGTAAAGGTGAAACAACTTTTTCACGGGGGGTGTAGGTTAAATGAAGAATAGGAAACCCCCTCGAAATCCATCGATACATTCAGACATCTCGAGTATTTATATTAGGAAAGTTTAATGCATGAAATGCCGGGTGGGGTCATAACTTAGTTTGTCTTTTTTATTTTAACTTCAGAATTTATTATTAGATGATGCATGAAATTAAATGTGGTTTTAATGTTTTAGAGATTGGGTTGCTAAGTTATTTTTGAATTAATTTTAATATTTCAAATACATAATTTTTCATTTAGGAATTTTTCCTTTGTTTTCTGGTTTTGAGGAGAAAACTTCAACTTTTTCTATCTCTTGATCCAAAAGTTAGTTTGAAGTACCAGATATACCATTGGAAAGTTTTTTATGATCACTTTACCATGAAAACACCTGCAACATGATCTGACCTAGAATTTATATGAAAAAAATCTCCCAAACATGTCTTGACCATAAGACTTCAAGAACTAAATGGCTCCTTGGATAAGCATACCTTTAGGCTATGACACCTAGTGATTCATAAGCTAAACTAACTAAAATGAATAGAAAGAGCCCAACACGATTGATTCTTATTATAGGACACTAAAATTGGCTCCAATGGGGATGGAATCCTCCCTGTGAGGTGTGAAAGAACACCACAGACCATGTGCCTAACTATTGGGATGATCCCAACCTTGCAACATGCTATGCCCTAAAACTACTACAACTAAAAACCAACTGGTAATCTATTCCAATCCTGAAACTAAACCAAATCCATTCTTCAAACTAGAATCTAAATTGTACACTGCAAAATGAAAACTTTGCTGCAAACATTAAAATAAATCATAAATTTGGCAACACATCTCCAAAGTCTTAGGGTCTTCTCCTCGGGCTTCAAAACTTGATGATGGTTGTCCACAACTGCTGAAAGTATATACCCTAGGTGATCTCTTCTCTCCAATGTAGCCAATCAAGAAAATTGCTACTTAGTTTTTCTTAAACTTCTCATGAGCATGCATAAAATATATGAGACTGGCAACCCAAACTACCACTAAAGTTGTTGACCGTAATCCACAAACATCAAAACAACCATTTTCCTTGATGAGTGCAACATATTGACTAGAGAATCTTGAAAAACATGAAAAGTTACATTTCAATGATCTTCAAATGGACTGCTTTCTAAAGAAAAGGGAGTAATATGTTCATTAATCTTTCCATCTTCTTTTGAAACTACCAATTCATCCACAACAATAACATACATAGGTTTCAGGACATCCTATTGTTTTTCAACAAACCCTTCATTATTTGAACCTGGAGGAAAATTTTCAATTGAGATAGCCACATCTTGAATAAAAAAAAGGTCTACACCCACGGGGTCTAGAACAATTTTCTCTACTTCATAATTATCCTGAATAATTTCATTGTTGAGAATCTTTGTGCATGTAGTTTCATAAATTTTCTCTTCAGAAATTTCTGCATTAAGCTTAAAGGAACAAACTTGTTGCATATTATTGCTGAAAATAATGGATGGATCATGGATTTCTTGAGTTTCTATGCTAGAAAACTCAAAATTCTGATTTTCAGAATTTTTTTCCTGAATTAAAAACTCAGGAGAAGAAGGGAATGCAAGGCAACTAGAATGATCATTTTCATTTCTCAAAATATGAGAAAATTGTTGCAAACTATCATCTGTAAGCTTTATTTCTTCATTACAACTGGGCTACTTGTTCTCTTATTCTTTTGAAATATATAAAGGCTATGAAATGTCATCAACAAGTTCACGAGAAAGTAGGTCACTGAAATGCGGATTTGTTTCATTTTCAATCATGGGAGAAATAACTACTTGCTAAAAAATTTATTGAGTGTCATAGCAACCAACTTCTTCTTCTTCTTTATGGTTGAAAGGTCTCTCATGAATGCTCTATAATATCCTCATCCATAAATTGATCATCTTCATAAAGCTTTCTAAATCCTCAATAAAATTGTCAAAATGTGTGCAAAAATATTTTACCAACAACAAAGAAGGATGATGTTCTTTATATCTCTCATAAAATACTGTATGAAAATCTATAAAAGAATATGAACAATTACTTAGCAAGCTTTCATACCATGATTGTGCATTTTTATCCAAGGACACCATGAACATATTCATAAGACAATATTCATGAATTTTAACTTTAAACTTATGGATGTGCATATGAAACCTAATCAGATGAAAAACAACATCATCTCCTATTCGATCTTTGAAGGTAGGTAAATAAGTCTTCCAACTTACACCAGGCATGCAGTTTGGAAATCTTGGAATATGAATGTGATGCATAGTAGCATACGTTATATATTGAGAACTCATCTTGATTTCTAGATCCTACTACGAGTGGAGTCTTTAGATCAGCTTGAAACTGTTTGGAGTCGTCAGGTGAATGTTTCAGCCTTCATATTTCTGACTTTTTTCCATCATCAGCAACTAGATATGAAACTTGATAGTCTTTCATGGGGACGCTGAAACCTTTCGTTCTCCAGTATGCTTGCCAAAATGTTATCACTCCGTACTTTCCCTAGGCTGTGGAGAGAAACCCAAAGGTAACCAAAAAACCACTTGCAAAGATGGAATCTAGCCCTTCCAGCTTTAGAGAGGGATCTCTCTTTATGATTTAAAATCTGTCTTAAGGTATTATGATAGTTACTGATTTTTGAGGTTGGTTTTTCAAATATTTGGTTGAAAATTGCAAGGAAAGTCCATTGGGCATGGAGAGTCTTTGGGTGATCAAACACAAAAATGATAGAACAACTATAACATGGCAGGAAAGACAAACTTTTGGATCATTTAAAGTATTTGTGGAGTGTATAGCATGAATATGATTTAAGTTCAATTAAATATAGAGCATGTTGGGATGAATTTTATACTTAACATCAGAATGAAAACATTGATATTGTTTACAAGCAAGAGAAGAGTACACTTAAGAAAATTCGGCTCTTTATCTCCTTGAAACAATAGAGACAGAAAAAAACATGTGGAAATTTGAGAAAATAAAAATTTCACATGAGAAGGCACATCACTAATTGCTTGACACAAGAATCTTAAAACAAAACTCTATATTATTGAAATTGATCACTTCAGTACAGTGCACATCTTACATCAAAATATAGCCCCTTTCTTCATACAAATTCCAACCTATACTAAGTCTTATTACAACATATTTATAGATTTCTTACTAAACTAACTTTAGATTCCAAAAAGGAACTGATTACAAAATAATATCTAACAATTTCTAGAAAAATATGAACAACAAACTAAAGATAAAATCAATCACTGGAAATCTGTAGGAAATCTAGAACTGCTAGAAAATATTAAGCCTTCAAATCTAGAAATTGGTTTTTAAATTATGATCATTTGCCTTGGAATCTGGAGAGGTTGAAGTTGTCTTCAAAAAACCTACTAGCTACCCTCTCAAATCTGATTAACTTTGCCACCTGTATCAATTAGTTGTCCTTTTGACTACTATTTCTGAGCCAAAAAATCTAAAAATAATTGCATGTCTATGATGTTTTCCACCTAGTTGATCAATAAATTATTTGTATTATGGAGTTAAATCAAATCTATGTGTTGAAATATTTTCCCACAGTCTTTGTCTTCATCATCTTTAAATACTTCATCATTGTCACAAAATATTTGGGAAGAAAATATTTTGAATAATAATTTTAAATATTTTACTTAAATTTGTAAATGCATTTAATAAAATAAAATTTCAAAAAACTTGAATGATTTAATAAACCATCATTTTGTTTTGAAATCCATGTCTTGTTTTTAAATCTATGCCTTTCCTTCCCATGGATTCTAAAAACCATGTCTTGTTTTTCCATTGTTGGTAAAGTATTTTTACTTTCCCCTTTTACTCTTGTAATTTTTTTTGGATAAGTATTTATCCAAATTTCATTTCCCATGCATTTCTCCTCTTTATACCATAGCAAAAACATTTCTTTCTTCTTTGTCAAAATTTCATTTTTACTCACCCTCCTTTTATTTTCACCTGTAACCTCATTTACTTGCACCTGTAAATTCATTTCATAAATATATGACCTATAAAAATCCTTTCACCTCAATTGCATTTTACTCAACCTTCCATCCATAAACTCATTTCATAAACATGTGAAATTTCCTTGCACCTTTAAATTCATTTCATAAATATATGACCTATAAAAATCCTTTCACCTCAATCACATTTTACTCAACCTCCCATCCATAAACTCATTTCATAAACATATGAAATTTCCCTTATTTCCTTTCCCGCCACATTTTATAAAATTTGAATGAATATGAATAATGGTTTTCAAGGGGTGGGGTAGGTAGTAAGTGGTTTAGGAAGGGGGGCTCCGAAATGAGCTAGAAGATGACAACTATAAAACATGGTAAAGGTGAAAACTCTTTTGGTTGGGGGGGGGGGGGGGGGGGGGGGCGGGCGCGCGGGGGGTATGTTAAATTTTGAATAGGAAACCCCGCCTCCCCCACCTTGTAATCCATCGATACCATTGATTTTTTCATTCACACATCTCAAGATATTTATATTAGGAAATTTTAATGCATGAAGTGGGTCATAACTTAGTTTGAATTTTTGATTTTGACTTCAGAATTTATTATTGGCTAACGCATGAAAGTAAATGTGGTTTTAATGTTTTAAAGAATGGGTTGCTAAGTTATTTTTGAATTAATTATAATATTTCAAATAATTAATTTTGCATTTAGGCATTTTTCCTTTGTTTTCTGGTTTTGAGGAGCAAACTTCAAGTTGAAGTCGGTATGAAGCACAAGATATACCTTTGGAAAGATGCTTCTGAGAATTTTACGATGAGAACACTTGCAACATGATCTAACCCGGACTTTATATGTAAAAAATATCCCAAACGTTTAGACTTGTCTTGACCACAGGACTTCAAGAACTAAATGACTCCTTGGACATGCAGACCTTTAGGATATTACACCTATTGATTCATAGGCTAAGCTGACCAGAATGAATAGCAAGAGGCCAACACCATTGGTTCCTATTATAGGACCCTAACAGGCCCTGCACCCAGTTTGGTACCTTCGGCCAGTTCTGCACCTAATTTGATACCTTCGACCTATTTTCCACCCAGTTGTGTAACATTGGCATATTCTACACCTATTTCGGTACCTTCATCCTGTTCCACACTCGGTTCTATACATTTGGCCTTTTATTCACCTAGTCAGGAACCTTTGGTCTGTTCTGCATCAAGTTCAGTACCATCGGCCTCACTAGTAGAAAATGAGAAATTAGTGACTAGGTGACTAAAAAAGTTAGTCGCCACAACTTTTCCAAGTGAAATACTACCAAAAATGAGCAATCTTAAGTGACCCAACTAAAAACGACTAACATAAATGACTAATTTAGTCTCGGGTTAAAATATATGACTAGCTAATAAGTAATACAACTAAAAATGACTAACATGAATGACTAATTTAGTCTAGGAACAAAAATACAACTACCTAACAAGCACTACAATAGTATAGACAATTCATTTATGTTAGTCATTTTAATTGTGTCACTTCAACAATGTAAACTTACAAGTGATAGGGGATTCAAAGGTTGTTATAGATTGGCTAAAATGTTATACTTATTTAAACACTTTTTTATTGGATCAGTGGATGATTAGAGTTATGGAGTTTATTAGAATCTTTAATGTTATATCTTTTGACCACATTCATGGGAAATTAAATTCAAAGGCTGAAATATTATCCAAAATTGGAGTGGGCTTATAGCTGGGTCAAATACATTATGAAGAATACCTATAAGGAGAAGTGTTTGTTAATTAGTAGACACATTTCCTTTAGTTGAATATTTAACTTTTGATGCATATTTACATTTTTTATTATCAGGGTCATATTCGTTGAACTTAGGATACTAGGTTTTAACTTGGATATCAAGTTGTTTATCTAGTTTGAGTATAAATTATTATTATGAAATAATTTATTATTATCATTTATTATGCTTATACATACACTCATTGATTTGAGACACCAATATTCTTCTTCTTTTTGAGTTGTGAGGATAACTTGGTTCATTTCCAAGCCTTGTATTGCCATGAAGAGGGGTACTTTTTATTTTTCATTCTATCCATATATTTCCACTAACATATTTTGCCCTATCTCTATTATTGGAGGCATGGAAATTTTCTTAACCTAGCTCTTTATAGTAAAGTTAACATATTCCAATGCTCGCTCCTAAACCAAAAAGAGTATGATCAAGTCCTCTAACATATTGGAGAATTAGAAGGGATTACATCTAAAAGGGAGGAGTCTTGGATTTTAATTTAGCTTTAAGATTAGGCCAATGGGTTTATGATCTAATAAGGCTTTGGGGATGGTATAAGAAGACATTTTCCATTTATCATTCATGAATGAGGGTTGGACCAAAACTTAACTTTTATCCATTCATTTTAATCTCTAAAATCATTTTTCCCTATTTTTTATAATAAAATTTACATCTAGAATTAGTTGATTTTTGGAGGTTTGTAATGAAAAGTACCTTCCAATTTTTATTTTTTCTGTCCAAAAATTTTAGTGGGCCTAATGGTTAAGAGCATGTGTTTCCTCCTAAGAGGTCAAGGGGGTAGAGTATGTATGCTTGCGTAGACTTAGCAGTGAAATTGTTGCATGGAGGTGGGTCCCATGTTCCACAAACAACAGGGTCTCATACACTAATTTGGTGTTTGGCTTGGGCATGACCTTAAAATTGGATAATAATAATAATCATTTACACACCATGGAACCAACACAATTGCTGCGATTAGAAAATATTAGGAAGACATGTAAGATGAAAAGTAGCAAAAAATTGATTAACACAACATGGTGCCAACCAAATTGCTGCAGTTGGAAAATATTAGGCAGATGTGTAACATGAAAATTAGCGGAAATGATTTAGAGAATCAATGGAATTTCCCAAGCTTGGGATTTTACAGTTAATGGACGATATTCCAACCATGTCCTTTTTCATAGAGCTCCATCAAATACACAGTATGGTTGTCTGGTATTATTGGTTGTGGAGGCTTAGATTATGTGGACATCGTGTAGCTTTATACTCACTTTTGTTAGAGTTTAGCAACAAACTAAGTGAGTAGATACCATGAGAGGATCGAAAAAAGGCGATCCAGGTTTTATTTTTTTGGTCTTTGAGAGATTTCTATAAATTAATTGATATTGAGTCTATTAGGGTTTGGAAGCAATGGGGGTAGAAAAAGAATTGGAGGACGAGGAAGGCGAAGACGGAGCAAGAATAGGTGATTAGAACATTGGAACCATAGTTTGCGTGAGGAGCAGAAATGGGTCATGGTGACCCAAAAGAATTGTGGGTATGAATGAACTCTCCATCTCTCGTATGATGTCTCCTTGATTAGGAACTCTTATCAATCTTCTCGCCCATGAAGATGTCATCATGTCAGTTTTCATTTTACCTTCACCTCTTATTTATTTGTTTCATGATATGAAGCCTCCATGTAATGGGATTTTGGTTGCATGCTAATAGTAGACAACATATTAGAGTTTACACTTGATTTTTCTAGAGGAAATTCTAAATTAGATAGTGTTGGATGCATTCCCCATCTATTTCCAATGCAATGATATCAATCTTTAATGAAGAAATCCTCATTGATAAATATTTCCATGCTTTCATATCTTTCTTTCATTGTTGTTATTGTGTTCAACCTTATTTGACATCACTTACATGTTCTCAAGTTTAAAAATAGAATAAACGGAGAAAAATAAGACGAGGAGTAGAATACTCCTCTTTTGTTTCCAATTCTATCTGTGGACAAAAAATAAAAAATCTAGGAACGATTGAGTGCTGAGTAGCACTTAGAGACCACAGTTTATATTTGATTTTCAGTCTTGATGTACTTTTTTGTTTCATTTTAAATTATTGTTTTTTTCACTATTGTAGTTGAGGGCTTAACTAAAACTCTATGCTTATTATACACCTACATTCTCATCGGAGAGGTACACGTTTTTGTAGCAATTTCATGTGCTGGTGGATGGATTTTACTTCTCTTCATCAATTAAGTAATTCATTATATCAACATCCAAAGTTTGTATAGTGATAAATTGCAAATAATATCAAGTCAATATGTTGATGCATTTAGTTTGTATTTCCATTTGACCAATCAGTGGTTTATAAACAACCTTATGTTTCTTTGATGAATCACTGAAAGGAATCTTCTTTCCCCTGGATATCTAGTGAAAGCAGATTATACCCGAGGCAATTATATAACCTCCAAAAAATCAACTCCAGGTTCAAAATATCCTAGTTTGGAATATATTTTATTACCTATTTTTCCTTAACATTTGATGTCTATTTTGGTCAAGTGTTGAGTTGGAGATGTTTTCTCCCTCTCTCTCTCTCTCACATACATACACAATATATAAACCTTGTAGGGAAACCCCTTGGAACTTCCTTGCATTTCATGGATCATTCCTAGTGTAAACCTGCCTGTGCTAATTATGACTCCTAACCTTATTTGGATATTGAGTGAGGCACAAAACAAACACAACCATCATGAGGAATCGACCCCAAGGAATTTTGCATGAAACTTAGAGTACCGAATTAGTCGAGCTAGCCCATCAATTTTCTTTCATAACACACACACATGTGGGTGCATGTGTGTACATGTTCATGTTTTCACCACAAGAAAAAATGCATACAGTAAAAGGTAAAACAAATACATTAGATTTCTGAATTTGTGCCTTTGCACAACATGGTACCTCAATTCACAAAAAATCTTGGCAACATTGGAATATACCAACCATATTATCAAAGAGCGCCAACCAAATGCATATAAATGATATCCACTCTATTGCATATGAAAGATTCCATTACGATCCATACTCCAAAAAAAATCAAGAATAAACATGACTACAAACTAGCAGATCATGAACACCATCAAACTAAGCCACCAAAGGAATCAGTAGATGAGAATACAAAGGAAGATTAGAGAAGGTATAAGGATGGATTACCTGAGATAACACACTCATTTTCCTCCATAAATTTCATCATTCTAGCCTCCAATGAAAACCAAATTTAGTTAAGAATCAACCTTGGAGTTATGTTCATAAAAAATATGAGAATAATAGAGTGTTAAAGTTGCTTCTTATAGCTAATATTTGATTCTTCACTACTTGAATACCTAAATTCTGCATGGTGATTTTCCCATTGCACCAATCCACTAAAACTTTTCAGTTTCCCATAGACCTAGACACTACTTACATTCTTGTTAATGGCTAATTTGAGAAGGGATGCTAGGGCTGATAGCTTGGCCTAGTTATTTGTCCCTTATCCAAGACCAGAAAAAAAAGAGATATAATGAGAAGAACTAAAATAAAGACAATCTTATGCACCATATTTACTTGGATATTAAAGGGAAGCACCATCAAATAAGCTCCATGGGCGAGAATCATCACTCACAAAAGGATTAATTTGATGCTTTTTGCCTATTCTTTACAATGTCTATGGATTCTTCATTGCATAATTGTACTCCAATATACTTGTACTGAAGATAATAGGGCATCTTGGAAACTAACCTCATTTCTTGACTTCCATATATCTTAGCTAATAGAAATTGGAAAATATCTATTTTTACATACATCCTTATCCTCATATAAGGTTTTGAATACTTCTAATAAGGAGTTCCTTTCCCATTTACGTGTTCCATTCAACAATGTTAAAGATGTTGCCCATACTTCCTTTGTGTAATGACATCCCACAAATAGGTTTGCAGAGTTGTAGAGTTTTCCTCATGTTCTTGACACAACATACATATGATTGGCCCTTTTACTTGGCACAACATACATATGTTTGGAAAAACAACATAAATACATACATGTGTTTCCTCCTAAGAGGTCACAAGTTAAATCTAGTGGGTGGGGTGGGTGGGGATAGAGTATATACAACTACATACAATTTAGCAGTCAAATCACTACATGGAGAGGGTTCCCTTGTCCCACAAATAAGGGAGAGTCATACATCAGTTTGGTCTTTGGCTCAACTATGACCTTAAATTTTATTTATTTATTTATTATTATTATTATTCTTATTATTATTATTATTGTTATTGTTATTATTATTATTATTATTATTATTATTATATACATGTGCACATGTAATGTATTTCCATGGAACATTTTCTTGGAGAAACCCTCTAGATAGGGTAAATGTTGTAGGTGAGAAAATGTACACCTAATCCCGTGTGACCCAAGTGGAATTGTTACTGTGACCTTCTTGGCTAATATAATTTTTGCATGGCAAGTCGAACCACTTGAGCTATGCTTTGGGGATATTCTCTCTCTTCCCACACGTACACACACACACATGTTCTCTTGGAGAAATAATCCCCCTGCCCTCTTGCAACTAAATGAAGAATGAGGAAGTTGGAACCTTAGTGTTGTTGTTCTATATATTCCACTCCCTCTTCCTTAGGGTTTTAGATGGAAGGCAGTATTAGATTCTAGTGGAAATAACAGTTGGTAACCCTTTAGGGATTTGTGGAATTGGATTGCATGACCTCCTTGGGCATTACACCACAACAAAAACGGTTGAAGTCGTTGAGATCTCCCTTGGGAATTTAATGTTGGAAACATTATTGTCCCACTCTCCACACTCAAGCTAGAGTGAGATTGTGGGTACCTTGTAACCTTGATACAGATGCACTTGTCCTAAGATGTGGAAGGGATTTCTCTCAAAATTGTAAAATATTCTTCAGTCCTAAGATGCCTACTATACATAGTGAGTAAAATGTTGTAAATATCATTATCAAGAGCAACTGTAGTTGCTTGCATGCCTTGATATTGTTCAATCACTCTCTTTGATCCTATGTGTCCCTATACATATTTAACATTGAGTTGTAAATGATAACATCAAACTTGAAGTTCAATCTCTTTCATGTCGTTTACAATCAATTAATTATCTCTAACCAACCCTCTTTTAGAAAGAAAAACAATAAGTTTTCTATAAAGTGGCATATTGGGAAGATAACCTATAACTTTCATATCATGATAGATCCTTTGAACCTCAAAAAAATTCCCTTGAACATTAGAAACATTTCCAACTTATGAATGATACCATTGATGATCTCTATAGTTGGGAATAGGGCAACTCTCAACATCTCATAAAATGCAACCCTTGCTTGCTCAACAAATTGAAGTCATTATCCAATCTCCTGTAAGGTAATTCATCAAGGCAATGGATCTTATCATGAAGGTCACAAATAATTTTAGAGGCTTCCCAGTGCCTTCCTTTGTTACAATTAATATCCATAATAATATGAATCATGCTATGATCTACCATGTCTTCAAGATCTTTATTGGCATCTTGTACTCTTCCTTCGAGTGAAATATTGTTGAAAAACACATTATAAGCATGCTTATTAGGAAACAATCCTTTACGGACCATATATTTGTAAAACTCTGAAGCTTATTTTGTCCTACCTTTCTCACACAACCCTTGAATGATGTAGTTAAAGGTATATGGATTTGGGTTGCATCCTTATAGACCCATTTTGAAAAAAAATTCTAATATCTTCTTTGATTTCTAAAGTTTTGGAGTAGATAATAAGTAAATTCAATGTGATAATATTGGGAACAACACTAACAACTTTCATCTGCTTGTACAAAGACTAAACACTACTCACCAAGAAGTTGAGGAATCACTATTCTAGGACTTCCATGGCATCTTGAAATTCTAGAACAATCAAAGGAGATTGTTTGGGGGTCCCTGTAGGGACGATGATCTAGCCTTGAAAATTTTCCTCATGAATAGTAGTTATGGCTTGTTGGTATGAATAATAGTACAAAGTAGAGAGGGAGCTATCTGATGCCCGGTAATGTATTAAAATTTCTAGTTCTCACAAATAGGACATCTGGATAGGAGATGCTCATTTGAATTAGTGTTTTGCAAGTGTTATAACTGGAAAGTCCCATCAAGGCATCAAATTTGGTGATTGGTTTTTGGCCCAAACTCATAGAGATCCTACTTAGAAATGTCTAAAATGGATCTTGAAGGTCTACATCTAGTTTTTCCATGTATATGTAGGTTTGAAAATAATCTCTCCTAGATGCATGAAGTGCTCAAAATTGAAATTCGTCTTGGTTCTAATACACTTAGGGGATGTGATTCAAGTGACTTGGATGCATTTCCTATAAATATTCTCTCAAATCACTTTGTTCAGATCTTGCTTAGATAATAGTAAGTGATTTGGAGCATCTAAAGAGTACTTGAAAGGGGCAGTGTTCAAATCGACAGATCAAAGTGGAACCTATTAGCTTGTAGTGTTTCACAACAAAATATGTAGAGACTAGTGCTCAAGTTGGATTAGAGGCTACACTTGTCCTAAATTTGTTGGTTTCGATCTAGATTGGTCCTAAAAAATTTGGGCCTTGACAATGTATCACCGTGCCCAAAAATGAAAAAATAAAGCTTAAAAAATCTAATAAGGGTCCTAAATCCTAATGTATCATTACATAATGATGCCCATTCCCTCCCTTCTCTTCCATGAGGTTTCCATTAAACTCATGTATTTTCATGTACAATGTAGAATTATCCTAGATAGCCATCCAATTGAGAAAACCACTATTGGTGCTTTATTAAGTTGTCATCACCCTCATGTTGAAGGTAGAATTCACCAAGATATCCATACATGCTGAGCATCTCATCTTTGGTCCAAATTTTGGGGAAAAATGCCTTTCAAGTTGCCAAAATGTCCATCCTTGTCTAGGTCCATCACCCAACCACTGCTTTCTTGAGTTAGGCTCTCCTATCTCAGGTTAAACTACTTTGTTTCTTTGTCTTCAAGGGTATCATTTGGTCATGCTTTCAATATCGACCATACCCTTTCTTGACAATAGTTTATTGTGACCTATGAAAGGAATTCCAGACAACTAATCTTCACATTTTTGTAACACATGCATTCACAACATCAACAACAACAACCATATAACATTAAACATAAAATATGCAAAAACATGACATTTGTGTTTGATGCCTTCTACCTGGCTAACCATGTCTATACACAAAAAAATATGGCATCTAGGTCATACTTTTGGTGCTTTTGGTATCTAAAATAATTGCATCTAATGTCCAGATGTTCTAATGCTTGTGGTATGCAAATGTGCACAATTTTGAAAGCCTTTTTTTTTCCTACAGTGGCTATGTTGGTTACACCAATGTTTAATTTTTGTTAAACAGTAGGGTATGCACTTTATCTCCTTTTGTGATGTCTATAAAAATTTTGGATTGTAATATCTATGTTGTGTCTACCACAAAATATGTCTTTTTTCAACTGCATTTGAGGTATTGTGTATGCCATTTTTTCACTAAAATGACATTGTTGCAAACAATTGTCCATGTTTGGCATATTTTTGGTGTGAATTCTTTGACTTCTGTGGCCCTTCAATTTTCTCTCTGGGTTTTCTGCAAAATATTTATTTCTAGTATATTTTGTTCAGGATTTATGTGCCTTACCAGGAATCTTTAGTCTATAATCAAAATTTTGGTCTGTAACCCACTACATTCATGTATGGTTTTGTTCCTCCAATTATAAATTTTTCATGGAACTTCTAGAATTTGTCTCCAACCTCATGTAATTCAGCTATAATTTGTCTCCAACGTGCATCATTGTTGTTCCTTCAATCACATCAAAAAGATGTGACTTAATTTGGATGCAAATGCTTTGGTTTTCTTTCATATATGGGTCAGAAATATGTGGATGCAGAAAATGTTGTTGCCTTACATTTTTCTTATATTGTTTTGGTTTTTGGTGCCATTCAAAATGAACTTCATCATTTTGTTCTTGAAACTTGAACCTGGTGCTGAATATGGGTATCATTGATCATTTATTGTCAATTTTTCTCTTTACATATTTTTCTAAGATTTTACATTATAAATACCTTTCTAATTTTTTACATTATTTTACTTTTCTTATTGGAAGACAATTATTAAATGTTTCTTTTAAAATGGAGAGAAACTACTATCTCCATTTTAATTTTTTTTCGGTGTAATTTGAGTAAAAACATTACTTCAAAGATTGAAATTATTTTAAATGGAGCTAATCAATCATATTCATTTTGTTAAAGCCTGGCTATTAGTTTGGAAAATGGAAAATGGAATCCTGATCTCTATGGCCTTTCTGCATCCTCAGTTTATCCTTGCATTTCCAATGTTACAAATTTTCAACTCCATGGGTGAGAACATTTACTCCTTGGTAGTAACATTCAAGTTTTTTCCTTTTCCCTGATAAATTTCATGGATGTGAGTCTACTGGTTGGTATCTAGTTAGTGCTAGTATAAAATATTATTATTATTTATTTATTTATTTATTTATTTTTTGGCAGAAGCTTTTCTAATACATGACCAGGACATTAAAAACTTCTCATGAAACTTGCAAGTATGGCATATGTTCATTGGTGTTGTCTGTTAAGATGCCCCCAAGCTTTGCAAGATAGATACCCCTTAGACATGCCATCTTTGTCAAAGGTTTTCTGCTCCTTGTTGTGAAGGCACTGTAGGGTATGCCTCTACAGAATTTGATACTTGTGGTGATACAATTGAGAAAATCCATTATTCCCTGGGAGAAATATTTAGGTTTTTTTATTTCTATTGCAAACTCATGGTATTATATAGGGCATTGGTGGGTACTTGGAATGCGTTTGGAATTTTAGTCATCCAAGGTCTCGATGTTTCCCTATGGACCTAGCAAAGAGTCAGTCCAACAATGGTGATTTCTAATTCTATTCTAGATATATTTGACCTCATTTATCAAAGAGCTTCCTAGAAACCAAGTAAAGGGAAATTTAGTGGTGATTTCTCATTTTTGTCAAATGATCAAAAAAATATTCTTTTAATGGTTGTTAAATTTTCATCTCTGTGCCTGTAGTGAATAATTTTTAAGGGCTGACTCAAACCCATGGAAGCTCCAAGAGTCTCACACAGCAGAATCTTAGGGAACCAAATAAATAAATATCCTTGAGGGCATAGAATACAAGAGTTTTTGTCTGACACTATTTTTTAAGGTTCATCACACTATTACTATACTGAAATTGTTTGTTTTTTGTTGGCTTTGAGCATGTGTGGGACTTGGTTGACTTTGGAATTATGTCCCAAAGACCATCCACACACATTTACTTGCTTGGTGCTTTGCGAAATGATATATGTTTTTCATGCACCCTCCACTTAGTATATTTGGCTTTGCAATATTTGGAATATTACAAGAGGTATCACTTATTTTTCCCTATTCCATAACCATAGAAATTTGAAGCTTGTTCTATTGGTTTTCTTCAGAACCTTTAGGATTCTAACATAATGTATGCCAGTTGATGGGGATTGTCCCTAGGGTTGATTTAGCAAGAGTCAATATTCCACTTCAAGGAAACTATATGTTGAACCAAAGGTTTATTTTCTTCATATATGATAACAACCATTTGCAACCATTCATTCCATAGTCATTAGGTTTTATAAATAAAACCACATATTTGAATCCTTGTTCAAGGTTTGTACAATTGTAAAGCAAGAGTTGTAGGATATTCTTGATTTGATCCTTTTCTAGCATATGAAAATTTTTTGCTTGTTTATTGTCATTCATATAGTTAGGAGATATAGGTATTTTATTTCCTTCAGCTTAATTGCATCTCTTGGCCCATTCACCAAAAAGTAAAACATAATCAACAAAGAGTAAATGTGTTAGGTTTAGGGATCTTCCTATTTGTATACTTGTAAAGATATATTTCTTTTTGACTCTATTATAGCTCTGTTGACACCAGCTTGTCTATAATAAAAAATAGCAGAGGAACCACCAGACATACCTACCCAAGGCCTCTTGTAGGCATGAAAGAAGAATAGGCTGAACTGTTAATTATAATTTCAAAGATATTGAGGAAATATAATTCATTATCTAGTTAACCAAGTGCACACCGAAGTTTGAACCATAGATGGATGAGTAGCCTTAAATAAAGCCAGTTCGCTATGTTATATGCCTTAGAAAGACAACCTCACTAACATTGCTTGTAATTTCTTGGTTTGATGTGATGGATTTATTTCCTAGGAAGGTTGCCAAATTGTTCTAATGACATGGAATCATCTTAGTGGCTTTTGATGTTCATGAAATAATTTTTGCGGTGATTTTGTAGATGCAATTGCATAGTGATATGGGTCTGAAATCATCAAAAGTTTCGTTATTTTCTAACTTTTGGGATTAAAGGTTGAAATGTTGAATTGAAAGCTCCCAAATCCTACCTGTGTAAATTAATTTGTCGGCATTCCTTATTTGGTCTATTTGAAGGAAGTCATAGAACCACTGGAAGAATTCTATTGTCCAGCTAAGTGGCTAAGGGTTCTTATCCTTTTGGAAATAGTGTAGAATTGTTTGTAATTATTCCCTTGATATTGGATCCATTACTGCCTCATTACCCTCCCCACCTACAAAAATAGGGAAATATGAAGTCATCTTTAACCATCTATCTGATATTTATTCTATCATCCTCTTTATAAATTCCCTCAAAATGGACTACTTTTAAATATGTAATATCTTGGAATGAGGTAGATATTAATCCTCTTTTCTTGCCATTTCCCAGATGGTGTTGATATTCCACCCATGGTTAACAAAATTATAAAACAAAATCTATTCTTGTCTCTTTGTACCAAAACATATTAAAGAGCCAAGATTCTTAGTTTTCCAACGTGATTTTTCTCCTTCTCTATTCTAAGGATTTTAGTTTAGCTTTGGTTTCTTCATCTATGTAGCTTGCATAACCTTCATTGTAAATATCTGCCACACTGGCCTTTACTTCTATTAATACTTGGATTTTTTTTATTCTCTTTTTGTAGACCCAGGGTGGTATGACCCTTTTTTATCTCTTGAATTCTTGTAGATTCTCTTGCAGTGGAATTATCTTGCTTCCAGATATATTTGACTAGAGACATTAAACCTTCCTGTAAAATCCTGAGGTAAATTTGAAAGGATTTGATGGCTTTCTTTTTTCCTTTGATAACTAAAGAAACACTAGATGAAGGTCTGATTATTCTCCTCATTCCACCCATGTTTTGATCCTGACTTGATTTGTTACTACGATTGAGAAACAAAAAAATAATCTAGCCTCTTTGCCACTCTTGCTTCACCAACTTCTATGGTAGCCTAGAATGATAGCCTTTACTAGTATACTTGTTTCTCATCGGGTCCATATATACTAGGATAGTAGAATTAATATAAGGAATTAGATATTGTTATTTGTGGTTGATGAACTTGATCTGGCCTGATAAAATACTCATAACTCATTCACATGGAAGAGCTTATACTATTCACTCACAGATTTAAAAGAACAATGAAAACACCTAACAAGTAATAGAATGTTGTGGATGGCTTGTGGGCAAAAGAAATATGCTTAGAAATTAATATAATTATGGACAACCTGTGGGAAAAAGAAAAATGCTCACCAAGCTATATAATTATGTGGACAGGCTGTGGGCAGAGGAAAAAATGCCCAACAAGCAATCTGACTCAGGAAGTGAGACAAACCATTATTCTGTTAAACCAATGAATATAGAAAGGTTGCATACACTATGTTTACAAGACTGAGATTTTTATAGCTTTCATGAAAACATCCATAGTTGAGGGTGATCAAGCATGCAATAAACTAATCAATGTACACCAGAGCCATGAAATTAAAACAATTACACATAGATTTACACATTTAATGGCCATTTTATTAGGCTCAGGAATAAATACAAAGGGGTGAGCTATACACAAATGTATATTGTTCCAATAAAATAACTGCAGATGGTTTTGGCTCAGAGGCATATTTTCTCATCATGGATAGGCTCCTTGATTCCTTTGTCCACTGATATTCACACAAGTTTCCCTCTTCAAGCTCTCATTTCTACTATTGTCCTCCCCAAATTCTCCTTGCATCTCCTTGTTGATGTCTTCTCTACAATATTCATTTCTTTTAATGGGTTTCCTTTGGAAGGCCAACCATCACAATGATTTGTTTTCCCTTCCAATTTTGTGAAAGAGACAAAATAAAATAAAACAAAGCATTCATGCTAATTACAATTTTTAAAAATTTTTAGATGAGGATCCAAATTAGATCGTATTTCATTTTCTAGCATACTTCAGATATGAATGTGAGGTGAAATGAGACTCAATTTGAAGTTGTACTTAAAGGTTCTTATGTATCCTAGTCCACCTGCCTTAATTTAGATTGATATTTCCATATAATATAGATCACCTTTCCAGAAGTGCCTTCTCTATTTAATGATTTATAGTGATGTGTATATAAATCATGATACTTTCCCATGTGAAATAATTCTTAACACTCCTAATTATTTGTCTTTCCATAATAATTTCCTTTGAGATCCATTATAAAGCTTTGGTTTTTTTTGATACTGATTGCAGGCTAAATTCTCTAATATTATTATACTGTCCTATATTTTGCAACCAAAAAATCTAGTTTTCACTTGTGATCCTTTTTGTGGGTGTTGGAATTGCTACTGCCATTGACTTGTAGCTCAATCTTCTAGGATCAATCTTATATCCGCTTGAAATTGTGACGACACATATTGAAAAAATTGTATACTTTTAACTTTAGCATTTTCTTTAATTGTTTTAATTTATTATTAATTCATTTTCTGTAATTTTTACTTTGATGTTCCATAAAATTGTTTACATGTCTCGTTCTTATTTTTAAAATCATACCATAAACATCATGTTTTACACATTTTATTAGAGCAATTATATATATTTTGTATTTATAAGAAATGCATTGTTTTGTGCTTCAAAATAGTTTAACCATTGTGACGACTACTCTGTTTTCTCATCCTAGTCTATATTTCATGTGCACCTTGTTGTATTTGTCTTTTATGTTGACTCTCTCCTAGGATTTATATAGATGTGTCCAAACAATTTTTTCATGCCCATTAAGAAATCCTTCTCTCATTGTAATACAACTTACAAATCAACAGATTTTGACACTTGATTAATGTTCTATACCCCCATTATTTGTTTTCAAGAAAATGGTCCTTGCATATATATATATATATATCATAAGTGAGCCTAATGATTAAAAACATATACTTCCTCATAACAGGTCACAGGTTCAAATCTAGAAGGGGGTACAGTATGTAAACCTTTGTAGACTTTAGAAGTCATATCGTTATGCAAAGGTGGATCCATTTTCTCACAAACAAAGGGGTCTCATACAACAATTTGGTGTCTAGCTTGGCCATGATCTTAAAATTAGATTATTATTATTGTTATATTGGTGACTGGTGTAATCCCTTGCTCTCAGCCCCTTATATTATTTTCCTTCTTTGAGAAGTTCTCTCTCTATATGTGTGTGTCTGATCTAATACCTTACTCTCATGGCATTGTATTATTTACCTTATTTGAGAAGCAAAGAGTATCAACCTATCACTCCTTTACAGACCAGGAGGAGCTAGATTTACAGTCAATTCACTCCATCTTTCTGGTGCATCTAGGTTAAAAGACTAAAGCTAACCCTAATTATAATTCTAGCTTATGAAAGTTAACCCTACACTTGCATGAGAGAACTCCTAGATGAGAATTTTTAATAAGGAGTAGAAAGTGTGCATAAAAGAAATAAATGGCTTCCTATAGATCGAGACTTAGGCCTTACTTTGATGTTCAACTTGTGCCTATTTCTTGAACTAGAAAAGCAATCTGAAATTAGAAAACTGGCTGAATTGAAAGTGGAATTTCCTAATCTAAAAAAATGGGAATCTGAGTTTAATAGGTGGTGGAAAAACTCAAAATATTCTAAGATTGCACATGCATGCCCTCTTTTCTCCTACATAAGTGTGCCTCCCTCTAGCTCTGTTGTGCACAATAATATAGGAAAATTGTAGCCATAAGTACTATTGTATGCATTTAATGTGCCTTTACTACTGTATGAACATGTTGTTGTGCCTACCAACTATGTGTGATTGTTGTTGTGAGAACATTTTTGTAGCTAAACAAGGTAAAAGTCTAACATATTTCTAGGTAGTCAATTTGTCAAGCAATATACAAGTAGTTTTGTCAGCCAAAAAAAATCCTGGGAAGGGAAGTGTCTGTCTTCCATCTTAATGTATTACTTTGTTGGAAGGATAAGAGGACATGATAATTCTTATTCCATTTTTGTGTGGTATCAAATTGTATGGATATGGCTACAACTTTCAATATATTTTTACTTCAGATCTAACTGTTCTTGTTATCAGAAATTGCTATTTACACAACATTTCAACATTTTCCATTTATGAGGCTCCAATTATTTTTTAGTCAAGATCATCATCTTTTCAATCTTCAATTTTGGATATCCTTTAGATATTTTTTTGCATTCCTTTTTATGGTATTAATATGGTAGTGGTAAGGCATCTCATACTCTAATGGTATCTATAGATTTAAAATAAGGGACCTATAGCTGTAAATATATTCAAGTATTATTTGGAATGATATATCTTTCTAGTGCCTAAATTTCCATATTAACTTGATTGGGATATGTTCAAAATTGAGTCAAATTGCATCAACAAATATTTCTATTTTGAGGTGTTATCTAGAAAGCTTATTGGGGAATGAGGTGCATTTTTAGGTGAAATCTATTGAAATAGTTGTGCATCCATTCGATCTTTCTTTCTAGATAGTGAACTCGTCAACCAATATAAAATTTGTTTTGTCAGTCAAATCAAAAGGTGTGGGAAGGGAACTCAACCAAACTTTGTTATGAGGTTGCAAGGACAAGAGGACAAAATTCTTCTTCCATTTTTGTGTTGTCAGGATGTATGGATATGGATGTAGCCTCCAATATTTTTTAATTCAAATATAATTGTTACTGTTCAAAAATTGTCTGTTCGACAACAATTTTAACATTATTGATAGGCTTCAAATAAATTTTATCAACCCCAGCTCTTTTCAATCTTCATTTTAGGTTCTACTGATGTTCATCAACATTCCTCTTTATGGCACCTGGAATCTCATATTGTAGTGGTATGGCATCCCATATTGTAATGGTGTCTTGAGGTTTATAATTAGGGAGTTGTATTATCAAGGACTTTAGTATGAAGTATTATTGGGAATGGTGCATCTTTCTAGTGCTTAATTGTTTCATGTTTAGAACTGGGTAAAAATGCATCAACAAATATTTATGTTTTATAGTATTATTGAGAATGCTTACAGGGCATGATATGTTCTTCTTATGGTTAAAACCAATAAATAGTTATAGAGAGGAAGGAAATTGAATTTGCTTGTATAACCTACAAGTTTTTAAAATTGTGACTTGTTTTTTTTATATGAGATACATTTACTCATGAGATGCTTGTTTCTGTCCTTGTTTATAGAAAGGTTTGCAACATTTTTTTAACAATTGAAGTTCGGATTTGTTTATGACTTATGTTGTTATGTCTAGTTTTTTTATTCTATTTTATCCCTATAAAACAAACCCTTGTTGCTTTTTTGTGTAGGTCAAGGATGGTGAAACAAAACCTCTCGTCATCCTTGAGAATGGATCCAACAGGGGAAACAATAATGTTGGTCCTAAGGGGCCTATATGGGCATCAAACAAGGATTTGCATACTTAATCTAAAGCTTCACTTGAGGGGTGATATCAATTGCTAAAGCTCCATTATGTGATGAGAGTCAACTTGTTTGAGTCTTTTTTCTAGTATTTAATTTGGTAAATGTAAAAAAAATGTGGTTTTGGTAATATTTTATGGTATTAATTCCATACACCATTGTTGAAAGCACAAGAGAAACATAAAAATTAGCACCACCACCACCACCAATAGCAACAATAACAATAGTAGTAGTAGCAGCAACAACAACAAAAGAAGTGGCAACATCATCACCATCTTCACCAACAATAGTAATAGTAGCAACGATATAGCAACAACAACATCTACAAATTTAGCAGCTTTGAATGTTACAGAGGAAAGCACGATAACGACAACAACAATGCAAAGGTGTGTTCCATATTTGAAATGGATCTTCTAATGGATTTGTGAGTAATTATTCCCTTATATGAAACAAAGGGACAAACAATGGCATGTTGATGAAGATGTATGAGGAACGTCTAAAGCTATTGCATCATAAAGATTCCATGGATGATGGATTAATGAAGGTCTTGGATAGTGTTAAGATGTTTGTTAAATAGTGAAGAGACTAATGTGAAATTTAAATTGTATTGATCATAATGTATTTTTTTCTCCTATTTTTACTTTCATTATTTTACTTTGTTATTATAATTGATAGGTTACAACCAATGGTTGCTGCCCCCTTTAATTTTTTGTATATTTTTGGAGACAATGTTGGTTAGCTATTGGAACAAAACTAGACAAATATACCAAAGTCAACAACTACACCTGGGCAATCTTCAAGGTACTATATTCTCTCACACAGACTTGTAATTCAATCTTCTACAATTTCTTCAGGCTTGACCATGTAGGTTTTTCTACATAGTGTCTAGCAATTTGTCACAATTGAATTGCTTTTGTTTGACTAAAATCACTATCCTAGTAAACATACATTAAAAGAGAGTGCTTGTTTGTGATATTTTCTATCTCAATTCGGGTTTTGTTTCTTATCAGTTTGCATGTTACATATACAAGCAATTTTTATAGAGTATAACATGTAATATGGCATCTAATATTCAGTGGCCTCAATCTCATAATTAGCATATTCATGTGGTCACATAGGTGTGCCAAGGGACTTTCTTGATAATGTTTATACAAGTCATCAGAGCCATCCATTTCTATTGCTTTCTTTTATAGAAATTTAGTGTATGCAGAATGGACATAGTTACCACTATCAAGGCCATTCAATTATAACCTTTTTCCCTTACAAAGTTTTTCCTCTTTTTGTCATTTATAAAATCTATCATTTTGTTAGTGGATTCTTGGGGCTTGTCTCATGGTTAAGTGGCAATAGTAAACAATCAATATTGTCACTAGAAATTCTGCAGAATCAAATAATTCCCATACACAATATTGCCTTGGTCAGAGATATTTCCATCACCTGAAACTTTTCCTTAGATCATCTCAAGGGTTTAGGAATGACTCTATCATGGATTTTCATTAATATATAATGATTAAGGATTGCTGTAAGAACATATGTAATAGACTCTAAAAAAAATGAACTAATTGTACATTAATTTTACTTACAAAAAAACCCATTCCTTACAATCCACACTTTCATATGTCGAGATTAGATACATCTTGAATGATGTTAAAAACATCTTTAATCACCAATGGTATAATGCTAGGAGAATTTTGATCACCCTGCAAAAGAATTAACAAACAATCAGAGTTGAATCAACCCCGACACAAACATTCTCTTAGAATATATAACTTCTAAACTATAATTCTTGATATTGTTCATGCAACATCCATGTTACTAGAAATTATAAGTTTCAATAGTAATACAATGTCGAACTTTATGAAAATATATAAATTTGAAGTAGCTACTAGTAAGGAAAATGTAAAATTTAGCAAAGAGTCATATGAAATGTCTGGAAAGTCTCAAGTAGTCAAAACTACCCAGACTAGTACAAAATAGCTAATTAGTTACTAAAACAACGACTAAAATTTGCACATAAATGACCATTTTTTATTCGGTCACTAATAGTAGCTAATTTATAGTATCGTATAACGCGGCCAACTTTTAGTCATTTTTAGCTTAGTCATTAATTGGTTGTCTCAGTTTTATCATCTAATAGTATATTGAATCATAAATTTGGTAATTAATTTACTCATTGATTTAGTCAGTAATTGTCACAATTAATGACTAAATATACAACAAATTATATTACTATATGACCATCCGAGAAAACTAATTAATGACCAAAATGTTGGTCACATTATCAGATACTGTAAATTAGCTACCAATAGCCATATATATATGCAAATTTTAGTCATCACTTAAAACCAATTAATGACCAAAGAAATATGACTCAATTTTGATTGTGTTATAAGATATTGTAAATTAGCTACTAATAGTCATATATATGCAAAATTTAGTCATCATTTGTCACAAATTTATCATTTGCAGTAGTCATTTATCTTTTTTTGGTAGTTTCGTATTCATTATTTAAATGACTAATTTAGTAGTTTATATTCATTTCATTTATTTTCATGAATAATTATTATAAATGACTAATTTAGCCACATATTCATTTTATTTGTGTTCATCATTAATCAATATAAAATACTAATTTAGTAGTTTTAGATTGATTTTATGTGTTCATTATTAATCAACATAAATTAATTAGTATGATTTTGCGGCTAAATTAAAAAATGTCATACAATGTGCACTGGTTCATCTAATATGGAAATGCAAAGTTACATATGTTAATTACAATACTAAACAATATCAAGTGCAACTATAAATAATTTCAACCACATAAATTATATTATATGAAATGTCAAGTATTACAATATGAGTTTCCAATTTAATATTGGTTGGATTACAATTTACACATGAAATGTCGTTTCATCACTACAAAACATTACCATTGTGTTGCCAAGGCATTGCAAGTGAATTAACCAACTCTGAAGACTTGACCATCAATCTCTATGTGAATTTCTTTTGCGATATATTGGATTTAAGGGTATCACTAGACTAGTTCTCTTCGAGCTCCCTTTTTGCATTTGTCGCTCCAATGTTATTATTCCCCTCTTTTTTCAAATCTTGTTGCTTATCATCAATAGTGAGTTCATTTTCTGAAAACAAAATAAGATACAATGCAGATTGTAAGACATGAAATACGATGAACACTATACTATAAACTAAAGTATACCTATGGGGTATATTATGGGGTACAAAGGGAGGTACCCAAGGGAATAATGTAATAATGGGATGGGCCATAGTTAATAAATAAAGTGGTTAACCTGCATCATGTAAGGGACCACAAGTAGTTAGCAATAATGTGATAAGCCCATGGTATTAGATGTATGGAATTAAGAGAACCATGGTATTGTATGTATGAATCATATATAGAGGCTAGAGACTCCCCATTGATAATGTCAAGGATTATTGTATTAGCAAGCATATGGCTTGTGGAGTGTTCTCCTTCCTTAAGGAGTGATTGTATGGTGTTGCCCTACCTTAAGGGTTTTGATCAATAAAGAAGCATTTTCATGTTATATTATTGGGTCGATCTTGTTATTTTTGGGTATATTTTCTTTATCATATATTTGCAAGTCAGATAGATTACAAGTAGTATTAGAGCACTTTCTTTGGCAAGCAGAGAGTTTTTTTTTTTTTTTTTTTGTAGGAATGTTTTTGGGATGGCGAGTTTGCAGATCAGATTAGAACCTTATAGTGAAAAATTTGCAGAAAAAAATTGCGGATCTGTATTCTTTGCAAAAAAATACCCAAATTCAAAAAACAAAATCGGCCGAATTGGAGTCCGGATGAGGGAGATATCACTGATTTAAAAATCAGTTGTGTTGCAGAATTGTTTTGACGAAAATTCGTGGATGGCGGATATCCAGTTAATTTTTTTTCTTTTTTCGTGGGGAATTTTGAGAAAATAATTGCAGATATAAGATCCTCTTGAAAAATTACCAAATTAAAAAAAATAAAAATCAGTCAAATTGGAGTCCAGATGAGGGAAATATCGCTGTTTAAAAGAAACTCTTTTTCAGAATTTTTTGTGACGACGGATAGTTGTAGCATGAATATGAAATTTCACAGTGCCTAGATTGGGATTTATATCACATGGGAAGATATAGAATGGTTGTTCCATTTCCATCATAATAAGGATTCTAAGCAATATTGACCCAACTGTGGCCATTTTAAATTTTCACCAAGTGCGTGTTTTATAGGAAAAAAATGATGAGCTCACTATTGAAAATTTTATAGCATCTCAGAAGTTTGACTTCCTAGGGTGTTGGAAGGACAAAATAGGGTATTATTTGAAATATGAGGCTACTATATGGAGGAAATCACTTGATTTTGAAGTTATGTCATGCTGACGAAATTGAAAAACTATTTTTGGACAAATGGTCTCATACTGGAAAGAAGGAAACCGAAAAACCTAGCAAAGATTTGATTTTTACAGGAAAAGATGATGGCCTTACTATTGAAGAATTCATAAAAAGCAAATTCAGAAGTTGGGCAATATTGGAGACCTTTAGCAAGGTTTAATTTTAGAAATGAGGTTGCCATATGGCAGTAATCACTTGACTGCCAGAAGCATTTAAGCCTTCCTGATAAAGAGTCTGAAAAAGTCCTTTTAGACAAATGGTCTCATAATAGAAAACAGGAGAATGAGACATGTAAGGGGTTATTTTCTGATGGTATCTCCTTATTACAGGTTCATGGATGTATTTAGAAAGAGAAGATCATTATGTCTATAAATCCTAGTTGCAAGCATAACTTTATCAATGTTAATTTGGCAAAAAAATTGCGAGTTCGAGCAAAACACATTGAAGACACACAGGTTGATAATGAGGATGTTCAATTTTATAAAGATTTTAAGATTTCTATGGATAAGTATGTATTGTATTCTGATTATTATGCTTCAGATATGGATAATGTGGATGTTGTTTTGGGATACCCTTGGATGGAATCTGTTGGCACTATCAATATTAATGTGTAGAAGAAATTTCTGAAGCTCTGGTATAAAAAGAAGAAAATTACATTACAGGATATTTCCATCAATAAACATGAAGAGTCCAAGGAGAATGAAGCAAAGACTATGGAGGCAGAAGCACAAATATCTAATGACACTATCAGATGATGAACCTTTGATGGTCGACAACCAAGCACAAACATCAAACTAGGTATCAAAAAAAGCACCAGACACCACTCAGGCACCAATGGTAGAGGAATTCAAGAAATATATTCCATCAATTAAAGCTTCAACATATCACCACCCACATCACCCAACGAGACAACAGCCAATAAGGTGGCAAAGAACTAGCAATGAGGAAAAAAACCCAGGACAACTGATAGAGTGGTATGACGATCCAACACATCAACATAGAAGAGCCATTGGGTTCAACTTCTATCTCAAGTGAGCAAGGCACCAACTGGATCAAGGGTTCACCTTTCTCTTGGATGGATAAATGCACGTGCATGGTACCAATGGAATACTCTTTTGAGTAGATCTTATTATTTGTGCTCTTCTTATGTTTTAGGGACGAAACATGTTTAAGTGGGGTGGAATGTAGTATACCTAGGGGGGATATTATGGGGTACAAGGGAGGTACCCAAGGGAATAATGTAATAATGGGATGGGCCGTAGTTAATAAATAAAGTGGTTAATCCGAATCATGTAAGAGACCACAAGTAGTTAGCAATAATTTGATAAACCCATGGTATTAGATGTATGGTATTGAGAGAACCATGGTAATGACCTATGGTTTTGTATGTATGAATCATATATAGAGGCTAGAGATTCCCCATTAAGAATGTCAAGGATTATTGTATTGGCAAGCATATGGTTTGTGGGGTGTTCTCCTTCCTTAAAGAGTGATTGTATGGTGTTTACCTACCTTAAGGGTTTTGATCAATAAAGAAGCATTTTCATGTTATATTATTGGGTCGATCTTGTTATTTTTGGGTATATTTCCTTTATCATATATTTTCAAGTCAAATAGATTACAAGTGGTATCAGAGAACTTTCTTGGGCAAGCGAAGAGATAATTTTTTTTTTTGTAGGAATGTTTTTGGGGTGGCGAGTTTGCAGATCAGATCTGAAACTTCTGGTACAAAAATTGCAAAAACAAATTGTAGATCTGTATTCTTTGCAAAAAAAATACCCAAATTCAAAAAACAAAATCAGCCGAATTGGAGTCCGGATGAGGAAATATCACTGATTTAAAAATCAATTGTGTTACAGAAGTGTTTTGATGAAAATTCATGGACGATAGATATCCAATTAATTTTTGTCATTTTGTGGGGAATTTTGAGAAACTAATTGAAGATCTAAGATCCTCTTGAAGGATTACCCATTAAAAAAAAAAATAGTCGAATCACAGTCTAGGTGATGGAAATATCGTTGTTTAAAATTAACTCTTTTTCAGAATTTTTTGTGATGGCGGATAGTTGCAGCACAAATATGAAATTTCATAGTGCCTAGATCGGGATTTATATCACATGGGAAGATGTAGAATGGTTATTCCATTTCTGTCATAATAAGGAATCTGAGAATTATTAACCGAACTGTGGCCATTTTAAATTTTCACCAAGTGCGTGTTTTTTTTTTTTCAAAACCCTTTTCAGGGCTTCTAGAAAAATGTTTTTTTAGAGGAAAAAATGATGGGCCGACTATTGAAAATTTTATAGTATCTTAGAAGTTTGACTTCCCAGGGTGTTGGAAGGACAAAATAGGGTATTATTTGAAAGATGAGGCTACTATATGGTGGAAATCACTTGACAGTGAGATTTTGAGGTTATGTCATGCTGACGAAAATGAAAAGCTATTTTTGGACAAGTGGTCTCATACTGGAAAGAAGGAAACCAAAAAACCTAGCAAAGATTTGATTTTTACAAGAAAAGATGATGGCCTTACTATTGAAGAATTCATAAAAAGGGAAAATTTAGAATTTGGGCAATATTGGAGACCTTTAGCAAGGTTTAATTTTAGAAATGAGGTTGCCATATGGTGGCAATCAATTGACTACCAGAAGAATTTAAGCCTTCCCGATGAAGAGTTTGAAAAAATCATTTTATACAAATGGTCTCATGCTAGAAAACAAGAGAATAAGACATGTAAGAAGTTATTTTCTGATGGTATCTCCTTATTACAGGTTCATGGATGTATTCAAAAAGAGAAAATCATTATGTCTATAAATCTTAGTTGCAAGCATAATTTTATTAATGTTAATTTGACAAAAAAATTGCGAGTTCCAGCAAAACACATCGAAAACACACATGTTGATAATGAGGATGTTCAATTTTATAAAGATTTGAAGATTTCTATGGATAAGTATGTATTGCATTCTGATTATTATGCTTTAGATATGGATAATGTGTATGTTGTTTTGGGATGCCCTTGGATGGAATTGTTGGTACTATCAATATTAATGTGTAGAAGAAACACCTGAAGCTTTGGTATAAAAAGAAGAAAATTACATGATAGGATATTTCCATCAATAAACATGTAGAGTCCAAGGAGCATGAAGCAGAGAATATGGAGGCAGAAGCACAAAGATCTAATGACACTGACACATCAGATGAAGAACCTTTGGTCGACAACCAAACAAAAACATCAAACCAGGTATCAGAAAAAACACCAGACACCACTCAGGCACCAATAGTAGAGGAATTCAAGAAATAGATTCCATCAGTTAAAGCTTCATTATAACCACCCACAACACCCAATGAGACAACATCCAATAAGGTCGCAAAGAACTAGCAACAAGGAAAACAACCCTAGGATGACTGATTGTTATAGACATTTTTGTGCCTTACAGCATGAAGCATGAAATGTCAATAATTTGAGGGATCCAAAGTCCCTAAACATGTTGTTCCTACCTGTAGAGGAACAAGGTCAGCAAACCACAACACTAAAAATCAGTTCTCCACCTAAAAACACTCAAAGACAAGCTAATTCTGGATCATGTCAGCTGCTCCACTGAGCATCTGCGCTGAATGTCAACTGCCCCACTCTGTACCTGCGCTGAATGTCAAATCTAATGAAGGCTACCTGCGCTGGGCGAGATTGGCCAAGTGGCACAGTCATTCTGCAAGGTATCAAATGCCCAGGAAGCTTCCAAAATGACACTTGGATCAGGGAATTCGCCTTGTGATGAGTAAGAGGATCTAGATCTCCAAGTGGAAGCAAGAAACTCCAAGTGGACTCAAGAACTGAAGTATAACTGAAGTGGGAGAGGACACTAGTCAGCTTCATGCCAAGCTCAAGCTGACTCATCCTTTCCCCAAAACTCCTATATATGGAGCTCTCTCATGAGGTCTAGGGAGGCTGGAATCTTGTGAATGTAAGGAAGTGTTGTTGGTTTGTGCATAGAACTATTGGGTGATTTGCTTGAAGGAGGTGAAGAGGAGATTTCTTTCTGCTGGGAGGTGTTGCTAGATTGGGCCTATTATGGTTGTAACACTCTCAGAACTTTACTTCTTCCATTAATAAATTATTTGAGGTTCTTCTATATGCATGTGTCTCTGTGGCGTATTGATACTTGTAGATTTGATTTATTCTAATCCTTGAATCAATTATGGATGTATGCTTCTTGTAGTTCCTTTTTCTTGTGCTTTTGCAGGATCTTTGTGTAGCTAGGCCAGTGAAAGAGCAAGGAGCTGGGAGCAAGCAGCAAAGAGGGAAGATTGGATCAACCATTAGCGGAAGATAACAGTTAGTGGATCCCTTTCTCCTCTCTCTTACATCTCATAAAGAAGTAATCTTGAATAGCTTTGCATTCGGTTGTTGCTGAGGTACTATCACCCTTAGAGTGGGATAGGGTCATTCCGTATTGGATACTTTTCCCAACAAAAAATTGGCGACTCCGCTGGGGAACGTATCTTGTTGGTTGTTTGTGTTTTTGCTACTCATTTCATAAACAAAGGGAGTACCGAATCGAACTGTATTTGGATTTTTCAAATACAAAGTAGAGGGCAGCTACTCTAGCTCAGTTGCTGGACAAGTTTATGATTTTAAGAGCTGATCCACAAGGACTCTAATAAGCTCTTAGTGATAGCTTTTCATCTTCCTTGTCATACCTTAGTGTGTCCTTGACTGATAGCTTCTGATTTGGCCAAAAACTGTGAATTTTTGAGCAATCTGTGACCCGGAAACCAATAGAAACAAAAGTTTTGTTCTTCAGTGCAGGCTGTGTGAAGGCTGTCTGCATTTTAGCGCAGTTCCCGAAGGGGCTACCTGCGCTGAAGGTCAAACTGCCTGTGTACCACCTGCGCTGGACCAGTCTTGCCTTGTGCTACTGGGGTTTCCTGCTGTTTCTTGCCCTGTTTTCACTCTTGTTTTTGCTGCCCGTTACCAGTCAATGTGCCTATCTGAAACCAACTTTCCTTGTCACTATTCCGCCTCGGTTGTATAAAGAAACTGTGTTTGTTCTTTGTGTATTTCTTGTATCATTTACAGTTTCCCATAACGAAAGTGAACTAGTCTTGCTGTGACCTCTTAGATCTAGACCTGTGATAAAGTGTCGTTTTGATCTTAAGAGTTAGTTTGTTTGCTGTTCATAGATGATTGAGCTTTTGCTTTCGTCATATGGTTTGAATTCATATATTTCTGGTGTCGAAACAAGTAAATCTTAAGGTGTCTTTGGATTTTTGGACAAGCTTGTTTGCTTTCGCTTGAAATTGAATTCAAAGTTATACAACAACTTTCTTTTTGTGTCGCACAAACATTAAGAAAGAGAAAAGAAATACTTGCATTGTGCATGTGCATTATGACAGCTTGCATGTTGATTTAGGAAAAAGTGCATTAGTGTGTGTTCTATGATCTGTGTGAAAAGATGTTATCTTTCTTTTCCCTCAGTAGTTAAGATTTTCAAAGTTGAAAGATTGAAAAGCTTGCTTATCATCTTAGACTGCATTTAGGAGTGTTATCATACATCTCGTGGTGATCCTTAAAGGCAAACTGCTAAACAAGATCAAACTTAAAATAAATTGAATTTACATAACAACGCATTGAAACATAACGCAAACACATAGAGGTCTAAGCTAGAGACGTGTTCCGGCGTCGTTAAACGTGATATCTTAGCATTGAGTGGTTGGGTGATTCCTCCACGGTGAGGCGATAAGTATCAATACGGACTTGTGCTCCCACGTACCGTCGCGTATATATTGGGAGACCCCTATAGGAACAAAGCCTTTATCCATAGGAAGCCGTGTCGGCCGCCCTACTGATCGCAATGCAGTGAACACAGCATTCACGAAGATCGACCACTCGTACCGTAAAACGTATTCTGTGGTTTTGCGAAAAGTTTGGCACACCCTCTGCCTAGAACTCCAGAGCAGTTTCTTTTGGCCTTTTTCAAACTCTATAACTGAAAAAGTCCATCCGAGCATTTGTCACTTCGGGCTCGTTAAAACATCGAAGGAGACTAGAGTCATCTTTAGCTTTTTCTCGACTCTTAAAAAGTGAAAAAGCAAGTTGTGTCTAAGCGTCGTTATAAAATTTATTTTAAACGGAACATAATCACCTCCTATTCCCGCGTTGATCTTAGGTTGAGAACATGGAACGCCCCAACCAAGGAATTCCACATGATGGAAATCCTAGTCCATTCTCCTCTTGGGGAGAAGTTGGGGCGCCCCACATGGCCACGTTGTCGCTTCCAGGACTGACAATTGGCCTGCCTATTTGGCTATTCTCGACCAATGTAGTTCAGACCACCATGGTTCCTGAACAGTCGAGTCAACAGTTAGATGAGTCTAGAGCTGCCCACCAGCCTTCCACTTCCTATAACTCTTCCTCTAATCCTTCATCTTCGCAAGGTAGAGCCGGCAAAAGCCAAGCTCCCATGGAGAAGAAGGAGAAGAAGAAGAAGGAGAAGAAGAAGAAGGAGCCTAAGGCGACTGGGGGCAAGCAAAAGACATCTAACAAAAATCAACACACAGCACAGACCGGGCCTAAATCGCCATGTGTCATATGTAGAGGAGACCATTTCCATAGAGATTGTCCCTGTATTCCTCGGATACTAAGGGACTGGTCACCTCGTTTGCACAATTCGGGAGCATCAACCTCTGATAGCCATGTTGAATGCTTACCGTCAACCAGCGAAAGTGAAGGTTCGAGACAAAGAGGGGGAGCAAGATCCCCCTGTAAACTATGTAAAGGCGATCACGCCATCCACCGTTGTCCCTTCTTAGACGAAGCGAAGAGAGTTTTGGAAGATCTTCCGGTTTCACCGTTGAGACTTCCTCCTGGATACAAAAAACTCGTGCCAAGTCCTTCGTTGGTTGAAAATACAGCTGGCCCGCTCAAGTGGTCAGCTGAAGCGTCAGTCATTGAAAATGAACCTACTCAATCCAGACCAGACGAAAGTCTAAAGGTCGATACGGCAGTTGACCCGGTTCTTCCTTCAGAGGTTTCATCCTCAAATGACACCGTCATTGAAGATTCATCTTCAAATGACACCCTCACTGAAGAGAATAGGGATGACACCATCCAGATTCTTTTCATCAACACAGATTCTGATGAGCATCAGGGCAATGCGCCCATTCCTTTATCGCAGGAAGGAACATCGTCAGGGTCATATCCGGCCGTATATTCGGTCCCACCACCGAGCAACCTGGTTGTGTCCTTTGATTGGAACCAACTGGGCAGACCCCGGTTACCAGCCAGTATACCATTCAGAATCATAGTCCAAATTTATAGAATGGTAATGGCTGGAACTATCATTGATGAAGGGGCATCTGTGAGTATCCTTTCCTTTATTGCTTGGAAAGCACTGGGTTCCCTGGAGCTTTTGCCTGAGATAAGAAATCTCTCGGGTTTTGATAAAGGAACCAGTCGACCGTTAGGGATCCTCCCCAATGTGCCTGTTACATTGAAAGGGAAGACCGTTCAAATGAACGTGATGGTCGTTCAAGGACCCTTGGATTATAACCTACTCCTTGGATGAGACTATATATATTGCATGGGAGCTATAGTCTCCTCACTCTTTAGAGTAATGTGTTTTCCACACGAAGGAAGAATGGTCAAGCTCGTAGACCAACTTTCATTTCCAGGATCACGCATCGCAAATAGTCAAATACCAACCCTGAATGGTCTATTCACCCAAGAAATGTCTCCCCCCCCAGTCCTCCTTCCCGATGAGTGCGAGTGATTCAGAAAGATGGGACTGGAACCCAGGGGGCATGCATCCTGGTCTGCTTCGGGCAGAGGAAACCTTGGGTATAAAGTAGAATTTCCGCGAAGGAATATGACTAGTCCGTAACCCGTCCGTGGAAGGAAGAGGGGTTGTTCTAGAACAGGATTCTCTTGATAAGGTTACTTGTCTGACAAAGGTCATTCACCATTGTCTACTTCGGTAGACAGTGCCGAGGAAGTGTTTTCGTTTGATGGTGTTAACAAAACAATCTTTGGGTAACCAGGAAGAGGCAAGCCTCACCCTTTAAAACAAATGTTTTATCGGATAAGTAGGGGCAGCCTTGAAATTGTACTTTATACCTGGGGGCATGCAAACCTTTTGGAGTGCAAGCTAAGAGCGGTTATTTATCTGTTTTTGGGATTAGCCGTTTCCGAACTTGCATAAAGAAAGGATGAGAGGGAGCATAGCTTATGTGAGGTGCAAGCTCTATAAAAATTGGAATCTTGCAGGAGACATTTCTTATCTTATGACTGGTATACCGAGCAGTTTTATACATAGTTCATGCTCGTTAAAAAATAAAGATAAGATCGAGCAGTTTTACCGTGGAATTTATGCTCGTTAAAAAATAGAAAAGCGTGAGCAAGAGTTTCCTCCAGAGTTTAAGCTCATTAAAAAATGAACCTATCCCGGTAAATAACCATTGTGATCGTAAATTTATTAGCCATAAAAAGCTTTGGTCGTGTTTGCACTTGCCACCTCCATTCCATTTGGCCGATCGTTCACCCGCATATGATTGTTTACCCATTTTGAGGAACAGCTGCGAAGAGTGATTTCACTTAGCCATCCTTGTGACACTGCCGTGATTGGAAAATTCCAACCTGTACCTGGAATCTGCTGCTATCCCTGTTTATCACTCGTTCCTCAAAAGACGAGTCTTCTTTGAGCTCTTTTCATCTGACTCGAAAAATATGAAAAGTTTGCCGAGTTTTGGCCTTCCAGCTCGTTAAATTGACCGGAAGAGCTATCCCTCCTCTAGATTTTAATCTTTTTGGACCTGAGGGATTATTGCACAAAAAGGTCGAGCGCTTGTTTTATTCGGCTCGTTAAAATTATCGAAAATTCATCCCTTCTGTATTGTTTTATACTTTTTCGGACTTAAGGGATTAGATGACGAAAAAAGAATTTTGGAGTTAACTTTCTGTACCTTTTCAGACTCTCTAAAAATGAAAAGGACCGAGTTTTCCTTGTCGTTAGACTCGTTAAAATGGTTAAATAGCGACAAACTTGTCTTTAGACGAGAACGAGTTTCCCTATCGCTAGGCTCGTTAAAACATAGCGATGGGCTTGCCCGAAGGGCAGGTTATAGAACAAGCATATGTTATCCTCCTCAAGCTTGACAAAAATAAAGAGGTACTGGTCAGAAATGACTGGGGAAAAATTGGGAGAACCTCGAAGCTTTAATGGTAGCAAGTCGCTCTTGAACATGACACTTTGTCCTCCGTATCACATCGGGTTGGGTTGTTTCATTCACCGGTCTCATCACCATGGTCTTCGCCAAACCATCCACATTTGGGGTAATGCTACCGATCCATCACATCAGTGTCGTTATATGTTCAAGAGATGTTGTTCAGAAAGAGTCAACCGTGTCCCATCCACTGCCATACATTATCCTTCATCCACCCATGATCGCCACCCTGAATCATATCTCACAGATTGTTTTCACCTCCACTAAAATCATTAGCTCCGTTCCGTGTCATTGATGTGGGATTCATTAAGGCCCTCCTTTGACGGATCGCTTCTTGTCGACTTCAGCTCATTATCCAAGAAGTTGATCTAGGAACATCCCCCCCAGTACTTTGAAGCTTGCATGCCTCAATGGCAAGTTTCTCGCTTCCGGCGACAGGTATACATTAATGACCTTCGACCAGAAGATTTTGCGTGGTGTTCGACGCCAAGTCCTTTATTCACACCACGTGAATTGTACTGCAGTACCTTGAGGGTCATTGTCATTATTGGTGATTCCTCTCGCGCTTGTTAACGGTTTACATTATTGACCGGTAATCAAGCGATGTCTTTCCATGTTCGACTTCAGCGCAATTCTCACATGGATCGACTTGTACTTAGAGTGAAGATCGAACGAGTTTGAAGACCCCGGATCTAGTTTCATCCATCGGGCTGCGATATATATTCAGGATATAAAGACATTTGTTATGTACATCATTGCAGCAGATGATCATCCTACTCAAAGGATGATAATTTCAGCAGAGAATTATCAGTCTACCATCAGACGATCGTCTGTTCTATGTACCAAAATGAATTTATAAAGCTGAGCATGGGAATGCCCGCCTCAGCTAGATCATGAAAGAAGAATGAAAAATAATGTATTGTATTGTATTTTATTACAGGACACCTCTCAGCGATTGAATGAACTTTGGATCCTCCTGATAAAGCATTTCACCCGATAAACGACCTCATACTTTAGGGGGCAACTGTTATAGACATTTTTGTGCCTTACAGCATGAAGCATGAAATGTCAATAATTTGAGGGATCCAAAGTCCCTAAACATGTTGTTCCTACCCCTAGAGGAACAAGGTCAGCAAACCACAGCACTAAAAATCAGTTCTCCACCTGAAAACACTCAAAGACAAGCTAATTCTGGATCATGTCAGCTGCTCCACTGAGCATCTGCGCTGAATGTCAACTGCCCCACTCTGTACCTGCGCTGAATGTCAAATCTAATGAAGGCTACCTACGCTGGGCGAGATTGGCCAAGTGGCACAGTCATTCTGCAAGGTGTCAAATGCCCAGGAAGCTTCCAAAATGACACTTGGATCAGGGAATTCGCCTTGTGATGAGTAAGAGGATCTAGATCTCCAAGTGGAAGCAAGAAAATCCAAGTGGACTCAAGAACTGAAGTATAACTGAAGTGGGAGAGGACACTAGTCAGCTTCATGCCAAGCTCAAGCTGACTCATCCTTTCCCCAAAACTCCTATATATAGAGCTCTCTCATGAGGTCTAGGGAGGCTGGAATCTTGTGAATGTAAGGAAGTGCTGTTGGTTTGTGCATAGAACTATTGGGTGATTTGCTTGAAGGAGGTGAAGAGGAGATTTCTTTCTGCTGGGAGGTGTTGCTGGATTGGGCCTATTATGGTTGTAACACTCTCAGAACTTTACTTCTTCCATTAATAAAGTATTTGAGGTTCTTCTATATGCATGTGTCTCTGTGGCGTATTGATACTTGTATATTTGATTTATTCTAATCCTTGAATCAATTATGGATGTATGCTTCTTGTAGTTCCTTTTTCTTGTGCTTTTGCAGGATCTTTGTGTAGCTAGGCCAGTGAAAGAGCAAGGAGCTGGGAGCAAGCAGCAAAGAGGGAAGATTGGATCAACCATTAGCGGAAGATAACGGTTAGTGGATCCCTTTCTCCTCTCTCTTACATCTCATAAAGAAGTAATCTTGAATAGCTTTGCATTCAGTTGTTGCTGAGGTACTATCACCCTTAGAGTGGGATAGGGTCATTCCGTATTGGATACTTTTCCCAACAACACTGATAGAGTGGTGCGAAGATCCAACACATCAACACAGAAGAGTTGCTGGGTTCAACTTCCATCTCAAGCGAGAAAGGAGCCAACTGGATCGAAGGTTCACCTTTCTCTTGGATGGATACATGCACGTGCATGGTACGAATGGAATACTTTTTTGAGTAGATCTTATTAATTTGTGCTTTTCTTATGTTTCGGGGATGAAACCTGTTTAAGGGGGGTAGAATGTAGTATACCCGGGGGGGATATTATGGGGTACAGAAGGAAGTACCTAAGGAAATAATGTAATAATAGGATGGTCCATAGTTAATAAATAAAGTGGTTAACCCAAATCATGTAAGGGACCACAAGTAGTTATCAATAATGTGATAAGCCCATGGTATTAGATGTATGGTATTGAGAGAACCATGGCAATGATCCATGGTATTGTATGTATGAATCATATATAGAGGCTAGAGATTCCCCATTGAGAATGTCAAGGATGATTGTATTGGCAAGCATATGGCTTGTGGAGTGTTCTCCTTCCTTAAGGAGTGATTGTATGGTATTTCCCTACCTTAAGGGTTTTGATCAATAAAGAAGCATTTTCATGTTATATTATTGGGTCGATCTTGTTATTTCGAGGTATATTTTCTATTTTTGTATATTTTTAGGTCAAATATATTACTACCATAAAGGATATAAATGACATATACCTCAACATAAACAATGTTAAAGTAATTTTCCCCATAACAATCGGAAACTCGAATAAGTTTTCTTGAGTTGAGCAATAGTGGCCACTATGTGGCCAAATGACCTGTATAAACAAAGCAAATAAAACATCACCATAGAAAAGAGCACTTTAGTAACTTAGTATTCAGCCTTCAAGAAATTCTTAGGCACAGTCATGCCAACTAAGTTACATGCTAAAAAGCTCAAGCTGTAAATAACCTGTGAAAACAAATAATCTGAGGTATGATGTCTAAGCCTTGTCTTTTTATTGGCAACAACATTTCATTCTCTAACACATGAAGTTGGTCAAGTATATAAACAACATGTTCTCAAACAATGACATGAAAGTAAACTTTTCTACTAGCCAAGAAAATATTTCAACACAAAACAATTAAAAGGATTTCAATCAATATCGTGTAATCCTAATTTCATTTTCAATCTTTGGTCATTGCTTAAATGGACATGATACCAAGTATTTTCAGTTTCATAGTTAAAATACAAATCAAAATCAAAATAAACATTCAAAATACAATCAAACAATTAAAAGAGGATATCATGGAATAGACATTGCAATTATAAAAAAATTGTTTACATGTCCATTGATGTATTGTCAGATATTCCTAAAACATTTGCTTCCCAAAATAACCATGAGGTTAAAGAATCACAACATTAAAAGAATCAATGGGCAACCTATGCTTAAATCATTTTTAATTTTGTCACTTAAAAATTAATTGAAACAAGACATAACACTGATGTCAAACAACTTACAAAAAAAATCCTTAGTGGCACAAACTCTCTTAGTATTTGTATCAGAGATTAGAATAAGTTTGTATACTCCTTTTAGGACTATATGCTATATGCCACTTGTCTTTGGTAAACTTCAAAAACATATTACACTCTTCAAATGGAACATCACATATTGTTTCAACAAACAGACTGAAAAATTAATAGTGAAAATCATATAGACACTGATACCATTGAACAAACAATATGTTACCAATAAGAAGATTGTTTTTAATAACTTAAAGGAGGGAAAAAGACCAACCTAAGTATGATTTAAGAGCCTTTTGAAGATTTCCATACTTCTTTCCCGCAGGCTCTTTCAACATGCATTCTAAAGATTGGGTAACAAAGTTACCTGTAGCTCCAACCATTGAATTAAAATAAGCCAATATTATTTTCAGCCTCTTGCTCTAGGGAGTTTTGTTTTTACATTGCCCCTATTTCTAAGTGTGTCATTCCATCATCCAACCTACATAGGAAAAACATATATATCTAGTTGTTGACTATAGTGGAAATCAAATGTAAAACCCAATCAACTCAAGCATTACATGACATAGGCACAATGAACTAGTACAATAGAAGTATGTTAACTCAGAAACATAAGATGATAAAAAAAATTAATAGAACATTTTTTCCTGCCACAAAATTTTCTCTAGCCACAATAGTCGGAAGGATGCCATGTATCAACATATGCTCCTCATTGGTACATGCATTTCCTTATTCCATGAAATCTTGCATATCTTCTCCCCTCTTACTAGACATGAGCCTAAATCCCAGAGCTCAAGGGCAGTGAGAATCAAGCTTCTTTAGGCATGCATGCAAATTCGTATTCATGGTCAAACCAGTAAGCGTGGAAATGACATTGGGATTTCTTGTTCTTGACTAACATTGTTTTCCTGTAGATTTGAGAAATTGATTTGTTTCAGGGCTCTTTGGAAATGACATTGGGATTTCTCATTCTTGGATAATATTGTTTGCTTGGAACAATGTTATTGGTACCTGTGGTTCCTCGTTCTCATTCTTGGTACCTATTTCTTGCATTGGTCATAAAAGAAAACTTGATGTCATAAAGTCAAATAGAGATCAAAATTTAACCATAACTCATATAGTCAAATATTAAGGTCCATCTTACATAATGAATTTTAAGGAATTTCTCACTATATCCCACAATTAAATAAATATATTACCATGTTTCAATGGTAAATTTTCAATTCAACATCCTAATATTATCATCTATAATCAAAATGACTAGCCTCACATATTGCATCACAAAAATAATTCTCCTTATATAATGATCCAATTAAAATCATAACCTTCAAAGTTTTCAATTATAACCATCACTCATTAGCCTCAAATGGGGGCATGTATATTATGGTTTTAAATGACAACTATAATCTAATTGAAAGATACAATTTATGAAGCATGCATACAAATATGAAGATGTAATCAATGTGAATTATGTAATTTATACAACATATTAAAATTTAAAGATACAAAATAATTAGATATCTAATTTATACCACATGCTTTAAAATTTAAAAATTTAAAATAAAAAATATGTAAAAATAATACAAATTGAAATTTAAAAAGTTTACATAAATACATTATTTTTTTACCCAAAACCTTATACATTTATAAAATCTCAAACATGAATCAAATAATTTAATATTTGAAACTTCATATAAAAAAAATTCCTCACTAAGTCACTCACAATTACTTCTTATAAACCAACATACTAACCATAACGTAAACATTTGTATAATCTCCTCTTCCATGAAAGTCCTTTACACATTAGATAGTGTACAATTCCAAAGATTTCCTTAATCTATTCACTTATTGATTTATGTAAATAAACTCAGTACTTTGTAATAGTGTGGGAAGGATAATTAGGAAAAGCGCCTTACATGTGATTTGAGAGCTATCAAAGGCATGGTTGGCATGGTGTCGAGTAGTAAAAAGGGTCTCTTTCACCTCTAATTACCTCGCATTAACTTGTCAACCCAGGAATGATTTGTTATCTCAAAGAGTGTACTTAGTTTGAGGCTATCATTTGCCAGAGTAATGTTAGTAGTATAGCGCTCAAGAAAACACAAAAGTGAATGGATGCTTGAAAGAAAATTTACTTACAGCAAAATACTATAAAGCCTAAATCATGCATTCAGAAAACTAAGCAATTTATCAGTTAAGGGTCCAGTAACATTAACTCATCCCTTTGGAAACTAATGTAACTAATCCAAGGAATAGATCATCAATCTGGGGACTGGACAGCAAATGCCAATGCCCACTACAGTTTCAGACCATTCTGCACACCAAAGCAATAGTAACGCAAATAACAGGAAATGGAACAACAACTAAGAATGGAACAGTAACTAGAAGATGTAATGGCAACTAAGTCTGATGAAAAACACACCTTAATCTACAGGAATAAGTACAGTAATCATACCCTACAAAAATCAAATGTCAATCTTTACTGAAAGGGTAAATTGGATAGCAAATAGAAATGGGCTGGCAACCAATTACCAATGAAATATAGAACCGCGCTTAGAGCCAATTGTGAATATACAGTAACGAAAGAAATAATACACATAGCATAGAGAGATATTAAGAAAAACAGTAATCTGAGTTTGATACCACAAGTATTGATCCCGGTTAGAAAGGATAACAATCACAATTCATAATGGAACAACAATGTCAATTGAACAGCAATCGTATGAAATATAAACCATAGACGAATACAGTAATACTGACTTAAGAAGGTTACAACTCAATTACTTTGCAATTGAATAGCAATAGCATTCTTTAAAGAACAGTGATGTTATATTAATGACTGTAAAGGAACAACAATACGTTATAATATTAGAATGCACAATACGACTTTCCTGTTGCAGAGAACGATATATAAAAATATAACAGAGCTGTGATATGTGATAACGAAACACACTAGATTACTAATTAAAGCTGATAATACAAACCACACACAAATCAAAGATAATGATACAGGAGCAAGTGTTCCACCAGGGCCGAGCCCTTAGCCTCCAGGGGTACACCGCTTGAAGTTATTCCAGAATCACAGATAGAACAAGAACCAGATTTATATTAAAGCATTAAGACAGTGTTACAGTGGATCACTTAACAACGAGAGTCGATGATCAAAGTTCCAAATACAGAGAAAATTTACATGAAGATTAATAGTCTCCCCTAGGCTAGTAGTGCTGCCCCTACTTATAACAGCTGAAGTGGAGATATCAAGGATGCAAAAATAGTTAAAGCAGTGATCCCTCAGGATTGGATTCGCCAAGCTGTTAATCCTCAGTTATCCAGCCGTTTTCTTGCGCCGAGTTGATATCTCCTTTTCCTTTCCTTGGCTGAGATGTTTTAATTTAGATCGTCTTGTTTGCATATGGTTCCCCGCCAAAGGGGTAGCGGTTAGCTTGGCTCTATCTTTTTCTTTGGAGCGATAATCTTTATTTTTTCCCTTTTCCTGCATAAGAAATAGCAATTATTAGCATTTTCATGTTGCATATAAATATTTATAGATTTGTCATGATTTCCCATTATCTACCCAGTTCTTGATGCTAAGATGTTGTGAGTTCTAAAGAAAATATGGCAAAATAGTCAATGAAAACATACCTTCTTCAATACTCCACACACCCCCCTGCTTACCCTTTTTCATGCCCTCATGAAAACATTGTAGTTGACATGTAAGGTAGTGAGAGAGTAGGCTGGAGATGGGATCTCATGTGGTGGCCTACAGCCATGATGCCTAACTAGGTGTTCAAAAAGATGGCCTGTCTGACCCTCAGGCATTTCATACAGGGCTTGGTATCCAGGTGCAGGGTGCCAAATAATCAGACTTCGAAACCTATATCCTAACCAAGATGGCCCTGCCCTCAAGATAATTTCACCATAGAGGTTCAGACGATTAGCGGCTAACTTAAAGTTCTCGTAATTAAATGGTTCCCTGAGTTGGATGTTCGGATTAGCGGTCTGGTATCGAAATTTAGCAGCTGCAATGGCAAGGTCCTTAATGGTAAAGAAGTACTCTATCCCTTGCCGATTGATTTCTATATGAATGGGTTTTAACGCGTCGATCATGCCCGGAGTCCTCATAAGGCTCCTGTGTTTGTTCCATAACTATAATGGATCTCTAGGCTCAGCTCTTACCCATAAGTCTATTCCGTTTTCTTGTCTTTGGAAGGCATTATAGGCTTTAAGCCATTTGATTTGATTAACTCCAAATGAAATAGATGCTTGCAGTTGGATATCCCCAACGAAAGGGCCAGGGTTCTGCTCTGTGTCCTGATCTAGCACAAGGTTATGCAGATAAAATTCACATAGTAGTCTTTGAACCTTCACTCCATAGTGCTTACAACAATCTATAAAATCATCAATGGTATTAATTTGTATAGGGGCTCCTGCTTTGACGACCTTAATTTTCAATTGCAAATATCGTTCCATTAAAAACAAGGCATAATTCTTGGCAAGGGCTCTACATGCTAGGACGTTATTGTACAAAGAGAATAAGGTATCCATCTGTCTGATAACTACATCTAATCTATGAGTTACCTTTGCGACTTTTTCTTGTTCTTTTCACCATCCTTCAAAGGCTTGGATTTCGGATAAATTGACATTCCTTAGCTGTTGTTGTAATTATTCATACTTTTCTCAAGAAACCGTTTGTTCCGTGAGTTTTTCAACTGCTTACTAAGCTTGCATCAAACCCTCTCGTAGGGTTACTGTCCTCGAATCGTTGTCCCACATAGTAGTGGCCAGTGGAAGATTTACTTGAATATTCCTATTGCGTTGCCTTGTATTTATAGTATGTATCGTTTCAGAGGACTGTGACTCTGTCTGAACTTCCTTGTCACAGGCCGATATATTGTCCGTTTGCACTTCAACATGAGAAACAGTGGAATGCTATTCCTTTTGATTTTGAATGATAGTTTTCACTTTAACAAGAGTTTGAACAGCAGACTTTTCTTCAACGGCAGTTTGAACAGCAGACCGTGCTTCGACAGCGGTTTGAACAGTAGACCGTGCTTCGTCAGCGGTTTGAACAACAAAATGTTCTTCAACATGGTTTTGAATAGCAGGCTGAACAAGGGTCTTTCGAACATTTTTCTTGGGGGTTCTCACTGGAGTAGCTGTATGTCTTTCCCCTGAAGTTCTCTTTACTCTCTTTCTCATTCTCAAAACCCTGATTTGCTGTCGAAGTCGAGCTATCACATTTAGCAACCTTTGATGTTCTTTGCATAGTCATTTTATTTCTTCTGTTTCCTTAGAAGCAACAATTGTCTGTTTATTCGGGCCTGGACTGTTATCCTGGCCAATTCCCTGGTTTTCCTCCTGGGATGCTCCTTCAATGTTTGGTTCAGGCTGCTCAAGAGTAGGAACCCTAGCTGGCTCTGTTATTTCCTGGGTAGCTTGCTTGTCCACCCCTTCTTCTTCAAGCAATTCTTCTGGTGTACTCTGGCTGGGATCGGATTGTTCCCCTCCCATATCTTCATCATTTTCTTCTCCTGTCATACTTGCAGAATGATTCTCTTCGTTTTCTTCCCCATTGCACAATTACTCGGGTGCATTTTTATCCTGAGCAGAATGCTCTTTCGGTTCTTCTTCAATCTGGAGGCCTGGTGGGCTGAGAGGCTGGCCATATTCACCCATATTGGCTATAATTTTGGCCAATTCGTCCTCTTGCAATGGATTTTTCAATGGACTCTCTTCACGTTGTTTCGCCTCCACCTCCACCTGCTCAGGTTGCTCGGTCTCTTCCTCTGTCTCTCCTCCCTCCTTTCCTTCCACTTCCTTCTCATTCTCTTCTCCTTCCAATTGCAGAGGTTGCTCATCCCCTGAGTCATCTATCTCCACAGGCTGGCTAGTACTCCCTTGGGGATTTTCCAATCTCCCTCTAATCCGTGCCAATCTAACTGATTTTCTTCGTTTTGACGATCTATTTGGTGTATTGGCAGTATGTTTGCGTTTTGGGGCTGGCGGAGTTGGTGCCCCATCTATTATAGCAATTAGTTCTTCCCAGTTGCTCTGTTGCTGAGCCAAACTGTGGCTAACTATCAGTCGTATCAGTCCATGGTTACTCACTACCAATTCCACATGTTGTGACTTTTTCATGCTTCGGGCAACATCATGCAGTAATGAATTTAAAAATGTAAGTAGGTTCACAGAGCATTTCTCTTTTAATACAGCTAAGAGTTTAAGGTGTCATGGTCTTACCACATCCTTCTTTCCTTCATAGGTGATGTAGCTCTGGATGATCCTCGCCAATTCTTCCCACGGCTCTCCTAATGCTGCTAGTAGGATTCTCTTTCCTCTGACTGTCAGGTTCTGGCCTTCATCCTGGAAGATCTCCATGATCTTTTGCAATCTCTCCTTCTTCAGGGTCCATACAAGTCTAGTGGTTGGCAGTCCCGAGACCTCTGCAATTACGTCATCGGTGACTGCTATATGTTTTCCCCTTACTTTGGAGTGATTTTCTTGTAAATTCTGCAAGAATTCTAATGCCACGACCTCGTTGGACTCCTGTATGCGATTAAGATAGAATAAACATCCTGCCCTTGCTAGGTGTCGTGGCGGAAAAAGTCGTTTGTGCGGACACAACTGACCTCCCTAGGAGTCTAAACTCTCTAGCGACAAACAAGACAAAATGGAGCGATCTTTCTCTAAATACACCTTTTAAAACATGAAAACTACAAATGTTTAGGCTTACCTTATTCCAAAACGTTGTTGTTGTAGTCCGTCCTTGCCGATCCGGATGAGCTCCTCCTTCACATCAATTCCTGCAACCACAAACAATCAAACAATTACCAAGCACTTGTATCTCATATAATAAAACATATATTCAACATGCAGACCAAGGAACACATGAAATAACTCATTAACACAAGCTATTGAGAAAAATGAACCAGTTTGTATTAATAACGAAACAAAGAAACTCTTACAACCTGGCCTTGGTGTTGTGCAAGTTCCTCCCAGGGTCCATCAAGGGTTTTCCTCTACTTTGACAAAGCTCACCCACTTCCAAGTAGAATCAAGCAAAGACAATCTCTCCTCACAAGGTTCTAAATGGGAGTCCTAATTCCTGCGGCATTTACCCAAAGAAAATGTATAGCTTCAACCTCCTCTCCCTCTGGCTCAATGCCTTTATTTATAGTGCTGTAAAGAGGTTATTCAGGTCCACCATCAATGGGATAATCCCCCTCTTTGGGTGGGATAGCTCCCTTATTGATGGGATAAGTTCCTCCTTAATAGGGATACATGAACCAACTGGAGGCGCATCCATTTCATCAAACCGACCTCTAGAAAGTTCTAGAAGTAACCACAAGTAACTTTTTTAAGATGAAACTTGCGCATTTTTCCTTTTACAGAAGGACGCACCTGTCCCTTAACATACAGAGCGTCCAAGGACGCAGCCTTTGTGAACATTGTGAGCGTCCCCGCAGGTAAGGCTTGAGAGAACCTGCGTCCCCAGAGATAAACACATTTTTTACAAGACTTTCTCTCTTCTTTGAGTTTGAGATGGATAGCAGAGGCATAAGACTTGCCTAAGAGGGTAGCATGACTGTTGATTGAGCCATACTAACTGTAAATAGTCATGGTGACATTTTTTAGTGTAACAGATTGCCCCCTAAAGTGCGAAGCCTGGAATAGATTAGGGTTTTGTAATTCTAGGAAGGGTGAAGCGCTTTATCATTTCAAGGATTGTCTTGTGGATGACCTGGTTGGAACCTGCAATTTTCAACACAAAATACATGTATAAGATTATATCATCACTGAGGTAGGCATTCCCATACTCAGATTCAAAACTTTAACTAATGGACTAACTACTCTGATACAGGAATGATCTTGCAGTACATCATTTTTATAGACTTTTGTAGACACAGTATGGACGCAGCCATCTGTTTATGATTAGTCTACATAGATAATGAATACAAAACTCCTCGCAGCCTGGATGGTAGAAACTAGATCCAGGGTCTTCACTTCTACTTCCCGAATTGGTACGATTCTAGCCATGTGATTAAATGATTTGATGTCGAACATGTTAGAAACCACTTGATTACCAGTCGATGATGTAAACTGTTAACAAGCGTGAGAGAGACCACCAGTAATGTCAATGGTTCTCAAAGTACCAAGCACAACCCGTGAAATGTGAATAGATGTTTTGATGTCGAACACTTCACGGAATCCTTTGATCGAAAGTCAATGATGTAAACTGACGTCAAAGGCGAGAAACCTGCCATTGATGCATGCAGACTTCAAGGTACTGTCGATTCCTAAGTCATCTTTCTAGATAATGTGTCGATGTCGATAGAAAGCGACCCGTTGCAGGCAAGCCCGCAACACGAAATCATTGTTCAAGTTGAAGAAATGTTGCTGTAAGGACTGACTCAGGGATGGTCAAATGGATGACAAGTATTTTGCAGATGAAAGTTTTTCTTGCAGACCTCTTGAACACATAACGACACGACAGATGGCTTGGTGACGAATAACTCAAAGTTAATCCTCGGAATCCGGTTAAAGACTTTCGAAGTGGTTTGATCAACTGTGAGGTAAAAGATTTCCCAACCCAGGTGAATGAAAAAGTGTCGTGTTCAAGAGTGGTAATAAAGTTTCTTTTGAGACAAAAGGTAACAAACAGGTTCATTCTTCTCTCTTTTCCCCCACCATTTCTGGCAAGTACCTCTTTATTTTTAACAAGCTTGAGGAGGATAACATATGCTTGATTATAAGCTCATCCTTCGGACGAGTCCAACCTAGTTTAAATTCGAACCCTAGGAAGGAGTGGTTCGTTCCTGTTTGTAATTGAACAGGTCCTCTACTGTAAAAGTTTAACGAGCCCAGTATAGGAGAAACTCGGCGTTTTTCAATTTTAGAGAGTCTGAAAAAACTAAAGGAGACTCCACAACTTTTTCGTACATTTGTGTCCCTCAAGCCCGAAAAAGTATAAAATAATACCTGGGGGAACCGCTTGATCTTGCGACCAAGGAGTACTTTCATAATAGTGTCGTTGACCTGAAAAGTAAAAAGCGATCAAGGACACGTCGTTTTATTTCCTTATCGAGTTTGAAACGACAAAAACCCGGCAATCTTTTCCTGATTTTGCGGTCAGAAAAGAGCTAAAAGGGGACCGTCTTTTAATTCCGTTTTAACGAGTGTAAAAGAAACGCTCGGCGATCTTTTCATGTTTTAGGAGTCAGAAAAGGGCTTAAAAGATGACTCTGATATTTTTGTTTGTGAAAAATGACAATTTCCCTCGAAATCCCTTTGTCCTGCACAAAAGCAACACATTACTCATACCTGTTTAAAATAGGCAAAAATACATCGAAAAACATCTTTTCATGGTAAAAAATGAACTAATTCATCCAAAAAACCTATAAAAAGACCTTTTACCATGTCATTTTTACCGTTTGACTGTTGAGGTTGAAAAAGGAGCTTTTGACAAGAAACTTCCCGTGGTCGCTGCGGAAAATCCGACCGTCGGAATCGAACGCCGTCTTATCCAGGTATTTTACACATCCTACTCTGCATTTCTATCCATTTAGAATTATTTTTTAGGTCTTAGTTTCATTTTTTGGGGGGGTTTTGGTTTTGGAATGCGCCTCTCGGCGGACGCGGGTGCCCTTCGGGTGACCCGCGTCCCCCGACTTTTTCCTATACAGGAAAATGGTCGGAAGACGCAGTCCGCCTTCAGGCCAGCCGCGTCCGGGCGCCCTGTGCTGTAAAGGTGGGGTGCGTCTTCCGTGAAACGCGCATTTCAAAACCCCAACCCCCTCAAATAACTATCTAAAAATTCCCAAATCAATTTCTAATGACTATTTCTGGTGTGCAGGGCATTAACCATGTTAGATTGGAGAGAAAGAGAGCATGTAGAGGATGATGAAGCTGCAATAAATCATCAACCTTCCCTGGATGCCCTAAGAGCATGCGGGTTATACAAATACTGGACCATACCGGGCATGAGGGGCCAGGTAAGATTCTTGGAATGGCTGGTTGAGCGATGGAACGTTCAAGAACAATGCTTTTACATAGGAGGGCACCAGCTCGAGATAGAGCCCTCGGATGTATACTTTCTCACTGGCTTGCCGAACAGAGGCGAGCAACTCAGTCTTGCGGGGACTAGGCCGGGTGGCCAATCCCTTGATAGTCTCCGCGACGAGTGGTGCACACCTGGGGCTCACCATTCGAAAGGCATAGAGATAAAACACATCACTCTGCGTGAACTCAAAGTCATAGCGTTCACGGTTACCAGAATTTGCGGCGCGGCCGCTTTACACATTGCTTCCGGATCCCAAATGCGGATGGCAATTGACTGTTACCAAGGCACCATTTTCAACTGGTGTGAAGCTGTGTCGGCTCATATGAAGAGCCAACTGACCAAGGCAAAGAACGGACGACTAAAGACTTTTGGATATGGGCCTCTAGTCGTGAGCTTTGCCTTGGAGAGAGTTCCAATGCTGATCCCTCAGCAACTCACTGTTGATATCTTGGGTCCTCGGGAGCCAAAGCTGATACGATGGGTTGCGGTGATGGCCCGGCATCCTGACGAGGGCACGGCGGTGGTTCGATTCTCAGATAGTTACTTTCACTGGTTAGAGGACCAGGTTTTTTCGATACAGGACTTTCCGTATGCCGGAGTGGATTTTAGAGGTGATCCGGACATGGTTCTTCCACCGGGAGAACAATGGGATGACAGAGGTACTTTATTTTTCACAAGTTTTCTAATTATGTATTTTTTTATTTTTCATATATATCGTCTCAAAACTAACAGTAAAATTTTCAAAATGCAGATGTTGGTCCACAGCGTCCAGCCAACCTCCGGCCTTTTGATAGACTACATCCAGCTGCACCGGTACCGGCCCCACAGGACGCGGCTGCAGAAGTACTAGCTGAGTTGGAGCATGATCTAGAGCGTCTCACGGCAGATATACCTGAGACTACTATGGACGACATTCCTACCAGGCTTCAGCGCTTCGTAGTCGCGGTCCCTGGACCGTTTAGGAGATTTTTGCGTAAGGTAGCCCGCGCAGTGGTGTCATACAGAGAGCACCACCAGTGATTGACTAGTCACTTTTGTAGTCACATGTGACATTTTGACTTTTTGTACTATCATTTTGCCGATCATAAGGTGTTTTCAACCTATGATCGAAGACGATGTATATATTTTTTGACACACTTCTATCTATATATATCACTATTACCGGCTTATCCTGTTTAACATATGTGATGAAATGTTTTTAAATTTACTTGCATGATTATCGTAAATGTCTGTCCAACATTCGAGAAGCAATTGCATCTGCTAATGTATTCAAAGACCTTGGAATATGTTGATATTCAATGTAATCAAATTCACGTTCCAAGAGACGCACTCTCAAAAACAACCTTAATAACACAGGATTTCTAATGGCATAAACTCTATTAAGCTGTAATACAACAAGTTCAGAATCTAACCTCACTATCAAACGTCGAATTCCAAATGAAATAGATTCGGATAATAATTCAATCACTGCACTGTATTCTGCAATGTTGTTCGTTGTTTGACCGAGGCTTACCCCATGCATAGAAACTAACTCGTCAGAGGGCGAATAGATAACCCAAGCTGCGGAAGAGATATTCCGTGTACTACGACAAGCACCATCAGCAAATCCAATGTATGTTTGGAGAGGCGTCGACATCTGCAATATCAAGAGTAAAACCAAGATAAGCCAGAATAACGACGAAAAACCACACTCTCTAAGCTAAGCACACTGACTAAACTAACACACTCGCTAGCTAGAAAGAAAATCTAACCTATCTAAAAATTTCTCCATACCCATCATTTAAGCATAATACCTCTTTAGGTAAAGTCCATTTCTGGGTTTACCCAAAGAGTCCCCATCAAAGTCAACTAGCTCATAAGCCCCTTTTGCTAGCTTTCGCTTTACAATGTAGGGCCCATGCCACATGGGAACGAATTTTCCGGCACCTAGCTTATCGTTAGCTTGATCATATAATAGTACTAGGTCTCCTTCCGAAAAACTTCGAGGGGTTACATTTTTATCATACTGAGCTTTCATTCGTTTCGCGTGAGTCTCGATAGCTAATGTAGCGTCACGTCGAGTCTCATCTAATTTAGCCAAGTACAATAACCGTTTCTCCTCTTCGGAAGTAGCTGGAAGTAATTCGACAGCCATTTGAAGTGATGGGATTTCGCATTCAATGGGTAACACAGCTTCCAAGCCATAAACTAGCTGGAAAGGAGTGAACCCTGTTGAATTTTTCACTGAGGTTCGATATGCCCATAGCGCCGAAAATAACATGTTGTGCCAATTCGTTCGATGGATACCAATGATCCGTCGAATCATGATGACTAGAACTTTGTTGATAGACTCAACCAAACCGTTGGCTTGCGGATAATAAGGAGTAGAGCTATCGTGGCGCAAACCAAGCTGGCTTGTAAGCTCAGTCATCATGACGTTTCGAAAATGGCTCCCATGGTCAGTAATGATTGCTTGTGGGACACCAAACCTAGTTATGATATGATTGAATACGAAAACTGCAGCTGTTTTGCCGCTTGCGTCGAATGTAGGCATCGCCTCGGCCCACTTAGTAAAATAATCAACCGCAAGGATGATATACGCATGCCCCCCGGCCGAGTGAGGGTTACAAGTAATAAAGTCGATACCCCATTTGGCGAATGGACCAGCGGCAATTATAGGGTGGAGAGGAGCAGGTGGAGCGCGCATCTTGCGATCAAACACTTGACAGTTGTGGCATTTCCTGACGGCAATGATACAATCCTTAAACATAGACGGCCAGAAATAGCCAGCGCGCAACACCTTCTGAGCTGTGGCATACCCAGACATATGACCGCCACATGCTCCAGAGTGACAATCATTCAAAACTCTCTCAGCCTCTTCGTGAGTTAAACAACGTCGAAAAACTAAGTCTGCCCCCCGGCGATAAAGTGTATCTCCAATAATTTTGTATTGCTGGGATTGAAACCGAATTTTTCGACGTTCTGCTTTGGAAGCTTCAGGCCGAAAGGTTTGGGTTTGGAGATAGATGATTATATCCCCGTACCACGGATCTAAAGTACTGATAAGAAACAAAGATTCGTCCGCAATGGACTCCTCTGCCACAGTCTCTGTGTCAGCACTCGGGAAATCACACATCAATTCCGCAAAAACTAAGGATTTCTTAGACTTAGACTTCTCGAACTCCAAGTCGAACTCTTGCAGGATGACAATCCATTTAGAGTACTTGCCCCCTAGCAATTGTTTTGTCAAGATATAAATCATAGGGTTGCAATCCGAAATAACTGTAGTTTTACGGAGAAGAATGTAGTGACGAAAACGCTGGACAGCTTGAACGGCTGCCAGGGCCAATTTCTCCACATGCGAATATTTTAACTCAGTGGGATTTAAGGTCCTACTAAGATAATATATCACATGTTCCGCTCCGAATTCATCTTCTTGAACTAACACCATTCCAATGGTGGAATGCGAAGCTGCGAGGTATAAGAAGTAGTCCTGGTTGTAGTTGGGAGGATGCAACAACGGTGCATGGGTCAACGCGTGTTTAAGTGCATCAAAAGATTGTTGGGCAATCTCGTCCCAAAAGAATTGTGCGTTCTGTTTCAACAACCGTGTAAAACCTTTAGTGACCTCGGCGTAGTTTGGGATGAATCGGCGTAAAAAGTTCGCTTTCCCTTGCAAACTTTGGAGTTGGCGCAAACTCGAAGGAGGAGGCAATTTGATGATAGCTTCGACTTTCGAGGGATCGACGCGAATGCCGGCTTTTGAAACAACAAATCCCAGCAATCGACCTGTTTCTATACAGAAAACACACTTGTGGGGATTCAACCGAATTCGATAATGCCTACACCTCATAAAGATTGCTCGTAGGTGGACAAGGTGATCAGCTCGATGTAAAGAATGAGCAGGCAAATCATCGAGATAGGGTTGCACAATGTGCTTGATGTCATGAAATGCATAAGACATCGCCCGTTGAAAAGTGGCCCCGGCATTCTTAAGCCCAAAAGGTAACTTGCAATAAGCAAATGTCCCCCATGGACAAATGAATGCCGTTTTTGGTTGGTCGGCAGGTAGAATATTGATTTGATTATAGCCTGAAAAGCCATCCATGAAGGAAAACAGTTCACTTCCGGCACAATCATCAATAATTTGATCGATATAAGGCGTAGGATAGTTGTCTTTTGGACAAGCTCGATTTATATCCCTATAATCGATACAGATTCTTATTGTTCCTTGTTAACCGGAACAATATTCGATACCCAATCCGTTAACGGGATCGGATAAATGAAACCTGCTTTCAACAGCTTTTCGACTTCTGCTTTAATCGCAGCCGCTTTTCGAGGGTGAATCTGACGCAACCGTTGCCGGACGGGTTTAGCATCCGGGTAGGTCTTTATTTCATGAACAACAATGGCAGGATCAATTCCCGGCATTTCCTCGTAAGACCAGGCAAACACGTCGCGGAATTCTTGGAATAGGGCCTTGTAAGTTTGGATTTCTTCTTCTGTACATGCGGCACCTATATGAATGTTTTCCTCGATTCCGGGCTTCACTGAAATATCAATGGGAATAGTACGAGAAATATTCCCTAAATTCAACTCTGAATCAGAATGTTTCGTTGGATCCTGAGCGTCTTTGACATATTCAGCGGTAAAGATAGATGAAAAATCATTTTCAAATGCATCATCCTTAGGTAAAAACGAAGATCTGTGATGGAGATCTTCCCATGGTAGATCATCTACACTTAGGATTTCGCGAAGTTGTTCGTCAGATGACACGACTTCGGGAAACGCTATCCGTTCTAAGGTTGAGGTGAAAAGTGATTCTTCACTGACCACATTCATTTGGTCGATTTCGGTTGAATGCGAGTCGGTAAAAGACATGACAGCTTCATAAGCAATTTCATATGGACTCAAAGGCATAGCATCACCGAATGAGTCTATCTCAGAGTCAGATGGGACAATCCAAGGATCGTCATAAATAATGTTTTCTGATGTAATCATATGAATTGTTGCAAATGAAGGGTCTACGTTGAGTGGAGGGAGAGGAAAAGTTCCCAGTAAACCGGAATCCTTAACTAAACCTACACCAACGTCCCTATAAGGGATTGTCGTCTTACCGACATGCTGGATACTCTCTGAAGAGGCTGGGTCGGATGAAAAGTATGTCAGCTGATCAATAGTCACGATCTTACCGTTATGTGGAAACTTAATTACTCTGAAGACCGATGAAACGACCGCTGTCATAGCATATGACCAACTTCGACCCAAAAGAAGGTTGTAGTCTAGAGGGGCATCAACCACTTCCACATCCAGACTAACGGTTTTACCTTCTACCCCTATAGGCAATTCTTGTAGAATACCAAACGGACGGAACCCACGGCCATCAAAGGCCTTAAGGATGGTGGGGGATTGGTTCAACGAAGGAGAACCAAGCGATCTCCAACATTGAATCGACATAATACACGTAGAAGCTCCCTCATCAATCACAGTCCGATGAATAGGCCTGTTTTTTACTATCACTGGAATTTGGAAAGCCATTTGATGGGGGAGACGTGGCGTACTATTTTCTAGATCAAAGATCATTAGGTTCGGGTCCTGAACATCGACAGCTCCGATAGCCGACAAAAGCAATTTCCGTTGTGCTGGGCATGATTGCAGCACTTCGAGTGCCGACATTGCTGAAGGTGAAACAGCTAAGTCCTCAACAATGTTGTAATTCTGGGCTGCTCTCGCATGTGGATTGAAAGCAGACCTTCGAAGTACACCCTTGGCGGGCGGCTTAATCACTAAGTCTGGGTTAGGTTTTTCGATCTGTAGTGGATCGGAACCAGGAGCTGAGGTTGATGGGTTAGAGTGAGAAGATTCTGCTTCCTTACCATCAACAGGAGCCTTACTACCATAATCTTGCGATCGAGTCGCAATCCTCACATGAGACATCATCAAAATGGGTTCTTCACTGGCATTCGAAGAAGAACCTATCATCTTATTCTCCTGCTCTGGAAATGGATTCTTTAACACAGCAGGAGTGGGAGAACCTTTGACTATTTTCACAACCTCGGCCCGATGAGGGCAATCTCTCGTAAAATGATCCTCTTCACAAATAAGACAAGGATATCGAGGTTTGCGTTTTTCGTCATTGGTTTCCGACTTTTCAGTTTTCTCCTTTGGAGCCTTGTCTGCTTTAGCCTTCTTCTTTCCTTTCTTCTTTCCACCGTTTTTTGATTTGGCCGTAGATGACTCTACAGCGTGAATGTCGGCGGTAAGTTCAGGAGGAGAAGACTCTCCTGTCGGAGAATCAGGCAAAGTGATAATTGGAGTATTTGAAGCCTTGGAAGACTTCTTCTTGCTCTTCGTAGTCACGATACCAATCATACCATCAGCGGCATGAGATCCCGAAGGAGCAGCAGCGATTTGATTCGACTTTGGAAGATCCGGAATCTTCTCGTGTAACGTACCCGACTGAGTGTAAACTAAGTCAAGGTATTGTGCCTGAGCAATGACTTGCTCCTCAGTAACTACTCCGGCCTTAGCTACATCTTCAGTAATCTTCGGTAATAATGATTTGACAAACCATTCAGCTAAGATTTGGTCCGGGATAAAAACTTTCACTAATCTCCTTCGACGTCTCCACTCATGAATGTGATCAGAAATATACGTGGACGTCGATTGTTTTAGTGAAGTTAATAACTCCGTGCCGTTATCGTATCTGACCGGCAACTGAAAGTGAGTTAAGAACGAGGTAGCTAACTGGCTAAAGTTGTAAAAAGAGGCCCGTGGTAACTCAATGTACCACTTGGCCGCGAGACCAATGAGTGTACGCTGGAAAAGACGTAAGCGGATCGAATCATCCGAGATAGAATTCGAAGCACACCAGAGGTGGTAAGTCATCACATGATTGGACGGATCCTCTCCAGACTTACCTTCGAACTTGGGTATATCGCTGGGCAACTTATTTGGCATTGGCGGCCAGAACTGAAGATATTGAATTGGATCATTAGTTAGGCGCGTCAAGTCGGGTAAATCCAAAGTTGCAATAAACGGTAACTGCCGGTTAGGATCTCTAAAACTCTGGGTCACAATACCAGCCCCAGGAGGAGGATATCCAGGATAACTAGGAACAGGAGTCGCATTTGGGATATTATATCCTCCTGGAAAACCAGGATTAACCGGACCGTACTGGGGTTGTTGAGGTTGTTGATAAGTGTACCCAGGATACGGTTGATACTGGTAAACCGGTTGTTGGACAGCTTGCCCATGTTGGTACTGTCCCTGGTACGGAGGTTGAACAAATTGAGGTTGAGTAGTGACAACCGTACTTATACCAGGCTGACCTACAGGCATCTGGACCGTGGTTTGAATCGTAGATCCAGACAACGGTAAAGATGTCTGAGGTGTGGTAACAGGGACAGTAGAAACCGGAGCCGTCGATACTCCAGAAGTAAGTATGGTAGATGTAGCGGTAGTTGCAGCAGCCGTTTGAGATGGAGTACTAGGTGCAATTGACGGCTGAGTAACTACCGAAGTTACAGAAGTTTGAACATTTGGCTGGACAGGTTGCGGTTGCTGGGTTGGACCAGAAACTACGGGTTGTCCAGCTTGAGGAACCATCTGTACACTTGGCTGCAACACCTGTTGACCCTGTGATGGATCCCACACTAACATTCCAGGGTATTGACCCGTAACAGGTTGAGGATACTGAGATCCATAACCAGATTGAGGGTAGGATTGATAATTGTAAGGTGCAGTTCCCATACTTGGAACATATGACTGACCTTGAGGCGGTTGATAACCTTGACTTGAGTATTGACCTTGAGGTTGATAACCTTGAGGTAAATACTGATACTGGGGTTGACCTTGACCTTGAGGTTGGTACCCTTGAGGTTGATAACCTTGGGGTTGATACCCTTGAGGTTGCCATCCTTGGGGTTGCCATCCTTGAGGTTGATATTGATACTGAGGTTGACCTTGGGGTACATATTGAGGCTGAGGTTGACCTTGAGGCACGTATTGCACCATAGGTACATACTGACTTTGAGGTTGCCCCCCAGACACGATTTGTGTACCTTGAGGTTGCCCCCTAGGCATTAACTGCGGTTGCCCCCCAGGTGGTAATTGGCCACCTTGAGGTTGGGAAATGGGAACTGAACCTGACATCATGTAAATGTCTCCTACACCCAATGGTATATTACCACTGTTTCCAGCAAATAACCCATGATCAACAGGTTGAGGAGATGCCCCCGCAAAGGTACCAGAAAGTGACTGATACCCAGTGGGAACAGAAGGACCGCCGTGTAAAAAAGATTCAGGACTTTGAGTAAACACGGACGACTGACCAGACATATTTACAGGAGTATAAATACCTCCAGGTGGAAAAGGAGTACGAGGTGTAGAAAAACCTACTGAGTTGTCTAAAAAATTGGTTAACGCAAGGTACCAAGAAGTACTTCTAGGAGGACTATAAAAGATGGATTCACGCTCCCTTAGATCAATAGTAAGTTGACCTTCAAGGTGAGAGACACCTATATCCTCTTCTGGAGCAAGTTCTTCTATAGCAATCAAACCAGAAGGTAGATTTTCGGTGATAATTCTTTCTATTCTTGGTGAATCTGGAACACTAGAAGTTGGAGTAACAGGTTCAGATATTTCTGGTTCTTCGCCTGTATCACTAGCAAACGAAAAACTACCAACAAGCTCAGAAACTGAAACAGCTTCGGGATTATAACCTGTCTCTAAACTTTGGTAATTTGGATGGACTACCAAGGAAGATTCTCCTTCTTCAGGTGAACCTACTCTACTGTCACTAGGATGAGTTACAAGGACCTTTAACCCTTCGTACTAACCCGGAATGTCCTCAGCAGATTCACCCCGCGATTTACGGAGTTTTCTTAACAAATCTATTCCGGTAACAATCTCAGGAGACTTGCCCCGAAGTCTACAGGACTGTCTCGGTAATTCCACCACAATTAAAGATTTTTGAACTACAACACACGAAAACAAAGTAAAAATTTCAAATCAAACCACCTAAAGTCTTCTAAAGAAGCAAACAAATTTGAAGCACACGCCTAAAGAATCTAGAGCGTCAAACCAAACACAAACAGTAGTCTTCCGGACCAAAAGTGCTAGTTGGTGATTAGGCCCAACCTCGCAGGATTCAGTACAGAAATGGCGGGTGGAACAGTTACCCCGGCAACCTGCTTAATGAATAGACCGGCACAAGTTCCTCCACTTTAACCGTCTCGAAGTGAAGTGAACCCCCCGGAAAATCCAAGTGAGTATAACTGACGTCTGCTCCAGGTACAGTGGGACCTTCCCTCCACTGTCACCTCGGTAGAACCCTAAAGATTATGGTCACTAAAGTTACCAATCACAACAATTACACCTGGGGGAACAGTCTAAACTCCGACAGCACGCAAGGGCAAAGTAACAAGCTCAATCCCCTTACCGGCTCCTTGACAGTAATCCAAGGTTTACCGATAAGTGACCCCTGGCTCCTCGACAATGGTTAATCCGAGGTTTACCATTTGTAATACGTACTGTCTGGCGTCGTTCCCAACGAGGGGGGAATGATCCCCTCACTGGTTCATACACGAGCTCGTGCTTCTCCTTTAAGAGGAGCTTTCCCAGAGTGCAATTGAAACAATTGGATTTATTCTACTCAAGATAAACTATCTGTTTGGTTTTGTAGTCTTGGAGAGTTAAGTACTCACCTACTCCAAGACCCTAGCCTAAGCTATGTTGGTGTTTCAGAGCCCTAGAAAAATAAAAATTAATAGATTGATTTTAATTTAAGCGTTACTTTTAAGGTTGTTTCTTAAGTCAAAAGGTGATGGAAGTGAAACCAGTGGTGTGTTGACTCGACTCGAAACCACTACAAAATGCACCTAGGATGATTTACCCACTACTTTACTTTTTCGATGAATTGCTTAACTAAAAAGTTGAGAGAATGCAATTTTTATAAAAGCAACTTCTTAATTAAAGACAATCAAAGAAACAATTCGTTTGTCTTTTCCAAGCATAAAAACATGACCGCTCTTTACTTGCACGAAAAAACTCTTTTTCTTCCAAAAACTTTAAATACTACTTGAAACAAAACTTTTAAAAGGAGATGTTTTTGTATTTTTCTTATTTAACGAAAAACATAAATCTATTTTAATAAAAATCAATTGCAAACTATGAAATATATGAAAATTCACTCAAAAAAAAAAAAACAAATCAAAAGGAAATTACCTTAATTAAACCTAATGAGGCAAAGCCAACAATGATTATTCTAAGGTGTTTTACTTGATCACAATCAAATCAAGGGCTAGCTTATTGCAGAACCAAAAACTAGTCAAAACAAAACTCTAATCTTTTTGTTCTTTTGTAAAATGGAAATCAACACTTTATAAACAAGTAATTCGAAATTTGACCCAAAAGACAACTTAAATGGCAAGCTGCTCACACAAGGAGACTTTACGATAGGCCCGACTTCTAAGAAGGCTGACAAACCAGAGAGATCTAAGGCTGGACAACTTTCTACCGTCAAAGTCACTACAGGACCTATTCAAAAATCAAACCCTAGGCCTAAACTTCGTTGAAATCCACTAAAAAACTCAAAGCTCACAAAACAAGTTCAGGTGAAAATTTTTGACAGGGTACTAAAGGATCTGGGCAGAAAACACTAAGAAAAAACAAAATCTAAAAGCAATTAAAGCAAAAATGGAGTTTTCCTAAATTTTTACAGGAAGACGCAGGTAACCCGTTAGAACAGGCGCGGGCCCGCTCTGTGCAAATGGCAACAGCGCGTCCAAAGACGCACTGTGCAGTACTCAGAGGGTGCGTCCTTCTGGAAAAGTTAAGAAAAACCAAATCTAACTAAATCTAAAGCTAAGCCACCCAAATACTAATTCTCACAGTCAAAAACCAGAAAATAAAAATGATTTTCTCAGAGCAAAGTTCACACAAAGGAAAAGACTTTCACATTAATGGCTTCCCCAGCGGAGTCGCCAATTTGTCGTGGCGAAAAAAGTCGTTTGTGCGGACACAACTGACCTCCCTAGGAGTCTAAACTCTCTAGCGACAAACAAGACAAAATGGAGCGATCTTTCTCTAAATACACCTTTTAAAACATGAAAACTACAAATGTTTAGGCTTACCTTATTCCAAAACGCTGTTGTTGTAGTCCGTCCTTGCCGATCCGGATGAGCTCCTCCTTCACATCAATTCCTGCAACCACAAACAATCAAACAATTACCAAGCACTTGTATCTCATATAATAAAACATATATTCAACATGCAGACCAAGGAACACATGAAATAACTCATTAACACAAGCTATTGAGAAAAATGAACCAGTTTGTATTAATAACGAAACAAAGAAACTCTTACAACCTGGCCTTGGTGTTGTGCAAGTTCCTCCCAGGGTCCATCAAGGGTTTTCCTCTACTTTGACAAAGCTCACCCACTTCCAAGTAGAATCAAGCAAAGACAATCTCTCCTCACAAGGTTCTAAATGGGAGTCCTAATTCCTGCAGCATTTACCCAAAGAAAATGTATAGCTTCAACCTCCTCTCCCTCTGGCTCAATGCCTTTATTTATAGTGCTATAAAGAGGTTATTCAGGTCCACCATCAATGGGATAATCCCCTCTTTGGGTGGGATAGCTCCCTTATTGATGGGATAAGTTCCTCCTTAATAGGGATACATGAACCAACTGGAGGCGCATCCATTTCATCAAACCGACCTCTAGAAAGTTCTAGAAGTAACCACAAGTAACTTTTTTAAGATGAAACTTGCGCATTTTGCCTTTTACAGAAGGACGCACCTGTCCCTTAACATACAAAGCGTCCAAGGACGCAGCCTTTGTGAACATTGTGAGCGTCCCCGCAGGTAAGGCTTGAGAGAACCTGCGTCCCCAGAGATAAACACATTTTTTACAAGACTTTCTCTCTTCTTTGAGTTTGAGATGGATAGCAGAGGCATAAGACTTGCCTAAGAGGGTAGCATGACTGTTGATTGAGCCATACTAACTGTAAATAGTCATGGTGACATTTTTAAGTGTAACACTAGGGTTTCCCGAGCAGCGTCAGAAACTATCAATACCTGTGGTTCTCTTCGAATTGACCTTCCTCCCATGCTCTAGCTCACTGTAAAAACATAGAAACGACAATGGAACAACAAGTTGTTCGAACTGTTAGAAACTCAGAAGAAAAAGCAAAATCGCACGACTCGTTCAAATCTTCCTATTTGTTGCAGATGGAAATTTCTTAGGAACAACAAGGCATGGAAATTGAAAAACGAGATATCATTAAGCCTTGCTATTCCTAAGTAAGAATTTTCTGAATAATAGCCTGACGCATATATCAGCAAATTATGAAGTCAGCACCCCCCCCCCGCAATGTGATAGGCCATCCTCGGCTGTCAAATGAAGGACCAGCAGGCCGATCTGTTCTGGTACAGGGTCATATAGGAACAACGTATGCCACGATTCCATGTTTACAAAAAGGAGTAGGTTACCGCAATCGAGGTGTATAATAGGATCGCTTAATAAATAAAAAAGTGTGGTTACATGATGCGAGGCTGGGAGGATAGGATAGCTGACGTGCACGAGTGTAATGCGATCATTGTCTACTTTTTCCGTCATGATTGGTTATAATGGATTTTCATGTGTTTAATGGTTCGGGGAAGTGACATACATAATCCTATTTGACAAATTACAAAGGTATAAGACCGAGAAGGGTATTAATGATGACTATTGACGTATAAGAAATGTAACTTCAATACCATTAACAGAGCTCTACTGCCGACAGGTGTCCATAACCTTGGCAGAGTTGTTTGTTTCACCCATGGAACCATGATCCTTTGTTTATGCGTAGGAAGTTCTATTCAGTGTCAAAATGGAGGTCATTATGCTGGCTTGGTAACCAGTTGAATCATAATGCCATTCACCAAGGAGGAGTGAAAGGTGGGCAGGCCGGCTTGTGATGAGACCTCCTATTCCAAGGACTCTTTACTTTTCTGCTGATGTGCCTGTTGGATCATATCCCTGGTGTGGTGGCCATAGTGGGAATGCAACTTCACTTTCTTCCTTATGATCATGGTAGGCTGGCTCTTGATGAGACTCCCTATCCTGCATTTGACAATTCAAAAACATTCGTCTTTTTTTTTTATAACATGCTTTCCTATTTATACACAAAGGGTGGTTCAACCCTCCTTAAGAGTAGGAATGGTGGAAGAAGTCTTAGCATCTCAATAGAAAATATAAACCCTTTGTTCTTATTCCTTAATAATTATCAAAGAAGATTATGGGAATTTGAAAAACCAACATGATAAAGATGACCAATCATGTCAGTATTAGTAGGGTAATGACAAAAAAGTAATGAATAACTGCGTCCTTTCTTTGTTCCTCGTTATCAATTCACAACAATTTCTTATAAAAGTAGTGATTTTACATAATTTTCTGATTTCAATATGCTCTAGCTTTGTATCCATTGCATGAGTGTATAAGTGTGCTCCAAAAGACATGAAACAAGAGGAACAACAGGTACCTCTAGGCATAAGTAGAAGAATACAAGAGTGTTGTCATTTGAAAAAGGAAGGGCAAAAGAATACAAGTGTCGTTCCTTTGAAAAAGGAACAACAAAAACTGAAAGTGTCGTTCCTTTGGAAAAGGAACAGCAGAACACTCAAATGTTGTTCCTTTAGAAAAGGAAGAACAGACCATAAAAATACCGTTCCTTTGGAAAAGGAACAACAAAAATCAAAAGTGTTGTTCCTTTGGAAAAGGAACAACAGAACACTCAAATGCCGTTCCTTTGGAAAAGGAACAACAAAATGAAAATGAAAATGGAAGGGCTGAAACAAAAAGTGTTGTTCTTTTGAAAAAGGAACAACAAACAAAAATGATGTCTCTTTGGAAAAGGAATAACAGAAATGTCAAAAGTGTGCGCAAATGTTGCCCCTTCAGAAAAGGAATAGCAGAAAGGCAATGCTGTTTGTTCTGAAAAAGGAATAGTAAAAAAAAATGCAAATACAGAGATATATACAGAACAAAGAAATTATGTACAAGGTATAAAAAATTTAATCACTTAATGAATCACGAGTGAGGAAGATTGCTTTTCCTCCTGTAGAATTTGCATCTCGGAGTCCTCACGTAGTTGCTGACAGAAGGATTTCCGAGTAAGTGGTTTGCGATATAATCGAACTCGATGGCCATTTAATTTAAAGGTATGTCCAGATCCATCAATAGTAACTAAAGTTAAGGTGCCATTATCATGTACCTTCAAGATTTCATATGGACCCAGCCAGCGAGTCTGAAGTTTCCCGGGAAAATCCTAAAACCTAGAATCATATAAGAGTGCCCAGTCTCCTTCATGAAAGACTTTGTTTTTAATGAGAGCGTCATGCCATTTAGCTCGCTGCTGTTGGATTAATGTAGTATGTTGAAGGGCAGAGAGCCTGATTTCATCTAGCTCATTGATCTGCTATAATCTATTAATCTGTGCCTCGTTTAGATCTAGGTCGACTTCTTGTGTTGTTCGCAGTGTTTGGATTTCGAATTCTATGGGGAAAATGGGTTGCTTTCCAAACACTAATTGGTATGGTGAATAGCCAGTAGTGCTTCTCCATGTTGTTCTATAGGCCCACAAAGCTTCTGGTAGTCTTGCAGCCCAATCACGTCTATGTGACGCAATGGTTTTTGTCAGGATTGCTTCTATTATTTTGTTGCTGCTTTCTACTTGACCGTTTGCTTTTGGGTGGTATGGAGTAGTAATTTTATGCTAGATATGATAGTTTTTAAGTTTTGCAACAATCTTATTACTAGCAAACTGTGGTCCACCGTCTGTAATTATGTCGCTTGGAAGGCCATATCGCACAAATATATGAAATAGGAATTGTATGGCAGAATCCTCTGTAGCTCTCAGTAATGCTTCTGCTTCAACCCATTTGATGACATATTCTGTTGCCACCAAAATATATGTTTTCTGATTCGAGGATGGATTAATTGGACCAACAAAATCAAGTGCCCATCGCTCGAATGGTTCAATAACCAGTTGTGGGTTGAGGGGCATTTCATCGGCCTGACCAGGGCGTCCTGCTCTTTGACAACTATCACAAGCTTGAAAGAACTTCTTTGTGTCATTGAAGATCGTAGGCCAATAATACCCTATTTGCAGCACCTTATGTCCAGTTCTTTTATCGGCAAAGTGTCCGCCATATGGTCTGTCATGACAAGCTTTCAAAATATCAAAAATTTCATCCTCCCGGACACCTCTCCTGATGTGCATATCTTCTCCTATATGGAACAAGTAGCCCCCAATCCAGCAAAATCGAGCAATTCTCTAGGCAATCTGTTTTCGTTCATTGGGGGTCAGATGTTTTGGTAATTTACCTATGTTTTGGTAATTTACCTACTGCTAAGTAATTTGCAACATCAGCTACCAAGGTGTTTTAATAGTGACAGCAAACAAATGTTCATCTGGGAATTGATCTTCAAGTGCTGCTGCATCCACTGGTTTTGGCATTGGCGAGAGAAAGTCAGCTACAGGATTTTCCTTTCCGGGTCTATCCTTGATTGTAATATCAAATTCCTACAATAAAATTAGCCATCTAGTTATTCTACCATTTGTGATTGGTTTATTTGCTAAATATTTTATGGCAGAGTGATCTGTATATAAAATAGCAGGATATCCAGTAGTGTAATGCCTGAACTTATTGACAGCATGTATTACAGCTAGAAATTCTTTTTCTGTAACAGTATAATTCAATTTAGCAGGGGATAAATTCTTGCTAATATAGTAAATTGCATATGGTTTTTTATCTTCTTCCTGCCCAAGTATTGCTCCAATAGTTGTATCTGAGGCATCTGATGAAATCTGGAATGGCAGGTCCCAATTAGGTCCTCGAAGGACTGTAGCTGTGGACACAAGATTATTCAGTTCTTGAAAAGCACAATCACATTTTTCTATCCAAAGAAAGTCAACATTACCTGTTAGTGCATATAGAGGTGCAACAATATGTGAAAAATGTTCTATAAACCTTCTATAATAACCAGAGAATCCAAGAAAACTGCGTACCTCTGTTTGAGTGGTAGGAGTGGGAATTAGCAAAATTATTTGAATTTGGCTGGGTCTACTTGTATGCCAGCTGCTGAGATATAATGGCCTAGAATAAGTCCTTCAGTCATCATCATATAGCATTTTTCATGGCTTAAGCAAAGCCTGGTGGCAATGCAACGCTGCAAGACTTTTTCCAGTGTGTCCAGTGCTGGATCAAAATCATCTTTGTATGGTGTAAAATCATCCATGTAGACTTCGAGCCCCTCATCTATTAGGTCTGAAAAAATGCTGAGGATAGCTCTTTGAAATGTGGCAGGAGCATTGCATAAGCCAAAAGGTAAAACTCTATAGGCAAATGTTCCCCAAGGACAAGTAAAAGTGGTTTTGTCTTGGTCTTCAGGGGCAATCTGAATCTGATTGTATCCGTTGAAGCCATCTAAGAAAGAAAAGAATTTCTTCCTGCTAAGGTGTCTAATACTTTATCAATGAATGGAAGGGGAAAGTGGTCTTTTTGTGTTGCTTTATTTAATTCTCTATAATCTACACAAATCCTCCACTTTCCATTCTTTTTCGGTAACCCAACAAGTGGAGAGACCCATTTACTATTGGGGATAGGGTAGATGAAGTTAACATCTAAAAGTTTTTGGAGTTCAGCTTTTACAAAGTCTTTGAGATGAGGATTAAGTCTCCTTTGTGGTTGGCGAACACGTCTCGCATCCTTTTCTATGTAAATGTGGTGTGTACATAACTGGGGATCAATTCCTTTCATATCAGGGTAGTCCCATGCAAATTCCTCTTTATGTTTCCTCAATAACTGGATGAGTTTCTTTTCTTGTTCGGAAGTCAAGTTGGCATTAATGTTTAAAGTCTTTCTTGGCTCAATTTCCACAATTTTGCTATTCGATACAGATGTAGTAGGTAGTGTTCGATCATGCGTATCTTTAAGAAGATCCTATTCTAATTCATTATCAAATGTTGCTTCTATCATGTGGCATTGTACGTGGGATCCGGGTTCAGCTTGGCTAATGAAATTATTAATGGCATCATCTTCTGTTTGGTCTTTGAAATCGAGGGCCTCTTGTATGGTTAATGGAGATCTAATATTTTTGGTGAGGTATGATACAGGATGCTTGTTAGCTTTTCTTATTGTGACACTTGGCTGCGCTAGGGGGTATAAAGCTAGATTCTTAATATTTGTCCCCATAGAAATGGTCATATTACCTTGTCGACAGCCAATATAAGCATTGGCAGTTGCGAGCCAAGGTCTGCCTAATATCAATGGGTGTCCATCAAGTCGGTTTTTGGGATTTATTATCAGAAAATTGATCGGATACTCCCAGGAATCAACAGATACCATGACATCCTATAGTGTGCCCTCTGGCCTAACTACGGATCAATTGGCTAGTTCTAACAAAGTGGAGGTTGGTTCTATTGACGTAATGCCCGATTTTTGGCAAGTAGTGGTTGTTAAGATGTTAATTGCAGCTCCTAGATCAACTAAGGCATTGGAGAAGGTTTGACCATAGATTTGTACGGTTACTATCGGATTTCCTGGATCTTTGTATTTAATGGGTGTTTCTTTTCCTGATAATAAGTCAGATAAAGTGCCAACTACTTGGACCTTTGGGTTATTTGTTATTGTCCTCCTTGTTTTCTTTATACATAGTTCTTTGATAGTCTTTGCATATATCGGGATGTCTTGAATGGCTTGGAGGAGTGGGGTTTTTATGTACAGGTTTCGTAATTCTCCCTAAATATCAAAATCAGGATGTTGTATAGGTCAAGGTATGATTAAACATTTTGGGAATGGAGGAGAAGATGTGGTTGCTGGATCATGAATTTGTTGTCTGGTCACATCCTCTTTGTGTAATGGTTGTTCTACAGGCAACTGATTTTCATCTTGAACTGTTTTATTTACCTCTGTTTCAATGATACGCCCAGATCTTAATTAAAGGTCGTTACACTCCCTTAGATCGGTTCTTGTCTCTGGTGTTTCAATTATTCGAATGGACTGGACCAGTCTATTATTTGGATTGGGATTGGGTTGGGCTGGGAGTTGTGGCCTTAAGTTAGACTGGTGGTTTTGTTGTAGGGCTGGCAGTGTAGGTTGAGGGATCGGGATGGTTCCTACTGGCTGATTCACCGGTCTTTTCCAGTTTGTCTACCAGGCTTGACTCTATGAAATAGGAGGAGTCCATTGTGGTGGAAAAACATTGTTTTGCCAATATGGTGGGGTATAGGGAAAATTTGGCCAATTGGGTTAGCTTGCTTGACTCGGCCATGGAGATGATGAAGGGAATGATTGCTGTGAAAAATTTAGGAAGGGAGGTTGATTTTGCCACATTGAATTATATTGTTGAGTGTGGTCTTGCTGAGGCTGGAAAGAAGAAGCTGGGTTTGAAAACATACCTTTTTGTCGCGGCTGCCACTGACGGCGCTGATTAAGTAGATATACTAGTTCTGGTTCTTCTTCTACTTCCTTGTAGACTACTTTCAATCCAAGAAGTGAGGGGCAGCTCTCCGTAGAGTGGTCTTTTGTACAAATGGCGCAAACTTGAACTGCATCTAATGGGCACTCCTTGTGGCTGTGTTTCTTTCTACATCTGGGACAAAAGATTGCCAAATTCTGTTCTACTTCTGCTTGCTTCTGTTTAGCCTGCATAATATCAAGTTGTGTTGTCAGCGTCCCCAATATGTCAGTTTTAAAATTTTCTAATAAATTTCCAATTTCTCCACGAGTTACTCCTTCTGCCAAAATTCTATTATCTCTTACAAATCAATCATGCTCTGCTGGTTTTAGTCTTGTGCTACCTCTCAAACTCCTAATACATAAATCAATAATGTTAGCAAAATTTTCCTGATAAATATCTCCTTTCCCCATAATGTTTAATGTCTCAATCCATTGTTCCTTCATTTCCCTAATTAATGTTGTTTTTAATGCATTATCAGGTAAGGGTAATGATGCATAAGGATATCTTTGAAGATTATACTAGAATCGTTCAACATACTCTTCCAATGTTTCACTTGGTTTAGCTACCATCTGAAATATTTCGTCTTTTAACTCTCGAGACCTGCAATAGTCCTGATACTTTTTTAGAAAAGACTCTTTCATCTAATCCCAATTATTTATAACACCACCACCTAATCCCATAAACCATCTTAAAGCAACTCCTTTTAATGTAGAAGGAAATAATTTCAGTTTTTGGGGATCGGTGGTATAGTCATATCCTCTACACAGCACATCGAATTCAAATAGGAATGCATTCGGATCTTCTGATGTAAGGCCATGGAATGTAGGGATATGCTGGAGGGGAATTGCTTTCATAGGTGCATTGGCTGCAATATTCACAATGGGGTATTCAGGGAAAATTTTAAGAACCCCCCTAAATTTATAAATATAATAAATGGGCGAATCTCCATGGTATATAGGAAAAATGGAAGGCGATTTTATCAATAATATAATATGTATATATAATTTTTTGGCGAATCTCTCACCAGGCATGGCGAATATTTTACTCAATTATAAAATCTTGTAAGATCTTGGCGAGTCTTTCACTAAATAATAAAACTTTGTAAAGTCCTAGTGAATCTTAGCATAGGCTACATGCTGGTTTAATTCCCCCATTTAAATAGGCTACATTCCAGGTGAATACCATGGGTCAATACCATGTGCCATTTTGGTGAATACCATGGGTCAATACCATGTGCCATTTTTATTTTTATTAATTCTAATATTAGGGTTAATAATGGCTTTTTGCATGGTATTAATAACAATCTAGTCCATGGTATTTGTCCCATAGTATTTTGGCCATAGGTTTCACCTAAATATAACCCATTTTTTGAGTGTTCGTAAATATAAGGTGACTTATGAAGTAAATATAAAAAAATGTTTTATTTGTTTACCATACCTCTCGTTTATTTATATTTTTATTAATTTACCATACCTCTTTTACAAATATGGTATTTGGCCCATAGGATTCACTTAAATAAAACCTCTTTCTTGAGCCTTCATAAATAGAACGAGGGTTATGGACTAAATATAAAAAGAGGTTTTATTTATTTACGATACGTATAGTTTATTTATATTTTTATTTATTTACACATACCTTTTGAGTAAGTATAAAAAGGCGTTTTATTTATTTACCATACCTCCATTTTACTTATATTTTTATTTGTTTACACCCTTACATGTATATAAGGTGACTTATGGAGTAAATATAAAAAAAGTTTTATTTATTTACCATACCTCTCATTTATTTATATTTTTATTAATTTACCATACCTCTTTTATAAATATGGTATTTGGCCCATAGGATTCACTTAAATAAAACCTATTCTTGAAAATGGGCGAATGGAAGGTTGTAAGTCCTAATTTCAAGGGCTAAATTTACCTTTTTTACCCTCTCCCTTAAAATAAGGTGGGCTATTTGAGGTGATTTGTAAAAATGTACTATGATACAAAATATTCGCCCACTAAAAATTTAAAACCCCTTAATTTCGCCAAAGGGCGAACATTCGCCCCTAAAATTATCCTTGGGGGTATTGCAGTGTAGAGGTTTGGGTGTTAGGCTGATTCTGGGCCATTTGGTCAAATATGTTCCAATAGCCTTCTGGGATATCTAGGAGGGTATTCCTAGGTTGTCTAGAGGGAATGGCTCTAATGGGGATGGCCTTGATAGCACTCCCTTTATCTGGGATGATGAGAGTGCCTAATGTCTGAGGGGATTCAGATTCTTGAATGTTGTTATAAATGATTTTTGCAACACTTCCCTTATCTGAGCTGCTTAATGGTTGAATTACCCTAAGAGGAGATTTTGGTTCTTCACCTTCTCCTGTTTCTCCCCTTCCTTCACAGATATTGCTAAGGTTCCCTTCTTGCAATGATTTTGGGGTAGAATTTTCAATTTCTTGAAAATCTTGCTCTTCGGTTTGACTATGCACCTCAGCAAAGGCTACAGTTTCTTTAGGATTTCGTCTATAAAGGTCGATCGGCCAAGGGTCACTGGCCCCTTACCTTTATCAGACTTGGGTAGAGGTTTGGGATTCTTTTCTAGCTTTTTCTACTTAGTCATGCACACAAATCAACTGCTAGGTTATACCCAAACAAAATAGTAACAAATCTGCAGGAAAGCGGGCAAGGGAGCAGGGCTATTACATACTCCTCATGTAGGTTCTTACCTTCCATTTTTAAAACCCAGTTCTTTCCTAACAGGTTCTTACACTACTCTGAAAAAGAAACAAATGGCTACACTCTTCCCCAGCAATGGCGCCAAAATGTCGAGCCGTAAAAATGGTCTCTTTCACCTCTAATTACCTCGCATTAACTTGTCAACCCAGGAACGATTTGTTATCTCAAAGAGCGTACTCAGTTTGAGGCTGTCATTTTTCAGAGTAATGCTAGTAGTATAACGCTCACGAAAACACAAAAGTGGACGGATGCTTGAAAGAAAATTTACTTACAGCAAAATATTATAAAGCCTAAATCATGCATTCAAAAAGCTAAGCAATTTATCAGTCAAGGGTCCAGTAACAATAACTCATCCCTTTGGAAACTGATGTAACTAATCCAAGGAACAGATCATCAATCTGGGGACTGGATAGCAAATGCCAATGCCCACTACAGTTTCAAACTGTTCTGCACACCAAAGCAACAGTAACGCAAATAACAGGAAATGGAACAGCAACTAAGAATGGAACAGTAACTAGAAGATGTAACAACAACTAAGTCTGATGAACAACACACCTTAATCTACAAGAATAAGTACAGTAATCGTACCCTACAAAAATCAAATGTCAATCTTTACTCAAAGGGTAAATTGGACATCAAATAGAAATGGAACGACAACCAATTACCAATGAAATATAGAACAATGCTTAGAGCCAATTGTGAATATACAGTACCGAAAGAAATAATACACACAACGCGCAGAGATATTAAGAAAAACAGTAATATGAGTCTGATACCACAAGTATTGATCCCGGTTAGAAAGGATAACAATCGCAATTCATAATGGAATAGCAATGTCAATTGAACAACAATCGTATGAAATATAAACCATAGACGAATACAGTAATATCGACTTGAGAAGGTTACAGCTCGGTTACTTTGCAATTGAATAGCAATAGCATTCTTTAAAGAACAACGATGTTATATTAATAACTGTAAAGGAACAACAATACGTTATAAGATCAGAATGCACAATACAACTTTCCTGTTGCAGAGAACGATATATAAAAATATAACAGAGCTATGATATACGATAACAAAACACACCAGATTACTGATTAAAGCTGATAATACAAACCATACACGAACCAAAGATAATGATACAGGAGCAAGTGTTCCACCAGGGCCGGGCCCTTAGCCTCCAGGGATACACCGCTTGAAGTTATTCCAGAATCACAGATAGGACAATAACCGGATTTATATTAAAGCATTAAGACAGAGTTACAGTGCATCACTTCTCAACGAGAGTCGATGATCAAAGTTCCAAATACAGAGCAAAGTTACATGAAGATTAACAGTCTCCCCTGGGCTAGCAGTGCTGCCCCTACTTATAACAGCTGAAGTGGAGATATCAAGGATGCAAAAATAGTTAAAGCAGCGATCCCTCAGGATCAAAGGATCCTGAGGGATTTGCCAAGCTGCTAATCCTCAGTTATCTGGTCGTTTTATTGCGCCGAGTCGATATCTCCTTTTCCTTTCCTTGGCTGAGATGTTTTAATTTAGATCGTCTTGTTTGCATATGGTTCCCCACCAAAGGGACATTAGTTAGCTTGGCCCTGTCTTTTTCTTTGGAGCGGAAATCTTTAGTTTTTCCCTTTTCCTGCATAATAAATAGCAATTATTAGCATTTTCATGTTGCATATAAATCTTTATATATTTGTCATGATTTCCCATTATCTACCTAGTTCATGATGCTAAGATGTTGTGAGTTCTAAAGAAAAGATGGAAAAATAGTCAATGAAAACATACCTTCTTCAATACTCCACACATGGTTCAAGTATGAATTCCTCAAATGGTATATGTCATGCATTTTTCATTAGGAAAGTGGTTGACTGAGAGCATCTCATTTCATTCTTCTCTATTTTCATATTCGTCCCTCCATCCATTCATTTCTCCATCCCATATGCCATCCATCCAAATGAGACTTTATCTCTGATGTCCCAACAAGAATAGATCTCCCCAAGGCCATAGCAAGAAATGAAATATCTCTAAAAGGGAAATGCCTGACCCCACCAACTCTCTTCGCTACTGGAACCTTTGTCCCTCAACCCCTCTATCCAACCATGTGTCATGGGTTCTAGTTGTTTCTAATCAAATCTATTTGGGGCAGTTCCAAGATCTTTGTTAAAGAAAGGGAAACCCTATAATTGGTACAAGAAAATTATTAGGAATATGAAAATCGTTAATGGAAAACACACAGAATCTATTGGATTTTATGTGAAATTTAATTTTATCCACAAAACAAGAAACACTGTTTTCGAAACAAATAATAAAGTAGTGGATGATGAGTAAGTAAAGTAAACTAGTGAACAAAGTAACAGATGAATTGTTTCCACTTCGACATGGAAAAGTTCATATTTGTGTAACGGGGAACCACAGTGATACATCTAGGGTGGGATAAATAATTCCCACATGCAAATATGAAGATACCGTCTCTTCGACTATGAAAGGTGTGGAAAGAACCACAGTGAGATGAATAAGAAAATCGTATGGTCAATGTAAATGGGAGATGCTTATTGATCTTACATGCATGTGTTGGAATCAAACCAAGCAGAAGCCTTCATTTTTTTCATATGAGCCCACTGTTCTGACCGTAGCATCCGACCTGTTGTGAAAATTTAGTGAAATATTTTAAAAGAAATTCAAACCATATTTAGCAAATATATAGTCCACTAGGAAAAATTAGAAAGGTACTTTTTCAAAGGCAAATTCTTGCATTCAAATAAACCTAAGAAGAGTAACTTGTAGATAGTTTAGAGAAACTATTTTGCTGATCCCATGACCAAAAAAAAATTTCATTTGGATTTGTTGAAATTTTTTTGCTTTCTAGACCTATAACTGAAAAATGATTACTTCAAAGTTCATTTAGTAGTAAGTTCAATCTACATCAGTAACTCAGGACATGGCTTCCAAAATACCAAATAAAGTAGACCTAACATAAATATGAAGACTGGTAAGAAAATAACAACTAAATACAAATGTTGGGATGGAAAAAATTATGGAACTACGAGTTAGTTACCTCGCGATATGACGATGATGAAACTACTAGCTTAGTTGCTAACACGGGTTCTGCTAATATGGCATGCTCCTTCCTTTTGGTGGGAGGCTTACAACTTCCACTTGGGGGAGTGGAGGTAAGCTCCTATCGATAGGATGCTTGTGTTCGTTAAGTGTGAGTTCGGTTAGTTGATATGCTCCTATAAGGGTTGGTGAGATGTTTTCCCAAGGTATTGAATTAACAACATATAAGACTTATATTGTCATGTGTAATAGGGAAGGTTAAAGCCTTAATAGTTTTAGGGAGTACTTGTGAGACAAGATACAATGAAAGCCAAGGGAACTAGATAGATCATTATTCAAGTGGGTAGCTCCTTGGTTCGAGTAGTGCCAGAAGGTCATAATGTGTGTTTCCTCGGTTCCACCATAGTGTACATCGATTGAGAGCTAGGATTGTTTCCTAGAACTACTATATAATGGTATGTAAAGGGAGTGCACATTTATCATAACAAGGCATAGCAACTAGAATATATGCACTTCCCTTGGAGCATAACATGGAGCACTTGGGGAATAAAACCCTCCAAAGGCATAGGCTTCACCAAGAACATCAGAACCTGAGTCAAGAGCAAAACCATAGATAGCAACAATTCATCACCTATAGTCCCTGAGAAGCTTCAAGTTGGCACCCTTGATGGGCCATCCACTTGTACATTACAAAATTGAGAAACAAATACCTGAAGGGAAAAACATATCCTACATCATGGGCATCTACACATGCTACAAAGAGCTCCTCCATAAAAAATGTATACCAGTTCATTTTAGCTTCTTGTGCACAAACATCCACAACCAATATGGTGTTGAGGGTGTGCTCTCCTTTTGTATACTTGCTCACCAACTTACAACTAATAAACTAACATGCAATCGAAACCCGAAGGTGGTTTATTTCTACAATGATGCCACCACGATCCCCTATTTTTGTGCCAGACGTCATATAGAGGTTGGCTTCACCGGGTTTATTGTTGTGCTTGCTTGTGCCTTGGAATGCGTCGTTGACATCCGAGCCTTCCATCGATAGTCTTGTCAATGTGTGAATATCTTGGACATGAATAGGGTATGCCCAGTATAGCCACAATGTGTTCTAGTGTACTCGACTGATCAAGAAATCTATACACTTGGCGACATCTCCTACACTACACTGCCAAATGTTAGGATGTCACAGGATCTGATCCATATACATAGACAGATTCATGAACTATTTTTTTAAGTCATAGTTTATAATATGGACATTAATTTACGACAACAGGCCTTCTCTGGGGTTTGGATAAGGAACTAACACAAATGAGTTGCAGGTATAGATAGGAACCCCCTTTATATGAAGACTTGCACTTCCATAATCAATACGAGTCTGTTGCATTATTATTACAGCAGAATATCTCTGCCTGACTTCTTCAACCACTTTTCTAATATGCAACTTTTTGCACAAGAGGGATCCAGAGGATGGATTAGGGTTAATTTAATGGGATTGTCTCCACATTTTCTCTCGCTGGTAGTTGTTGAACCCTTGTTGGGATTAGCTGCAATGCTGCTTGAATTTTGGGATTTTTTCCATAAATCGAACCCACTATCATCGCGGTCAGCACTACTTGATTTTCTAGATGCGAATAGACTTATCTGAAATGATAATCTTGAAGGTTAGATCCCTTATCAGAACCCTAATATTCTCTGCCCAATCACTTCTCCGACATCTTTTGTGACCAAATCCTTCGATTTAGAGCCCCCATTTTTCCAGCCTCAGTTTTCTGCCATGGAATCATTCATGATCCACATAATCTCTAAATTTGATTATGTTCTATACAATACAAACTAAGGAGAATAATAACAAAAATTGCCGACATAAGGAGCTCTGAAAGAATCAAAGTTCTGGATATGTCGGCACAAAAAATGCAAACTACAATCATGCCTAAACCAAAATATAAAAGACAGAAGCCAACCTATAGCACCATGGCCCACGATTGTCACGGTTCGTGCTACTTTATTTTCTAGATGTAATTAGACTTATGTGCAATGATAAATCTTGAAGGTTGGATCCCTTCTTGAACCCCTAATATTCTTTGCCCAATCGTTTCTTTGGCATCTTTTGAGATTTTGTCCATAAATCAAACCCACGATGAAACTACTTGATTTTCTAGATGCAAGTAGACTTATCTGCAATGATAAATCTGGAAGGTTGGATCCCTTCTCAAACCCCTAATATTCTCTACCCAATCGCTTCTCGGACCCCTTTTTGGATTTCATCCATAAATCAAACCCATGATCATTGCAGTCAGTGCTACTTGATTTTATAGATGTAGGTAGACCTATCTGCAATGATAAATCTAGAAGGTTTGATCCCTTGTCGGACCCCTAATATTCTCTTCCCATTCACTTCTCTGACATCTTTTGTGACTAGATCCTTACATTTAGAGCCCCCTTTTTTCCAGCTCAGTTTCCTGCCATGGAATCATTCATGATCCAAATAATATCTAAATTCGATTATGTTCTATTCAGTACAAACTAAGGGGAATAATAGAAAAACTGTTGACATAAGGAGCTCTGAAACAATCGAAGTTTTGGATATATCGACACAAAAAATGCAACCTGCAATCATGTCTAAACTAAAATGTAAAAAACAAAAGCCAACCTATAGCACCATGGCCGCCTTCCTAGTAGGTGTCGAAGCTTCTCGAAACACAAATATGATCTGCCAATCAAGGGCTCCTTCCAGTGAACACTAAAGTTTACCAGGGCCGAAGAATGGGGTTGCGGCTCCAAAAATGCCTTATGGAGCCACTTCTTCTTAGGCGGTACCTCGTCCATGGATTCTGAGATCAAATTTTCTAGCGACATATACAATAGACCTTTAAATTATTTCTTTCCGATCAAGCAATGGTTTTAAGGTGCACACTTACCAGTAAAATTGTGCTTTCAAACCCTACCCTCAAGCAAGGGTTTTAAGGTGCACACTTACCCATAAAATTGTGCTTTCAAACCCTACCCTCTGATTATACGTGTGCCTTCTCATTTCTTTTGGCTTCCTTTACCATTCCATGTTTCCTCTCTCTCGCGTTTCCTCTCTCACATCATTTATACCAACAGTTGGATTCACATTTTAGTAAAATATTTATTTATACTCTTACTTGAAAAATATTTTTGTTTGAGCTTTAGACCCTAAATAGTTTACCATTGTTAGGCCAAGTGGACTATAATAAATTATTTTCATAAAATCATACACTAAATTTTATTTTTCTTAACACTTTTCAAGACTTTATTTAATTTAAATATTAAAATTGATTTTCAGATAAAATAAAAAGGGTATATTTTTAATATTAAAATTTAGTTTTAATTTTATCTATGGTGTAGATCAATTGATGATAGAATGGGTTGTTAAGGCATTTCTTCTAATGTTATTGGTTTAAGCTTCCATTAGCTCAGTATGCCACACATGAGGCAGTGTGGGTACACTTGGAGGTGAATTTGGTAGTTGATATAATCGATCCCTGTCACATAAGTACAAGTTCTCTATAATTGCCATATACAAAAAATAACAACAATAATAATAATTTTTTTTTTTTTAAATTTTATTGAATTAAATTTTTATCAAAATGAGATGTTATTAAAAGCACATGATTTTACTGTAATTTAGGTGATGGAAATAAGGGAAACTAATTTTCTTGTAAGCATTTTCTAAATTGTGTCGCCACTCAAACACTGTCATAGGAAAAAAAGGTCTTAACCCCACCCAAAATAAAAAGAAACTTTTAAGGAAGCCACCAAATGTCACCTTGGTGGCCTTCTCTCACTCTTTAGACTACACTAAAGGATTTCCTTGTCAAGGGGGGAATCCTTAAAGATCAAGCTAAGCTAGGTCATTGAGTAATGAAGGGAAGCTCCTTAACGAAGACTAGTGATTTGACACTACTAACTCTCAAAGTAAAAGGCCAGGGATAAGTGTGTGAATAGTCAAACAAACCATGAATTATGAACAATTTTTGAATGATTTTTATTAGACAACTATGCTTATTCAAGAAACGAAATTAGACTTGAAAAATGAAAGATAAAAATTGCTCAAATAACCATATAACGTGAAATGCTAGTGAAGCATATATAAAATGGCATAATAAAAATAGAAAATGAATCATAAATTGTGTCCATACAAATAAGGAATTAGATCATTCATTCATCATATTCATGAGCATTGGATATTGAGAGTTTGCTATCATCATCAAGAGACTGTTCCATAATTAAGAGATCATACACCAATAGTATTAACTATGTTTGGGATGAAAAAGAGTTATGTGTTTGCGATGGTAAATAAAGGAAATATTCAAACTTGTCATTTTTACTAATGACAATGAAGACAACAAAGTTGAATGTAGACCACTTACACATTTGTAAAATTCAAATGTCATCCATTTATCATCAATTTACCACCACTTATAGTTGGGTAGTTTGTAACCGTAGATTTGTGACCGAAACGATGTATTTGTAACATTCCAAAGTGTGTAATTACAACTAATAAACCATGAGAAATATCATTAGTGTGTGAGCACATTAACCACTATTTATTTAGAACAAATTTCTGTTAAGACTAGAGAGCAATGTAAGTTTTAAAGCACCCCTAAACAATAATAAATTCCATATGTCAACATCAAATATTTAGGAATTGTGTGCATTATCTAAATTGTGTGCAGAGTGCACCAATAGTGGCACCATTCGGCTTTGATCACTATCTCGTTATTTGTGTTAGCATGTGGAATTTCAAATTAGAAAGTGATAATATATCTACAAAAGGTTAAGCAAGTAAATCGTCAAGGCAATCTTAAAAATAGTGAATTGTTAACCTTATGAACCAAGTCATTTTACGTTCCCATGCATTGATTTGCATAAGGGTGTGGTTAAAATATCAAATGTGTTAAAAAAATGTATCATGAACAAAATTTGACCATGATGCAAAATTGTAAACCCTTTTCACAATTATAATTAAAGAGCTTAAGTAACAAGGTGTTTCATGCATTCATGTACTCACATGAAGCTTAAGAGTGTTTACCATGTCATAGATATGTTACCTAGATATGTCAAATCCAACATGAACAAGTACAAATATGATATTATGTCCTTACAAGTAAAGTGTTAATCATTTTTAATATATGTTAATGAGTTTTAATTTTGTCACTTATTGTATAGTCATATATTTTAGTCCAAGACTAAGTTAGTGTTTGGTCAATTTAGAGTGTCCTAAATTGCTATATTAATTGTCAATCCGGGAGTTGTAAACTGTTGAAGTGTGGCGCACTATATGTGCAAGATAACCTATTTCTTACTTTTTGTCGTTTTTTATTTTGTTTTTGGGGTTTTTATATTCGTTTATCTCCTAATGTGAAATGGAAATTCTAAAAGACAAGTTTGGATATAAGTGTTCAAGTAAATTATGTCCTTTATAATAGTTTCCAAAACTTCAAGCTTTAGAAGATTTTAGAGCATGCTAATGATGAAATTAATTCCTAAAAGAGAATGAAAATGTGCCACTATTCTAATCAAACAAACAGTGAACTATTGATCATGAAACCATTATCCCTGCTACTGTCTAAATACAAAAGAAATGAATTAAGCAACTGTACTCAAAGAAATCCAAAAATTGCAAGTAAAGTAAAGCTAAAATCAAATTACATCAATTATATTCTGACCTCTCGCCAGTTAGTCTTGCTATGGCTTTCGGAGGTAATCATCAAGAACCTGAGCAATTTGATATCTAACTGCAGAAAAGTAAACTTAAAATCAAATCACATCAATTCATAGTCTGACCCCTCGCTAGTTAGTCTCGCTATGGCTTTCGGAGGTAATTGACAATGATATGAGCAATTTAATATCTAAGCTAACTAATAAAGCCAATGAACAAAATTGAAATAAACAAAACAGAACTGAACTTAAAAGCTAAGAAAAGTAAGTCAGCAGAAAGACTGATTCCATGTCATTAGTCATTGTGAAAACTATATGCAAATGCCGGGGCTGCCTACTGTAATCTGGAACATACACACTGGTCAATGTTATCAACAATTTATAAAGCATGTAAAACTATGAATAAGAATGAAGCGTTAGTACCATGGTAAATGAAATGTACATAAGTGAATAACTATGGGATAATAAACATAAAGAACCACAACATGGAACTGTACAACAATAATAAACAAAACCTCGGCGTGTGCAGGGGCCCTCTTCACAACCTCGGGCAACAGCTATCAATCAAGACTTATGCTCAGAAACAGAGTCTTCTCATATATTCAGAACGCAATCATAACAACGAAACAATGTCACGGCACAGTGGGCTCTTTAACAGTCAACAATACATTCCAAAGACTAACTACTATGTGTGTAGAAACACATTATTTATAACAGAAGGCTACATAACTAATTTCCTAAAAACTACGCTGACAGAGGACATGTGAACGACAACGTCCATGGATCTAGCATCATGGCTGCTGAGATGATGCAATCTATTGAAAGCAGCTTGCTGTATTTACATCGTGGGCAGCCACGAAATTCTTTCATGTGCTGGGAAACAGAGTCCTGTTGCCGTAGGACTCTTCTGTTTGACCACCGCTTGATCACCATTGACCACGTCCTTCTCTGATGAATCCAACTGAGCCAATAGGACTCGGTCCATGTCCACGTCATTTTCAACTTGCCCATGTGGCTCGATTTTCCTGAAGACACCTGCAATATGGACTTTAACAAAAATGGCTGCGGAAAGTTGAAGCAACTATGGAAAGTGACAGGATTCCGCAGCTCAATGAGAAAAAATCTAATTCAAACAGCAGACATAAAACATAGTTAAAAAACCACTTTAAGTGCTCTTTTATGATTAATATGCAATGATGTTGATAGCTTAGGAGGTCCAGGTAAATGGAAAAAGTCTAGGAAGGTGTATAGGAAAGATGTAAGTTCAGGGCTCAACATACCCCCACTGTGAAGGTGTTGCATGTCCCCATGCAACCAAAATTTTGACCATCATCTCTTCAATCCATATGCTCTGACACCTCTACCAGTACATCCAGCCCTCTTCTCCTCTTCCTTGGTGCTGCTAACATTCTAGGCTTCCTCATCAAGCATCTGAACTTGAGGTTGATAAGTGCTTTACTCAACCTCTTGCATTTCTTTTTCAATTTCCTGTTCTTTTTCTGCCACAACCCCAGATGTAACATAGTATTGCCATGAATGATCTTGTCCAATCTGCTTTGTTCTTTTAATGCTTCATTTTCATTTTTAATATGTCTATTTAAAACCTCCAATTCAAATACTTCTTGTTTCAATGATTAGACTAGAGCTTCTTGTGCTGTGTGAGGCTGAGTGGATGAAGTGCTTGGGCCTGTGGCTACCTTTTCTAAGGATTCTAGATAATCATACATCTCTTGCTAATTCGGGTCTATCTCGGGTGTATTTTTCCTTGGGATGACCCCAAAATCCTGTTGGAAAGGACTGATTTCCAAATTTGGCTGAGAAGGACTCATGTCAAAATCTGGCTGTGGAATGGAAGTATGGTGTGGGCTACGGTCAAGAGAGGTTGTTGGAGGCTACTCTAGTGTTTCACCTCCCAAGTCAATAAAGTGGGGTCCTTTGGTTTGCACTGTCCTTAATTTCCCTTTTAGCCCGGAGCTTCTTCTTACATGCTGTGGACTAGTGTCTTTTTCCTCCCTACTCTGTTTTTCTTTTCCTTTCTTCTTGGCTACAACTGACTATTCCTGAAGGTGAACTAGTCTTTCAGAAAATACTTGATGGTCTTCTTCTGAGGAAGGTTCTGGGGTTTGATGCACAGCCTCAATGCTTCTTTTCTCTTTTGATTTTGTTGGCTTTTTACCCTAAGTCTTTTCCTTCCTCCTTTTAGACAGTCTTTCTTCTCTACTAGTTTCTTCAACTGTGTTAGTAGGAGTGCTTTGAATTTTATTACTTGTTCTCTTTCTTCTACTTCTTCTTGATGTATTGCTTTCATGGGCTTCTTGTGGATCTTGAAAGAAATTTCTGATTAGAAGCTGCTCCCATGTGTCTTTCTTTTCTTTCAATTGCTTTTCTATCAAGATTTTCACAAGACCATGGTGATACAAATGTGGTTCTACGTCCCCCAGATTCTTTTGGATGGTTGCAGACATCTTTTTCAAACTGTTCAGTAAAAAGTATGGCAGATTGAGGGTTTGGTTTTCTAGGAAATTCATCAACAACCGGGTGTGATACATATACATTGATCCAAAATGTCTCTCACAGGTGATGAACTTTTGAATAATCAACAATAGACTGGCCCACTTCTCTTCTAAAGCATTGATAAGGATTCCTCGTTTAAAAACAGTTACATCCATACCTAGATTTTGTAGGATCACCCTCCAAACCTTCTCGTCAAATCTCTTGTTCTTGAACCAGCGTTCACCTTCGTGCGGAAGTTCTGTAGCAGCTGCTATGGATGCCTTGGTGACTGTAAACTTGAGGTCTCCAACTTCCACGTCCAGGCCGTTAAAAGACCTCGCAAAATTCTTTGTAATCTCCTTGTTGTAGCCCTTGAATTTTTGAATAAACCGTAGCCACCTTGCCTTTTTCAATATGTTTTTCACTTGTGGGTATCCTTCCAAAAACTTGGGCCCTTCCGGTTCTGCCCTCAACAACAGACCCATCCTTCCTTCTATCTTTAAAAATTCGTCTGTGTGAGTAAGGGTTTTAGTGGAGGTAGACAGCTGGGTTACGATGATGAACAGGGTTTATGGAGAAAAAAATAGTGATTGTAAATGGAAAACGGAGAACAGGTAGCAGGGATGAATTCACAGAATGGAGCGGAGACTGATATGAACAAGGTGGAAATGCAACTGTGGCTTCAATAAAATAGTAGGGAAGTAAAGTGAACCCGGCATAATTTTAAACTGAATGGTTTCGGAGTGGACATAAACACGTTTATGAAATGGCTGCGGAATTTGTGAGGTAGAGAGAAGCCATGATCAAATCAACCATGTCCCATAATTACAGGTGGAGTATCAAAGTACAACCGAACACGAGTTAAAACCGGAGGCTTGATCATGAGGCCATTTAGACATAAATGCAAGGATTGTGGGGGAATCATATAGAGGTCGTGGAATGGTTATGGAGTTATCAACGTCAATCATTGCATATAAGGGAGCTTATGGTTTTATAACTATGTAAAAATGTGCTTTGAATGCTATTTGAAATAAATTTCTACTCATACCTTGGAATTCTTGCCATTCTTTTCATTATCTTTGATCAGATGCTCTTTGTTGATGCTTTTAAGTGCCTCATGTCTTCATAATATGTCCTCGGTCATACCTGCATTTGATTTCATGATTATTGAACTAACATATGATTGTTAGTTTTGAAAAACAGGGTGATAGCTGCAGAAACTGCTTCTGGCTGCAGAAACTAGTTTCAGCTATGAAAACTGACACAGCAATCATTTGACTGAATGGAGATGGATAGATGATAAGTGACTGAATGAAAATGGTCATGGAAAAAAAACTTTTATTGGCGGAATGAAATGAAATGGATGAAATGGAGTGGAATGAAATAAAGTGGAGTGGAATGAAGTGGAATGAAATGAAGTGGAGTGTCACAAAATTGTGAAATAAGAGAGAGAATTTTTATTTTTTTTGGAAAATATAGGGCATCAGGAGTTCCTGATTTTCGCCTTGTATTTTCTATATAAGACTGCCAATTAGTGATTGGTTTTCAGGCTTATACTTTTTTTTTATTTTTTATTTATTTTTAAACAGAAAGGAACAAAGGCTATGCTAGTGGAGAAGAAGCATTCTTCTTCACCAGCCTTTTTGCAGAACTATCTTGAAACATTTTGACAAATTCCTCTTTTGATAGTGGTTTATGATAAATCTTTAATCTGTGGCCATTCACAATAAGAGGGGTTTGATATTCATCAATGGTTTTGATTCTTACCACTCCATTGCTAAAGATTTTGTCAATCTCATATGGCCCAAGCTAATGAGTCTAAAATTTTCCTTTAAAATCTTTAAACTTGGAATCAAATAGCAATGCCCAATCTCCTTCTTGAAACTTTTTCTCTTTCATGTATTTGTCATGCCACTTAGCTCTTTGATATTGAACTAGATCAGCTCTTAGAATTGCCTCTTGTCTGATCTCATCTAGCTCATTCAACTGCTCCATTCTATGCTTTTTGGCTTCTGATAGATCCATCCCCAACTGAACTGCAATTTTGAAAGTTTTGACTTGGAACTCAATGGGGAGCAGGACTTCTTTCCCATAAACTAGTTCATAGGGAGAATGTCCTGTTGTATTTCTCCATGTGGTTCTGTAGGCCCATAAGGCTTCAGGAAGCCTTTCTACCCAATCTCTTCTGTGTAAATGAACAGTTTTGGTGATGATGCCTTCAATAAGTTTGTTTGTAGACTCCACTTGGCCATTTGCTTGCGGATGGTAAGGAGTAGATTTTCTGTGCTTGATTTTGTATTCTTCCATCATCTTCTCCACCAGGTTGGATGTGAATTGACTTCCCTGATCTGTCACAATTTCTCTTTGAACACCAAAGCGAATAAAAATATCCTCATAAAGAAAATTAACAACTGAATTTTCAATGGCAGAAAATAATGCTTTGGCTTCTACCCATTTAGTGACATAATCAGTACATACCAATATATACTTTTTTTGTTTAGATGGTGGGTTAATAGGTCCAATGAAATCTAAAGCCCATTTTTCAAAGGGTTCGATGAGTACCTGTGGCTACAATGGCATTTCATTTGAAAGGGTAGGTTTCCCTACTCTTTGGCAGCTGTCACACCTTTTGACATACTGTTTTGCATCTTTGAAAAGGGATGGCCAATAATATCCCAAAGAGAGGATTTTATAGGCTGTCCTTTTGTCAGCAAAGTGTCCGCCGCATGGTTCATCATGACATGCTTTGAGGATATCAGGCATTTCATCTTCCCTAACACATCTTCTGATCACAAGATCTGGCCCTGTTTTAAACAATTCATTAGAAATCCATGAATATTTTGAACTCTCCTGAATAATCTTTCTTCTTTCACCAGGAAATAAATGTGGAGGCAGTTTCCCTGTAACCAAATAGTTAGCTATATCTACATACCAAGGAGTCTTAGTAGTTACTGCAAATAAGTATTCATCAGGAAACTTGTCCTCTACAGGAGAATCTTCTTTAGTATTCTGAATCCTAGACAAGAAATCAGCTACTATATTTTGTTTCCCTGGTCTATCCAACACAGTAATATTGAATTCTTGTAAAAGTAAGAGCCATCTTGTAACTCTGCCATTAGTAACAGGTTTATTCATTAGATATCTAATCATAGAATGATCGGTATGAATAAAAGTTTCATAGCCTGTTATATAATGTCTAAACTTATTGATTGCATGAACAACAGCTAAGAACTCTTTTTCAGTTACAGTATAGTTGAACTCAGTGGGAGTCAAAATTTTACTAGTATAGTAAATTGCATAAGGAACTAAATCATTTTGACCCAACACAGCCCCTAGAGCTGTATCTGAAGCATCTGTAGATATATGGAAAGGAAGTTTCCAATTTGGCCCTCTCAAGATGGGTGCTTCAGATATTCTTGTTTTCAAAGTTTCAGATGCTGATTGACAATCGGGATCCCATTTGAATTCACAGCCTTTCGTAAGAAATTTTAATAGTGGAGATGCTATTTTAGTGAAGTTCTCTATAAATCTTCTATAGTACCCAGTAAATCCCAGAAAACTTCTCACATCTTTTTGACAATTTGGAATAGGCAACTTGGAGATGACTTCAACTTTTGATCTATCAACTTTAATCCCATCCCCTAAAATGTGACATCCCAAAACAATAACTTCAGTAAACATCATAAAACATTTTTCATGACTTAATGAAAGGTTTATTTCTTTACATATTATAAGGAATTTTTCTAAATTCTCTAATGCCTCTTCAAACGAATTACCATAAATTGTAAAATCATCCATATAAACCTCTACACAATCATGGATTAGATCAGAAAATATTCCTAGTACTGCTCTTTGGAATGTTGCACGTGCATTACATAATCCAAAAGGAAGCACTCGATAAGCAAAAGTCCCCCATGGACAGGTAAATGTGGTCTTATCTTGATCTTCAGGTGCTACCTGAATTTTATTATAGCCACTAAAGCCATCCAGAAATGAAAAGTACTTTTTGCCTGCTAATGTATCTTATACTTGATCGATAAAGGGCAAGGGAAAGTGATCCTTCAAAGTTGCTTTATTCAATTCCCTGTAATCAATGCATACCCTCCATTTACCATTCTTTTTAGGTACTATAACCAAAGGAGAAACCCATCGGCTATCTGAAATTGGATAAATGAAGTTTACATTGAGTAGTTTTTGGAGCTCTTCTTTCACTATCTCCCTAAGGTTTGGATTCATCCTTCTCTGAGGTTGTCTGATTGGTCTACTGTTTTCCTCGATGTAGATGTGATGAATGCAAGTCTTAGGGTCAATACCTTTCATATCAGTATACTCCCATGCAAATGCAGTAGAATGTTTTTGCAAGATTTTGGTTAGCTCTTCCTGTTGTGACTTTTCCAAATTTTTATTAATATTCAATGTTTTACCTGGAAAAATCTCAATGGCGGAACTACCGAACTCTTCCATAGAGTAAAGAAACATTTGTCTTGATGATAAATACTCAATGTCAGAATCTAACTGAAATTGTGTGTGGTCATATTCTGAAGATGTTTCAAAGTTTTCTAATGTGTTCAGAATTTGACTATCTTCACTGATTTCAGAAATGGTAAAGATAGGTTGTATAGTGTCCTCATCATCGACCCATTCATTATCTCCTACTTCTGTAATTGCTTTTGCTAGAGGATACAAATTGAATTTCTTTGTTGAACTACCATCAGAAATATACATATCCCCAGATCTACAACTAATGAAAGCATCAGCTGTGGCTAGCCAAGGTCTTCCTAAGATGAGTGGGTACCCTCCTAAATTACTCTTGGGAGTCAAAATCATGAAATCTACTGGATATTCCCAAGAATCTAAGGAGACTGAAATATCTTCTAATACACCATCTGGTTTGATTATTGATCTATCTGCAAGTTGCAGTAAGGTAGGTGTAAAAACAAGATTAGGAAGTTTAAGCTGTTCCATAGTCTGTCTACTCATAATGTTGATAGCAGCCCCTAAGTCAATAAAAGTATTTGGAATTTCTACCCCATTTGTATGTGTCTTGACAATTGGACTACCAGGATCTACATACTTCTGCATGGTAATTTTTCCCATCATGATATCTGCATTTTTTCCTACTAGGTGGATTCTTCTTGTTTCTCTTGGTTTCCTTCCTGGTCTTTTGAGACTCAACTCCTTTATTGTTTTTGCTAGAATAGGAATCTCTCTAATGGCTTGTAGCAAGGGAATCTTGATATAGACATTCTTTAATTCTTCTAGGAAATCATAGTTAGGCAACAAGATTTGTTTTCCCACCCCTTTGTCAATTTGTAATCTTTCAAGGAAAGGAGGTGTGGATGAAGATGCAGGTTGCTCAACTATAGGAGTTATGGGGGTTAACTCTTTTTCTTTTTCTTTTTGAGTGTTTGGGTTTTGAAGAGATGCTTCAGAACCTTTATTGATTTGAAGAGAATCTTCCTCATAAGTACTTTTCTTTTGAGCATCTATAGAAGGTTTTTCTAAAACTCTACCAGACCTGAGTTGTACATCATTAAGAGGAACAATCATATAGGTAGGAAATTGTTGTCCTTCTACCATATAAGCATTCTAAGGATTTTTGTTATTAGGATTTGGCAATGGATGGGTTGGTAGTTGATTTGTCTTTTGTTGGAATGGAAGCAAGAGTTGAGAATTTGGATTTTGTTGAGAAGGTTTTTGTTCTGTTGGAAATGGAAATGAAAGTTGTGGGTTTTGATTTGGAAGTTGTGGAGCTTGTTGATTTTGAAAAGATGGAGGATATTGATAAAATTGAGCAAATCTCCCATAAGGATTTTGCATACCTTGTACCCATGATTGATATGGATTTTGAGGTTGGGACCAAGGTTGTTGCCAAGGATTCCAGTTTGGCGGGGGTTGAAAGTTCATAGGGTTGTTAAACCCTTGATTTTGTTGCCCCTACCAAGGTCTCCTTGAAACGAAACAGAGAGACTCTACTGAATTTGGATCTTCTTGAAAGACAACTTTGAGCCTAGGAATTGAAGGACAATCCTTGGTCTCATGGCTTTCTGAGAAAATCATACATGTTTCTACAACTTTTGCATCCAAGGGGCATTGCCTTAGAGCGTGTTTCTTCCTACATTTTGGACAAAAGATGGCCAAGGCTTCAGCTTCTGCTTTCTTCTTATTTTGTATTTTAAGGGTGTCTAGGTGTTCACTAAGGCTCCCTAGAATATCAGTTTTGAACTCATCAAGCATGTTGCCAATCTCTGCCCTACTTACTGATCCAGTTGCAGATTTGTTTGCTCTAATAAGAGAAGGATATCTAGGCTCTTTTCCCGTTTTAGATTTTCCCCTCGAGAGATGGACACATAGTTCTGCTATGTCACGAAGTGGAAGTTGAGAAATATCTCCCTTCCCCATCATGTTTAAAATATCTATCCATTCATCTCTGATGGTTTTTAATAGAAGGGATTTCAAGGTATCCTCATCTAAGTTACTCATTTTTGCTCTTTTTAAGTTGTATTGAAATCTTTCAAGTAAATCCTCCAAGTTTTCATCTTCTTTTTGCACCATTTTGAATACCTCATCCTTATGGTTGGTGGGCATGCAATAGTCCAAGTATCTATCCAAAAATGTTTGTTTCATCTCATTCCAAGTCCTAATAGATTGAGTGACTAATCCCATGAACCATTTCAAAGCAGCTCCCTTCAATGTTGAAGGAAACAATTTGAGTTTTTGAGAGTCTTCCATATAGTCATAAGTTTGGCACATGACTTCAAACTCAAATAGAAATGTTTCAGGATCCTCACTTCGCAACCCATAAAAGTTTGGGAGGACAGATGGTGAGATGTTTTTCATTGTTGTATGAGTTTCCTCATCAACTATAGGTAATTCAAATGAGTTATCTCCATCCCTATTTTCCCCATTGTTACCTCTACCTCCTCCATTGTTTCCTCCTCCTCTACCTCTACCTCTACCTCCTCCTCCAAATCCGTTTACTACTTCCTCTGTCATGATAGTTTCCTCAGAGTTTTCAGAGTCCTATAGTTCTTCTATTAATGGTGAACGAGGAGGAATTTCTCCCTCTTCTTCTTCAGGTGATTCTACTTCTTTGATTACAATACGTTCCCCTGTAGAAGTGAAGAAAGGTTCTTTCCCTAGGTCAGATTTGATGGATAGTGTGGGAGAGTCTCCTAATTCAGTTGCTGCCCCTTGAATTCTAGGAATCCTAAGGCTGGGAGTGTGAGTTGGAGATGATGGAGGTGTATCTTGTCTATGCCTTGAAGTAGATGGAGTTGTAAAAATCGAACTCTTGGCCCTAGCTATAAACCTTCCCCTAGAATCTCTTGCTCTATGCATGTCATTTTTATTTTTATTTTTTATCTTCAAGTCAAGCTAATAATTCTCTTTCTGATCTTCTAGATCACACTAGGTGCAAGAAGAGAGCATACTCAAGAAATTATTGAACCTATAACTCTCTTTTCTGATCCTCCAGATCACACTAGGTGCAAGAGGAGAGCATACTTTGAGAAGTTATCAATTTTTCCCTTCTTTAAATATTTTTTTTTAAGAAATTGGCTACCTAGTTACACTTCCTCGGCAACAGCGCAAAAATGTTTGGTCAATTTAGAGTTTCCTAAATTGCTATATTAATTTTCAGTCCGGGAGTCGTAAACTGTTGAAATGTGGCGCATTATATGTGCAAGATAACCTATTTCTTACTTTTTGTCGTTTTTGATTTTGTTTTGGGGGTTTTTATCTTCGTTTATCTCCTAATGTGAAATGGAAATTATAAAAGACAAGTTTGGTGATAAGTGTTCAAGGCAATTATGTCCTTTATAATAGTTTCCAAAACTTCAAACTTCAGAAGATCTTAGAACATGCTAATGATGAAATTAATTCCTAAAAGAGAATTAAAATGTGCCACTATTCTAATCAAACAAACAGTGAACTATTGATCATGAAACCATTATCCCTGCTACTATCTAAATATAAAAGAAATGAAATAAGCAACTGTACTCAAAGAAATCCAAAAATTGCAAGCAAAGTAAAACTAAAATCAAATTACATCAATTCATATTCTTACCCCTCGCCAGTTAGTCTCGCTATGGCTTTTGGAGGTAATCATCAACAACCTGAGCAATCTAATATCTAATTGCAGAAAAGTAAACTTAAAATCAAATCACATCAATTCATAGTCTGACCCCTCGCCAGTTAGTCTCGCTATGGCTTTCAGAGGTAACCATCAACAACTTGAGCAATCTGATATCTAATTGCAGAGAAATAAAACTAATATCAAATTACACACTCATACTTCAATCCCTCACCATTAGTCTTGCTATGGCTTTCGGAGGTAACTGACAATGATATGAGAAATTTAATATCTAAGCTAACTAATAAAGCCAATGAACAAAACTGAAATAAACAAAACAGAACTGAAATTAAAAGCTAAGAAAAGTAAGTCAGCAGAAAGACTGATTCCATGTCATTAGTCATTGTGAAAACTATATGCAAATGCCCGGGCTGCCTATTGTAATCTGGAACATACACACTAGTCAGTGTTATCAGCAATGTATAAAGCATGTAAAACTATGAACAAGAATGAAGCGTTAGTACCATGGTAAATAAAATGTACATAAGTGAATAACTATGGCATAATAAACATAAAGAACCACAACATGGAACTGTACAACAATAATAAACAAAACCTCGACATGTGTAGGGGCCCTCTGCACAACCTTGGGCAACAACTATCAGTCAAGACTTATGCTCAGAAACAGAGTCTTCTCATATATTCAGAATGCAGTCATAGCAACGAAACAATGTCACGGCACAGTGGGATCTTTAACAGTCAACAAAACATTCCAAAGACTAACTACTATGCGTGTAGAAACGCATTATTTATAACAGAAGGCTACATAACTGATTTCCTAAAAACTGCGCTGACAGAGGACACGTGAACGACAACGTCCATGGATCTAGCATCATGGCTGCCGAGATGATGCAATCTATTGAAATAAGCTTGTTGGATTTACATCGTGGGTAGCCTACAGGTGTCAGCGTGCCTTCAGAAATCTAGAAACGACCACGAAAATCTTTCACGTGCTGGGAAACAGAGCCCTGTTGCCGTAGGACTCTTCTATTTGACCACCACTTGATCACCATTGACCATGTCCTCCTCTGATGAATCCGACTGAGCCAATAGGACTCGGTCCATGTCCATGTCATTTTCAACTTGCCCATCTGGCTCGATTTTCTTGAAGACACTTGCAATATGGAATTTAACAAAAACGGTTGCGGAAAGTTGAAGTAGTTGCGAAAAGTGACAGGATTCCGCAGCTCAATGAGCAAAAATCTAATTCAAACAGCAGACACAAAACATAGTTAAAAGCCACTTTAAGTGCTCTTTTATGATTAATATGCAATGATGTTGATAGCTTAGGAGGTCCAGGTAAATGGAAAAAGTCTAGGAAGGTGTATAGGAAGATGCAAGTTCAGGGCTCAACAGATAGTCATTTAATTTAGTCGCTTTTAGTTGAGTCACTTAATATATAGTCATATATTTTATCCCTAGACTAAATTAGTCATTTTTAGTTCAGTCACTTAAAATTGGTAAAATTTAGTAGTAATTCACTTGAAATAATTGTTGTGACTAATGTTTTTAGTCGCTTAGTCACTAATCTTTCATTTTGTACTAGTGCCATGACAAGAGATGTAATAAATATAATCTATCGTTGCTTTAGTTGTGTTCTACAGAACATGTTAGTAATGCATCTTGAGGTTTCCATGCTTAGTGAAAAATTTCAAAGCAATTGAAAAGGACTCTGGTAGGTCTAACATTTCCATGTTAACTCCCTCCTTTGAACCAAATTGGGAATATATAGGGCATGCATGTGCACTGTAGAGACAAATGCAATATATGAAGGGGAAATACAATTGCACTGTGCTAATATCAAAGCAGCAACATGCTATAAAGACTAGAAATGCAATTTAAAGAATAGTGTTTAATGTATAGGTCTATTAACACTCAAAACCATCCAAATCAACTAGGGAAGGTGCTAATGTCACCTTGCACAATCCCTCCGCACTTCATGCTAGTGCTTTTCTAGCTTCAGCAGGGAAATCTCTAACATAACTTATTGAACTTCGAACTTCAAAGCTAATTTAATGAAGTGACTGATGCCTTCAATCTAGTGGGTGATGGAGTTAACGAGAAAGACAAACTAAATCAGGTGTGTTATACACCGAAAACATCAGTATAAAAAATTGCACATTAAAACAACCAACCTCATTAATAAACAAAGACTTGTCATGAACAGAAAATCACCTTTATTTGCAGAGCTGCATGTTCAACAAAGTCTGCAAATGTCAGTTTCATCGTCAAAGAGACGAAAGGGAAAAAACTATCACTTCAACACCTTATTCCCACATTGCCCCAGGACATGCTCACATGTAAACTACAAGAGAAACTTTCAATTCTCATTGACCAACTAGCTTGATTACAATAACATGCAAGGACTTACAAGGAGTAGAAATGAGAAAAGAAATGGAAGGACTCAAGAACAACCAATCATCTCAACCAACTCTCCATCTCTTATAAACTGAGAATGGTAGTGTACAAAGCAAGTAACCAAGGAAAAGATGAGTAAAAACTAAAAAGGTCCAAGTAAAAAACTTTCCTTTTCAAAATGGAAAAGTTGCTTTCTCATCAAAAAAGTGTGCTTTCCTAAGTAAGAAAAGCATGAGATAATAAAAGAAAATTGGTTTTTTCTCACATAGGGCACACATTCTCCAAACATAAGAGTAGGCAAAGAAAGAATAGCACATGTAAGGAGCATCTTTCCTTACTAGGGTGGTGTTATGAACATAAACATTAAGAATTAAATAAACATTAGATAATAATTAGTTAATTAATGGTTAATAAAAAGACATGTGAAAGTGACATGTCTCAACTAAAAGATGTGACTCTTATGAAATGGCACTCCACCTAGTATTTATACGGGGGCTATCATTGAAGAATCATCATATCATATCACTTGTACTCAAACATTTTATATAAAAATATTATTTATTCTATGATAGATATTTTCATAATCCAGATATTCTAAATATAATTGTGTGATAACAAACTTCATTCGTAGAAGCCTTCAGGGGCACTTCACTTCAAGTGAATAGCTGAGGTGGGGGTCCCAAAAGTAGATTGCATGGAATTTTTTTCAAGAAAATTCCTTTCTTCCAAGAATAAAAAATTTATAATCAAGACAATGCCAAAATCATAGGTAGAAGCCTCCGCTAAGCTTACTAGTTTCCAAGCATAGAAGGACAAGGTAGGATCCATATACAAAGTGCATGAGTCCTTACTTTAGAAAGTGTCACCTTCCAAGTACAAAAACTACCAGTACAACTTACTTAGGTGTTGATTACCATGATTCCCATAATAGAATCAAGGGTAAACATGTTTCACATCTCCTATGGTAGTTATGTAGGATGTTGCTATAGGAAGTAAGGGGTTGTATGACAGTGCTTCCCCTACTCATTTCTGCATGCTACAAATAATTCAATTAAACCAACATTCAACAGACTGCAAATGCAGCGTACTCTATAGTGTGATCACCTTCTAAGTACACAAACTATTAATAGAATTTACTTGGGTTAAAATCTTTTCTTGCAATAAATTGTTGTCAAGAATATTCTCCATATCTTGGATGTTGATTTTCATGCTTCCTGCAATAGAATCAATGGTATTCATTTTGCACACATCCTACATTTTTTATGTAGGAAGCAAGGGTTTGTATGATAGTGATATGTTGATTAGTGGTTTTCATTGATGTTAACCCAAGCAACACCAGGGTCTATCTCGATCTTGCATGGGCATTTTGACTTGAAAAACTACTCTATTCTGAGTCAAGGATATTCTATATGGATTCTACTCGTCGAGATGTTACCTTTTATATATGGCATGCCAAGTAATTCTTCACAGTTTGAGAGATATTCATGTTTGAAGTTAGTAACCCTAGTTAGTGGGCTAAAACCGTGTGGGGTTGAGGCATGGCACTCATAATTGGTTATGGTCATTGAATAGTCAATAATTAATAACATTTTTTTTTTCTCCTAAAATCCCTCCAACTTTCACTTGTTGAGGACCTTCTCAACTCAAGACATTCATATAAATAATGACCATCATATCCTCCTCTAGTAGGGATTTTGTGGCTTCAAACATGTCATCGTGGAATTTTCACTATAATTATTTATTTACTTATTTATTTTATTTATTATTATCATTATTATTTATTTATTTTTTATTTATTTATTTTTTATTTTTATTTTTTATTTTTTATTTTTTATTTTTTATTTTTTATTTATTTTTTATTTTTATTATTATTATTATTATTATTATTATTATTATTATTATTATTATTTATTTACTTTATTTTATTTATTTTTATTTATTTATTTATTTTTTAATTTTTATTTATTTATTTATTTTTTTTTTTTTTTTTTTTTTTGAGAATATTTAGAAGCTAAAATTAAAACCCATTAGAACCGAATTCTTGATGAACCACATGACTTAATTCAAGATCTTCATTCGCTATAATTTCGGATATCTGATCTGAGGAAGTTAGGGTTTTTGCAGGCTCCCGAATTCCATGTCAAACAGGCGATGTTTGGAAAATCGTCGTAACTTTCTCTCTCAGCATTGGATTCAAATTTCGTAAATAATCATAGAAAGAGGATGGACTATAGTTTGTTGAGTAATTTGTTTTAGGGTTGAAGGTCGCAACAGTGACACGTGGCACTTCGCACAAGTTCACTCTATTGAACTAGTCTATAATCAAGTCATCGTCGGATATTGGGAATAACGCTTTCCTGAAGAATCCAATATTGAACAGACTTGTGGGGTTGGAATGAGGACTCAAAAAACTACCATAGGATGAAATTTTAGACCCTGGACATTTGAAATTACATAGATACAATAGATTAAATATTGAGCTCCTAGAAGGCAAGAAAAAACATGCATTCAAGGATTACTACAGTAAGGACCACATATCAACAGTCAAGGGTAAGTCTCCTACAACAAAGTATTTATGATTAGTTTTTACATTTGAAATATGAGTACCATCTCTGACATATGTTTTTGCAGGATAACATAAGTACATAGAGGGTCTCATTTATATCTCTATGTCTTTATATGTCACAGTTAGTTTCGATACCACATTTTGGATGTCCTATTCTTGATACTACACATTTGATGCTATATATTCTTCATGTTACACCAAGTCTGCTAAATCTATATGATGTTGTAAGTTCATGTTACTTGTCCTGTCATAGTTGATAGAATGGTCTCTGTTGTTGTACTTAGAACTTGGTCCATCACAAGTCTAGGGTATGTCATCAGTTTTTATTGTATATATCTTTAGGTGAGTTTTGGATATAGTCTTGCATAACGTCCAGGCCTATATCAAGAGTGGGAGTCTTTGTCTACTGTTGCAACAAGTCAACAACAAAAGTGACAAGCACACTTTAGGTACACATTGTAATTTTAATTTGCATTTATTCATTATTATGCACTTACATGTGTTTTGTAGGCAGAGGTAAGTTGAAGGGTATTTTGTTTTGTTTTGGGATTCGTTTTGTAGGGAAATTTTTCCATGCAAGTAGAAGAAGATTCAAGTACAACTTCAAGCAAGAATTCAAGAGTAGAAGTATCAAATCAAAGGAAGCATTGCATTGGGACATCCTTTGAAGACATGATAACCATCTGTATATTGTGAAGAAGTGTCAAGGCCAAGAGTCATTATTGTAAAGTTGTAAAAGAGTCATTTTTAGAAGAGTCATAAACATTAATAATAATTGAATATTAACTAATGCTCTGAAAAGATTTAAAAGTAATAATTTCTAAGGAATACTGATTCATCCCCCCCAGTATTTCCAACAATTGGTACTAGAGCTTGGTTCCTTCAATAATAGTCTAACAACTGGAAGGAGATCATGGATTATACTAAGAATAGAGCTCCTTTGTTCAATGGAATTAACTATGCGCTTTGGAGTGGAAGAATGCAGGTTCATTTGCTAGTGCAAGGATACGAAGTATGGGAAATAGTTGACAAAGGCTTCACACTGACCTAGGATGAACAAGGTAAGAAAAATATGTTATATGATGCAAAGGCTAAAGATCTTAGTATTGGTGGGCTTATTGAATCTGTTTATCTTAAGGTATTAAGTTGCAAAACTACTAAAGAGGTATGGGGCAAGCTTGAAAATATATATGTAGGTGACTCAAAGGTGAAAGAAGCAAAGCTTCAAATTTTCAAGGCAAAATTTGAGCAACTCAAAATGAGGGAAGATGAAGATATTGTTGCATACTTTCAGTGCATTGATGAAACAAAAAATACATTGGAAGGTTTTGGAGAACCTGTTGAAACGAAAATTGTTGTCTGAAAGATCCTAAGAACCTTGCCAGCAAGATTTAACCCTAAGGTATCTGTCTTGGAAGATAGATCGAATCTGATCAATCTCACCATAGATGAATTGCATGGAATTATTACAACATATGAAATGAGGATTGAAGAAGAGGATGGCACATATCACTTAGAAACAACATTTGCCACATCCAAGAAGAATAGCAAGGACAAGAAGACTCCGAAAGAAAAAAATTGCAATTGTAAGGATGAGGAAAAGGAAGAAGATGAAGAATAATTCTGAGATAAAGAGTTTGCCTAATTAACGCGAAAAATGAGAACAAGTACGGGAAAATTCAAAGGTAAAATTCCATTAATATGTTTTGATTGTGGTGAGGTTGGGAATTTTGCAGCCAAATGTCCTCACAAAAATAAGGTTGTTACAAAAGGAAAAAAGTCCTAGGAAGTTCAACAAGCAAGGCAAGAAGAAATGGTTTAAGAAAAGTTTGTTCACCAAAGAAGATAGTTCCTCATCCGAAGAAGAAGTGATAATGAAGAAGAATTCAACAGAAGAGTATTGTTTATGGACAAGCACAATAAGTAAGAGGCACCTGATGACTAAGGAGATGAAGAAGAAGAAATGAATAAGGTTGAAATTCAAAACGAAGTGATCAGGCTTATCAAAGAGCTCAAAGTCGAGAAGAAGCATGTCAGCACTCTTGAAGATGAATTGAATATAGAAAGAGAACATGTCCTCAACCTTAAAACCAAGGTTGAATAATACAAGTGAATTGAAAAATCTCTCAAGAAAGAATTAAAGGAAAGAAAGAAGGAAAGAGAAGCATTGGAAGCTGAAATAGTTGCTCTACGAAAGGAAGTAAAAAATGGAAAATAAATTCAAAACTATGCCAACAATTCAAAGACTTTGGAAGAACTCATCAGCAACTAATGACCATACAGTGACAAGACTGGTCTTGGTTACAAAGAAAAGTTTGAAAAGAAGTCAAGTCCTTCTATGACAATTAAAGAAGATGGATATGCAAAATCTACCAAGCAGATAGATCTCTCAGCTAAATCAAGAGATCAAGACTCACAAGAAGAACCTTGGAAGACAATTTCTCGAAGAATATTTCCTCCCATGTACCAATGTATCTTTTATGGTCATCGTTATTCATGTGGAAGGTTTGGACATAGAGCTGCACAATGTCGCATGTATGGTTGGAATGAATATAATTCCAGGAGATCCTTGAGAAATGGATATTCTAGAACTCAAAATAATATCAACAAATTTGGTCATTTGAGAGATAATGTCGAATGTTACAAATGTAACAATTTTGGACATATGGCTAGGGATTGTGAAGTTCCACACAGGTACAACTATTATCGGCAAAGCCCTAGAAGAAAATTTGGAGGATCATGAGATAAACACCAAACAAAATCTTCTATGAATAACATCGAATGTTACAAAATCATAACTATGGACACGTAGCTCGTAACTGAAGATACAAGATGTAATCAACCATGAATGAAAAGCTTGACGATGAGAATAATAAGGTTTGGAAAGGAAAATAGGTACAAGATGAGAAAGTACAAGATGGGCAAGAAAAGCAAGAAGGGAATAAGGTCCCAACAGTTATGCTTTCATGATTCGTAACAGATTGTGAGGAATCATCGACTGCTTTGGTTAATGACTTGAGTCAAGATGGTTCGTTAAATGACACACTATTCTGAATAATTCAGTTTATCGACTCCTATAAATTTGAAGATGAGGAGCCTATGCAATAGTATGTGACACAAGTATACGATTGACAGACATGTAGTTTGAACAAGATGGCAATTTCATTACATGTTCACGGGGAGAAGAATAGTTGAAGTATTACAGATTGAAGAAAGGAAGCGCTGAAAAGAAATCTCTATGTGAAAGTGGATCAAGACAATCTAATGATTATCGAGATACCTCAGCAAGATAAAGGAATATGCATATATCAAATCAAGTACATCAAGGAAATTATTAAGAAATTCAAGATGGAAGATTGCAAGCCTATCCTTACCCCCATGGTAACAGGTTACAAGAAGATTCTTCAACGGATGTGGACCAAAGCTTGTATAGATCCATGATTGGTAGTCTCTTATACGTGACAGCCTTCCGGCTAGATGTGATGTAGGCATTTGGAAAAAAGAATTGGACCCTATATTAGGTGGGCAGACCTGCCTATGGTTTTGTGCATGCTTTTCGCACATGGTTTTTGGCGTGATGGTTTGCAATCCATGGTATTGGATGCTTCGGCATGTATATATATGTATTATAACATTGAAAGGAACATAATGAAAAATCAATATGATAGTCCCGGTTTTGGGATCCAAGGGAAAATCTCTGTGTATATTTGTTTTATGTGTTATGGTCTCACTATTGTTTATTTTCTTTTTTTAGAATTTGTATGCAGGTAATTTCTATACGGGGTTAAAACCTACATTGGACAAGTAGCATGATTCCAAGCAGCACCAAAAGAATCTCATATCATTTTCGTCAAAATAATTCTTCGATATCCTAAGGGCACAACGGAATATGGTCTCTGGTATCCCAAAGGAAATGATCTGGTCATCCAAGCTTATACAGATGTAGATTGGACAGGAAGTGTTGATGATTGTAAGAGTACCAGTGGAGGAGCGTTATACCTAGGTGGTTTCCTTGTCTCATGGTTAAGCAAAAAACATTCTTCAATCTTGTTATCCATAGTAGAAGTAGAATACATCGCGGAAAAAACTTGTTGTACTCAAGTTCTTTGGATGAAGAAAACCTTGCAAGATATTCAAGTTAAGTTTGATGAGCCTATTCCATCGTTTCTGATAACACTACTGCCATTAGTATCTCCAAAAATCCTGTGATGCATTCCAAAACAAAGCACATTCCGTTCAAACTTCATTTGTGTTAGGGAGCAGGTTGCCGAAAATAATATCAAGCTTTAATATGTTGGCACAAAGGAAAAAATGACTGAAATCTTTACAAAACCATTACCTCAGGAAGCATTTGAGTATATTTTCCAAAAGCTTGGGATTCTCCCAATTTTTCATTAGACTCTTTTTCTTATCTACTTGAGTAGAAAGGGGGAGTGGAGGTGTGTGCAGGTCCGCAGGATGGCTGTTTATCAGGAGGAGTTACCCTTTTCCATTAATGAAAAAGGGGGAGAGAAGGCAATAGGAAGAGGTTTCATGATTGCATAGGGAGAACTTGTGTTGCCATCAATGCCAAAGGGGGATATTGTTGATCAGTGGTTGTCATTGATGTCAACCTAGGCAGCACCAGGGGCTACCCCAATCTTGGATGGGCATTTTGACTTGAAAAATTACTCTATTTTGAGTCAAGAATATTATAGATGGATTCTACTCATTGAGATGTTTTTGTTGATATAAGGTATGCCAAGTAATTCTTCACGGTTTGAGAGATATTCATGTTTGAAGTTAGTAACCCCAGTTAGTGGGCTAAAACCCTATGGGGTTGTGGCATGGCAGTCATAATTAGTTATGGTCATTGAATAGTAAATAATTAATAATTTATTCTTTTTGCTCCTAAAAGCCCTCCAATTTTCACTTGTCGAGGACCCTCGCAACTCAAGACATTCATATAAATAATGACCTTCATATCCTCCTCTAGTAGTGATTTTATGGCTTCAAACAGGCCATCGTGGAATTTTCGCTATAACTTTGTTTTTGCAAAGCTTCCAAAGCTTCAATTAAAACCCATTTGAGACAAAATATTGATGAACCTTGTGACTAAATTTATGATATGGGTTCACTATATTTTCAGAGATATGATCTGAGGAAGTTAGGATTTTTTTGCAGGACCCCAAATTCCATGTCAAATAGGTGACGTTAGAAAAATTGTCATAAATTTATATTTGAGCATTGGATTCAAATTTCGTAAATAGTCATAGAAATAGGACGGAATGTAGTCTGTTGAGTAGAATTTCCAGGGCTGAAAGGTACAACAATGACACGTGGATTTTTTTACAAGTTCGCTCTACTAAAACAGTCTATAATCAGGTCATTGTGGGAGATTGGGAATAACTCTTTCCTGAAGAATCCAATATTGATCAGTCCCATGATGTTGGAAAGAGGACTCAGAGGGCTACCACAAGAAGAAATTGCAGACCTTGGAGAGCCAAAATTACATAGATAAAATAGATTCAATATCTAGCTCCAAGAAGGCAAGAAAAAACATGCATTCAAGGATTACTGTAGTAAGGAACACACATCAACAGTCAAGGGTAAGTGTCCTACAACAAGGTATGAATGATTAGTGTTTACATTTGAATATGAGTATCATCTCCGACATATGTTTTTGCAGGACAACATCAGTACATATATGGTCTCGGTTATATCTCTGTCTCTATATGTCACAATTAGTTTTGATACCACATTTCGGATGTCCAATTCTTGATACTACACATTTGATGCTACATATTCTTGATGCTACACCAAGTCTGCTAAATCTATATGATATTTTAAGTTCATGTTAATTGTCTTATTGATCTGGATTTAAATAGGAATGCAAAAAATTATAGACATAACCATAAATACAGAGATGCAACAGAAATAATACTTCATTTCATTAATGTAAAATACTGAAATATGCTTACAAACAAAAGTGGAAATAAACTAGCTCGGGTGATGGTAGCTTATCTCTGAGAAGAGATGTGGCGGCTAAAACTTCCTTACAATGAGGCTCAAGCGCCTTTTTATTATTGAACAATAAGAGCAAACCCTAAACAACTAAAACCCTAACCCAAGGAGATGTAACACCAAAAGTTTATGGGCCCCTTTGGGGTTAGTTGAATAGCCAACTTCTCGAGGTCGTGACTTGATCATATTATCTCCATTTGACACGCATGATACCCCATTGGAAATATCTCTCCGAGGACTACGACTAAAAAGATGATTTTATCAAAATATCATTGGCAGTAGATTTCCAAAAAAAACTTCGTTCAGGGCCTCAAAACGACTCCGAAAGTTTAGTACCTGAAAAACTGCTAAAAATAGTAAATTTTGCTACAATTAAGGAAACTGAAAAACTAAAAGAAACAATGGTGGGGGTAAAAGTGGAATTGGTGGGTGGCAACCAATATCCACTTGGATCACTTGTCACAGTTGATAGAATGGTGTCTGTTGTTGTACTTAAAACTTGGTCCATCACGAGTCTAGGGTCTGTCATCAATTTTTATTGTATATATCTTTAGGTGAGTTTTGGATATAGTCTTGCATAGAGTCTAGGCCTATATCAAGAGTGGGAGTCTTTGTCTACTGCTGCAACAAGTCAACAACAAAAGTGACAAGCACACTTTAGGTACGCATTGTAATTTTTATTTGTATTTATTCATTATTATTCACTTACATGTGTTTTGCAGGCAGAGGTAAGTTGAAGGGTATTTTGTTTTGTTGTGGGATTGGTTTCGCCGGGCAAATTTTGCATGTAGGTAGAATAAGATTCAAGTACAACTTCAAGCAAGAATTCAAGAGAAAAAGTATCAAATCAAAGGAAGCATTGCAGTGGGACATCCTTTGAAGACAGGACAACCATCCATATATTGTGAAGAAGTGTCAAGGTCAAGAGTCATTATTGTAAAGTTGTAAAAGAGTCATTTGTAAAAGAGTCATCATTGTAAAATTGTAAAAGAGTCATCATTGTAAAGATTTTAAAAAAGTAATTTGTGAAAGAGTCATTATGCCTAGAGTCGAAGAGGCATTATTGGGAGGTATAGGAGTCTCTATTGGGATGATGTCATGGTTGGGTTACAGGTCATACAGTGATTAGGTATTTGGTCAAGTACATAAAAATCATTGTAAATCATATTGTATCATGGATCATTGTCCTGGTATGGGAGTCCACACTTTTTCATTTAATTTTTGTCTTTATAGGGTGGAAGGGAGGTTCTAGGAAGGTGTATGAACTCGCCTATAGTTTGGAGCTTGTGAACACTTTAGGGTGGTAGGGTGGTGCTAGGGCGAGTTGTGGCTTGCTGGGGTGTTGGGGCATCTATTTAGTTGATTACTAAAGAAACCAGGGCTTTGGGGCATCCTTCTAGTGGTAGCTAGAGAAGAATGATTTTCTAGAATTCTAGAGAGTTGTTACTTTCATTTCAGTTGGGGTTGAAGATTAAAGAATTTATTAGAAAATCATTCGATGGTTTTTGACCCGGAGGGCGTTTTCCACCTAAAATTCTTGTGCCTACTATGTTCTTTTAATTACTATTATCACTGCATAAAAATTAATAATAATTGAAGATTAACTTATGCTCTAAAAATATTTATAAGTGCTAATTGCTAAGGAATATTGCTTCACCCCCCTCTCATTATTTCCAACATGATCACCCTACTCATTGTTGCATGATAAAAGTACTTAAGTGTAAACTATGCAAACCACCAATAATTATGTCCTTGCAATGATGAAGACATTGCAATATATATCGTGAAAGGTCCCCTGGGGTTTTGTTTTACCAATGTATAAAAATTTCTTGGATTTTTAAGCAGAGTGTGAAGGTATCTAAGGGACATGTGGAAGAACCCATGAGGTTGTTAGGAGATAAGAAGTTTTGAGACCTGCCCATGGTCCACGGACCATGGTATTATAAAAGTAAAGGATATATATAGAAGAATCATAGCAAGTCTAGAAGATAAATCAATTTGATAGAAGATCATTGTATGGTCCAGTGAGCTAAGGCAAGAAAGTTTGTTTCCTGTACATAGGTGAAGGAGAAGGCTCATGCAGCTGAGTGCGCGGAGACCTTGGTAAGTCTGCAGGCTGAGTACATGAGCCCCTGTAGTTGAGTATGCAGGGAAAAAGAGCCTGTACTTGAAAGAATACACCTAATAAAGACATTTTTGATCCATAAATTGTGTATCTGTGTATCCGTATTTACTTTTGCAGTTTTTGTATTTTCGCTCTGTATCTGAAATCGTATGAATGAATGCTTATCTTATGCGTGAAAGTAGTCGATCAATATGATTTATAGATTTTCTAAATGTTTAAATACCTTTGCGAAGGTATAGATGTTTTTTTATGTGAATTACTATAATTATCTGTATCGAAAGGGTTAGGATTTAAGGGTCTGGGGACTAAAGACCCTGAGAAATTTTGGTTCGTTGTAGATGTTGTATGGAAGGCACAACAGATTACTGATGATGATATGAAGAAAGCGTAGCTAGTCATAGCGTTACAAGATAGAGCGTTGAGTTGGTATATCAAGTTTTTCCCAAGTAAACCCAACGTGACTATGCTAGAAACCCAACAAGCACTAAACAATGAGTTTAAGAAACCCAAATCACAAGCCCAGTTGGTAAACAAAATTTGAAGAGATTCAACAGAGGGTTAACGAGTCTACATGGGACTTTGATCAAAGACTAAAGTTTCTGATATAGTAGGCTAACATGATATACACAGATGATCAACATAGAGAATGGTACATTTCTTCGCTCCTACCTCACCTAAGATTACCATTGTCGCAACAGAAAATAGGAACGCAAGCTGAAGCCTTGGAAATTTCCATGAGACTGGAGGCTTCACTTCTGTAGGATATGAATCTGGGGATACAACAGATTCAATCACAATTAGTCAGCCTAGAAATGGAGTTATAGAGCCTTAAGAAGGGAAAGGAAGTCTAGCCTGAGATGCGCACGGAAGTTTGGTGCCTGAAATGTAAGGGCCATGGCCATGATAAGGACCACTGCCCAATCTATCAGAATTAACTTATTGGGGGAAGTCTTGTCCCCCTGAAGCCAGAAAACACCACTGGGCGAAGTACAGGAGTAACCTTATGGTGTGCTATTTATCAAATCTCTAGGAAACACACGATTGATAACTATCATTTCCTGTAGAAGTTTGTCCAAACCCTACAAAAATTGTTCTACACTTTCTGCCAATCGATTGGGCATGATGAGCGCAACTGCCAAAGTAATGAACTGATGATGGCGCTGACCCCTACATATAATATGTAGGTAAAAAATCACCCTCAAGATCAGAGCGCGGGTACAACGCACAAAGGATTCCAAGGCCGAGGAAGAGGATTAGGAGGAGGAGATTGAAGGGGTCATGGATAGGTTCTTTTTTACAATTGTGGAGAGGCAAGTCATTTTGCACGTGACTCTCAGAATTTCACGCACACCTCCTATCCGTATTGTCAACAATTTGATCATGTTATAGAAGATTTCTCTGTATTTATAGCAAAGATGCAAGAAAAGAAAGCTCAAGCACCTACACATAATATCCAAATGATGATAGTAGAGCCTCATGAAGAATATCCTAGCGTCAATATCGTGACACGAAGCGGTATAGCCATAGGAGAAGATAAGGGGAAGTAACTAGAAGTTGATGGATGGGTATGAAAGGCTGTTGAAAAGGAAGTGGGGTTCGATCTCAGCAAAGCAAAGGAAACCTTTATGGAGGCTAGAAAGAGCTTCATGAAAGCCTCTACATCTAGAAGTCAAGGAAAATCTGAAGGAAACGATAGCGCGCAGGACGTAGAATCTTCGTTTTTAGTGAAATTTTTTAAGACTTGCATGAAGCTTGTAAGGGATAGAAAGGCAATCAAAGGGCTACAAGAATTAATAAATAATTGTATGGGTAAAGGTAAACCTCTGTCGGAACAACACATAGTACATAAAGTAGGCAAAATCAAGAAGCGAACCAGTCGCGAGATGAAGCTGATTGCGCAAATTGGAGTGTACGAAATGGATTAGGTAATTCTTGATTTAGGATCTGATGCGAATGTTCTGCCAAAGAAAATGTGGGAAAGAATGGGGAGACCTACACTGCAATGGTCTCCTATCTAGCTACGCATGGTGAACCAACAAAAGATCATTCATATGTGGTGGTTGTATGGGGTCACGGTAGATATTGAAGGAGCAAGCGCCCTAGTTGATTTTGGAGTGATTGAAATAATTGACAGTAGTAACCCTTACCCTATGCTATTAGGAATTGATTGAACCTTTGATATGGATGCGATTATTAATCTCAAAAACCGCAGAATGAAATTCGAAAGAAATGAGCTCCGGGTCATTGTTCCATAAGTTCCAACTAAAGGTGCGCGTTATACTAAACTGATCCACGATTACAAGTAGGAGGACAATCTTAATTAGATTTATAAGATCACTGTGCATGATGAGGAATGGATCAACCCTATAGCAGATGGATGGATCGCATGGGATAGGGATAGTTCATACACTTCAGATTCTAATGAAGAGATTGAGCATTGGCAGAACTGATTACATGAAGTCTCCTCATTGCACTGTAATATATTAATGAAACCGCTTCGCTACATATCTATTGAGTACAAAAATTGCCTTATTATGATGGTCTATAGGATGTTAATTTATTTTTGAAAAAATTTGAGAGGGATGTCCTAGAAGATCATCGGTTCTAAGTGCTATATTTGGCACTTCGAGCTACGTCTGCCCAATGGTGGGGTACGCACAAGGACAACTTCGACGATTGGAAAGAATACTAGAGGGTGATGAAGCTGAGGTTTGGGTATGCCAATACCTGTATGATAGAGAAATACACGGGGAAGGAAAATCCACATGAACATTTGATGTGATGTTCTCAAGCATGGGGAGAGGAACCACAGCTGGAATGAGTTCACATCTTTTGTCACACTTAGGATACCATGCCAATGAAATCGTACTTGGAAACTGAGCTGCAACATGGGACGGTTGAATGGGATATCCTGAAGAAAATATTTCTATTAACTTTTAGCATTGAAGATGGTCTTGAGTGTATTGACGAGGTGCTCCAAGAAATCAGAGTAGCAATCTTCAAAATACCTGAGGAACCGGTAGCATGGGTTCAACCAGATTGGAAGATGCAGCTGCACCATGCATTGGAATGTTATAATGTGACTACAAAAGAAAGCAAATATGACCCCAAAAATATTAGTATTCCCGAGTCGAAGGAAAACGTGAGGTTGAGGGACCTAAGGCAACAATCCTTGACATATCGGAGCCTTTAATGACTAAGCAAGTAAATATTGGATTGGATGAGCAACTAAAGTTTGCTAAGATAGGTGACTATTGGGATGGATATAGAGTTGACAAGGTCATAGAGCTGTAGCATGAGTATCAAGACTTGTTTCCCAACAAGTTCTTCGATCTAAGATTATTTTGAAGCCAGATGCGAAACCTATAAAGCGGCACCCCTACCAATTAAATCCCAAATATAAGAAAAAAAGTGTGCAAGGAGTTGGATAAGATTTTGGAAGCTGGGATCATTGAACCTATGGAGGAATCGGACTAGGTACGTCCCATGGTAGTCAAAGAAAAGAAGTAGCATGATGAAATTTTCATATGCATAGACCTAAGGAAGTTGAATGATTTGTGTTTCCATGACCCATCCCCTACACCATTTACAGACGAGGTTTTGGAAAATGTTGGATGGCAAGAAGCCTACCATTCACTGATGGGTTCTCAAGATACCATTAGATCAAGATTGCAACGGAGAATCGTAGCAAGATCACCTTCTCGACTAAATAGGGTTGTTTTCAATATACAGTAATGCCTTTTGGGCTGAAGAATTCACCTACAATATTTTCAAGAGTGGTAATTGCGGCTTTTAAGGAATTCATCCACAAGTTTTTAGAATTCTACTTTGATGATTAGACCATGTTTAGGTTGGTCAACTGCCACATTGATAGTTTGTGCCTCATGGTGGATACCTATCAAAGACATCAGATCGCCCTTAACCTGAAAAAGTGCATCTTCTTCATATCGTATGGAATATTGCTGGGTCATGTGGTTTGCAAGCAGGGTTTGATGGTAGACTGTACCAAGATAGTTGTCATTGTTAATTTGGAAGACCCGAAGAATGTAAAACAACTATGTGTAATGTTGGTTCATACAAGGTATTATAGGAAGTTTATCAAGGAATACACACAAATAACTGTGCCAATGGAGAGTTTGTTAAAGAAGGATGCAAAATTCTGCTGAGACGAAGATTGCTAAAGAAGTTTAGACATTTTGAAGGAAAAAATGGTCACTGCGCCCATTCTGGCATTCCCAGATTGGAAAAAAGAGTTTCATGTTCATGTGGATGCATCCTGTATTACGCTAGGGATGATGCTGACCCAACCAGGTGAAGGAGACATTGATCATCCTATAGCATTTGTGAGTAGGAAATTGTCAAAGGCGAAGAAGAACTACTCAACTACAGAGCGCAAAGGACTAGCAATGGTGTACGCGCTACAAAAATTTTGGCACTATCTATTAGGCGCACACTTCAAAATTTATACAAACCATTTTTTTTCTAAAATACTTGGTCAATAAGCCTATGTTGGGGGAAATATTTTCAGATGGTTGTTTCTATTCTAGGAGTATGATTTTGAGGTGATCGTGAAGCTAGGATGCCTGAATGCTAGTCCTGATCACCTCTCTAGGATTGAGATTGATGATGAGCCTACAAGTTTGGAAGAAGGGTTACATGACGCGCAGCTCTTTGCTATTCATGTCACAGACAATCACTTTGCAAATATAATTCAATTTTTGTCTACAGGAATAGCCCTAGAAGGATATTCGACATAGCAGAAGAAGGAATTGGTGGTCCGTGTGGCTAACTACTCTAAGATCACTGGACACTTATAAAAAATGGGCTACAATGAGATATTGTGCAGATATGTCCCAGAGTATGAATGAACAAGCATTCTTGTAGAAGCACATGCAGGAGTAGCAGGAGGACATTATGTCGGCAAAGCAACTGCACAGAAGATCCTACGCGCAAGACATTAGTGGCCACTACCCAATAGTGCATAAAGACTTGAAGGTGTACTATAGGGTGTGTGATGCTTGTCAATGGACAATGAGACCATCACAAAGGGACGAGTTTCCATTAAATCCACAAATAACCTTGTAGGTGTTCGATAAATGGGCGATCGACTTCGTGAGTCCAATTCAACCTCTAAGGAAAAAGATCTGGGCGTGATACATTATTACCATAACTGAATAGTTAACACGGTGGGCGGAGGCACAAATGGGAAAAGAATGTAGTGCAGCTACCACTACGAAGTTCATCTTTGAGTTTATTTTGTCCCAGCTTGGTTGCCCTAAAATTTGGATGCACTTCATAAATGATCTATTGCTCCGATGCTTGAGGAATTCCAGGTATATCGTCAGAAGCTATCACCCTCAAGCTAATGGTACAGTAGAAGCCTTTAAGAAAATATTGGAGAGCATTTTGAAAAATTTTTGCAATGCGAAGTGGAATGACTGGGATGTGCACATACCATCAGTCCTTTGGGTGTATAGGACCACTTGTAAAATGTTGACATGCCAAACCCTTTTCCGACTGGTATATGGGTAGGAGGTTGTAATGCCCATGGAATATATTGTGCCAAGTCTGTGGATTGCAACATTAACAGATATAGCTAATCATGATACTATGGAGGAGCATCTCGTGCAGCTAGTAGAACTAGAAGAAGATCGGTTCCTAGTAGGATTTCATTAATAGGTGCAAAAGGATTGCGAAAAGGCATGGAATGATCGCGATATAAAACAATGCACCTTACAAAGTAATGATCTAGCATTTCTATATGATAGTAAATTTACAAAATTCCCTAAGAAGTTTCAAATGCATTGGATGGGACCCTATGTCATAAAATAAATTATAGATGATGGCGGAGTTCAGCTCGCGAAGTTGAACGGGGAATTATTTTCGGGAAAATTCAATGGAAGTTGATTGAAGTTGTACAGGGGTGATCCCACCCCTTCCTAATGACTATATGATGGTGGGATAGTCTTAGTACTCCAGGCAGCTACAAGGAAGTACGGGACTATAAGCTAAACTGCCCAAAAGTGGGAAAGACGAAGCAAGAGGGTTTCATGATGGATGGAAGTAAGGCATAGAGGGGAGCTGAATCGAAGAAGCTATGCCACAAGGTTGGGTGTTGCACGAATGACCATTGGAAGAACTATATATGATTGGATGGCAAAATTTCTATTGAAAGGAGTGAGGAAGCCACATTTATGTAACATACCTTTGGAAATATACCGCAAAATATGCATTAATGATCAGAAATTGGAGGGAATGGTTGGATTTGAATTCAAAATCATCTATAAATATGAAATGTTGTCTTGCATTTGAACACTTTGCTTCCTAAGAGTTTGTATTGATATTTTTCACCTTGTCGTGCGCCAAGTGCATAACTGTATGTCTGAGTCTGATTGGGAAGAGTTATTCTCATGACCAGGGTTGGATGACATACCTAACTTTCTCTGAGAACATTTTATGGCCAGCATGACTACCACTCCCCCTGAGATGGAAGAAATGCCATCTGTCCCCGCAGGATTTTTGACTACGGCGCCTAGGTCTCCCATACCTAAGCCTTCTGTATTGCAACCTTCTACATCCAAGGTGATAGATAAGAAGTAGAAGAAACCTCATCAGGTCCTAGTGAGGCAGTCACCACGGCAAAACCCCACAGAAGTCCGCTAAAAGGGGAAGATGGATCGGTCACAACAACTGACCAAGTTGAGGGATTTGAGTGAAGAAGAACTGCATGGATGCGTCGAGGAGATAGATGATAAGGAGGGTGAGTTGATGACTTAGTTACCAAAGTATATCCCACTATGAAAAACCAAATCTAAAGTACCTAAAGATTGAGACAATGCAAAATTCATGGTTACTACACCACTATTTTTGAAGAAGGTGGTGTTTGAGGGTGCTTTGTTGGCCCACATACCGACCCTAAAAATGGAAGATTGGGACTTACGGGATCATGAGAAATTCCCTTAGCTTGCACCAACCAAATACATGTCCAAGGTATATTATGAAGAATCGAAGGTTACGCGGTTGGAGCGAATGAAGTGGGTCATTGGCATTATGGTCGCGGGGCTCCTAAATATGGTCTTGTTGATCTAGATTGTCATTGATGTCAATATGGAAATATTATGGGATACCAAATGATGATGTGAAGCCAAGGAGAAGCAATGAAGAAACAGGAGCAAGAGGCCAAGGAGGAGATCCATCAAGGAAGTCAAAGAGTAAGAGGAAGAAGTTTATTAGAAGGAGCAAAGAGGAACATGTAGCGGAAAAGGAAAGAACTAAGAAACAAAGAGGAACACGCAACAGAGGAGCATAAATAGTGTTAACGAAGGAGTTAACAACAGTATTGAAAAAATAAATGGAGGGAGTATTAAACCATGTAAACCTATTAAAACCCCAACACATGTAACAAACCATATTGGCGGCTTTATATCGGCGACTTTACCAGTAGTCATTATATGCCACTACCCAATAGGACCTGATAGGAATATCAAAAAAAGTTTAATGTTATACCACATCCGCCACTATTGGAAGTTATGTATTGCAAGACATAAAGTTCACCACCCAAAACCTGCGATTGAGATACCATTGTGCACCCGCTGCACCATTACAATACAACTCAATAAGAATACCGCATCCATTGCATAATTGAAAACTATAAAGTTTATTATGGATTTTCAACCCAAATATAGTGATTGCGACATGTGTAGTATGGACTCACAAGACCATTACAATACTCCTTACATAAATACCACATCTGTTGCATCGGAAGTTTCATACCGCAATTATTAAAAGGGTTGTCACCGTGTAAAACCCTAATTTTGATATTACTGCGGACCCGATCGCTCCACTAAAGAAACATCGCATCCATCATATCAGAATTTTCATATCACAAGAGTGAAAGGGATGTAATGTTAAAACATTGATTGTGATATAATATGTAGACCCAACAACTCTACTAGAATATACCTTTATGTAGTTTCGGGTCCAGGGATCAGGGAAGTTATGCAAATCATAAGGGTTGTCACCGTCGGACCGCCAATTGTGATAAGACTTGTGAACTCGACCACTGATTGCGATATTAGTTGTGGACCCTACAGATCTATTAAGATGGTTTAATATTTTATCGTGTTCATTTCATCGACAATATGAATATTGGCCATGTTACATTGGTGATTTTAAGATATGCGATTGAAGGATTTTGGATAATTGTGATTGCGATTAAGAACGTGGCATGTGGGACCTCCATGTGGGCCTTTTGAATATTAAAAAGGGCCTCTCCGATATATTGCATAGTAAGATACCTCTAAAAATTTGTGATTGTGATTAGCGGTGATGTGGCATATGGGGACCACCAAACTTCTATTATAATATGGGTATAGCCTCTCCTATAATGTGATTTCTATAAAAAAGCTAGGTTATAATTGATTGAATATTAACAAATGGCCCTCTGATATATTTTAATCAAGTTGGCCCCTTCACCAATGAATGATTTGTTTCATTTATTGGAAAAACTCATATATATATATATATATATATATATATATATATATATATATATATATATATATATATATATATATATATATATATATATATATATACAAGTTGAAATGCTTTACTTGAGGTAGGTGCTTCGGAGATTGATTACAGAGAAAAGAAGTAACAGTTCAAAACTTGTGAACTTGAAGGAATAGAGGAAGACGAAGCTTGAGCGAGAAGATATAAAGCCGAAGGTCTAGTAGGAAAGAAGGAAGCTGAAGTACAAGCAACTCTCTTGATTGGGTTAACCTCTGAAAGGCTCGAATTAGTGATGTATTGGTCAAGTACATAATGCAACCTGAAGAACAGTTCTATGAAGGGAAAAATAAAGTTTCATCTGACGTCATTTGAAGGGAGAAGTAACCAGTACCAACATTGAAGCGTTTGTGAATTTGTTTCTAGGAAGTAAGAGATCACAACAGTAAGAACAGTGAGAAGCAGTCACTCCTAAAACAGTTAACACAATGGTAAAGAACAGAGGGTTGAAAACAGAGAATTATCTTTGTGCAGACATTGAGGGCTTAGCGCAACCTATCAAAGATATCCTGTAGAAAAGCATCAGCATATCTTGGAGACATTGTTGGAAATCATGATGGCTATTTAAAATCATCATGAGGTAACTTCTAAAGACTCTGTTTGGGCAATATGAAGAGTTTTGAAGACTCCTTCATATGAAGACAGGTTGTCATGAATATAGCAGTGAAGCTGTAGGTTAACAGAATTCAATGAAGAAAATTTTGGGAGTAGAGAATTACTATCAAACATATCTAGACAAAATATAGCAGTGGGTTAGAGCCCAAAGGGTTGGTGCCCTGAGGGTTACAGCCTCAAAAAAACAAGGCTGGTGGCTTGATAAGATAGGGTCAGATCCCTTGGGGTTGGTGCCTCAGAATTTGAAGGATTGGTGTCTGTTGTAACATTATTTGGTTTTGATAAGTTAGTATATTTGTCAAAAATAAATTCAAAATGATAAGTTAGGATATGGATGAAAAATAAAAAAAGTTAGGATAGTTATATATTTTATAATCATCCATATAAAATAAAATGTTAGGAGTTAGTTTCCATAAAGAAAGAAGGCAAAAGAAATAAAATGTTAGGGAAGCAAAAAGAAAATAAAGGCTTCAATTTTGAATAAAAAGAATAAATTCAAAGGCTACTAGTTTAAATGTGCCACATTATAAATGTTAGGTTTTTATTAATTAATGATTAATTTCCTTAATAGGAATTAATTTTTGTTATAAACCTTTGATATTAGTCCTTATGATATATGGTGCATATGTATTGTTTAGGCCAAAGTCGCTAATAGATAAAATGTCTTGTCGGCTTTCAATAAAAAGAACGCATCATTCAATGGTTGATCTACTACCCGCCTAGATCAACGGTGGGGAGTGACTTCGCACCCCCTCGACCATTTCTCATTAATGCAGGGGGGGGGGGTCCGCAAAGTGGTTTCAATGGCGGACGCCCCAACCCTACATGTCACCACCTTATTACTCCACACCCCCCCTTCTCAAAACCATAAACAACTCGGTACCCGCCCCCACACACTGCTCGTCGCTTCCCTCCGCCAACGGTATTTCATCCCACGCCTTGACCTTTGTACCTTAAACAATCCCATGTTGCCACCTCACATACCCATTGCCCAGTCATCCTATCTGTTGCCACCTCACGTGCGTGCTACCCTTCTGTCATTTCCATTCTTATTCGTATATTTGCAACTCCACCCTATACATTAAAGCCACTACGGTCATAAATAAAATCATTAACCCATCCCTTCATGTTATAAATACACCTAAACCCGACTCTTTGTCACTCTCCTCTGACCCTTTACTATTATTTGCAAATGAAATAGTTTTCTGTAGGACCTTTTCCTATTCGATCAATTTGTTACCATAATCGCTCTTTCTTCTATTTGTTAGCATGGCATCAAAAGGGAAAGCTAAAAAGAAGAGTACAGAGGAAAGTACTCCTACTACCAGCCAGCTTGATCTTGACCATGTTCCTCTTGTTGACTCACTTTTTTAAGATTGCAAAAGCCAAGTGCGAGTTCGATTTCCATGAACTGCAGTTATGGCTCAAACAAAAATACCTTGACTAGCAAGACCCAGTTAGATTTTGGGAATCACTGTAACCTTTCTTCAGTTTCCCAAAAACACATGATTTCCCTGACCTAATTAACTGGTGCCAAGCCAAATATGACCCTATAAAAAGGCCAGTGGTGGCTCGGAATTTCTCCATTCTGATCAACATCTCTTCTCAAACCATAAACCAGATTCTCTTAATCCCTCAATTAGAGTCTCTCAGCCATTTTTCACCAGCAACACTTATGGATTTGTACCATAAGTTAACCTTCCCAAAAAGAGTCTTTTTACCTGAGGATGCAAAATTACCAAAAAGCAACTCCTCCCTACTCATATTCCATGTTTCCCAAAGCCTCTAGACATTATACTTCTCTACTTTCCTACTTCTTAGGATATCCAGATGACCACTTTCTCGACCCTAAAATTCCCAGAAGCTTGACTGTAGTGCGCTTCCCAAATCATCTTGGCACGCTCGCTTGAAGGAACACAAAGGTGACCCAGGTGGCATAATAGGGCATACTAGATGTGAAAATATGGAACATGCTGACCCTCCAAGAGTGTCTGGTATGTGTGGCCAAATTCTGGGTTGCCTTTGTAGAGAAGTGGCCAATCAGAAGTCTCGTGCCCACAAGAGTTGAGCACGGTGGTTAATGCCATGATCGGTGGTCGACTGAGGCAATGTGCAACATTATTAGTGATGCCCTTCTTATACTTGATATTCAAATGGAACTATTGTAGGTATGTGGACCACTTCTGATGGTGATCATTCGGAAATTTCCCTTGGGTCTATATGAACTGCAGGGGCCGGTGGTCTGTGTAGAGCTGCAACTAGGGTCTCTCACACCGCTAATTATTCCACATTAATAAGTCAATCCGGGAACGTTTTTTTATTGCAAGAAGTAGCTCAATCCGAGGCTATTTGTCCGAGTAATGCTTAGTAGTACAGGGTTGAGAAGATCAAAGGAAAACAGATGCTAAGCTGTAACTAAACTAACCTAAAAGATGGAGTCACACAAAACAGTTGATCAGTCAAGGGTACGGAAACAATATCCCATCCCTTTAGAAACTGATTAAATAAGGGAAATTAGAGCATGGAATTATAGGTCTGGGAGCTAAGCAGCATCTTGCTGAGGCTCACTACAGCCTTAGGCCTTCTCTCACACCAAAGCAACAAAGGCAGATAAATAAATCAGCGGAAAGTAAAATGGAACAGCGAAATGGAAATGGGACAGCAATAAATGGAACAGCAGTAAAATGGAACAGCAGTAATCAAATGGAACAGCAATAATCAAATGGAACAACAGTAATCAAATGGAACAGCAACCCTTAATGATTTACGAAACAACAACCATCACCCGTATGTACATGTTCTACATTAATATAGCAATCTGAGAGTATTGAATGATACAACTATGTTTCTAAACAGAATGACGCTACTCTCAAATCCCACGAATATTGTTGAACATAAATCCAATGACAGTAACGTTCATACAAGTACTCTGTTACAGAAATGGCTGAATAAAGATACAATCTGACCCTGTGTAAATCTAGTTATACAGTGCAGAATCTTTACATAGAGAAATCATTCATTCATTAAACATAACAGAGCATAGCGTATCATATAAAGAATTCATCATACTTCTAAGTAATGAAGATAAACAAACCACACACAAATCACCATATAATGATACAAAAGCAAGTGTCCTTCGAAGCCGGGCCCTTAGCTGCCAATGGTACACTGCCTTAGATTACTCCAGACGCAGAGACGGAATAAACGCCAAGTCTTTTATATTAATCGCATCCACAAAAGTATAACAAAGTCAGGTCTCAGTGAGACTCAATGATTAAAGTTTGTTCTGGAACTGTAAAATTACAAAAACAATCCTCCCTTGCTTAATGATGTTGTGCCATTATATAACAGAAATGACGGAGATATCTAGATAATCAGAGATAAGTAAAGCAGCGATCCCTCAGGATCAAAGATCCTGAGGGATTCGCTAATCGTTCAATCTTTCTTGCGTTTGCCGAGCCGGTATCCCGCATTCTTTTCCTGGACTATTCAATTCCGATTTTGCTTGATCGTGTCCGCATCCGGTTCCCTACTGGAGGAACAGCAGTTATTTTTCCTCCGCTTCTCGCTTTTGGGCGGGAACTCCTTGCTCGCATGTCTTCCTGCATAGAAAACGTCAATTATTAGCACTTGGGCTTCCTTTGTCTATTTTTGCATCTTTTATCAAAATCCTTTATCTTCTTCGAATTCCTCATGCAGAAAAGGTTACAATTATTATTGAAAAACCACTAGATTGCTAGTCAAAAGCATACCTTCCAGGTGCTCCACACACCCCCCTGCTTACCCTGTTTCATGGCCTCATGAAAACATTGTAGTTGACATGCAAGGCGGTGAGAGAATAGGCCGGAGAAGGGATCTCGTGAGGAGGCCGACAACCGTGATGAGCAACTAGATTATCAAAGAACTGATCTATTTGATCTGCAGGCATCTCATACAAGGCCTGATATCCGGGTGCAGGGTGCCAAATAATTGGACTGCGAAATCGATACTCTAACCAGGATGGCCCTGCTTGCAGAATCCATTCCCCATAAAGGTTCAATAGGCTGGCAGCCAGCTCGAAATTCTCATATTTGAATGGTTCCCTGAGCTGGATTCTTGGACTAGAGGTCCGGTATCGAAATTTCGCAGCATCGAGGACAAGATCTTTAATAGTCAGGAAATATTCCAGACCATTTCGGATCAATTCTTCGTGCATGGGTCCTATTATCTCAAAGACACCTGGGATCCTCATAAGACTCCTATGCTCTCTCCATAGCATCACTGGGTCTATAGGTTCAGCTCGTATCCACAAGTCTAGGCTATTTTCTTGTCTCTGAAAGGTGTTATAAGCTCTGAGCCATTTCACCTGATTAACCCCAAATGAGATGAAGGCTTGGAATTGTATATCGCCAAAAAAAGGGCCAGGATTTAAATCAGTTTCCTGGTCTAGCACAAGGTTGTGCAAGTAAAACTCGCACAATAACCTTTGAACCTTAACCCCATAATGCTTGCAACAGTCTATAAAATCATTAACAGTGTTGATGTGGATAGGTGCTCCTACCCTAACGGCTTTTATTTTCAATCTCAAATATCTTTCAAGCAAAAATAAAGCATAATTTTTAGCAGGGGCCCTACAAGTCAAAACGTCATTATATAAGGAACACACAGTGTCCATCTGCTTAACAACACTATCTAATCGACGAGTTACCTTAGCAACCTTTTCTTGTTCCTTCTGCCACCCCTCAAAGGCTTGGCTTTCGGATTGACTAATATTCCAAAGTTGCTGTTGTAATTCTTCATATTTCTCCCGGGGGATTGCTTGCTCTCTTAGTTGTTCAGCTTCTTGTTGGGCTTGCTTCATCATCCTGTGCAAGTTTCTCGTTTTTGGATCCTTGTTCCATTGAGCCGTAGAGGCCGGGAATTTTGCCTGCAACTTTTTATTGCGCTGTTTAGAGTTCAGAACCCGAATAACCCCTGAGGGTGGTGCCTCTGTCTGGGTCTCCTTATTCTCTTTCTCCTTCTTGACACGAATGAAAGGCTGCTGAGGTCCCCCTGTCATTGGAACATCTTGCTGTTCTTCTCTCTTAATTGGAATGTCAGTTTGTTCTGCAGGGTCGGATGGAACAACAATTTGTTCCTCTATGTTATTTGGAACAGCACCCTGTTCCTCATTAACATTTGGAACAGCAGACTGTTCCTCGGCAGTAGGTCTCCTGATGGGGTTTCGACCAACAAAACGGGTTCTTGTCCTCGGGGTTTTTGCTGTAGTGGCCCTCCTCCTTTTCCTTGAGGTCCTTTGTATTCTCAAATCGGCTTTCAGAATTCGAATTTGCTGCCGGAGCCTGGCTATAGTACCCAACAACCTCTGCTGTTTCTTTCTTAATTTCTTAATCTCCTTTGCCTCGGCAGAGGGTTTGACCCTTAAGCCCGCTCCTTCTTCATCTGGGATATCTTCCGGCGTCCTGGGGACAGACTGTCCCTGATTGTTGTCTTCAATTTCATTATCATAACCAGGCGGGTTTTCTTCTCCTGCCTTTTCTGCATGTGCTTCCTCTGGTAGTTCTTCCTCTGCGGGACTGTCAGGGACGCCTGCTGTGCTGGAGGGCTGGCCATATTCCCCCATATTGGCCAGAACTGCTGCCAATTCCTCCTCACCTACAGGGTCCTGCAACGGGCTACCCCCTGGCTGTGCTATTTCTTCTTCTTGATTGCCCTGTTCGGTAACCCTTTCTTCCTCAGAGTGCTCATTTTCTTGATTGTTCTGCTCGGTGGCCATTGCTTCCTCAGAGTGCTCATTTTCTTGGTTGCTCTGTTCGATAACCATTTCTTCCCCTTCCGGCTGGCTAGTCCCAGGCCCTGATTGCTCCACATTTCCTTCGGAAGGTCCTCCTTCTGGTTCTGGGGGTTCGTCCGCAATTTCAATTGGTTGGGCTGTTGCTTCCTGAATTCTTTCCAACCTTCCTCGTATCTGGGCCAGCCGAGCTGACTTCCTTGGTCTCTCAGGTAGGTCGGGCGTGCCAGCAGGTTCTCTGGGTTCCTCTGGTCGTTCTGGCGTGTTGGAAGGTTGTTTCCGTTTTGAAGCGGCATGTCTTTCTGTTGCTGTCTTCTTGCGTTTCTCTAATCGTTCCAGCGTGCTAGAGGACTGTTTAGGTTTTGGGGGTGGTGCAGCCGATCCTCCTTCGACTATTGCGATCAATTCCTCCCAAGTGCTTTGCTGTTGAGTGAGACTGTGGCTCACTATCAACCGAATCAGCCCATGGTGGCTAACGACTACATCTATGTGCTGGGCCTTTCTCAGGTTTCGGGCCGCATCATGTAGTAGCGAATTTAAAAGTGCAGGGAGATTTACAGAACATTTTCCTTTTAAAACAGCTAAAAGTTTTAAGTGACGAGGTCTTACCACGTCTTTTCTCCCTTCGCAGGTGATATAACTTTGTACTGTCTTCGCTAGCTCGGTCCAGGGTTCCCCTAGTGTTGCTGGCAGAACTCCTTTCCCTTTGACTGTCAAGCTTTGGCCTTCGTCCTGGAAAATTTCCATAGCTTTTTGTAATCTTTCCTTCTTCGGCGTCCATATGGGTCCAGCAGCTGGTAATCCTGAAACTTTTGCGATAATATCCTCTGTAACCACTATCCGCTTCCCTCCTACTATGGAGTAATTTTCCTGCAAATTCTGCAGGAATTCCAACGCCACGACTTCATTTGATTCTTGCAGGCGGCTGAAGTAATTCAACCACCCTACGTTTTCCAGAATTTCGCGAGCAGCAGCGGAAACTGTCAGCTTGTGAGGTTCACTTCGGACCGTCTTTCCGCCCATGATTCTTCTCAGAAATGGAACAACAATTGCTTGCGGTGTTTGCGACGCAGAGAGGATGATCACCGAGCATGCAACTAAAAAAAAGATTGTGGATGGCAATTTCCGTAGAATGGAAGCATCATACCGTTAAACCATGTCATTCCTTCGTACATTGTCTCGCCCGAATGGTGTGCAGCCACGTAATCACGGAGTAATGAGATTACATTCCCCCCCGCGATCTGATAGGCTGTCCCCAGCCATCAAAGAGAGGAGCAGCAGCCAGTCGGAGGTCCAATCATAAAGTACAGCATATGAAATTATGCCATGTTTTAGAAAAACAACGAAATGCCGAAACCGAGGCAAAAAGGTAGATCGCGTTTTGCATAAGAGCCTACGTGATATAATTAGGAGCTAGGGGATGGGACATCTGTCAAGCGTACGAAGTCTCCAGTGGTCACTGTCAGTTCCGTTGCCATGATTGGTGGTAATAAATATTCATGCGATATATACATCGGGTGTGACATATGATCTTTGCAAAGGATAAGAGACAGAAAAATTTTAATATCATACCTGTTGGTGTAATTATTACGACTTCTATGCCATTAACAGAGCTCTGCTGCCAACAGGTGTTCATAACCTTGGCAGAGTTGTTTATTTCACCCTCTGGAACCATGATCCTTTGTGTATATTCTGAAGAGTGCTTTGTCAAAATGCAGGCCATTATGCTGGCTTGGTGACCGGATAGCCATAATGGCATTCACAAGGTAGGCGTGAAACGTGGTCAGGCCGGCTCGCGATGAGACCTCCTGTTCCAAGGTTTGCTTGTTAATTTACCTTCGGACCATATCCCTGGTGTGGTGGCCGTTATGGGAATGCCACTTCGCTTCCACCCTTATGATCATGGTAGGCCAGCTCTGAATGAGGCCCCCTATCCTGCATTTGACAATTTTCATATTTTGTTTTTGTTTTCTTTTGCAGAGCACCTCTCTTGTTTATTTTCACATAAGGGTGGTTCCGCACTCCTTAAGAGCGGGGAATGGTGGAAGAAGTCTTACGATCCCAACAGATAGATATAAATCATTCGTTCTTACTCCTAAGTAATGATCAAAAAATATTTTTAGGGGAGTCGTCATGATAAAGATCACCAATGACAATGGTACCGATAAATGACAATGACAGCGAAGATGAAAAGTTCACGTCCCTCCTCTTGTCCTCTTATACATACTGGCTTCATAGTGATAGCGATTTATGATGTGTTGATTTCGGTATATCATGGCTTATGTTCACCGCATAAGTTCATTGTTGTATTGACAAGATTGAGGAGAACATGGGGCAGAGCATCCTCCATAAGGGCAAAAATATGGCGATGGCATTCCTGAGGGAAGAATTCATTCGTAGGATACCATTTCTTTGAGAGGAACAACGGAAAATCGCAAATGTTGTTCCTTTTGAGAAAGGAACATCAAAGACACTCAAATGCTGTTCCTTTTTGAAAAGGAACAACAGACACACTCAAGTGCTATTCCTTTTCGCAAAGGAACAGCAGGAACACACAAGTGCTATTCCTTTTCGGAAAGGAACAGCAGAAACACACAAGTGCTGTTCCTTTTCGCAAAGGAATAGCAAAAACACACAAGTGTTGTTCCTTTTCGCAAAGGAACAGCAAAAACACAAGTGTTGTTCCTTTTCGCAAAGGAACAACAAAAAAACACACAAGTGCTGTTCCTTTTCGCAAAGGAACAGCAAAAACACAAGTGCTGTTCCTTTTCGCAAAGGAACAGCAAAAACACAAGTGCTGTTCCTTTTCGCAAAGGAACAGCAAAAACACAGAAGTGTTGTTTCTTTTCTCAAAGGGACAGCAAAAACAAACAAGTGTTGTTCCTTTTCGCAAAGGAACGGCAAAAACACACAAGTGATGTTCCTTTTCGCAAAGGAACAGCAAAAAACACAAGTGTTGTTCCTTTTCGCAAAGGAACAACAAAACACTTGGAGTAAAAAAAAAAAAAAAATCAAGGAAACATATATACAAGATATTATGTACAAGTTATAAAAAAATGAATTTCTTAAACTATAGGTGAGGAAGATTTCGCTTCCTCTCCTAAGATTTCCATATCAATATCTTGTCGTAGCTGCTGACAGAAGGATTCCCGAGTGAGTGGCTTTCGATAAAGGTGAACTCGGTGGCCATTTACTTTGAATGCATATCCAGAACCGTCAATTGTGATCAGGGTAAGGGTCCCATTGTCATGTACCTTCTGGATTTCGTATGGTCCTAACCATCGAGTCTGGAGTTTCCCCGGGAAGTCCTGAAATCGAGAGTCATATAACAGAGCCCAGTCTCCTTCATGAAAGACTTTATTCTTGATAAGTGCATCATGCCATTTAGCTCGCTGTTGTTGAATTAATGTTGTATTTTGTAATGCAGAGAGCCTGATTTCGTCCAATTCATTAATCTGCTGTAATCGATTGATTTGTGCCTCACTCAGATCTAGGCCGACTTCCTGTGCAGTTCGTAGCGTTCAGATTTCGAATTCTATGGGGAAAATTGGCTGCTTTCCAAACACTAATTGATAAGGTGAATAGCCTGTAGTACTTCTCCATGTGGTTCTGTAAGCCCACAGTGCCTCAGGTAGTCGAGCGGCCCAATCTCGCCTATGCGATGCAATAGTCTTTGTTAAAATTGATTCTATTACCTTGTTACTACTTTCTACTTGCCCATTTGCCTACGGATGGTATGGGGTGGTGATCTTATGTTGGACATGATAATTGTTAAGTGTTGCAGCTAATTTATTTCCAACAAATTGTGGTCCACCATCGGTGATTAGTTCTCTCGGAAGTCCATAACGTACAAACAAATGGAACAAGAATTGTATGACAGAGTCTTCTGTAGCCCTAGGTAATGATTCGACCTCGACCCATTTAGTAACATAGTCTATCGCCACCAGAATGTATGTCCTCTGATTTGATGATGGATTGATGGGCCCAACGAAGTCTAGAGCCCATCGTTCAAATGGCTCAATGACCAATTGTGGTCTCAGAGGCATTTCATCGGCTTGGCCAGGTCTTCCTGCTCGCTAGCAGCTGTCACAGGCTTGCGAAAATTTTTTCGCATCCTTGAAAATTGTAGGCCAATAGTATCCTGTCTGCAATACTTTATGTGCTGTTCTTTTTTCAGCGAAATGTCCCCCGCATGGCCCGTCGTGGCAACCTTTTAGAATGTCGAAGATTTCGTCTTCTCGAATACACCTTATGATTTGCATGTCTGCCCCTGTATGGAACAAATGGCCTCCAATCCACGAAAACCGAGTGCTCTTCTCAACAATTTGCTTGCGTTCCTGAGGGGTTAAGTGTTTTGGTAGCTTACTGACTGCAAGGTAATTAGCGACATCAGCATACCAGGGTGTTCGAACAACAACAGAAAACAGGTGCTCGTCAGGAAATTGATCTTCCACTGTTGCTGTTTCAATTGCTTTCGGTATTCGTGAGAGGAAATCAGCTACAGGGTTCTCCTTGCCAGGTCGATCCTTGATTGTGATGTCGAACTCCTGCAATAAGATCAACCATCTGGTTATTCTAGCTTTCGTAACAGGTTTATTTGCCAAATATTTGATAGCAGAATGATCTGTATATAACACAACGGGATAGCCTGTGATATAATGTCTAAATTTGTTAACAGCATGTATTACAGCCAGGAATTCCTTTTCAGTAACAGTATAATTGAGTTTAGCAGAGGATAAATTTTTGCTGATATAGTAGATAGCGTATGGTCTCTTATCCTCTTCTTGCCCTAGGACTACAGCAATTGCTGTGTCCGAGGCATCAGATGAGATTTGAAATGGCAAATTCCAGTTGGGTCCTCGAAGGACCGGGGCTGTTGATAGAAGCTTCTTCAATTCCTTAAAAGCCTGGTCGCATTTTTCTGTCCACAAGAAATCAACATTGCCAGTTAAAGCATATAGAGGTGCAACAATACGTGAGTAATGTTCTATAAATCGTCTGTAATACCCAGAAAAGCCAAGAAAACTGCGTACCTCTGTTTGAGTAGTGGGGGTAGGAATAAGCAAAAGAATCTGGATTTTAGCCGGGTCTACCTGGATGCCGGTTGCTGAGATATAGTGCCCTAGAATGAGCCCTTCTGTCATCATCATGTAACACTTTTCGTGACTCAGACAAAGTCTGGTAGCGATACAACGTTGTAGGACTTTTTCCAGGGTATCTAGAGCTGGGTCAAAATCATCTCCGTATGGTGTAAAATCGTCCATATAGACTTCAAGTCCATCATTTATCAGATCTGCGAAGATACTAAGGACAGCCCTTTGGAATGTAGCAGGGGCATTACATAGGCCGAAGGGCAAAACTCGATAGGCAAACGTTCCCCAAGGGCAAGTAAAGGTAGTTTTATCCTGGTCTTCAGGGGCAATTTGGATTTGGTTATATCCGCTGAAGCCGTCCAGGAAAGAAAAGAATTTCTTTCCTGCCAAAGTGTCCAATACTTGATCTATAAATGGGAGAGGGAAGTGATCCTTCTGCGTGGCCTTATTTAACTCCCTGTAATCTACGCAAATCCTCCATTTTCCATTTTTCTTGGGTACCACCACCAGGGGAGAGACCCACTTACTGTCGGAGATGGGATAAATAAAATTAAGATCTAGAAGTTTCTGAAGTTCGAATTTTACTACCTCTTTTAGATGGGGGTTAAATCTTCTTCGCGACTGACGAACAGGTTTTGCATCTTTTTCTATGTATATGTGGTGGGTGCATAATTAGGGATCGATCCCTTTCATGTCAGGGTAATCCCACGCAAATGCTCCTTGATATTTTCGTAACAGATTTACAAGTTTTGCTTCTTGGTCTGGTGTAAGGTTGGAGTTGATATTTAGGGCCTTACCAGGTTCAATTTCCACTACTTTACTATTGACAACAACAGTCACTGGTATTGTTTGGTCATGTGCGTCTTTCAGAGGGTCTTCCTCTAGCTCACTATCAAATGTTGCCTCTATCATAAAACACTGTGTGTGAGATCTAGATTCGGTTTGACTAATGAAGTTATTGATGGCATCATCTTCTATTTGATCTTTAAAATCTAAAGCCTTCTGTACAGTCAATGGGGCTCTGATATTGTTAGTAAGGTATGACACAGGATACTGATTGGTTTTGATCATTGGCAGGCTTGGCTGTGCTGGAGGATATAGAACTAGATTTTTAACATCTGGTCCTTTAGTTATAGTCATGTTTCCCTGCCGGCAACCAATGTAGGCATCGGAAATAGCAAGCCAAGGTCTTCCTAATATTAGCGGATGTCCATCCAGTCGGGTTTTTGGATTAATTATCAGGAAATTAGTTGGATATTCCCAGGAGTCTACAGAAACCATGACATCGTATAGAGTGCCTTCTGGTCGAACTACAGATCGATCTGCCAATTCTAGCAAAGTAGAAGTAGGTTCTATTGATGTGATGCCAAGCTTTTGGTAGGTAGAGGTTGTCAAAATATTGATTGTAGCTCCTAGATCAACTAAAGCGTTAGTCAGGGTTTGGCCATAGATTTGGACAGTCACAATTGGATTTCCGGGATCTTCGTATTTGATAGGTGTCTCTTTTCCCGATAATAAGTCAGATAAGGTGCCGACTACTTGGACTCTTGGGTTAGTGGTTGTATTCCTCCTTGATTTTTTTATGCACAGTTCTTTTATAGTTTTTGCGTATATAGGAATATCTTGAATGGCCTGGAGGAATGGAATTTTTATGTACAGGTTTTGTAACTCTCCCAGAATGTCAAAGTCTGGATGTTGTACTGGTCGTGGTATGACTAATCGTTCCGGGAAAGGAGGAGAGGATGTATTTGTTTGTTGATGGGTTTGTTCCTTATTTACACCCTCTTGTTGTGGTGGTTGTTCTATTGGTAACTGATCTTCAATGTGAACTATTTTGTCTCCCTCTGTTTCTATGATACGTCCAGATCGTAACTGAAGGTCATTGCACTCCCTTAGGTCAAGTCCAGTTTCTGATTTTTCTATAATTTGGATGGATTTGACTGGTCTATTATTAGGATTGGGATTGGGTTGGGCTGGGAGTTGCGGCCTTAGATTAGACTGGGGGTTTTGTTGTAAGGCTGGCAGAGTCGGTTGAGGGAGTGGAATAGTTCCTGTTGACTGATATGTCGATCTTGGCCAATTTGTCTGCTAGCGTGAGCCTTGTGAAGTAGGGGGTGTTATAGACATTTTTGTGCCTCGCGACATGGAGCATGAAATGTCAATAATTACAGGGATCCTCAGTCCCTAAACATGTTGTTCTTACCCCTAAAAGAACAAGGTCATCAAACAACAGCACTTCCAATCAGTTCTCCACCTGAAAACACTTCAAAACAGGCTAATTTTGGATCATGTCAGCTGCTCCACTGAGTATCTGCGCTGGAATGCAACTGCTCCTCCTTGTACCTGCGCTGGAAGTCAAATCTAATGAAGGCTACCTGCGCTGGGCGAGATTGGCCAAGTGGCACAGTCATTCTGCAAGGTGTCAACTGCCCAGGAAGCTTCCAAACTGACACTTGGTTCATGAGATTCGCCCTGTGATGAGTAAGAGGTACTTGATCACCATGTGTAAGCAAGGATCTCCAAGTGGACTCAAGAACTGAAGATTAACTGAAGAGGGAGAGGACACAAGGCAGCTTCATGTCAGTCTCAAGCTGACTCATCCTCTCTTCTTCTCTCCTATATATAGAGCTCTTCTATGAGGTCTAAGGAGGCTGGAATTTTGTGTAAAGCAAGGAGGTGCTGTTGGTTTACAGTTAGAGCTATTGGGTGATTGTTTTACTAGAGGTGAAGAGGAGAGTTCTTGCTGCTGGGGAGGTGCTGCTGGATTGGAGCCATCATTGGTTGTAACCTTCTCAGAACCCTGTTACTTCTATCAATAAAGTTTTGCATGTTCTCCTATATACTTGTATTGCATTGATGTATTGTATTTACTTTTATATTTGATTCACTCTAATCCATGCATCAGTTATGAGTACATGTATCTTGTAGTTTCCTCTCTTGTTTTGTGCAGGATCTGTGTGTAGCTGGACCGGCAAAGAGAGCAAGGAGCTGGGAACAAGAGACAAAGAGAGAGGATAAGGATCGACTAAGCGAAAGACACCAGGTTGGTTAATCTTTTCTTCCTTCTCTCTGTACTTTCATAAAGGAAAATATCAAAGCTTTACTTTCAGTTGTTGCTAAAGACTGTCACCTTTAGAGTAGGGATAGGGTCATCCGAGTCGGATACTTTTCCCCACAACAAACTGGCGACTCCGCTGGGGAGCCTAGTATCTTGTTGGTGTTTGTAGTATTTTGCTATTCATTTCTTGAAGAAAAGAGTACCAAATCGAAAAGCTTTTGACTATATCAAAAGCGAAGTAGAGGGACTGCTACTCTTGCTCATTTGCTGAGCAAATTCAAGATTTAAAGAGCTTATCTACGAAAGACTCTTTACTCTTTGTGATAGATCTTCGTCCTCTTGATCATCCCTTAGCCTGTACTTGACCTATAGCTTTTTATTTCAGCAAAAACAGTGCATTTTTGAGCTTTTTATGACCCGGAAAACTTTGTAGATGTAACTCTCGTGTCCCAGAGCAGGCTGTCCACAGGCAGTCTGCATTACAGCGCAGGTGCTCCCTTCGGGAACTGCGCTGAGAGTCAAACTGACAGACCAGAGCCTGCGCTGGTCCAGTTAGCCATTGTCTTTCTCAGTTTTCCCATTGTGTCTTGGCCCTGTTTTCACTGATTTTTTGCTGATTGCTTGCTGGTCATTGTATTTGCTGTAAACCATTCTCCTTGACATTATTCCGCCTCAGTTGTGTGATGAAACTGTGAATGTTCTTTTAGTATTTCTTGTTTCAGTTACAGTTTCCCATTGTGAAAAGCGAACCAGTATAGTTGTGACCTCTTAGATCCTGAACTGTAAAAGTGTCTTTGTGATCTTAAGAGCTAGTTTTATTACTGTTCATGGCTGTTTGAGTTTGTTTGTTTTTCATATTATGGTTTGAATTCATATATTTTTAGTGTTGAAACAAGTACCTGTAAGGTGTCTTTTCATTTTAGACGAAACTTGTTTGTTTACGCTTCAAATTGAATTCGAAAATTATACAACAATTTCCTTTTGTCTACATCAACATTAAGGGAAAAGAAAAGAAATACATGCATCTTGCATTTGCATTTTTGATAAGTTTGTGTGTCTGATCTAGGAGAAAGTGCATTAGTTTGTGCTTTGTGCTCTGTGTGGAAAGATATTGTTTTTCTCTCCCCTCAGTAGTTAGGATTTTCAAAGCTAAAAAGATTGTAAAAGCTTGCTTATCATTTTAGCTGCATTTAGGAATTTGTACCAATACATCTCGTGGTGATCCTGAAAGACAAACTGATAAACAAGATCAACTTAAAATATATTGAATGAATCTAAAAATGCATTGTAACATAACGCTCACAATAGAGGTCTAGGTAGAGACGTGTTCCGGCGTCGTTAAACGTAGTGACTGTCGATCTCTACGAAGGTGGGTGATTCCTCCTGAGGGACGATAGCACTAATACGGACTTGTGCTCCCGCGTACCGTCGCGTATATTGGGAGACCCCTATAGGCAATTATCCTTTATCCTTAGGAAGCCGTGTCGACCGCCCTACTGATCGCGATGCAGTGAACACAACATTCACGAAGATCGACCACCCGTACCGTAAAACGTATTCTGTGGTTTCGCGAAAGGTTTGGCACACCCTCTGCCTAGATCTCCAGAGCAGTTTCTTTTGGCCCTTTTCAAACTCTATAACTGAAAAGGTCCAACCGAACATTTGTCACTTCGGGCTCGTTAATACATCGAAGGCGACTAGAGTCATCTTTAGCTTTTTCTCGACTCTTAAAACATGAAAAAGCAAAGTTGTGTCTAAAAGCGTCTAATAAAATTCATTCAATACGGAAACATAATTCCCCTTTTTGTATTTTAGTTGATCAAGTAATCCGCAACCGTGGAGGAAAGTCAATTAAAACTCCGTCGTTCGGGGAGGCTTGCGAGTCAACCGTCTTTGTCTCCGGAACCGAGAGTAGTACGGACGAAGCGAACTCGCTGGACCAGGTCAAAATCTCCTTTTAAAGTTAGAACGGAAGTTCCAACAACATCTGAGATTCTGGTCACTCCCGATATTTCTGGAATCCCTGCCTCTATTGAAGAAGTTCAACAGCAACAGAAGGACAGTTGTACTGATCCTAGTCTGAAAACAAGTACTTGCGTAACTGAACCAGTTCCATCTGAAACCGGTCCACAGAGTCTTGTTGGTCAAACAACTGTCGCTGTCGAAGCAACCCCTTCTTCGGCACCAGAAATCTTTTACAGACCTGACGGTCTTCCTCTTCCTCCTGGTCTGATTGCAATAGAGGAAATCGTAGAGGACCAGCAAGCAAATACTCCAATTCACTTTGGAGTAAGTACCCCTCTTTTTCCTTCTGCATCAGAAGTTTGTCTATCGCCACCGGAAGTTCCTGAAGAATCGTTAGGAAGTTTATTGGATAGACTTAAAATGTCTGAACAACCGTCGACATCTAGGACTGTGCCAAATGACACAGCAATAGCAGAAGCTCCTGCTGTCACTCCAACGATGTTTGCCGGCATACCATCTGTCCCAACTAGTTCTCATCAACTAGAAGGAGTCCACCCAGGGACTATTATGACAACTTGGTCTGTTCCAGTTTGTTCTTCCGGTATAATACCCGGTAATTCTTATGTTGAAACTAGACAAATTGATCCCTTTGGGAATCAAGTTAGGCCATCCAGTCCTCAAAGGCAATCTATACCCTTGAGCTCCGGATTGTTACCGTATGGGGGGCAATATGCCCTTTCACTTCCTCTTCCGGGAGGATACCCATATGGCAGTTTTCAACCACATTCAAGTTTAGCTGAAGTAACGACGAGTGGTTGGGTACCTATGTTACCCCAACAACCAAGAGTTGTATATTCCATGCAACAATGTGTACCTATGTCTAGTATCCCGACGACGCCAGCAATTGTAACCGTGTCGCAAGTTCAGTCGATGCCTGTTGTATGTCAACCCCAAGTTGTAATGCAACAGCCAATTGACCCTGCAACACAACCACAATCGCCAACTGCCGGGACGACACAGATACAAACGGGAACCATAACCCCGCATCTTGGTCCGTCGGTTAGTGTCGCACAACAAAACATGGCTTCACAACCATGGATGGTGCAATACCAACAACCTCAGTTTCAACAGGTGTACCAGGGATCTGAGCAACAGATCTTTGCAAATAGTGGGCAACCCTATATTCAGAATGGGTTAAACCAACCACTTTACAGTGGCCAAGCCCACCAACCATATCAGTCATATCAACATCAGTTGCATTATGCTGGTATGCAAAGGCCTACTGCTCAGGCGATTCCATCGTACCCTGGGTACGCCTCGCCAAACCTGAATCAGCAGTTGCCATTCGTGGCGACCCTAGAATTACCAGATTTACATCGATTAACGAACGATCCAATCGCCTATGCCCATTGGTGGCCAGCGATTCCTCACAAACTTCCTTCGGACATTCCTAAATTCAATGGAAATCCTGGCGAAGACCCGTCGAATCATGTGATGACATTCCATCTGTGGTGTTCATCGAATACCTTGAATGATGATTCGATAAGGCTTCGTCTTTTCCAGAGGACATTGACTGGTCCGGCGGCCAAATGGTATATTGAATTACCTAGAGCCTCGTTCGACAATTTTAGTTCCCTAGCCACGACTTTCTTAACACACTTTCAGTTACCTATAAGGTACGAAACTGGAACAGAGATCTTGACCAATTTCAAGCAGACAACAGCCACACATATATCAGATCATATACATGAGTGGCGCCGTCGGCGCAGAATGGTAAAAACCTATGTTCCAGATCAGCTATTAGCTGAGTGGTTTATAAAGTCGCTTCTGCCTGCTATAACAGAAGATGTGGCCAAGGGAGGCGTCGTAACAGAGGAGCAAGTTATTGCTCGTGCTCAATATTTGGACTTAGTATATACTCAGTCGGGCACGCTCTATGATAAGATACCTGACGCCCCCAGACCAGAATTTTCAATCCCTCCTCCTCCCGGATCGAATAGTGACTCTCATGCCGGTGATGGCGTGATTGGAACTGCAAACACTAAGTCGACAAGGGATTCGAATAAGAAAGCCCGTAAGACTTCGAATCAAAAAGCAAATCAAGAGATTCTTGCTTCGGAGGTAAACGCTGTATCTACGGATAAAGACAAAAACTCCAATCAACCAGGAAGCAAGAAGAAACAAAACAAAGGGAAGAAGAAGAAACAAGGTGGGTCATCCCCTCAAAAAACTTCTTCAAACCCTCCTGGGCAAGGGAAACAATTTTATCCATGTCAAATATGCGATGAAAATCATTTGACAAATAACTGTCCGTTCAAAGCTGAGTTAAAGAGGTTCTTTAAAAGGTCCCAAACTTCAGCTGTGTTAACTGATCCATTTCCCGCCCCAGGTCAAAATATGGTTGATAGTGGAAATGCTTCCCCGTCTCAAGTGCTTATGTTGTCGGTTTCTAAGCAAAATGATGCTTTGATCTCGACAAGGAATAAAGATTATGGGAATCCGCCGGTGTCGAACGACAAAGGGAAAGATCAACCCAGTAGTTCGACAACAACTTCGGCAGAAGTTGTACCCCCCCTCACGCATGAATTAACAATAAAGCCACCTAAGGGAGTAGTACACAAGTCAACATTTAACCCTCGCGCCAGAGCGGCGCAACACTATAATATAGTGGAGGATTTGGCCCAATCGCCATCTGCTATGTCGACTCTTGAGGTACTGCAAAATTGTCCATCCCAAAGGCGGGCATTGTTATCAGCAATTGGTGGAGTGGATCCTAAAGATTCCAATCTTGTATCCTTTGATCACAAAGGATATGATCCTCAGTTACCAGCGCAACTAGCTTTCCTTATTCAAGTGAAAGCACTCAACAAAACTGTTCATAGAACGATTATTGATGAGGGAGCATCGACATGTATCATGTCGATGAGTTGCTGGAAAACTCTTGGATCTCCAACCTTGTCGCGATCTTCGACGACATTGAAAGCATTTGACGGTAGGACGTACACTCCGTACGGTATCCTAAATAACTTTAAGATTGAACTAGGAGGAAAAACAGTGGAAATTGATGTTGAAGTCATTGATGGCAATCTTGACTATAACATCCTACTGGGAAGACCATGGATATATGCCATGGCAGCTGTAGTGTCGACATATTTTAGGAAGATCGCATTCCCGTTTGAAGGAGGGATTACGGTCGTCGACCAACAGAATTTCCTCCCTAATGGTTCACAAGTTACTGGAAGCATTCCCCTGATCCATGGGAGCGACCATTCAATACAAGATATCGGAGTAGGCTTGCTAAAAGATCCCACAATGATGGGAACTTTCGCGTTGCCACCGCCGTTCCATGTAGGGAATATCCCGTTTGTAGCAACATGCAACATGGTATCTTCGTCAAAGGTCGCAGAAGACAAAGTCGTCATGGATTATCAAGTGGTTTTGCCACCTAGCCCTATTGAAATATTGTAGCAATCAATGTTTCAGGCATGGAAGGCGAGCCCAAATCAACGCTCGTCAAGCGTTTGGGTAGATAGGTCCGAAGAATATGGTACCCCATTAGACCCATGGTCAAAAGTTCATGGGACTGACGAAGGAATCTTACAATCATTAATGATTGAGGGGGCACCATGGAATGATCACCACCATCGTTCCCTTCTTCCAGAATGTGAAGAAGAAACTCATCACGACCTATATCACCCTTCAGTGTTTGAATTCCTAACAAATACTATAAATACGGTGGATTCAGAGAGAAACCTATCCAATATTGAAGAGACCATAGCCGTAAACATCTCGAAAAAATCTGATGTTGTAGAGAATATTCATGTCGGCAAAAGTTGTTCCCCTTCAGAACTGGAAATATATAGCGCTCTCTTTCGCGAATTTAGAGATGTCTTTGCATGGTCATATGATGAAATGCCAGGCATTGACTCGAGCATAGTTGAACATGAGATTAAAATGTATCCTGATGTCAAACCAGTAAGACAACGGCTTCGCCAGGTTCATCCAAAGAAAGCCGCTGCCATTAAGGCAGAAGTTGAAAAACTTCTCCATGCTGGATTCATCTACCCGGTTCCTCTAACCGATTGGGTATCGAATATTGTCCCTGTTATGAAAAAACAAGGGACGATAAGAGTGTGCGTCGACTATAGGGATGTAAACCAAGCTTGTCCAAAGGACAACTACCCTACACCCTTCATCGACCAGATAATTGATGAATGCGCCGGATGTGAAATCTTTTCCTTTATGGATGGATTTTCCGGGTATAATCAAATAAATATCCGCCCACAGGACCAGTCTAAGACTGCATTTATTTGTCCGTGGGGCACATTCGCTTATCGAAAATTACCCTTTGGTTTAAAGAACGCAGGGGCGACATTTCAGAGGGCAATGAATTATGCCTTCCATGACATCAAGAACATTGTTCAACCTTACCTCGACGATCTTCCGGCTCATTCGCGGAAGCGGACTGATCATCCGCGGCATTTGAGAGCAATATTTCTACGTTGCCGACATTACAAGATAAGACTCAATCCGCACAAGTGTGTATTTTGCGTTGGTTCTGGTCGTTTACTTGGCTTTGTGGTCTCTAAGGACGGGATTCGTCTCGACCCTTGTAAGGTTCAGGCAATCATTAATTTGCCTCCACCTTCAAATTTGCTTCAGATTCAGAAACTCCAAGGGAAAGCAAACTTTCTGAGGAGGTTCATTCCAAATTACGCAGAACTTGCCAAAGGTTATACTCGTCTTTTGAAAAAGGATGTACCTTTTGTCTGGGACCAGGTTGCGCAAGCTTCCTTTGACGCTCTGAAAGATTCTCTAGTAAGAGCATCATTAATGTACGCCCCGGACTATCAAAGAGATTTTAACCTGTATCTAGCTGCAGCAGATATGACCATTGCGATGGTCTTAGTGCAAGAAGTCGATGGAATAGAACATCCTATTTATTATTTAAGTAAAAACTTAAATGACACAGAAAGTAAATATTCCTATGTTGAAAAACTAGCGCTTGCTGCTGTTCAAGCGATTCAAAGGTTCCGACATTATGTCCTCTTTAGGAAAACTACCGTTCTGTCAGATTGCAATCCCATGACATATATACTGTCGCGACAGTTGCTTGGGGGCAAATATTCAAAATGGATAGCAATCCTTCAAGAGTTTAATTTAGATTTTGTAAAATCCAAATCGAAGAAAGCTCTAGTTTTCACGGAATTATTATGTGATCTCCCATCGTCGTCCAACGATGAAACATCAGAAGAGTCAATCGTGGATGAACATTTGTTTCTGATATCAGTAAGCGATGAGTGGTATGGAGACATCATTGTTTATCTCCAAACCCAAAAATTTAGGCCTAATACCTCACACTCGGAACGGAAACGTATACGATACCAATCTAAAGACTACATGATCGTCGGTGATACACTTTACCGTCGTGGTGTCGATACGGTTCTGAGGAGGTGCCTTACCCATGAGGAGGCCGAAAAAGCCCTGAATGATTGTCATTCAGGCGCGTGCGGGGGACATCAATCTGGATATGCAACAGCACAAAGAATCTTACGAGCAGGATATTTCTGGCCAACTATGTTTAAAGATTGCATAATAGCTGTCAGAAGTTGCCATGCATGTCAGATCTTTGATAGCAAAACCAGAAGACCGCCCGCACCCTTACAGCCGATAGTTGCTGTTGGGCCCTTCGCCAAGTGGGGCATCGATTTCATGCAATGTAACCCCACCTCGACCGGGGGGCATGGGTATATTATAGTCGCTGTTGACTATTTTACCAAATGGGCCGAGGCGATGCCTACATTGGATAACACTGGTGAAACAGCTGCCCTTTTCTTTTTTAATCATGTAGTCGCCAGGTTCGGCGTTCCGCAAGCTATAGTGACAGATCATGGATCGTATTTTCGCAATCACATGATGGTTGAATTAGCTGCCAAACTAGGGCTATCTCACGACAGCTCTACCCCATATTATCCACAAGCCAATGGACAAGTTGAGGCAATCAACAAGATCCTGAAGCGTATGTTGCAAAGGATGATCGGGGTTCACAAGAGAAGATGGCATCTAATCCTGTACTCAGCATTATGGGCTTACCGAACCTCGGTAAAAAACGCCACTGGGTTCACACCATTCCAATTGGTGTATGGCCTGGAGGCAGTATTACCGATCCAGTGCGAAATTTCGTCTCTTAAACTCGCAATTGACCTCCTCCCCGGAACCTCAGAAGAAGAAGCTCGTTTCTTGGAATTGATCCAGTTGGATGAAAACCGTCGTGACGCCGCTTTGGCGAACGAAGCCCATAAGAAACAAGTCAAAGCACAGTTCGACAAGAATGTCAAACCTCGCATCTTCTCTGAGGGTGACTTGGTTTTGCTTTACGACCAAGAATCCGACAAATTAGGAGCAGGAAAATTTCAGTCCTTGTGGATGGGTCCCTATATTGTTAAAAGGGTGTTAGCAAAAGGAGCCTACGAGTTAATGGATTATGACGGAATACCACTGGGGCAACCCCGTAACGGGTTGTACCTCAAGCGTTACTATGCCTAAATAGTAACCTGAGTGCTTTTGTTGTATTTTGTTTTCGCTAAAATGTTTGTTTCGGTTAAGTAATCCGCCCTTCTCATTTGTTGCAGATGTTGAATTATTCTGAGACATATGTGGGATATGCTGACGGAGCGAGTCGTAGTACGCGAAATTTGTCCTCCGCAGCCTGGGCCATTTTTGATCCAAGCGGCGAGTTAGTGAGTTTCAGAGGTGTGTGTATTGGGCGGTCAACGAACAATATCGCTGAATATAGCGCGTTGATTGAACTCCTCTCTGATACCATCGCTCATGGTATACGCCGACTAATTGTTAGGCTAGACTCACAACTTGTGATACTACAACTCACTGGTATATATTCAGTCCGCAATCCAGCTATTTATCGTATGTTTCTAAGGGTTAAGATTTTGGAAAGAGAGTTTGATTTAATTCAATACCAACATATTTCCAGAAACTTGAACACATTAACAGATTCATTAGCAAACTATGTATTAGATAGACATCTACAACATATATAAAAAGAGATGCATCGGTGCTATGCAAGTGGATCACAAATAAACCGAAATAAACTCCGAAAATCAAAATATATAAAGCTGTTTATAGTTTGTACATAATGTGCTGTAATCAAAACAAAATTGGTCATGCGACCTAGAACTCAAAAAGATGCTAGGGGGCACCCTAGCCTAGTGGTGCTCATGAAAGTACGTCACGATCTGTGCGATCATGCGCAAGAGACGAGTCCATCGTCTAGGCACGCCAATAGTGTGCCGCTGCAACTGTAAAGGTAACTCGTCAATCTGTACATCCGGAAGACCACGAGTAAGGCTCTCAACCTGCTCCTGCACAGCTGCAAGTATCTCAGTATCACCAAGGTCGCGAATAACAACTCTCCTAGCAGGCTCTGCTGCTGGGGCAGCAACTGGCTATCGTGGACGAACTACTGGACGAACAGGACCAACATCTGCATGCACCCAAGAGTTTGATCAGTTTTGAACAGTAACATCTTGAATAAAAACAATAAACAGTGATATGGTCAGAGATTTTACCAATAGCGCCCCATTGCTCGCCATCCGGAAGCACCAAGTCCGGATTACCTCGGTAGTCCATACCCACATATGGATACTCAGAAAATGCCATCTCCTGACGCTCGAAACACCTAAAGAAGGACTCAGTGAAAGTGATATGAGGTTGACCAGCATGCCGGGACATATGGTCAACCCACCTCTGCATGCGTGGCTCGGTCGAAGAAGGCAAATCAAGCATGATGTACTGAGGTTGCATCAATGGGATTTTCTCCAAGATAAAGGCAGTCAGAATAGAACCAAATCCAAAGTTCTTCAGCCCCCCGTCCTTTACCTTGGTCAATTGACTTTTCATCTGAACAAGTACTGCATCACACCAGTTAAACACTTTCGGTTGGAGACACTCCAAGGCGTGCTGCATATAAGATCTGTTGGCAACATGTAAAGCTGCGCTACCGGCCATCCTACCAATGGTAAACAGAATGGACCTGAGAGACCTGTCAGTGATGTCACGGATATTGATCTTGCCGTCTTTGCTCGGCTGTGAACCTTCCCGGCAATACTGACGAATGTAGTCCCTGGTGGAATTAGTCCCTCGGACCGTACCTGACAAAGAAATGGGGGCACCCCGCCTTGACAGCCCAGTCAAGAAGTACATGTCCTCTATGGTCAAGGGGATGGTTTTCCCCCTAATCTGGAATACTTGGTTAACAGGATCCCAAGCATCAAGCATATACTGCAGTAAAGAAATCTGTGCTCTCATGCTAGAGATACGGAAGAACTTCAGCAGGCCACAGTTCCGAAGCGCGTTCACCGTGACTGGGTCATGGAGTGCAACCATGTCCTCTGCTTCATGATCTCGTTCTCGCCATGTAAGGGACATTTTGTTCAAAGTTCCCTACAATCAAACAAGAGAATGAGTAAGTTCCTGATTTTGATGAAAATCTGGCGAAAAATCATCAAAAAACTCATGCAAGGTCAGCTTTTCTAGGTCCAACGCAGGCAGAGAGCCTTCCCCTTGCGCTGAGAATCAGTCTGCCATAAGGCTGTCTGAAATACAGCGCAATTTTCGAAAGGGGAACCTGCGCTGATGCCAGGGCGCCCTGATGAAACCCCTGGGGCCCAGAAACCCTGAAAAACATGCATGAAACTGAAAAAGGAAACCATGAAAGTGAAGGGCTAAGGTTTAGCTCCTACCTGGTCCAAACGGCGCTGAAAATCGTCCACAGAATCTCCCGGAATCAGCTGGTGAAAATCAAGGAAGAAGAGGCACCTCCAGAGCTCCAACAAGCAAAATGCAAATGAAATGGTAAATGAGAGGTAAAAACCCCTTTTTATGACTTTTTACACAGTTTAAAGTTAAATATTAGGGTTATAATCTCCTTTTCATGCAAATGTTGTCCATTTCTAACAAAGTTTGTTGCAGCAATTGAATGTGAAGTACTACATTTGAAAAGAGAAAAGCTAGTAAAAATAAAAAATCAAATTTGACCATGAATCGAGCAGTTTTACCACGGAATTTATGCTCGTTAAAAAATAGAAAAGTGTGAGCAAAAGTTTCCACCAGAGTTCAAGCTCATTTAAAAAATGAACCTATCTCGGTAAATAACCATTGCGATCGTAAATTTTATCAGCCTTAAAAGCCTTGGTCGTGTTTTCATCCATCACCTCCATTTCATTTGGCCGGTCGTTCACCCCCATATGTGTGTTTACCCATTTTGAGGAACAGCTGCAAAGAGTGATCTCACCTAGCGATCCTTGTGACACTACCGTGATTGGAGAATTCCAATTTGTACCTGGAATCTGCTGCTATCCCTGTTTATCACTCGTTCCTCAAAAGACGAGTCTTCTTTGAGCTCTTTTCACTGACTCGTAAAATATGAAAAGTTTGCTGAGTTTTGGCCTTCCAGCTCGTTAAACGACCGGAACGCTATCCCTCATTTAGACTTTAATCTTTTTGGACCTGAGGGATTATTACACAAAAAGATCGAGCGCTTGTCTTGTTCGGCTCGTTAAAAGTACCGAACACTCATCCCTTCTGTATTGTTTTATACTTTTTCGGACTTAAGGGATTAGATGACGAAAAAGGAATTATGGAGTTAACTTTCTGTACCTTTTCAGACTCTCTAAAAATGAAAAGGACCGAGTTTTCCTTGTCGTTAGACTCGTTAAAATGATTAAATAGCGACAAACTTGTCTTTAGACGAGAACGAGTTTCCCTATCGCTAGGCTCGTTAAATCATAGCGATGGGCTTGCCCGAAGGGCAGGTTATAGAACAAGCATATGTTATCCTCCTCAAGCTTGACAAAAATAAAGAGGTACTGGTCAGATATTACTGGGGAAAAATTGGGAGAACATCAAAGTTTAATGGTAGCAAGTCACTCTTGAACATGACACTTTTCCTCCGTACCACATCGGGTTGGGTTGTTTCATTCACCGGTCTCATCACCATGGTCCTCGCCAAACCATCCACATTTGGGGTAATGCTACCGATCCATCGCATCAGTGTCGTTATATGTTCAAGAGGGGTCATTATGAAAAGTGTCAACCGTGTCCCATCCACTACCGTACATTATCCTTCATCCATTCATGATCGCCACCCTGAATCATATGTCACAGTTTGTTTTCACCTCCACTAAAATCATTAGCTCCGTTCCGTGTCATTGATGTGGGATTCATTAAGGCCCTCCTTTGACGGATCGCTTCTTGTCGACTTCAGCTCATTATCCAAGAAGTAGATCTAGGAACAACCCCATCAATACTTTGAAGCTTGCATGCCTCAATGGCAAGTTTCTCACTTCCGGCGACAGGTATACATCAATGACCTTCGACCAGAAGATTTTGCGTGGCATTCGACGCCAAGTCCTTTATTCACGCCACGTGAATTGTACTGCAGTACCTTGAGGGTCATTATCATTATCGGTGATTCCTCTCGCGCTTGTTAACGGTTTTCATCATTGGCCGGTAATCAAGCGATGTCTTTCCATGTTCGACTTCAGCGAAATTCTCACATGGATCGACTTGTACTTAGAGTGAAGATCGAACGAGTTTGAAGACCCCGGATCTAGTTTCATCCATCCGGGCTGCGATATATATTCAGGAAATATAAAAACATTTGTCATGTACATCATTGCAGCAGATGATCATCCTACTCAAAGGATGATAATTTCAGCAGAAAATTATCAGTCTACCTTCAGACGATCGTTTGTCATATGTAACAAAATGTATTTATAAAAGTTGAGCATGGGAATGCCCGCCTCAGCTAGATCATGAAAATAGAATGAAAAATAATGTATTGTATTGTATTGTATTACAGGGCGCCTCCTCAGCACTGGAATGAACTTCGGACCCTCTAGATAAAGCATTTCACCCGATAAACGGCCTCATACTTTAGGGGGCAACTGTTATAGACATTTTTGTGCCTCGCGACATGGAGCATGAAATGTCAATAATTACAGGGATCCTCAGTCCCTAAACATGTTGTTCTTACCCCTAAAAGAACAAGGTCATCAAACAACAGCACTTCCAATCAGTTCTCCACCTGAAAACACTTCAAAACAGGCTAATTTTGGATCATGTCAGCTGCTCCACTGAGCATCTGCGCTGGAATGCAACTGCTCCTCCTTGTACCTGCGCTGGAAGTCAAATCTAATGAAGGCTACCTGCGCTGGGCGAGATTGGCCAAGTGGCACAGTCATTCTGCAAGGTGTCAACTGCCCAGGAAGCTTCCAAACTGACACTTGGTTCATGAGATTCGCCCTGTGATGAGTAAGAGGTACTTGATCACCATGTGTAAGCAAGGATCTCCAAGTGGACTCAAGAAATGAAGATTAACTGAAGAGGGAGAGGACACAAGGCAGCTTCATGTCAGTCTCAAGCTGACTCATCCTCTCTTCTTCTCTCCTATATATAGAGCTCTTCTATGAGGTCTAAGGAGGCTGGAATTTTGTGTAAAGCAAGGAGGTGCTGTTGGTTTACAGTTAGAGCTATTGGGTGATTGTTTTACTAGAGGTGAAGAGGAGAGTTCTTGCTGCTGGGGAGGTGCTGCTGGATTGGAGCCATCATTGGTTGTAACCTTCTCAGAACCCTGTTACTTCTATCAATAAAGTTTTGCATGTTCTCCTATATACTTGTATTGCATTGATGTATTGTATTTACTTGTATATTTGATTCACTCTAATCCATGCATCAGTTATGAGTACATGTATCTTGTAGTTTCCTCTCTTGTTTTGTGCAGGATCTGTGTGTAGCTGGACCGGCAAAGAGAGCAAGGAGCTGGGAACAAGAGATAAAGAGAGAGGATAAGGATCGACTAAGCGAAAGACACCAGGTTGGTTAATCTTTTCTTCCTTCTCTCTGTACTTTCATAAAGGAAAATATCAAAGCTTTACTTTCAGTTGTTGCTAAAGACTGTCACCTTTAGAGTAGGGATAGGGTCATCCGAGTCGGATACTTTTCCCCACAACAGGGGGAATCCATTGCGGAGGGTATAAGTTATTCTGCCAATATGGTGGAGTGTAAGGAAAATTTGGCCATCCGAATTGGCTTGTCTGATTCATCCATGGATTTGGAGAAGGAAACGGCTGTGATGACCAATTCGGGACTGGGGGTGTAGGTTGGTTTTGCCACATACCATATTGCTGAGCATTATACTGCGGAGGTTGGAAAGAAGAAGTTGGGTCCGAAAACATACCAGATTGCCTAGGTTGCCATTGGTGACGTTGGTTAACAAAGTATGCTGGTTCTGATTCTTCTTCTGCTTCCTTGTATACAGCCTTCAATCCAGGAAGTGAGGGGCAGCTCTCAGTAAGGTGGTCTTTCGTACAGATAGCACATGCTTGAACTGTATCTAGCGGACATTCCTTGTGGCTGTGTTTTCTTCTGCATCGGGGGCAGAAAATTGCCAGATTTTGCTCCGCCTCCATTTGCTTTTGTTTAGCCTGCACAATATCAAGCTGAGTAGTTAATGTCCCCAGAATATCAGTTTTAAAATTTTCTAATAAATTCCCTAGTTCTACACGTGTTACCCCTTCTGTTGATATTTTGTTGTCTTTAACAAACCTATCATATTCTGTTGATTTTATCCTTGTGGTGCCTCTTGAACTCCTGATGCATAAATTAATGATATCAGCAAAATTCTCTTGGTAAATATCCCCTTTTCCCATGATATTCAATGTTTCAATCCACTGCTCTTTCATTCCTCTAATCAATGCAGTTTTCAACACATTATCGGGCAGAGGTAGTGATGCATAGGGAGATCTCTGTAAATTATACTGGAAACGTTCTACGTATTCTTCCAAAGTTTCATTTGGTCTGGCCGTCATTTGGAAAATTTCATCTTTTAGCTCTCTCGATCTACAATAATCCTGATATTTTTTAAGAAAGGATTCTTTCATTTGCTCCCAGTTGTTTATGACTCCACCACCTAAACCCATGAACCATCTCAGAGCTGCTCCTTTTAAAGTGGAGGGGAACAGCTTTAATTTCTGGGGGTCAGTGGTGTAATCGTACCCTCTACATAGCACATCGAATTCAAATAAAAATGCATCGGGGTCTTCTGATGTAAGTCCATGAAACGTCGGGATGTGTTGAAGAGGTATTGCTTTCATGGGTGCATTTGCAGCAGAATCTACTATAGGATATTGCAATGTAGAAGTTTGAGCATTTGGCTGATTCTGCGCCATTGGATCAAATATGTGCCAATATCCTTCCGGAATTTCTAGGAGGGTATTCCTAGGTTGAGAAGGGACGACCTTGGGAGGAACTGTTTTAATGACACTTCCCTTGTCTGGGATCTCTGTCTGAGGGAATGGGGTGCCTTCAAGGTTAATTTTAGCCGCGCTTCCCCTGTCTGGGTTGTTTAACAATTGGATTATCCTAGAAGGAGACCTTGGTTCCTCTATTTCCCCTGTTTCCCCTTCTCCTTCACAAAGATTACTTAAATTCCCTTCTTGCAGCCGTTATGACACAGAATTTTCAATTTCTTGGAAGTCCTGTTCATCAGTCCGACTATGCACCTCAGCGTAGGCTCCAGATGGTGATGTTGTAGCCTGAAGGGAACTAGTAGGCTGCTTAGAATGAGTCTTTCTGAGGCCTACTGACGGCTGAGATTCGGTTTTCTTATAGATTTCGTCTATGAAGGTTGTTCGGCCAAGGGTCACTGGTCCTTTGGCTTTTTCAGGTTTGACTCAAGGTTTGATATTCTTTTCTAGCTTTTTCTGCTTAGTCATGCACTCTAAAAACTACTAAATCCTATTCAACCAACAATTCTGCTAAGAGAGCGGACGGTGGAGCAGGGCTTTTACATGCTCCGTACGTAGGTTCTTACCTTCCGTTTTTAAAATCCAACTCCCCCCTAGCAGCTTTGCGCACTACTCTGTAAAGGGCAAATGGCTATACTCCTTCCCCGGCAACGGCGCCAAAATGTAGAGCTGCAACTAGGGTCTCTCACACCGCTAATTATTCCACATTATTCCACATTAGGATTTAGTTTCCCTAAAGAAAGAAGGCAAAAGAAATAAAATGTTAGGGAAGCAAAAAGAAAATAAAGGCTTCAATTTTGAATAAAAAGAATAAATTCAAAGGCTAATAGTTTAAATGTGCCACATTATAAAGGTTAGGTTTTTATTAATTAATGATTAATTTCCTTAATAGGGATTAATTTTTGTTATAAACCTTTGATATTAGTCCTTATGATATATGGCGCATATGTATTGTTTAGGCCAAAGTCGCTAACAGATAAAATGTCTTGTCGACTTTCAATAAAAAGAACGCATCATTCAATGGTTGATCTACTACCCGCCTAGATCAACGGTGGGGAGTGACTTCGCACCCCCCTCGACCATTTCTCATTAATGCAAGGGGGGGGGGGGTCCGCAAAGTGGTTTCAATGGCGGACGCCCCAACCCTACATGTCACCACCTTATTACTCCACACCCCCCCTTCTCAAAACCATAAACAACTCGGTACCCGCCCCCACACACTGCTCGTCGTTTCCCTCCGCCAACGGTATTTCATCCCACGCCTTGACCTTTGTACCTTAAACAATCCCATGTTGCCACCTCACATACCCGTTGCCCAGTCATCCTATCTGTTGCCACCTCACATGCGTGCTACCCTTCTGTCATTTCCATTCTTATTCGTATATTTGCAACTCCACCCTATACATTAAAGCCACTACGGTCATAAATAAAATCATTACCCCATCCCTTCATGTTATAAATACACCTAAACCCGACTCTTTGTCACTCTCCTCTGACCCTTTACTATTATTTGCAAGTGAAATAGTTTTCTGTAGGACCTTTTCCTATTCGATCAATTTGTTACCAGAATCGCTCTTTCTTCTGTTTGTTAGCATGGCATCAAAAGGGAAAGCTAAAAAGAAGAGTACAGAGGAAAGTACTCCTACTACCAGCCAGCTTGATCTTGACCATGTTCCTCTTGTTGACTCACTTTTTTAAGATTGCAAAAGCCAAGTGCGAGTTCGATTTTCATGAACTGCAGTTATGGCTCAAAAAAAATACCTTGACTAGCAAGACCCAGTTAGATTTTGGGAATCACTATAACCTTTCTTCAGTTTCCCAAAAACACATGATTTCCCTGACCTAATTAACTGGTGCCAAGCCAAATATGACCCTATAAAAAGACCAGTGGTGGCTCAGAATTTCTCCATTTTGATCAACATCTCTTCTCAAACCATAAACCAGATTCTCTTAATCCCTCAATTAGAGTCTCTCAGCCATTTTTCACCAGCAACACTTATGGATTTGTACCATAAGTTAACCTTCCCAAAAAGAGTCTTTTTACCTGAGGATGCAGAATTACCAAAAAGCAACTCCCCCCTACTCATATTCCATGTTTCCCAAAGCCTCTAGACATTATACTTCTCTACTTTCCTACTTCTTAGGATATCCAGATGACCACTTTCTTGACCCTAAAATTCCCAGAAGCTTGATTGTAGTGCGCTTCCCAAATCATCTTGGCACGCTCGCTTGAAGGAACACAAAGGTGACCCAGGTGGCATAATAGGGCATACTAGATGTGAAAATATGGAACATGCTGACCCTCCAAGAGTGTCTGGTATGTGTGGCCAAATTCTGGGTCGCCTTTGTAGAGAAGTGGCCAATCAAAAGTCTCGTGCCCACAAGAGTTGAGCACGGTGGTTAATGCCATGATCGGTGGTCGACTGAGGCAATGTGCAACATTATTAGTGATGCCCTTCTTATACTTGATATTCAAATGGAACTATTGTAGGTATGTGGACCACTTCTGATGGTGATCATTCGGCAATTTCCCTTGGGTCTATATGAATTGCAGGGGTCGGTGGTCTGTGTAGAGCTGCAACTAGGGTCTCTCACACCGCTAATTATTCCACATTAATAATTCAATCCGGGAACGTTTTGTTATTGCAAGAAGTAGCTCAATCCGAGGCTATTTGTCCGAGTAATGCTTAGTAGTACAGGGTTGAGAAGATCAAAGGAAAATAGATGCTAAGCTGTAACTAAACTAACCTAAAAGATGGAGTCACACAAAGCAGTTGATCAGTCAAGGGTACGGAAACAATATCCCATCCCTTTAGAAACTGATTAAAGAAGGGAAATTAGAGCATGGACTTATAGTTCTGGGAGCTAAGCAGCGTCTTGCTGAGGCTCACTACAGCCTTAGGCCTTCTCTCACACCAAAGCAACAAAGGCAGATAAATAAATCAGCGGAAAGTAAAATGGAACAGCGAAATGGAAATGGGACAGCAATAAATGGAACAGCTAAAAAATGGAACATCAGTAATCAAATGGAACAGCAATAATCAAATGGAACAGCAGTAATCAAATGGAACAACAACCCTTAATGATTTACGAAACAACAACCATCACCCGTATGTACATGTTCTACATTAATATAGCAATCTGAGAGTATTGAATGATACAACTATGTTTCTAAACAGAATGACGCTACTCTCAAATCCCACGAATATTGTTGAACATAAATCCAATGACAGTAACGTTCATACCAGTACTCTGTTATAGAAATGGCTGAATAAAGATACAATCCGACCCTGTGTAAATCCAGTTATACAGTGCAGAATCTTTACATAGAGAAATCATTCATTCATTAAACATAACAGAGCATAGCGTATCATATAAAGAATTCATCAGACTGCTAAGTAATGAAGATAAACAAACCACACACAAATCACCATATAATGATACAAAAGCAAGTGTCCTTCGGAGCCGGGCCCTTAGCTGCCAATGGTACACTGCCTTAGATTACTCCAGACGCAGAGACGGAATAAACACCAAGTCTTTTATATTAATCACATCCACAAAAGTATAACAAAGTCAGGTCTCAGTGAGACTCAATGATTAAAGTTTGTTCTGGAACTGTAAAATTACAAAAACAATCCTCCCTTGCTTAATGATGCTGTGCCATTATATAACAGAAATGACAGAGATATCTAGATAATCAGAGATAAGTAAAGCAGCGATCCCTCAGGATCAAAGATCCTGAGGGATTCGCTAATCGTTCAATCTTTCTTGCGTTTGCCGAGCCAGTATCCCGCATTCTTTTCCTGGACTATTCAATTCCGATTTTGCTTGATCGTGTCTGCATCCGGTTCCCTATTGGAGGAACAGCAGTTATTTTTCCTCCGCTTCTCGCTTTTGGGCGGGAACACCTTGCTCGCATGTCTTCCTGCATAGAAAACGTCAATTATTAGCACTTGGGCTTCCTTTGTCTATTTTTGCACCTTTTATCAAAATCCTTTATCTTCTTCGAATTCCTCATGCAGAAAAGGTTACAATTATTATTGAAAAACCACTAGATTTCTAGTCAAAAGCATACCTTCCAGGTGCTCCACAGTCTGTGTGGATGCTATGGGGTAAAATACATGAGATGAAAACTACCCTCAAAGGCCTTCCCGGGACTTTCGATAGACTGTAAGATTATCTACAAAAGCTACCAGTTACACACATGTTCATCTATCAAACATAAATTGATAGGGTATGGAAATAGGACCTTTGGTTCCTTCTAGATTCGCTTGGGGATCTCCGTGCGGAAAGAAGAACTCCTTCTAAGCCGGGTCCAAGACAATTCCTACACAAAGGACAAAGCAAACCAATCATAGGATATGCTTCTGAAAACTAATGTAAGAATCCGTAACAAACATGTATTAATGTATAACTTAACTACTCAACTTGACAAGCATCAAAATGAACAAATAAATGGACAATATCACCGATACTTTGGAGTGGGGAACACAACTACAGTTCTATATTCAGAATGGAAGAGTGATTACAACAATCCGTTGTATCAGCCTTCCTTACCCCTTCTTCCTCTCTCTCTCTCTCTCTCCCTCTTTCAGCTAACTTCTTCAAGAATATGACAGTTCACAATAGCTCTATGGGCTATCCTTCCAAATGCTCTGACCCCTTTGCAATGGCCCTCTCGTTGCTTATGTAGCAATCAAATTAGGGCTGCCAAGCTCCATCTAGAGTTCATTAGGGTAAAAACCATGAACCTGCCTTGTTTACAAGCCTTTTCCCATTTTCCTTCATTCTCAGAATAGAATTTCTCCAAATATCTTGATTTTTGGAGTTTCCTTGCTTTTCTTGCACAAATTTAGGGATTTAATATCTAGATATTTATGAGCAGATTCATTGGCATGACCTTTTGAACATCACTTAATTTCACTAACGCTCCCCCTGGTCTAACAACATGAGTTAGCAAGGTGAATAACGCGCCTTTATGCTTGGTAACAAGCTTTATAAAGTAGGTTTTCAGTGTATAGAGAGCGTTAGTGTGGATTTTGGCCCTGCTGGTCATTGCTTAAGTCATCTTGTCTTTCACCTCTAAGTTGATTAGGAGGTGAATTTGTCCTATAACAGATGCCCCCTAAAGTATGAGATCAGAGACAGAGACAATGACCGAAATACTTTATGGAAAAACACTGTAATTTGCTGTCAAAATCTTTGTAGAGAGAGAGAAGTTTTGGGCGGCAAGGAAAACCTGATACAACAAAGATACATATATATAAACTGCTAAAATCATGTCTTGAGTTGGGCATTCCCATTCTCAGTAGCTATGTTAGATTAATTTTCTCATATGAGATATAACAATGCTGGCTGCCAATATGGCACAGGGTGGATCCAGTGTCATAAGAGATCATCCTGAAATAGCTGTCTCCAAAGAACAATATCCACAACTTGGGAGAGGAAACAAGGCTGAATGATGCAAGCCTCTACCCAAGGTCTTGATTCCCACTTCACCGAATAACATAGATCGATACATGTGATAAAATGTGTTGACGTCGAACATGCATGAAATCACCTGATTACCAGCCAATAATGGAGACTGTTAACGAATGCAAGGAAGGCCACCGATAATGGTGATGGTCCCCAAGATGCACAGCGCAAACTAGCAAGTGTGAAATATTTTTTGTCGTCGAACACTCATAGAATCTCTTAACCAGGATCCAATAATGAAAACCCGTGATCAAAACACAAGGTAACCTGCCACTAATGTCTACAAGCACCAAGGCGATGAATGTGTTTCTGGGTTATCTTCCTAGATAGAGTGTTGAAGTTGATAGGAAGAAACCTGTCGAAAGGTAGGCAATGACATGTCCTACAACAGTCGACACGAAACTAGACAAGAATGATTTTGTTTTTTGAAGAATCTTTTGAGCTTTTGGGCCTAAACAATGGAGGGAATGATGAAAGGATATGTAGGATCGGTTGATAGAGGAAACAAATGGGAACCCTTGAACAATAGAAGGCATGACAATGGTTTTAACTAGACAACACTAGACTCATGAACACTACAGAGTGTTTAAGATACGGAGATGCAATTACATCAGGGTATATAGGCTAAAAACTCATAGGTTGGTAGGGTTCATACTGAGAGGCTATCAAAATAAAGGTATATCTGAGGGAGTGCCATGTTCAAGGGAACATTTGTGCCAAACCATGCTTTCGAATACAGGATACAGTTGTATTGTCCACTTTCCCCGTCTGATTTTTTAATGAGTCTAGACGAGTAAACTCATAGAGTTTTTCATGTTTAAAGAGTCTAAAAATGATCGCAAAAAGAACGAATCTTTACCCTATCTGATTAGTTTAATGAGTCCAGACAGGCAAACTTGTCGACTTTTTCATGTTTTAAGAGTCTGAAAAGTATCATAAAAAGAACGACTTTATATCTTGTCTGTGTATTTAAAGAGTCCATACTAGACAACTCGGTGCTCTTTTCATATTTAGAGTCTAAAAAGATCGTAAAGAGAGACTCCATGGTGGTCCATTTGTCATAGTTTTTAACTGGATGCGACAAAAGGTTAATAGTATACCTAGATTGGTTACTTTTCCGTATTTTAATCTATTAAACCTGGATAAAGAGAAACCTTTTTTCAATAGATGTCGACCTCATTTTGTTCTGAGTACGAGGCGACAGACTAAACTCGTGTTTTGTCGTGATACTTTAACGAGCTGAGTAACAAAAACTTGAGATTTTTAATTTTTTAACGAGCAAGAAAAAGTACCTGAAAGAATGCTCGGGTCATCTTTAGCATGTTTAACGAGCAGCAAGACACAACTCGGGATTTTTTCAGTTTAAAGAGCAAGGAAAAAGTGCCTAAAAAGGATGCTCCGTTGGTATTTTTCAGTTTATGAGCTAGAAAAAGATCAAAAAAGAAGTGCTCAGAGAAACATTTGCATATATTTAATGAGTGCAAATGATGAAAAACTCGGATATTGTTATTATTTTTTAAAGAGCGATAAAATATCACAAAAAGTGCTTTGACCATCATTGCATATATTTAACGATTGCAAATGATGAAAACTTGGGGATGTTTATATTGTTTAAAGAGCGATAAAATATCCCTAACAATGCTCTATTGATTGCGTTATATCTGTTTAACGAGCCCTACTATAGAAAACTTGGAGATGTTTATATTTTTTAAAGAGCAATAAAATGTCTCCAAAAGTGCTCTATCTATCATTGCATATATTTAACGAGCGCAATGACAAAAGCTCAGGGATGTTTATATTTTTTAAAGAGCAATAAAATATCCCTAAATGTGCTCTAATTAGAATTGCATGCAGCTTTTACTACTTTTCATTCCTAAGAATTGACGGCATGCAAGACTCGTACCCAACACAGTTTTGGGTACGGTACTATCATAGTCTCATTTTTCCTTGAGAGGGTACCTAGCATGCGCCCATGGGTAAGCTTAGGTCCCTTTGATCCGAGGGAGCCAAGGTAGGGTCGCTGGTCATCACTTGATCCTCGCACAAGAGGAGGACCACTCCGGCACTTCTTTGACGAAGACTTCTTCCAGTGGCTCCATAGCCAGGTTGTGATTGTGGACGACTATGCTTATGAAGGCATGGACTTTACTGGCGACCCAGACTTGATGCTACTGCTCGGGACCAACTGGGGTCCTCAAGGTGACAATAATTTTGATAGTACTTAAGTATTTTTGTACTTTTGGATGTATATATAATGTTTTTAATGGTGAAATAAGAACTGACATGAAACTTTTATGCTTAACATAGATGTGGCACCAGTATGACCTTTAGGTGAACCTCGCTATGTGTGACGAGGTAGCTAACTACTTGCTGGAGGGGGCGATGCTGACAGTATCCACGAGGTTATGAGGAACCTAGAGGGTTTGACTATGGGTGTCCCCCCCTTCCTATGAGGGAGATTCCCGCTCATATGCAGTGACACACTGTTGGTGTACCTGAGCGGTTTCTGGTTCCTCTTCGGAGGGTAGCTAGAGCTGTTTTAGCTTTTCTGGAGCAATAGGCTCATTTTAGCAGGTGCTTTGGCGTAGCCATATGAGTGTTTGTAGCTGGGCTTTGTGCCATTTTGTACTTAAATCATCCAATTTTTGGAATATTTTGATGTAAAAAACTGGATTTTGATCTCTCTCTCTCTCTCTCTCTCTCTCTCTCTCTCTCTCTCTCTATATATATATATATATATATATATATATATATATATATATTTGGTATTTTGGTGGTGTAAATGTGTTTTTTAAATGTTTTTTGTGACAAATTTTTAACTTTAGTAAATGTTTTACTTCTCATGCATGCTACTATAACAAATGAGACAAATGTTAATCCAATACATAGTTAGCTAACAAATCAATGACTGTATTTAATTCTCAAGGAACATGCTCATATGTGATTATTTCAAATCTGCGTTCCAAGAGTCACACCCTTAGATAGTTACATAACAAGGCAGGATTACGGACATGATAATGGTTTTTCAATTGCATAATGACTAGCTAGGAGTCTAACCTGACCACTGGATTGGAGATGCCCCTTGATGACGCTTCCATGAGAAACGAAATGATGGACATGTACTCGGCAATATTGTTGGTAGCAGTACCAAGAAAGACCCCCCCAGAGCAAAATAGTTCTGACTCGGGTGTATAGATGACCCAAGCAGCTGATGCAAAGTGCCATGTGTGACGACTGGCACCATCCACGTATCCTACGTACGCTAAGGGCAATGATGACATCTGCATTGCGAGAAGAATGCATGAGACAAGTATTCCACTAAATAACAAAACAATCCAATCACATCAAAAAAGGTAAGCAAAACTTATGAATACATAAAATTACAAAGCACATGCCTAGTGCAATAATAGGCACAATACTTTTTCAGATAGATGCCGTATGTGGGCTCCTTCAGTGGGATTTTGTCCCAGTCTTGCAGTTCATATAACCCCAATGGGAGGACTTTCGTTATGACATAGGGACCTAGCCAAATGGGTCGAAGTGTGCATGCCTCCAAGAGATTATCTTTTGGATGATAGAGTGATACGAAATCGCCCTCTTAGAAAGAACAAAACCTAACCTCTTTTGCAAATTGGGTTTGTACCCACTCCTTGTGAGCTACGAGTGCCAAATCGCATCTCGATGGGTTTTATCCAACTGTTTGAGGTATAGTAGGCATTCTTCTTCAGCAATGGGGTTGAGCATGGGTTCAACGGCTATTTCAAGGGAAGGAATTGGCCACCCATTTTGTTTTTCCTTGTCGTAACGTTGGATCTCATGCGCAACAAATGAAGGGTTAAAGTCGGGAATTTCCTCATGAGACCAAACAAATTCATCATGGAATTCCTCATGTAGGCAGGTGGAGCTTGCAATTTCCTTGGGACTACAATCTGCTCTCATCTGGGTGTCTTCCATGGTGCCTTTCGTGATTGAAATATCTATGGGAATTGACCTAGAAGTGTTGTCCATATTTTCTTCCAACCCAAAAGTTTGGATGCTTGTATAGGGTGGGGAAATGATTTCGTTTGTGTCAGAGGATAGGACTTGAAGAGGCATCATGTCTGAATCAGTTGTCGGACCCCAAATGTACCAATCCTGCCAATGTTGCTCTCCAAAACTCATGATTTCTCGAACGGCTTTGTCTGTTGATGGGAGTTGATCGCATGGATCTAAAGGAGGAGTGGTTATGGGAAGCGGGGTAGTACTGTTAGCAATAGCCAACATGACCAGAGATGTGGATGTAGATTGAATGCTTTGGTAGGCCGATTCAGCTGGTGATAGCAGCATCTGGTCTCCAAATGTGTCAAGGTCTAAAGGTGCCTTTGGGATCCAGGGATTGGTCAGTTCATAAGGAATTGATGAAAGCATTGTTATAGACATTTTTTGGCGCTGCAACCCCAATCAAACATGTCCATAAACCAAGGACTCCTAAGTCCCTAAAAGTGTTGTTCCATCCCCTAAAAAACAAGGTAAGCTGATTACATCATCTCCCAGAAGTTCTCCATGAAAAACTACTCAGAACTGGTCAAGGCTGGACCATCTCACCTGCTCCATGGTCAAAGTGCGCTGCATCCCACGTAAATGCACACGGGAGGTGTGATGCATATTGGAAAGCCCTTCTATGGGGTGTGATGGGCGAGAGTGGACAAATGGCAGAGTCAATTTTCGAGGTGGAGGATCATGGAATCTTCCAGAAACTTCTCCTGTGACACTTGACTCTCTGCATTCACCCAGGGATGAGTAAGAGATCATCAATCTCCAAGTGGAATCAAGAACTATCAGAGAGAGGACACTAATCAAATCTCAGAAGATGACTCACTTCCATTGCAATCATCTATATATGGATCCCTCATCCCAGAGATCCAGGAGGCTGGAATTTTGTATCTTGTAAGGAAGTGCTATTGGTTTCTTGGTGTAACATCATAGTGTTTGGTGATCTAAGCTTTTCATGAGGTGAAGAAGGGCTTTCTTGCTGAGAGGATGATGCTAGGTCAGAACAATTGGTTGTAATCCTCTTTGCTATTCTTGATATTAATAAAGCTATTCAAGTTTTCCTCCACATCCTTGTATGATTGATGATATATGCATTTGTGTGGTCAATATATATCTGGTCCTATAATTTTTGTGATAGTAGATCTCTGTTCTTGGATAGTGTTATGATGCTTTGATTCCACAGGTTCTCTTTGAAGCTGGGTAGACGAGGAAGCGAGTGGCAAAGATCTATCAGAAGGGAGAGGAATCAAGCAAGGAACCAAGCGCAAGACAAAGGTTGGTCTCCTTTGTTCCCCTCTTATCTACTTCTCATAAAGGAAAACGAAGTAGTTTTAGTTTGTTTGTTTCTAAGATAGCTACCAGTCTTAGTGGGACTAGCAGCTCTGCATAGACACTAGATTTCCCGATAAAAAAATGGCGACTCTACTGGGGAACGAATAGATTGTTTGTTTGTCTATATTTGTTTGCTTTATAAACTTATAGATGGAGCCTGAAGTCAAGCCAGCTAGCCTTCGAACTGCATTTGATATGCAAGTGCAAAGTAGATCAATGTTGCTTCAGTCTATCTCCTGGTTTTTTTTATGAACTAAACAATCGATTTACAAACCCTCTAATTGCCCTTGTGGTGGCTCTAGTAACCTCCTTAGATCTACCCCTGTGATTTATTTACTGATTATCACTTGCTCGGCCTAAATCCATAAACTGTGCTGCAAATCATGATCAAGAACTAGATGAAAAGTCTCGCATTGTACCATCGCACCCTCTCTTCAAGGATATCAGTATGCATCGCACTTCCTGTGTGTTGTAGGTGGGATGCATACTGGAATCCCTGTGTAATAGGTGTGTTGATCAGAGAAGGCTAATTTTGCCTCCAGACCTTGGTTTTTCTTCACTCTTTTCAGCTCTATTCAGGAGTTTTGCTATCTGTAGTCAGTGTACCTCTGTTGGAAACCCCCTTCCTTACCATTATTCCACCTCCATTGTACAAAGAACTGTAAATGTTTTTATGTATTGTGAGCCATTTTCAGTTCTCTTTTAAAAAGAAGTAGCGTAATTGAACTGTCGTTTCTTGATTTGGAAGTGTCGCAAGTGTCGTTTTCAGTCATAGAAGAGAATCCAATTGTTCTTGATAGTTGATTACACTGTTACTCTTGTATTTGATTTGAATTAGTAGTTTTTCAAGTGTCAAAAGCAAGTTTTTAATTCTGTATCGCAAACTGTTGTCATTGTCTTCATTTTGTCTTGAAAAAAGCTTGTTAGTAATGTCGCTTTGAAAAATAATTCAGATTTGCGCTTAGCTTTCTTTTTATCATTCACACATTAAGAAGGCTAAAAACAAATACATGCATGTGCATTTGCATTTAGACTATTTGTTGGTTTGATTTAGGACAGTGCATATAGTGTGTGCTCTTTGCTCTATGTTGAAAGAATATCATCTCTCTTTCTTTAAGAGCTAGGATTTACATTGCAAAAAGAAGATTAAACGATTGTTTATCATCTTAGATTGCATTTTAGGAATTGTATATCTACATCGCACGGTGAACCTGAAAGGAAAATTTCTTAAACAAGATCAACTGTAAAATAAATTTAATGAATCTAAAAATGCTTTGGAACCTAACACACAACATTTAGAAGTCTAGGCTACAGATGTATTCCGGCGTCGTAAAGCCTGGTAACTGTTGTTTTCATTGCTGGTTGGGTGATTCCTCCACTTTGAGACGACATGTGCCAGTACGAGCTTGTGCTCTCACGTACCGTCGAGTATATATTGGGAGACCACAATAGTCTATATCATTTATCCATAGGAAGCCATGTCTGTCGCCCTATCGATCGCAATGCACTGAACACAACATTCGGGAAGATTGACTGCCATACCGTAAAATGTATTCTGCAGTTTTGCGATTGGTTTGGTAATCCCTCTGTCTAGACTTCCAGAGTAGTCTCTTTCATTCCTTTTCATACTCCTTAAAAGAAAACGTCCATTTGAGCACTTGCCACCTCAAACTCATTAAAAATAGAAGGCGACTAGAGTCATCTTTTGTTTTCTCTCGACTCTTAAAAATTGAAAAAAAAAGTTGTGTCAAAGCGTCTAAAATTTATTTTAATCAGAATAAACGCCACCTTTCCTACGTTGGTATTAGGTTGAGAAAAATGGAGTCCACCAACCAAGGATTTCCCCTTGGAGGAAATCCTAGTCCTTTCTCCTCTTGGGGAGATGTTGGTGCACCCCATATGCCCACATTGTCGCTTCCAGGATTGACAATCGGCCTGCCCTTATGGCTCTTTCGACCTCTGTCGTTCAGAACACCGTGATTCCTGAGCAATCAAGTAGGCAACTAGACGATACCAAAGCTACCCCCCAACCTTCTACTTCATTCGATTCTCCCTCTCCTCCTTCCTCTTCTCTTGATGAAGCCGGTAAAGCCAAAAATCAAGTAACTAAGAAGGAGAAGAAAGGGAAGGAGAAGAAAGAGAAGAAGAAGAAGGAGCCAAAGGCGAAAAGGGGCAACCAAGCATCATCTAGTGAAAATCCACACACTATATTGTCAAAGCCTAAATCTCCATGTGTCATTTGCAAAGGAGATCACTATCATCGAGATTGTACCTGCATCCCTCGGATCTTAAGGAACTGGTCTCCTTGTTTGCACAATCTAGTGTCAACAACCTCTGATGATCATGTTGAAAGTACACCGTCAACTAGTGAAAGCGAAATGTCGGGACAAAAAAAGAAAAGTAAATTCCCTTGTAAACTGTGTGAAGGTGATCACGCCATCCACCGTTGTCCCTTCTTAGACGAGGCTAAAAGAGTTTTGGACAACCGTCTGGTTTCACCGTTACGGCTTCCTCCTGGATATAAGAAACTCTTGCCAAGTCCATCACTAGCTGAAAATCTGACTGACATACCATTGTGATCGGTCGAAGCGTCTATCATTGAAGATAAACCATTTGAATTCATACCAGACGAAATTCAAAAGGTCGAGGTGGCAGTTGACCCAGTCTTGCCTTCGGAAGGTCCATCGTCAGATGATATAGTCACCGGAGAGAACAAGAATAACACCGTTCAAATTCTCTTCATAAACAAAGACTCCGATGAACATGGGGTTAGTCTACCCATTCCTTTACCGCAAGAAGGAAGTTCTTCAGAGTCATATCCGGCCGTCTATTTGGTCCCACCTCCAAGCAACCTAGTTGTTTCCTTCGATTGGAATCTACTAGGCAGACCCCATTTACTGGCTAGTGTACCATTTCGAATCATTACACAAATATACAGAATGGTCATGGCCGGTACCATCATAGATGAAGGGGCTTCTATGAGTATCCTTTCCTCAACTGCCTGGAAAGCGCTTGGTTCGCCATCGCTTTTGCCTGAGATGAGAAATCTAACAGGCTTTGACAAAGGAACTAATCGACGATTAGGGATTCTTTCCAATGTGCCAATAACATTGAGAAGGAAAACCGTTCACATGAATGTAATGGTAGTCCAAGGACCCCTAGATTATAATCTACTCCTGGGACACGACTATATTTATTGCATGGGAGCCATTGTCTCCTTGCTCTTTAGAGTAATGTGTTTTCCGCATGAAGGAAGAGTGGTCAAGCTCGTAGACCAACTTTCATTCCCCAGCTCGCACATAGCAAATAGTCAAATAACATCCCTAAATGGTATTTTCACGCAAGGAATGTTTCATTAATCTCCAGTCCGTCCACCTGATGAGCGCGAGTGATTCGGGAGGACATGACTGAAACCTAGGGGGCATGCACCCTGGTCTGCTTCGGCAAGAAAACTCTGGGTATAGGGTAGGTTTCCGCGAAGGATATATGACTGGTCCAATTCCCTTCCGTATAGGGAGAAGGGATTAGACTGGATAAGGTACCTCCGTTAAAAGGTAGGCCTTTCCCGACATAACAAATGTTTTGTCTACAAATTGAGGGGTAACCTAGGAACTCTACTTCGCTATACCTAGGGGCATGCAAACCTCTTGTGAGCAAGCGAGAAATGACCAACTAACGTTAACTCTATGATTCCACTAACTTCAACCGCCTAGGTCGGGTGAGTGGTCAAATTGACCATTCATCTTAGCAGGGGCCACTATGGCACTGACAAAGTAAAAGAAAAGTTTCCTACCTAACCTTGGTAGTGATCTTGGTAGTTAAGTAGAGGGGCGTAGTTGGTCGTTCCTAGCTTGCATGCGAGAGGCACCGGGGAAAAGCTTTTCGAGGTGAAAGCTCCATAAAAAATGGCATCTTAGATGAGACATCCTTATTATGCGACTAGCTCGAGTAGTTTTTATGTGGAGTTCAAGCTCGTTAAAAATTAAACATAAGTAGTGAGCAAATGTTTCCCCCAGAGTTTAAGCTCATTCATTAAAAAATGAACCAATTTCCAGTAAATAACCATCGTGAATGCATTATCATCAGCCTTTGAAGCCTTGGTTGTGTTCTCATCATCACCTCCACTCTGTATTGGCCGATCATTCATCTCCATTTGATTGTTTACCCTTTTTGAGGAACAGCTGCGAAGAGTGATCCTGTTAGCCATCCTTGTGACACTGCTATGATTGGAAAATTCCAAACCTTAGCTGGAATTAGCTGCTACCCGAATTTATCACTCGTTCCTCAAAAAACGAGTCTCCTTTAAGCTCTTTTCATCTGACTCGTAAAATATGAAAAGATTGCCAAGTAATTGGCCTCTCCAGCTCGTTAAAGTGACCATAAGTGCTATCCCTCCTTTAGATTTTAATCTTTTTGGACCTGAGGGATTATTACACAAAAAGATCGAGTGCTTGTTTTGTTCGGCTCGTTAAAATTACCGAAAATTCATCCCTTTTGTATTATTTTATACTTTTTCGGACTTAAGGGATTATATGACGAAAAAGGATTGTTAGATTTTTCTTTACATCCCTTTCAGTTTCGCTATCGCTAGGCTCGTTAAAACATAGAGATGGGTTTGCCCGAAGGGAAAATTATAGAACAAGCATATGTTATCCTCCTCAAGCTTGACAAAAATAAAGAGGTACTGGTCAGTAATGACTGGGGAAAAATTGGGAAGAAAACTTGAAGAAAATTTATTGGTAGCAAGTCGCTCTTGAACATGACACTTTCACTCCACATTCGAGTCGGATTGGGTTGTTCCGTTCACTGGTCATATCACCATTGGTCCATCACACCATCCACGTTTGGGGTTAACACTACCAATCCATCATGTCAGCATCACCGATATGTTCAAGAGAAGTCGCTCAGAGAATTCACCTATGTCTCATCCACTGCAATACATTTACGCTCCATTCTTTCATGACTGCCACCCTGAACCTTATATCATCAGATAGTTTTCACCTCCATTAAAATCATTTGATCCATTCCGTGTCGTAGATGTGGATTCATTAAGGCCCTCCTATGACGGATCGCTTCTTGTCGACATCAGCTCATTATCTAGGAAGTCAACCTAGGAACAACCCTTTCAGTACTTTGAAGCTTGCATGCCTCAATGGCAAGTTTCTCACTTCCGGTGACAGGTTTACATCAATGGCTTTCGACCGAAAGATTTTGCGTGGTGTTCGACACCAAGTCTCTTTTTCACACCACGTAAATTGTACTGTCATACCTTGAGGGTCATCATCATTATCGATGATTCCTCTCGCGCCTGTTAACATCTTACATCACTGGCTGGTAATCAGGTGATGTCTTTCCATGTTCAACTCCAAAACATCTCTCATATGGATTGACTTTTACTTTGAGTGAAGAACGAATGAGATTGAAGACCCCGGATCTAGTTTTAGCCATCTGGGCTGTGATATATATTCACGAAAATAAAGACATCAAATGTACATCATTGCTGCACAGATAATCATCCAATCTAAGGGATGATGAATCTACCAGAATCGTCAGTCTGCACTCAGACGATTGTCTGTCTTATGTACATGAAAATGAATTTATAAAGCTAAGCATGGGAATGCCCGCCTCAGCTAGATCATGAAAATATTATGAAGATAATGTATTGTATTATATCTTATTACAGGTCGCCTTCTAGCTCGAAACAACTTCGGATCCTCATGATAAAGCATTTCACCCGACATCAAAAGATTAATGACCTCATGCTTTAGGGGGCAACTGTTATAGACATTTTTGGGCACTGCAACCCCAAACAAAGATGTCCATAAACCAAGGACTCCTAAGTCCCTAAAAGTGTTGTTCCATCCCCTAAAAGAACAAGGTCACCTGATTACATCATCTTCCAAAAGTTCTCCATGAAAAACTACTCAGAAATGGTCAAGGCAGGACCATCTCACCTGCTCCATGGTCAAAGTGCGTTGCATCCCACATAAATGCACACGGGAGGTGCGATGCATACTGGAAAGCCCTTCTATGGGGTGCGATGGGCGAGAGTGGACAAATGGCAGAGTCAATTTGTGAGGTGGAGGATCATGGAATCTTCCAAAAAATTCTCCTGTGACACTTGCCTCTCTGCATTCACCCAGGGATGAGTAAGAGATCATCAATCTCCAAGTGGAATCAAGAACTATCAGAGGGAGGACACTAATCAAATCTCAGAAAAAAAATTGACCTCCCTTGCAATCATCTATATATGGATCCCTCATCCCAGAGATCCAGGAGGCTGGAATTTTGTATCTTGTAAGGAAGTGCTGCTGGTTTCTTGGTGTAACATCATAGTGTTGGGTGATCTAAGCTTTTCATGAGGTGAAGAAGGGCTTTCTTGCTGAGAGGATGACGATGGGTCAGAAAAATTGGCTGTAATCCTCTTTGCTATTCTTGATATTAATAAAGCTATTCAATTTTTCCTCCACATTCTTGTATGATTGATGATATATGAATTTGTGTGGTCAATATATATCTGGTCCTATATTGTTTGTGATAGTAGATCTCTGTTCTTGGATAGTGTTATGCTGCTTTGATTCCACAGGTGCTCTTTAAAGCTGGGTAGACGAGGAAGCGAGTGGCAAAGATCTATCAGAAGGGAGAGGAATCAAGCAAGGAACCAAGCGCAAGACAGAGGTTGGTCTCCTTTGTTCGCCTCTTATCTACTTCTCATAAAGGAAAACGAAAGTAGTTTTAGTTTGTTTGTTTCTAAGATAGCTACCAGTCTTAGTGGGACTAGTAGCTCTGCATAGACACTAGATTTCCCGATAACAAGCACGTTGACCGATTGTGGAACCTAGGGTGGCTGAAGAGGAAAACAACCCATCAGGGAGGAATCCTTCAATAGACCAATACCTATACTGACAAAACTATCGATTACACCTTCTAATAGGGGTACAAAACCACTTAGTAATGGTGAATAATCAGGGGTGTAGAAAGACAACTGATCCACTATAATGACCTTTCCATCCAATGGAAATAGGATGATACGAAAGACAGTGGATATGACAGCTATCATGGCATATGTCCAACTGTGACCTAGCAACAAATTATAGTCGAGTTATTTGTCAACGACTTCTATGTCCACCGTTATTGTTTTCCCAGTCAAAGTGATGGGAAAACTGGCTAAGTATTCTTTTGGGATAAAGGTGTGGCCGTCGAAAGATTTAAGGGAGTTCGATGGCGGGTATAGGGTTGGGGAACCCAGGGTGAGCCAACATGACGCAGGTTGAAGCACCTTCGTCGATGACAGTTCAGTGTATACCTTTACCTTTCGAAGTGATATGCACCCAAAATGCAAGCTGGTGGGAAAGGGCAGGTTTACACTTGTCCATGTCGAAAATAGCAAGCATAGAATCCGTAGGGTCAATACCCCTGATAGCCGAAAGTAAAGCTTTCCTTTGGTTGGGGAATGTTTGCAATATTTTGAGCGTTGACATGGCCGATGACACTTGCGCCAAGTCCTCTACGATGTTGTAGTGTTAGGCAGCACGTGCAGATGTGTTGTTTGTTGTGCATCGAAGTGCCCCCTTGGGGGGTTGAATTACAAAGTCCCCAACTAGCCTTTTGATATGCAGATTGTTGGGCGGCGATGGGTTTTGACCTGTGGATGGTTCTGCTGCCAGAGCGATAGGAGCTCCATAATATTTGGCTCTTGTGGCTAGTTCTACTGTTTCAAATGTGTAAATGGTAGAACTTCCTTCACCAGCTGAAGGATGTTGCAAACCGTCGCTGCCCCCTGACGTGGGTTGCAGTTGGTTGGCAATGAGATTTTGCTATTGTTGAGTAGGAAAAGGATTTCTAAGGACAGCAGGTGCCTTACCAGAATCTTTCTTGGCAAGGTAATCCGTGCATTCTTGAAGACGCGGACAACGCCAGGTTACGTGTTCTTCAAGACAGAGTTTGCATGAATAGTTGGTGCCTTTATCCTTTTTCGCATCAGTAGGCACAACGGCCTTCTGTTTCGGGTTGGGCTGCTTAGATGACTGCTCCTCAAAAGGAGTGGTCTTGTTCTTATTCTTCTTGTTCTTACCACTGGATTTCTGTGTAGACTACACAGAGTTAACCGCAGTGGCAGGAAGAGTAGTCGCTTTGGTAGAGTGGTCCACTGCCAACTTGGTGATGGAACCACTGAGTTGTTTTACAGCGACCCTAGAGGTTGCGCCGATGATCTTGTCAGCATGCGCTCAAGGGTGCTGAGTGGTGGGAGGATTGGGGTTACCAGGAGCATAGGGGATTATGTCGTAGAGAGTGCCAAACTGTGAACAAATAAAATCTAAGTGCTGGGCACAACGTATGGATTGGTCTTCTGTGACCGCACCACCTAGAGCGACATCTCTAGCGATTTGTGGGAGTAAAGACTTACAGAACCAGTCCATTAAGAGAAAATTAGGGATGGGAGCTTTGACTAACCTCTGCTTACGTCTCCATTCATGAATGTGATTGGAGATGTGGGTGGCGGTATCTTGATGAAATGAAGTAAGGAGCTTTGTCCCTATCTCATAGCGGATAGGTAACTGAAAGTGCTTTAGGAACTCCATCGCTAAAGCATCAAAGGTATTCACTGACGCGCATGGTAACTCAATATACCACTTTGTAGCATTTCTAGTGAGGGTGTGGGGAAAAAGACGTAACCGGACACTATCATCCACCATGGAGTTAGAAACACACCAGAGATGGTAGGTGGTGACATGAGTGCCCGGATCCTCCCCTTGTTTTCCGTCGAACTTAGGAATGTCCGTCAGTATTTTATGCGGGATCGGCGGCCATTGTAAGTTGTGGTAGATGGGGTCATTTGTCAACTTGTATAAGTCAAGAATATCCAATGTTGCCAAAAAAGGAAAATTGTTGGGTGCCCCCAACTCAGACCATGGTGATGACGGATGCCTTGAGGAGCTCTGTGCTCTATTACGAATATAATTCATAACAATTAGCTAAATAAAATTCATAAAAATTAGCTAAACAAAATAAATATAAATATTAAATAGGTTAAATAGTCATTAAATTAAGTGAAAAGGCATGTCTAAAAGACATGCCCATTCACGAAAGGTCACCTGCTGAGGTATAAAAGCAAGGTCATCATTGTACATTCAAATCATCTTATACATTTTATATAATAGTAGATTATTATTTTTAAATACCTTCTTTGTATTTTAACATTCAAGCTTACAAGCTATCAGTCCTCCATGCTTCAGCATAGTTTTTATGCTACAGTGGTATCAGAGCCATGGAAAACGATATAATCATGCGAGCCTTTGAACGTAGTTTGCCGCACAATGTGCGATTACGTTCATATCCTGATTACGTTGAACAGTTTAGTATTTCAAGAAACATTTCAACAATTAGAAAAATCATGTGCTAAAGTTTCAACATGTCTAAAGAATAGTCTTGTAGAAAAAGACAACGAAACTATGAATATAAATGATATGGACATTGAGAGTGAAAATGAGGAAGCTGAAAATGATATGGAAATGAAAGTTAATAATGAAGTTCTGGTGAAGATGTCTTATGATGAAAGTAACAAAAAAGAAGGCATGAAGTCCAAAAAAGGGCACGTTGAGGCCCCATTGATGGAAATTCCCACTAAGGATGCAAAAAGTTTATCTAAGCTGATTCCTATGAATCTTGTATCAAACGAGTCAAGGCTTTCTATAGAAAATGAAAAGGATTCAGTTATGTTAGCTTACCTATTTCTTGCACCTCTGTATTTGATGGGAAGCAAAAGTTCATGTTTACAATATGCTGCAGAATTGGCAAGGGAAGGCGCTCTAGTTTTGATGGGAACTTTGGTTGTAGAGATGTGTGCGACTTCTTGCTTGCCTCTTATATTGGCACCTAAATCAGATTTTGATGTTGAGGTAGGTGTACAGTTACTCAAGGATTTTTTACGATCTTGGAAACCTCAAGCAGCTAAATCACTACTATTACCTTCCATTCAGAAAATTTTACAAGGTGCAGAATCTTCTCACCTGAAGGTTGCTCTCATTCAAATTTCATTTATACAAGATCTATGGAAGTCCCTTGGGTTACAAGCCTATTTGGAAAAAATTCATCCAGTGGTTATCTCAAATCTATACATTTCTTCCAAGAAAAATACGGTAGCTGCAACATTAGTTCTGCTTGTGGGCTCTTGTGAAGAACTTGGTGTACCAATCACCATTAATCAAACTATAGTGCCACTAATGCAGTGCTTTGGACGAGGAAATGGAGTTGATGGACTTGAAACTTTGATTAGAAGTGGGGGTCATCTTGGAGAAAAAGTGATTATAAGACAAATGATGCCACTCTTACGAAGCATCATATTGTCTGGCATTGATTTTGCCAATGTGGATAAATCTGAACCTTTTCAAAGCTGGTACACCTCGGCCTTAATTGATGCCCTCAAAGTTCTTCATGGACTTGTTAGAATTCTGCCAAGTCTGGTTGTCCTTATTGAGTTGGTGCAGGAAGAAAATAATTTCCATGTAAAGTTGCTAATGCATGCTGGTTTAAATGAAAAATTGGTCCAGCACACTGTAAAGGCACTGCTTGCAATTTACCAGCACATTGGACCAGATCATACCACAGTACATGTATTACCACAGCTCAAATCATGTATTACTGGTCCTGCCACTCCCTATGGTGGTCCTAGTGGTTATGTAGTTTAGTACTCAAAACCACAGATGCCTCCGACTCCTGTTGAAGGAGGCTATGCAAACCCACCTGTGGCTGGATATGGCAGAAAACCTAGTTACGGAGCTGTTGTTCCACCTCCTGGTGGGTATGGTGCATCGAATTCCTATCCACCTCGTAATCCAACTCCTATGGTGTGTCTAATGCCTAGTTGTGCGTGGAGCAGCCAACCACCGTGAAAGGCCCGCTGTCGGGGCGTGGCTCAGGGCATGGAAGGGCTATCACAGGTGTTGACATACTACGCTATCGTCGAGCAGGTGTGGTCGTGGCTGATTTCAGGTGCAACCGTGGCTTATATAAAGGTCAACCATAGTGACTAGGAACAGGCAACGTCGCCCGTAACTCTCATTGCATATTATGAACCACATAAAAGCTCGTTAGGCCAACTAGGATACTACCTTGGCCATTATTTTAATGTAACAACCAAGCCTACAAGCTATAAGAAAAATCCCTTGTCACCTATTGATCACTCGATGTGTTGGGTAATAAAGGACTTATTTGAAGCATTGCAACCTTTCACAAAATAAAATTACCATTGCCATTTGCTTAGTCAAGTTGTTGTTGCGACATAAAACGTGATACTCCAGAAACATATCAAATCGGTTAATACATATTTGAGGATAAGAGGTTAAGAAAAATTTAAATGTGAGTGGAATCGAAACTATTTGGTGTAACTTTATATATATATATATATATATATATATATATATATATATATATATATATATATATATATATATATATATATATATAGATATAGATATATATATCCAAGAGGATATTATTGATGAGCTTCATGATGGAACGATGCCCAGATTATATACAGATACTAAGCGAAGAAAATTGACAGTATTAAAGCTTTGAGGACAAAGCTTCCGAAGGGAGAGGGTATGTTATGAATATAATTCATAACAATTAGCTAAATAAAATAAATATAAATATTAAATAATTAAATATTAAATAAGTTAAATAGTCATTAAATTAAGTGAAAAGGCATGTCTAAAAGACATGTCCATTCACGAAAGGTCACCTGCTGAGGTATCAAAGCAAGGTCCTCATTGTACATTCAAATCATCTTATACATTTTATATAATAATAAATTATTATTTTTAAATAGCTTCTATGTATTTTAACATTCAAGCTTACAAGCTATCAGTCCTCTGTGGTTCAGCACAGTTTTTATGCTACATACTCCTCCCATCGTTTAGTTCCCCATGGTGTACATGGGTTGCATGGTGTAGCAGTTGCTTTGCAGTACGATATTGTAGAGTAGATTTCCATGAGGATTTTGATACTGGGGTATGAAGTTTCCCCCAGTATAAGCAGTGCCTCCTTGACTCATATGAGTTTGTGAGTAGGTTGCCCCCATGGACTAGGTAGGAATCCCTTGTGGATTTCCAACCGACATAGAACTAACCATATGGCTTTGATTGATAGAGGGAACACTCATGTCAATCAGTGACTGTCCATGCATGCCTGAGAATGGCGGGAGAACTGTGGCATTCCCTGCTGGCATGTGCATATTGGGAATTGCCCTAGAAATCTGAATCTAGGGGTTGGAACTATACATTGGCAACCAACCTTGCTGTTGGTAAACTGGAACCGCGCCCATAGTGCCGCATTGAGTGTTATATGGAGCACTATATGTGGCACTAGTCGAAGGTATGCTTTGTGGCACCATAGGAGTGGAACTTGGCATCTGTTGGGTTCCACTTATAGAGGGTGTTATGTGAGTTGCAGTACCTGGGACAAATGGGATAGCGGGATTCCACATTACTGGTGTTGTGATGACCGTCGACTGGGGAAGTGGTAGAGGACCAACAGTGTCTCTCTAATTCCACAACTCTTGAGGAGTCGATTGAATAGATGGGAAAGTTCCACCTACTGAAGAAGGAAGTACAGGTACCATGGGAGAGATGATAGGATCCAACGGATTTGTAAGCGGAGTGTTAAAATGAGGAAGAAATCCTTTCGTGAAGAAATCCTCTGGCAGACTGGAATCGTCAGTCGTCCACACAGATCCCGTGTGCGATTTAGGAGACTGATTCCTAGAAGATGAGGAATCCGAGTCAGTGAAACTCGGTGGATCCTTCTTAAAAATCGTCTGGAGTGATGATGAGGGCCGAATGTAGCCACAGTGACTGTTAAGTTTTATCAAATAGATTTTAAGGTGATATTCTTTAAAGTCTCGAAAATAATAGCACTCAGGTACCTAAAAAGAAAAAATACACTACATATGTCAATCAGCAAATAGAGGGAAATTACCTCACCTGATAATCACCGATTACTAGAGATGAAACCCAGTCTCTCAATGAATAACATATAAGGATGATCAAATGTACGATTATGGTTACTTTTGAGCTTCGCTCGAACCTTAGATTGAGGGGCCAAGTACTCTCGTGAAGACAAGCACCCTCCCAAAAACTGAAGAAAAAGTAGATCCATCTGTTTGAGGTACCAAGACAGCCCATCCCAATCACCTTAGGTAAGTAACTAGAATTTTTGGCCACTATAGATACCTCAAATCACAGACATTACTAGCGGGGACATAGTCATAGACAGCACACTATGTGGGTAGGATACCTGAGTCCTCGACTCAGTTACGAAATCCCCGAAGGGACCCCCAATACACAGAATGCCCAAAGGAGTTGTAAGAGAAGGCGGGCTACCTTCAATTACAGTCCGATGTTGTCTCATATTTCACTCCGTTGTTAGTGGAGTGGTCCTAGTAATATGAGTGCAGAAGGATTTTTCACTCATTAACGACATTAGTTTTGATTTTCAACCTTGGCAAGTTCACTCACATGCTTATCCCAAGGTCCTAATCTAGCTAATGTTGGTTTGCTCAAAAAAGAGTAACTGATTGATTTTAATGTAAATTTTAGTGTACTTGATTATTTGTCTTCGGTAGGGGTGTTGACGTATGAATATGGTGAGACTCTTGACTCAATAAACCATGCAGAACAATGCTCTGATTTTTTTTTTTCAATTTTTTATGCAAACAAATCTTATTCTACACATGTATCTTTTCACATATTCATGGATTCGTTAGTGCATCTAAAGCCATTCAACACTTGCATAACTGAAAGTTTCTTTTCCCAATATTCCTCAACAACTGCTGAAAACCAAAATGAAGTAGCCTACAACTATTTCGACAAAAGGAACAATACAGTTTATCAACCTTTCTTTCAAAAAAAATTGTATTTTAAGAGAGAAAAAACTAAAGCATTTTCTTAAAAATAAATTTTCAAGACACCAAATTTGTTAACATGATACTGTTGCAGATCTTACTTTAGCCCTTGAGAAAAGTTCCCCCCCCTTTTGGTCCACATAATCTTCTAGAAAACATGGAAATGGGTAACTAACGTTCTATCTCCTTGTAAATAGAGAGTTAGTTTGGCCACTAATGCTCCTTGTGCACAGTGAGAGAGCTTTATAAATCCCTGTGTAGACTAGAAACCCGCGTTAGTGAGGGAAATAGCTCAAACAAATGGTATTTAGGATCAGTTTCTGAGGAGAATGCAACTTTGCAGGATGCAACAAGATAGATGGTGGATCAGAAAAGGATTTGAAGAAGTGGGAAGCTCTTAGAAGAAAGAGAAGATCTGAGAGGAGTCCGAGTAATCGATAACTAGATGTATAGTCCCTAGTAGAGTCACCAATTCTGCTATGGGGTAAAATGCACAGGAAGAAAACTACCTTCAAAGGCCTTCCCGGGACCTTCAACAAACTGTACGATTATCTGCAAAAGCTACCAATTACACACATGTTCATCTATCAAACATAAATTGATAAGGTATGGAAAGAGGATTACCTTCAGTTCCTTCTAGATTTGCTTGGGGATCTCCGTGTGGAAAGAAGAACTCCTTCTAAGCCGACTCCAAGACAATTCCTACACAAAGGACAAAGCAAACCAATCACTGTATACGCTTCTGAAAACTAATGTAACAATCCGTAACAAACATGTATTAATGTATAACTTAACTACTCAACTCGACAAGCATCATAATGAACAAATAAATGAACAATATCACCGACACTTTGGAGTAGGGAACACAACTGTAGTTCTATATTCATAATCGAAGTGTGATTACAACAATCCATTGTATCAGCCTTCCTTACCCCTTCTTCCTCTCTCTCTCTCCCTCTTTCAGCTAACTTCTTCAAGAATATGACAATTCACAACAACTCTATGGGCTATCCTTCCAAATTCTCTGACCCCTTTGCAATGGCCCTCTCGTTGCTTATGTAGCAATCAAATTAGGGCTGCCAAGCTCCATCTAGAGTTCATTAGGGTAAAAACCATGAACCTGCCCTGTTTACAAGCTTTTTCCCCTTTGCCTTCATTCTCAAAATAGAATTTCTCCAAATATCTTGATTTTTGGAGTTTCCTTGCTTTTCTTGCACAAATTTAGGGATTTAATATCTAGATATTTATGAGCAAGATCATTGGCATGACCTTCTGAACATCACTTAAGTTCACTAACGCTCCCCCTAGTCTAATAACATGAGTTAGTAGGGTGACTAACGTTCCTTTATGCTTGGTAACAAGCTTTATAAAGCAAGTGTCAGTGTATAGAGAGTGTTATTGTGGATTTTGGGCCTGCAATTGTGGTCATTGCTTCAGTCATCTTGTCTTTCACCTCTGAATTGATTAGGAGGTCAATTTTTCCTATAATAGTGGATGACCATTTCCTTCCCTAAAATATAATGCTTCCATTGTCGACAGGCCTGCACAATGGAATACATCTCTTTGTCATAAGCGAGATACTTCTAGACTATGTCTGAAAGAGTTTCACTGTGATATGCCACTGGATGCCTGTGTTGAGTAAGGACTGCCCCAATAGCATAGACAAAGGCATATGTCTTGACCTCAAATGGTTGTTGCAAGTCTAGTAATGTGAGCACTGGTGCCGAGTAAAGGCGATCTTTCAGCTCTATGAATGCCTTCTAATGAGATTTAGACCAAAAGAATTTTGCTTTCGCTCCTCCCTTGGTGCCTTGACTTAAGGGCCAAGTGATATGAAAAAATCCCAACATGAACCTGCAGTAGAAGTTGGAAAGAGCTAGAAAGCTGCAGAGCTCTATCAGAGTGGTTGGAGATGGCCAATCCTGAATGACTTGGATCTTGGATGGATCCACATGCACCCCCTGTTCATCAATAATGTATCCCAAATACTGAACCTGGGTCATGCCAAAAGTGCATTTCTCCAAATTGGCACATAACTTGTGTTGCCACAGTGTTTAGAGAACCTGTTGGATGTGGTGGAGGTGCTCTTCACAATTCTGGCTGAAGATCAGGATGTTATCCAAGTATACCACTACAAATGAGTTGGTGAATGGCTGCAAGATGTCGTCCAAGTATACCACTACAAATGAGTTGGTGAATGGCCGCAAGATGTCATCCATTGGCCTCATGAAGGTTACAAGAGCATTCATCAATCTGAAAGGCATAACCAACCATTCGAAAAGGCCCTCCTTGGATTTGAAAGCAGTCTTCCACACATCGGAGGGTTCGATTGGTACATGGTGATATCTTGACTTCAAATCGATCTTTTTGAAATATTTTCCCCCATTCAGTTGGTCCAAGAGGTCATCAATCTGTGGGATCGGGTACCCATTACGGAAAGTGATCTTGTTTAGTGCCCGATAGTCAATACAAAGTCTCCAAGTCCCATCCTTCTTCTGTACCAACACGATCGGGCTCCCACAGGGCGATGAACTCGGACGGATGTGATCTTTCCGCAGCAGCTCTTGAATCTGCCTCTTGATTTCATCATTCTCCATAACAGAGCACTGATAGATTGCCCCATTGGGCAGCGGTGCACCTGGGATCAGATCAATGGGGTGCTTGACCTGACAGTGTAGACAAACCCCTGCAGGGGAGGTGAATATGTCCTCATACTCCTTCACGACCTTGTCTATTTGTAGTTTTCGTGCGGAGGGGCCCTGTTTGGAGGTCATGGCCACTGTCTTCTTCTTTCCTTGAGGGCGTATCATTAGGAAAGCAAATTTCCCAGTTTTGGAAATGAGCTTACTATATTGTTTTGCAGTAACCAAAGAGATGGCGGTAGGCAGTGCTACCTTCAGTATCATGTACAACTTATTTTCGAAAGTAACAATAACAGCATGGGACCTTGATTCATACACAACACGTCGCTTCCACAAATATGGTTGTCCTAATAATATATCACAAACTTCAAGGGGAGCAATGTCACACAATACCTCATTCGTGAAGGGCTTGATGTTGTATGGAAGGCAACATTGCTAGCTCATGTGAAGATCCCATCCTTGGTGAAGCCACCGAATGGTGTATGGTTGTGGATGTGCTATGGTCAGTAAGCCCAGCCGCTTCATGACCTCTACTGAAATGAGGTTCTTTTAGCTTCCGTTGTTGACAATGAACTGTAGCCGGGAGCCCTTTACCCACATCTAGGAGTGGAAGAGACGCTCCTCCTCCTCTAGATCTTCAGGTCCCTCCTTTTGGATCTTTATGATGGCAACGGTGGTGTTGGGCTCCGCATCGATAATTTGCTTCCCTTTGTCATTCCCCTTGTTGGGTACTGATTTAGAGTTAGAACATGAATCTGATTCTAAAACCTTTAGCTCAGCCACCAGTGACTACTTGGCCCAACACTCACTTGTGTTGTGAGTGGACCTCTTATGGAATTCACACCACTTTCCCGTGTCCTTTTTCAGCTTCACAGTGTTGTTCTTTGCTTGCAGCTTTGACGGGTTGTCTTGGGCTGCCCTACCTTGGATTTATCCTTTGTTCTACAGTTTGGGGGCACCTTTCCCTTGCTTCGGATTCGCAAATCCAAAGTCTCGCTTCTTTTGTTTAAACTTTTGCTTGACCCTGATGGCATATCAGTATGTTGTGCTAAGTGAGGAGATGTTCAAGAATTCTATTTCTTCTTGAATGTACTTGTGTAGGTAGCCACGGTATTTGAGTATCAAATGTTGCTCTGAATCCTTGATACCCAACTTTGTGTGAAGGGTATGGAAAATATTGGTAAACTTCGGCACATCTTGGTCCCTTCCCTACCGCAGCGCGGTCCACTTTATGTATTGATCCTCATAGCTTCTGACAGGGTAGTACTTCTCCTTGATGGCATCTCGGAATGAATTCCAAGTGGGTGCGGCCAAAAATAGTGAGCCTATATTTTCATCCTTCTACTTGCAGTAGGTTTCCCACCAGTCCTTGACGTGGGGGGCTTCTTTGAGAAGAGCGAAAATAATCTTTTCCCGATTGGAAAAATCATGAACAGAAAAATAGCCCTCTAGTAGATTTAACCATTTATCGATGGCATCTATGTCTATTTGACCCTCGAATATGGGGATTTCAAAGTTAACTTGTACCTTAAATGGTGTGGCATTTCTGGAGTAGCTGTTGGAAGCCAATGCATCGCCCCTGGGTAGTCGCTAAAGTATCTGGGCAACGTTGTCCATCATCGCATTCCTTTGTCACTCGAGGGCTTCTTCGAGCAATATTTTGATAGGATCTCCTACCCCCTCATCTTTCTTTTCATCCACCATGGGAGGCCATCAGGATTTGCGAGGCTAGTCTTGCAAAGGTTTGACCAGTTCAAGCTCTAACTCCTTATATCCCAACCTCGATGGGGACATTCAAAGAAAAACAGAGAAAAAGCATACTGCTCTGATACCACTGATCCGGATTTAAACAAGAATGCAACAAAATATAGAGATAACCATATACATAAATATGTAGCGGAAATTACACTTCATTTCATTAATATAAAATACTGAAATATTCTTACAAACAGAAATGGAAATAAACCAGCTAGGGTGATGGTAGCTTATCTCTAAGAAGAGATGTGGTGGCTACATTCCTCTGAACTGTGTTACAATGACGCTTGAAGGCCTATTTATTGTTAAGAAATAATGGAAAACCCTAAACATCCAAAAACCTAACCCTAGAGGATGAAACGCCAAACTATGGGCCCGTTTGGGTAAATTGGTACATCAACTTCCCAGGGTCGTAACTTTGGCATACGATCTCCGTTTGACGTGCACAATATCTCGTTAGAAAGATCTATCTGAGAAATACAACTTTGGGAAGAGAAACATTGGTTCATGCACCCATGTTGCTCCAAGTTTTCCCAAAAAATGTCATTTAGGGCCTCAAAATGGCTCCGAAAGTTTAGGACCCGAAAAACTACTAAAAATATCAAATTGTGCTACAATTAAGGAAACTAAAAAGTTGAAAGAAACAATGGTGGGGGTCCAAGTGGACTTGGCGGGTGACCACCAATATCCACCTAGATCATTGGCAACACGTTGAAGCCCCATATATATTGTACTTTATTTATTGTAAATATTATATTAATAAAATTATTTATTCCTATTGTTCATTTTGTTTTCTAAATATAATTGATTTAACTGGTAAAAGTAACAATTGAAAAGAAATATTGATTCATGCCCCCTCTCAATATTTCCAACAATTGGTATTAGATGTAGTACCTTCACTCAAAGCCTAACAGCTTGAAGGTTGATCAATTAGAACACAAATGGAAAAGCCAAGGAAGAAAGTCTCCAATCCTCCGAAAGACGTGTCTCCCTCAATCACCGAATTTGAAATCAATCAATTTGTAAAGGCTCCATCGTTCAATGGAAACTTTGACATATGGGAAGCAAGAATGAGGAACTTCTTAAAGATTCAAAGCATTGAAGTATGCAAATGAGTGATTGTTGATAGCATGATGGATGAAGAATCCAAGGAGTACAATGAAAAATAAAGGAAGGAAATATTGAATGGGTTACCAGATTCTATAAAGGACAATTTAGAAAAGTGTTTGTCAGCAAAGGCTATATGGGACAAACTTCATGACCTTCACTCAAAAGGAGCATTGACCATGACCAATAATCAAGACGATGATGAAAAGCAAGAAGGAAATCCATAACCCATCATGGAAGTTGAAAATAAGAATGATGACATCAAAGACAAAGAAGTTCTAGAAGATGAAGAGAATGAAAAATATTTCGAAGAAGATCTCCTCACTAAACTTATGGCTGCCATGGAAGAAATTATCTATTTGAAAAGGAAAATGAAGAACTTAAGAAGAAAGGACTAGATTGTGACCAAGACCAAAGAAGGAAGGAAGTTGACCTTGTCAAGATTCAAGTGCAAGAAAGAGATAAAAATATTGCCAAGCTTAAGAATAAATTTCATCAAAACAAAAGAAAGCATAATGAGGAAGTCATATCCATGAAAAATTAATTGGATAAGGAAAAGAAACAAGAAGATAAATTGTCAAGCCACCATGAACAAAGGCATAAAAGATTGAACAAACTTGAAGTAAAGATTGGTCAATACAAGGAATAGATCTCCTCTCTTAAATCTCAATTAGAAGAAGCAAGAAAGATAATACAAGGAACTGAGAAGAAAATGGAGAGTAGTCTAGCTAAGGAAAATGAAGAAATCTTCGGAATGAAATTAGATATCATCTTCCTTAAAATAGAAGAAAATGAAGCAACTTGTATCAAGGAAGAGATTCAGAAACAACTTGCTAAGAAGAATAATGATTGCGAAATATTGGAAGAAGAGATTGTCTCCCTAAGAAAAAATCTTGAAGGGATGGAATTGTTTTTGAAGGTCTACAAAGCCTTGGATGAAATGCTCAGCCATCAAAGATCCATTTCATAAATCAAGTCTTGTTTATGAAGGAGAATCCTCAAGCAAGAATGATAATGCTTCAAAAAAAAGGATGTGAGGAAGCTAGAAAGAAATATTAATGCTCCCAGTTCCAGCAAAGGCAAGGATAAGAGTCAAGGTGACAATGATGGAAGTCCTATTCGAAGAAGAAATGTAGATGATGTCAAGAATGCAAGAAGAAATGGTTATAATCAAAGGATCTCAAGGCAGAAAGACTTCAAAATTACATCAAGGAAACCTTCTTCTCCCAGGTACCAAAGTATATTTCTTGGTTATTGTTATTCTTGTACAAACTTTGGACACATGGAAAAATATTGTAGAGCTTATCACAAAGACAGAAATAATGGTCCTCGACAATATTCGAAAAGAAATTTTGCAGGAAGAAACCATGAATTCTTATTCATGAACAACATAGAATGCTTAGGCTATCATTACATTGGTCATATGGCACGTGATTGTAACTTAAGTTGGGTTCCTACACAAGCTAGAACCATGCCAAAAAAGAAATTTAATCAAGTATGGAGAAGAAAGAAAATAGAATCCAAAAATCTCCTTAACTCTCCAGCCAACAACACATGTTGTTGACTTGATGAAGATATCCTTGATAGTTCAAGTGTTTGATGATGGGATTCTACCAAAAAGAGCCCATGCATATAGTTAGGGGGAGCTTGTGATTCTTGATCATTATTGCAGAAGTTATCAGTGAAAGGGTCCTTATGAAATCCTTGATGAGCTATATTAACAATCATTCTTTGATAGATCATTTCTTAATAACACTCCTTTTAAAGCACACAATCTCTTATCTATCTAATGGACCGTTGTTAAAAATATTTTCCACTTGATTTCTAAACAAAAATTGGAGCAGTAGAAGGCCATCTAATTCTAATAAGAAAATCAACTATATAGAAGTTGAATATTTCGACTCAAGGATTTGATGTGAGAACAGGTAAATTATGGACACAAATAGAGGAAACCTTCAAACAAACATATACATCTGGGAATGAAGCTTGAAGCAAGAGTAGTTGGCAACATATAACAAATTGAAGCATTGCAAAAATCTGCCAATCAGTAAAAAGAATTCAAAAGACAATCACAGATTGGATGTCAAATCTGCTAGTAGAAATAACTTGCAGAAAATTTTACTAGAACACAAGGAAAAATGGCTCATCAAAAGTACTATAGAAAGAAGAATGTTGTGCTGTCGAATATAGCTCAACAACTTAAGGAGAAGCAAAAAGATATAAAGGAATGCTGATTTGAAGAAATATAGTGAGAATGACAATTTCAATGACATTTTCTCTTGATTCAGACTATGAAGGCCTCTTAATTCTGACTGTGGAGATAACATAATACAGTGTAGAAGTGTAAAAACTTGGACTTGGACATATGGTGTATGACTATTTGGAGTCTGTTCTGAAGCATTGAAGTGGATCATCTTTAAGCATTGTTGAAGCCATGATGAAAAATTTATGAGACATGAAGATGGGGGTTGTTGCTTTAGCGTCACACTAAACTGATTCTTAAGATGTCACATGACAAGGGGAGCAGTTTGACAAGGGGAGAAGTTCGACAAGGGGAGTTCTTGTGCACTCGTTTTCCATTGATGTCAAAGGGGGAGAGAAGAAGAATATTTCCACCAATGACAAAGGGGGAAATTGTTGATCTAGATTGTCATTGATGTCAATACGGAAATATTTTGGGATACCAAATGATGATGTGAAGACAAGGAGAAGCAGTGAAGAAACAGGAGAAAGAAACCAAGGAGGAGAGCCATCAAGGAAGTCAAAGAGTAAGAGGAAGAAGTTCATTGAAAGGAGCAAAGAGGAACACGCAGTAGAAAAGGAAAAAACTAAGAAACAAAGAGGAACACGCAACAGAGGAGCATAAACAGTGTTAACAGAGGAGTTAATAGCAATATTGAAGAAATAATCGAAGGGAGTATTAAACCATGGAAATCTGTTAAAATCCCCAACACATGTAATAAAACATATTGGAGAATTTATATCGACGACTTTACCAGCGGTCTATTATGTCCCACTACCAAAAACCTCTGATGTGCGATATGTGGTATGGACCCGATAGGACTATCAAAACATGTTTAATGTAATACCATGTTTGCCAGTATCAAAAGTTACGTATCGCAAGTCATAAATGTCACCACCCAAAACCTGTGATTGCGATACCATTACGGACCCGCTACACCATTGCAATACAACTCAATAAGAATATTGCATCCATCACATAATCGCAACTATAAAGTTTAATATGGATCACAGCCCCAAATCTACCGATTGTGATATGTGTATTTTGGACCCGCCAGACCATTAAATACTCCTTATAGAAATATCACATTCATCGCATCAGAAGTTTCATACCGCAAGTCTTAAAAGGGTTGTCACCGCGTAAAACCCTAATTGTGATATTACTATAGACCCAATGGCTCCATTATAACACGCCCTAAGAAACATCACATCCATCATCTCGGAACCTTCATATCAAGAGACTGAAAGGGATGTAATGTTAAAACGTTGATTATGATATAATATGCAGACCTAATAGTTCTTTTAGAATATACCTTTATGTAGTATTGAGTCTAGGTATCGGGGAAGTTACACAAATCATAAGGGTTGTCACAACCGGACCGCTAACTGCGATATTAGTTGTGGACCTGACAGATATGTTAAAAATGGTTTAATATTATATTGCATTTGTTTCATCTACAGTATGAATATCGGCCATGTTACATCGGTGATGTTAAGAGTTGCAATTGCTGGATTTCGAATAATTGCGATTGCGAATAATAACGTGGCATGTGAGACCCCCATGTGGGCCTTGTGAATATTAAAAAGAGCCTCTCTAATATATTGTGTAGTAAGAGACCTACGAAAAGTTGCAATTGCGATTAGCAGTGATGTGGCATATGGGGACTACCAGGCTTCTATTATAATATGGGTATAGCCTCTCCTATAATGTGATTTTTGTAAAAAGGCTAAGTTATAATTGTTTGAATATTAACAAAAGGCCCTCTGATATATTTTAATATACCAACTCATGCACAAGTTTGCCCCTCCACCATTGAATGGGTTGTTTCGTTTATTGGAAAAACTCATATATATATATATATATATATATATATATATATATATATATATATATATATATATATATATATATATATATATATATATATATGTATGTGTATATATATATATATATATATATATATATATATATGTATGTATATATATATATATGTATGTATATATATATATATATATATAGATATATATATATATATATATATATATATACATACATACATACATACATATCTATATATATATATATATATATATATATATATAGATATATATATATATATATATATATATATATATATATATAGAGAGAGAGAGAGAGAGAGAGAGAGAGAGAGAGAGAGAAGTTGAAACGCTTCACTTGAGGTAGGTGATTCAGGCATCGATTACAAAGAAAAGAAGTAAGAGTTCAAAACTCGTGAACTTGAAAGATCAGAGGAAGCCAAAGATCAAGTGGGAAGGAAGAAAGCCAAAGGTCCAGCAAGAAATAAGGAAGTTGAAGGATGAGCAACTCTATTGGTTGGGTTAACCTTTGAAAGTCTTGGACCAGTGATGAATTAGTCAAGTACAAAACACAACCTAGAGAACAATTTTGTGAAGGGAAAAATAAATTTTCATCTGACATCGTTTGAAGGTATTAGTAACCAGCGCTAGCATTGAAGTGTTTGTGAATTTGTTTATGGGAAGTAAGAGATCACAGCAGCAAGAATAGTGAGAAGCAGTCACTCATGAAACAATTACCACAACAGTAAAGAACAGAGGGTTGAAAACATAGAATTAGTTTTGTGCAGACATTGAGGGCTTAATGCAACCTATCAAAGATATCTTGTTAAAAAGCATTATCAAATATTGGAGACATTGTTGGAAATCACGATGGATATTTAAAATCATCATGAGGTAACTTCTACAGACTCTGTTTGGGAAATATGAAGAGTTATGAAGACTCCTTCATATGAAGATAGGTTGTCATACATATAGCAGTGAAGTTGTAGGTTGACATAATTCAGTGAAGAAGATTTTGGGAGTAGAGAATTACTATCAAACATATCGAGACAAAATATAGCAGTGGGTTGGAGCCCAGAGAGTTGGTGCCCTGAAGGTTGAAACCTCGAACAAACAAGGTTGGTGCCTTAATAAGATAGGGTTGGAGCCCTTGGGGTTGGTGCCTCAGAATTGGAAGGATTGGTTTCCTTGGATTTGGTGCTCCTAAATCCAAGGTTGGTGCCTTGACAAGATAGGGTTGTTCCCTAGAGGTTGGAGCCTCACAAAAGACCAAGTTGGTGCTTGGAAATAGGTTAGAGCCCTATATATATTTTACCTAATTTATTGTAAATATTATATTAATAAAAGAATTTATTCCTATTGTTAATTTTGTGTTATAAATATAATTGATTTAACTGGTAAAAGTAACAATTGAAAAGAAATACTGATTCACCTCCCCCCGCCCCCAATACTTCCAATAGCTCTGGGTGCCACAATTCAGTCACACCAACATAAACACCATTTGTGTATGGAAATTGCTTACATTGGTGCACGATGGGTGTCTCTGGCTAGAAGAACCCATCCCAATCACAGACATGTTGATCCACCAGATCACCTTACTGCCATATCAAGGCGTGGATCCAGCATAAGCTTTTGGAGGAAAAATGCAGGAGAAGAAAGTAACAGAGTAGATGAAGAGTGAATTTGGGTCCATAAAGAAGTCACACAAATATTCTATCTACTTTATCAAGGATCCCGCAATGCAATTTTCTGTGCAGATATTGGCGTGCAAGATCATGCATAAGTGTCACACAGATGAAGTTCTAGCACCAGTCATATCTTTGGTTGCGTAGTGCGCCAAAGGAGTCCAGTACAACTGAACTCAATACTTGTGTAAGGAATTCTTGGAGAACTATAGGGAGGCCTAGGATGAGGGCAAGGCATTTCATTATGCCTCGTTGTTGTTGCTGATTTCTTTGGTCGCATGGAGGAAGCCCGAGGACAGTCAATTTCCTCAGGAGGAGTCGAACCTCCTAGAGGTAGTGAAGTTCACTTTCCTCTGGGCTGCAAAGGACCCTGTGCAAGTCACTGAGGCCAAGATATTATGGGTCCTATTTGAAATGGATCTTCAAGTGGTGATTAGCTAGAGGCCAAGGCTGTCAACCACACTATACACCCAGTATGAGCCCCTCATTGAATTCAAGGCAAATTTCCATAACCTGGATGTTCACGCAAGGAGGGATTCCCTGAAGACGTGGCACAATAGTACTTACTTGGTGGTTGAGGAAGACATGGTAGATATCGTGGCCAAGTGACCCCCTGAATGGATAACCCCATTAAATCTAGGCACAAGTACAAGTAATGTTGTGGAGGATACCATCGTAAAGATGACAACAACATAAAAATATAAGGAAGCAGAGAAGGTTGTCACCTGAGAGAAAGTTGCGCAATAGAGAAAAGGAAGCGGCATGCAAATAAAAAGCAACCCGCACAATGAAAACGTCACAAACCACCATGGACGTTGAAGAGTTTGATACACAACACACACTATAACAAGAAGAAACAAAGGAAGAAGAGGGAGGGGGCGCAGAGTGGGGAACCCCCTTCGTGGTAAAGAAGTGACAAAAGTAGACATCCACGGGGCCACGGAAGAAACAAAAGTTTGACAGAGCAGCCATGTTGACCCCTTTAGTCCTTACTAAGGGAGACTTGGATGAGATTGGCAACATGCTCCGAGACACCATGACTGACCTTTGGATCCACTTTGAGGAACAGTATCAGTAGGCACTAGGAAATGTTCAACAAGACTTGTGTGAGTTGTGGGTCCAAACAGGTAGAGTATAGGCGAGCATGGGATAGGCGAGCGGCATGCAAACGAGCTTGCATTAAGCAAGCGCATCAATTTTGGATGTAAACAAGACCTTGGATCTCCATGTCATTCAGTTACGAGATGGAGCCCTACGTGCTGAGACAGGAGAGGCCAATGTCCATCTATTGCAGATCAAGAATCTGGGCCTCAACCTCACGACACTCCCTATCTAGGTCCTGCATGAGCTTCATCATGGGGTATACGATGAGTTGAGAATTAGGGAGAAATGCACGTTGTTGGTTATCAATGAAGTGAAAACAAACAACCAACATAACTTTGAAGAAAAGGTGCTGGCGCTAAATGAGAAAGAGTAAATCACCACGCGAAGCGAGCAATTAGAAGCAGCCACTACATAGGTTTGCAATAAGCTACTAGTACTTAACATTTTGGCTGAAGTAGCTTCCACGAAGAAGATCCAAAAGTTGGTCGCGACAATAAAATGTCTAGAGACAAAATCGGCCAAGTTTGGTTTGAACTGCAGTTACAAATATTAGAGCTGCAATTGAATTTGTAGCCTACGATTCCTCCAGAGGTTCGAGAGAAGCACAAAGCTACTATCAAAGAGGGCATGGCCACATTAGAAGACGCAGTCAAGGGCTGCATCGAGTTGTTTGAGCATGCCATAAAGTTATGGAATTCACTATAGGAGGACCCAACTCTGTAGAAGATTGGTGCATACATTAGGTAAAAACAGACGCAATTCGATGAAATCCAATCAAATGTGTGAACATTGGCTCCAGTACAATGGCTCATGCAGTTGCAAGAAGGCAAGCTAGTACAAAATGAGATTGATGAGTTGCACCGCAAGGAGGAAATTCTCACTGCACAAACAAAGCCATGGATGGATGAGGCCAACTAGTTAACTCTATCAGTATAGAGTAAACTTAAGGTATGCAGCAGACTCAGAGGGCCATGGGCCTCGCAGTGGAAGGCCCAAATACCAAAAATTTGTTCAAGGAATTGTAGAAGGCTACTACACAAGGAACAACTGATCTGTAAGTTTTTAAGTTGGAGTTTCATGAACTCTAGGTGAAGATTGAAGCACCAGCCGATTGAATTGAGGACGAGTCAAGAAATTGTGTTGGTGACCTGTCGGGATAAGGTCCCCTAGGGTCAAGTTTTGGTACTTACTTTTTGTATAATTGTAAAGTATCCATGATTTGTGGAAGCAGAGAGCGAAGGTAATGAGAGTCAAAGGGGGCTTTAGTATCTTAGGTTGATAGGAGATAAGAATTTATGAGACCTGCCTATCGTCCGCGGACCATGGTATTGTAAAAGAAAAGGATATATATAGAAGATTCAGTGAGTCTAGAAGATAACTCAATTTGATTGAAGATCATTGTATGGGCCAATAAGCTAAGGCAGGAAAGTCTGTTTCCTTTACTTACGTGAAGGGGAAGGCTCCTGTAGCTAAGTGTGTGAAGACCTTGGTAATTCTGAAAGCTGAGTGCGCAGGCCCCTGTAGTTGAGTGCGCAAGAAAGAAGAGTCTGTACTTGAAAGAATGCATCTAATAAAGACAATTTTGATCCCTAAATTGTGTATCTGTGTATCCGTAATCACTTTTGCAGTTTTTTTATATTCGCTATGTATCTGAAATCATATCAATGAATGCTTATCTTATGCATGAAAGTAGTTGATCAGTATGATTTATTCATGTTCTAAATTTTTAAAGACCTTCGTGAAGGTATAGATTTTATTTATGCGAATTACTGTAATTATCTATATATAGAGGGTTAGGATTCATGAAGACTGAATTAAGCCCTAGAAGCTGCAAGAACCCATCACACAGACCTCTGGATGTGGAAACCCGGTTCTGTCATCTGCCAATACTGCTTCGAGTGATAGTGTAGCTTGTGCTACGTGGGTTGTTGCCAAAAGGGCTAGCAGTTTAGGGCTTTTTTGGTTGGCACAAATAACTTTGAACTTGGGTCAGGGCCCATCAACCCAACACATATCAACACCAATAATGTTTATCTAAAATAAAAATTGGAGCTCTAGTTGCAATTCTTCCTAGTAAACATAAGAAACAAGTGTTACAACTCATTCCCTAACATGTAGATATTACTCAAGCTTGAGGGCATCTTTCCACTACAAGGTTTTGAGATACTATCTTGCAATTTCAATTCTTTTTGTTGTGGTTAGTATTATGTAAATTTATATCAATGGTGTTCTTTTTGTTTATTTATTGTACTTTGAAATGGTTTATGTTTCTTTATGAAGACTAAGTTAATGTTCATGCTAGGGTAAATTTTTTTAATTATTGTTGACCATTTATTTTCAATGATGTTGTGTTAGCATGGGCATCTGCAACAAACCACTTCACAGAAAAGGTCTCGTTATATTTAAGGTCTTCCTATCACTGTTTTAATAGTAATTAAATAATAAAAATGCATCTTTTCAAATTTGAAGAAATCACATTAATATCTTTATTCTTCCTGAACCCAAATTATTCCTATGTTCGCTACATGAGAAAGATGAGATTGATAACCAAGAATAAGGGGAAGGATCAATACCTTGAGCAAAGAGAAGGTTAAAGCTGACAACTCAGATGATGTAGCAACTAATTCCTCCAATACATTCTACAATTATTCATGGAAAAGCAAGTGTGGAATATGAGAATGCAACATATACTCTTTCTAAAACAACTCTGCGAGATGCATGCAAGTTAGCTTCCACCTCCAAAAAAGATATAGGAAAGAAAGTTGAAAATGAGAACTTGTATGTATCTAGTTGGCTTCACTTAGAATAATCAATCAACTGTATTACAATTTGGATTTTGTTAGTTCTACCTATAATTTTATATCCGATATATTGTTTTGTAATATTGACCATCTCTATTAAGATGCTTTTTCTATCCGAAATGTGAAAGCTTTCCTTTTAACATGAATTCTTCTAAGAAATGTTGTACACAATTTTTTACCTGCTTGAATTTTATATCACATGGTCAAACTATATTGTTTCGGTACCAGAAGCATTTTATGAAAATCAATGAAATTCACTGCTTCATTTAGCAAGGCCTTTGGGCATCTTCAAAAACCTAAAAGATTGAATGTGAATTCTATTTTGAGGATAGCATAAAGCTTCATGGATAAAGCAAATAAATTGGAAGATGAGTTCTTTAGTTAGTATTTCTCTTTGAACAAGACCACTAGTTGTAGTGTATTGTCAATATTTATAGTTGTTTATCAAGATTCAATAGAAATCTTATCCTTTGTTGATTGATTATTAATTGATGGGTTTGTTATTTCTACTTGTTTCTCTTTCTTGAAGTTTTTGTGCTAACTAGTTTGAACTAATTGAGGATCAAACATTGGTGGTATTGTTGTAATATGTTAAATTCTTGTTTGTATTGAATCAAGTATTTACTGTAAAAATCAATCGATGTGTTATATATTGGAAATTACAAGTATGGTAAATATGGGAAAAATATTGGCTCTTTTCATGTAAATCTGCAAAACAGATCAAAACTAATCTTATTTTATCTTTTCATTATAATGATCACTGATGTTTTGAGCTTGAGTGATTGAGGATGGCCATAGGTGTTCCCTCAAATTGGAAGTTTGGTGTTGGAATTCAGTGTGGATTTTCCATTCAAGAATCATATAGAAACTAGAATCTGAAAGTTACATTCCAAAATAATCCTATTTGGGGGATTACTAGTGGTCATTGCTACATATTTTCAATGTTGGAAATTTGCTCCAAATCACAGCTAATAAATTGTACCATAGGTTAGGAACACAATGGGATGGGAACTATCTTTGCAATTTATCCACTTATACTGTAGTGATCCATAAATATAAGAAAAACATTAATAATTTGATATAGACTAGTTGGCTTATTCATATGTGATAATGGACCCAAATAGTAGTTATTATCTGAAGAAATGCTCATCAGACTTGGGAATTCTTGACATCATCGACCTCCAACCCTGGACTTATTCACTTATCCTTCTACATTATCTGGTTATATACATGTATACGAGGCTATCCTATAATTATATCCTTTTTACTTCATTTCATTTTATTCTAGACTTAGCTTTGGTATTTTCTAGGAGTTTTGTTTGCACTCCCACATTGTATAAGTAATCTATAGCTTTAGTTTTTTAGCATGTAACTTAGTTGTCATGATTGTGCCTAAACTTTCCTTCAATGTTGAATACTAAGTTTACTAAGTTTTTATTTTACATGGTGATATTTTAGTTTGTTTTGTTTATACAGGTCATCTGACCACATAGTGACCACTATTTCACAAATGAAGAAAATTTGTTTGAGTTTCTTGATTTTATGGGGAAAATTGGCATTGACAATATTGTTGATGTTGAGGTATATATTGTATAAATATTTTATAGTATAATTTATTTTATATTCCAGTGTTCATCATCTTTCATGTTTTGTACTTTGCATTTTATCTTCTTTCTTTTTCAAAAAAGGAACTCAATATTGATGGTAAGAAGCAGGAATTGAAGAAAGAGGAGAACAATAACACTAGAGCGACAAAATGAAAATTAAAAAGAGAGTGAAGATAACTAGTCTACCGGTACCCGTAGATCCAATATCTCGCATAAGACACACACATAGAGACTGATGGTCAAGTTTTCAGAGTTGGTGAATTCACCTGCAATTCCTTGGAAACACAATGATAATGTTTTGAAGTGATGAAACAATATTTCATGTGTAAATTGTACTCCAACCAATATTAAGTTGAAAACTCATATTGTAATACTTTACATTTTATATAATATAATTTATGTGGTTGAAATTATTTATAGTTGCACTTGATATTATTTAGTATTGTAATTAACATATGTAACTTTGCATTTTCATATTAGATGAACATGTACATTGTATGGATTTTTTTTTAATTTAGTTGCAAAATCATACTAATTAATTTATGTTGATTAATAATGAACACATAAAATCAATCTAAAACTACTAAATTAGTAGTTTATGTTGATTAATGATGAACACAAATAAAATAAATATACGACTAAATTAGTTTCTTATAATGATTGTTAATGAAAGTAAATGAAATGAATATAAACTACTAAAGTAGTCATTTATATAATGAATATGAAACTACCAAAAAAAGATAAATGTGTTGGCTTGAGGGGGCATGACCCAGGTTCAGTGCTAGTTAGCTAAACAAATCCCTACACTACGGGCCCTTTCGACATTAACCCGCAGAGCGCGGGCTAAAGTCTCACCCGAAGGAGTATGGGGGGATGCTGGAACCAAGTTTCCTCACCCTTGAGATGGTATGATGTCGGTTATTTCCAACTATTCCTGACTTCGTGCATGTTGCTTCGTGCTCTATTCTATCGTTCAGTACCTTCATGGAGTGTTACAATCGGCTTTCGCGCAGCCCTAACCAGGGGCTGAAGTCCTTTCGCGCTGCTAGAGCAGTGATCTGCGTCGTCTCTCAAACTAGGTTAAGTATATTACTTATCTTATTATCAGGTCTTAGTTAGCTTCGTGTAACAGAGGTTATTACATTCATTTACTTAACCAATACAATTATACACATTCACGCATCATATAAGCATTAGAAGTGAAATTCATACCTAATGTAACATATGCATAAATAGGAAATAAGACATAGAATTTATAGGAAACTTCTCTTTATTAATACTTCCAGATTATTATAGACTCGTCTCACCCCGCGCACTCAGCTGCAGGGGTTTGCACACTCAGCTATAGACTACTAGGCCTCTGCGCACTCAGCTGCAGAGCCTCTACCTATGCTATGACCCAAAACTTATACTTACACTTCAGAGTTATCTCACATACATCTTCATTTATTTTACATATTGTATTAGATTAGATCCCTTTGACTACTTAGAGCTTTGCTCTATTTATACAATCCCATGGTCTGTGGACCATGGGTAGATCTTCTACAGCTGACATTACATTATCAAAATAAGGGTGGACAACCCTATGACTCTTTAACAACTATGCACTCTGCGCCCACAAAATGCAGAGTCTTTACATTGGAATTACAAAATTGGACCAAAATCTAGGCTCTAAGCCCCAAAACTACCCTTGGGGGATCCCGCACCCAACAGGCCCCCAACACAAACATTGTGACTCACCCTCGAGTCACTCTGTAGGTGCAAAGATCTTAGCACGAAGACCTCCTAGATCTTCTTGGATCACTACAACTTCGGCAGCGCACTGAGCGGCTGCCTGCTGAACTTCCTCCATGCACTATTCGATGACCGCTGCTGTTGAACTGCTCCCTGAATCCTCCGTTGAGTTTCTTGCAGTTGCGCAAGCTTTGCTTTAATGGAGGTTTTAATTGTATACACCTCATTGATCCATGGTTGTAGGTGCGCTTTTAATACTGCTTCCTTATGTCGAGCAACATTCACCTATTTATTGAGCGCCTTTGCCTGCTACATCCTTGCAAGCCTCTATCTAAGGGAAACCTTTTGTGTGGTCCCTTTTACTTCATCATACTTCTATTATAGCTTGCGCCCCTTTGTCTCTAGGCGCTCTACATTCAGGTCCTCCTGCAAGGTAGTTAGGACCTCAAATTACTGCTCGAATAGCTAGATGTAGTCTGCCACTGTACTATCAACCAATGTTGTTGCTGCTGTAACAACAGTGGTTTGATGTTCCCTGATTTCTGATAGAGTTGAAGGCTAAGACTTCAATTGCAGTTCTGCGATCTGCGGGTTCAGCTCCAGCTAAACCCTGGCCATCTCTTCTTTAGCATCACGCACCCCTGTGGCCAATTTATGGACGCGCACCTCCACCGGTTCCTCTGCTTGAATGGCCAACTTCGGGACCATTTGGCAGGCTTCCTCTATGACCTGCATTATCTGTTTGTTCTGCTCTACTGCTTCGTTATGCTACAGGCTCAACTACTCAATGTTGATGCGTTGCTCGCTTATCACCTGTATAACGCAACTCTCCTTGGTGCGATGTTCCGTTGTGACTCCATACTACAAGAGATAAAGTGTCTCCCGAGGGAGTGCGGCCATATTTAATCTAACACCTTTCAAAATACTGATCATGGCCCTACCAGCCTCCTCTATAGTGCGTGCCCCATCTAGTAGCACTATCATGTTGGTCGCCCTGGTGCGCAACATTTCCTCGGCAGATGAAGTGCTGATCGCGAGGCTCGTGGACACTATTCCAGCCTGTGGAGTGCACACCTGTAACTCCTATATTTATGTTCGAAGAGCCCCCAATACCAACTTTTCTTGTTCCTCAAACTGCTGGAGGGCCTCCGCGGTGACATCCCTCACCATTTCATTGATATCATGTAAATCCCCCTTAGTGAGGGTGACTAGGTCAAAAGAAGTCTCTAAGGATTTTATCTTATTTTGCGGCACGGTCTGCTCTCGCGGTTGTGGACACTTGAGCTGGGTGGACGTCATCTGCGGGTCCACACCACCTTGTTCTATGTCGGTCTCTGGTTCAGGCGAAGGTGACTTCTATCCTTCGAGCTCATCTTTTACTATTTTCTGTTGCTATTCTGCCAACTTTACAGCGTCGCATGTTGCCTGGGCCTTAACTGCTGCTTCTTCTTTCCTGTGCTTTTCTTCCAGCTGTGCCATCTGAAGTTTTGTTTCTTCTTTCTTGCGATGTGCAATGAACTTCTCCATTTCCACTGCAAAGTGAGCTAGAGCGCGCCACTCTAGTGGCCAAGACTCAAGGACTATGAATATCATATCATCAGTTGCCAAATACAGTAAATCATGCCACGTCTTCGTCGATTCCTTTCACGCCCTGATGAAGACATGGTGGAATTCTGCTTTGAACTCTACAAAGCTCTTCAAACTGTTGTAGGCTGTGAGTGATAACCATGGCTTGTGGTTGATCCCCATCCAGATATTCATCTCCATGAATATCCAAAATATCTTTCTATCCTTTATCCTCTACACATCCTTGGTTTCCCACAACGAAGTGTACTTCACTGCCTTTGGAAGGTCCAGTGCGACCGAAGGGAACTTGCTATCTTCAGGCAGCTCCCATGCCACCAATATGATCAACAACAGGATCCATGCATAATGAAATGTTTTTCCCTACTATTGTGCCTTGTGGTAGTTTGCAAGGAACTCGCCGCATAAGTAGTTCACCCAGTTGAACTGGACTCCTTCTGCACATTTCGCTGCTAGTGCAACCATTGGTGCTGACACCTCATCAACGCGACACTTCCGCATCACCTTCCCTACCGATATTTGTGTCGCGACCTTAACTATAGGGTTGTTGATGCTAGAGATGGCATACCATCACTTCTTCTTCTCCAAGTTAAACTTCTTTTTTATTACCTCTGCGAGGGCCAACTCGCCACCTTTTCCCTATGAAATGTTCATTGGGTCCTATCCTGAGAAAGGTAGCCATGTAATCCAGTGAATCAGATGGTATGTGATGGGGATGGGCTCCTCTAGCCAGAAACACCCATCATGCACCAAGCAAAGCAGCTGCTTGATGACAAATATGGTCATTGGGGCACGATGGTAATGCGACACTTAGAGAAGGTTTAGCAACCCAGCCTTCTCTACACCTCTGAGCCATTTGCGCATCTCCAATTTAATCACTCCAACCATCGCATCAATCTTCTGCCGCATTAGCTTCTTCATCACTAAATGCAGGGACTTCTTGTGGTCTATGAGGTCCCAATCTTCAAATTTCAAAATAGGAAACCACCCCAAGTGCGGTCCCTCAAAGATAATATCGTCCAGGAGCAGCGAAGTCTACATAGAGCTCTTTCTCTCATCTATATCCTTCAGCACCTTGGCTTTACCCTTTCGCGGAGGCACATATTCAGGTAACTAGGTAATAGGGTCCGCATTCTGGGTTTCAACTTCCATCTCTTCATCCTCCTCCTCCACTAGGATTTCTTCAAATTCCTCCTCTTCAACCTCTAAATTAATGGCCTTCCCCTTTTCCTGCAATGTGAGCTTTGTCCTTAGTGGATTTCAGGGTGAGCCGCACATCGGGATCATGGCCTGTTTATCCTTCTTACGTCTCGGTGTTCATGGTGATTTAGGGACCTCAACGATTATTCCGATGCTCTCTGGAGCTTCCACTTCCGCAATTTCCTATGCAACTACCTTGACTGTCACTACTCATATGTCCATGGCTTCTTCGAGTGCTGACATAACGCTACTCCACTATTCCTTCAGTGTCTTAGGTAGTTTCTCAAACAACGAATTCACTTTTAAAGTCTCGAATAAGTCTCGGTTTGTGAATACTCAAGCACGCAACAACTCAGTTCTAAAATTGCGAAGTGTTGTTTGTTGGGCAACCATTTGTGATTTATAGTGACTTTTGAATTTGAATTCGACCGTTCCCCCCACATTTGGTCCATTAATGCTAGATTGGCAGCAAATTTCCAAGAATCTAACCCATAAAGTCCGCCTTAAATTCTTGTCGCCTGCTCCATTTGGCCTCAAACCAACCATCAAATCGTGAATAGTGACTTTAATATTCACTTTTCGGTAGACTTGCGTGCCAGCGCAGCTATCTTCATGATGTCACAGACCCTGTGACACTTCGCTATTGCGCGTAGTCCTCACATCGCACAGTTCCCGGGCATAGTAGTTTATAGTCCCATGCCTCCTTTCAGCTGCCTGGAGCGCTAAGACTGTTCCACTTTCATATAGTCACATTGCTGGATCACTGATGTATGGCTTCAAGTGACTGCCATTCACCTTGCTTGGGAAGGGTACTCCATTTAACTTGACCAACTATATCGCGCCTCCATCAGTAATTTCCTTAATAATATATGGCCCTAACCAGTGCATCCTAAACTTTCTAGGGAATTTATTAAACTTACTATCATACAACAACACCAAATAATTCACCATAAAGGTGTGCAACTTAATATGTCGATCATGCCATGCCCTTTCACCTTGCTTTTGGACCTGCTGGTGAAATCCAGCCAAAAATCGTTCTTCTTCAAGCTCATCCAACTGCGCGAGCCTCTCCTCCAGGGCTCTGTGATCCGTCATACCTATGAGCACTGCTATGTGTAGAATAGGTGTCGAGCAGTAAAAAGGGTCTTTTTCACCTCTTTTTACCCTACATTAATTGTCAATCCATGCATGATTTGTTATCTCAAAGAGTGTACTCAGTCTGAGGAAGTCATTTGTCAGAGTAATGCTAGTAGTATAGTGCTTTTGAATACAAGAGTAAACAAATGCTTGAAATAAAATCTATTTTCAAAAATGAAAATTTTAGCACTCTAAGATCTAAATAATTCACTACAGCAACTTATCAGTCAAGCGTGCAGTAGAAATAACTCATCCCTTTGTAAACTGATGTAATTGAGAAGCAAATTAAGGAAAATATCATCAACCTAGGAACTGGACAACAACTGTCAGTACTCACTACAGTTTCAGATTGTTTGTGCACACTAAAGCAATGATAATTCAAATGGCAGGAAATAGAACAACGACTAATCTATTTAACTCAATTGAACAACAAAGCTTTAACCTACAAAAATGGAACAGTAATTGCAATCTTCACTCAGAAATGATTTAAACAGAAAACATAAATGGGACAGCAAATTAAAGGAAGCTATAAAATATTGAACAACAAATTAAACCAAATGCTACACGCAACACTTGTCTGTTAAAGGGAACAGTAATCTGAGTTTCAGCATAACAATAAGTAATCCCAGTTGTAAAGGAACAACAATTGCAATCATGGTGGAACAGTAGTTCCAATGAACAACAATCACATTTGGAAGTAAACCATAGATAAATAGATAGTGATACTGATTTATAAGTACGCAGCACTGTTATTCTGTAATCGAATAGTAACGATAATCTGTTAAGGAACAACAATGTTATATAATAATATCAGATCGAGAAAGGAACAACAATACGATATAACTTCAGAACAAGTAGCATAACATTCTTGTGCAAAGAATAACCTTACTATTCAAATGGGAATCGAAATATAACAGAGCTAATACATGAAATAAGGAACAACAGATTACTGAGCAAAATAGATAAGAGAAAACAAACCACACACGACTTGAAATCAAGAATTAATGGTACAGGAAGCAAGTGATCCACCAGGGTCGGGCCCTTAGCCTCCAGGGATGCACTGCTTATAATTACTCCAGAATCAAAGATGGAATGACAACAGAATTTATATATTAAGCATCAAAACAGAGTTACAACAAATCGCTCTTTTAGAGAGAGTTGATGATCAAAGTTTCGAGTACAATAGTGAATTTCATAAAACAACAATAGTCTTCCTTTGGCTAGCAATGCACCCCTTCTTATAGCAACTGAGCGGAGATATCAATGATACAGAGAATCGTTAATGTAGTGATCCCTCAGGATCAAAGGGTCCTGAAGGATTCACCATACTGTTAGCTCTCAGTTATCTTCTCGTTATTTTGCTCCGATTTGGTATCTCCTCTTCCTTTTCCTGGTTTGTATGGTCCAATCTGGATCTTCTTGTTTGGATGTGGTTCCCTATCAAAGGAACAACAGTTGATGGCATCTTGTCATTTCCTTCAGATTGGTGATTTTCCATTTTCCCCTTTTTCTACATAAAAAAGGGTAATTATTAGTCATCTTATGTTGCACATAAATCTTATAGATTTTATCATAATCTCTCGTCATATACCTATTTCATAATATAAAGAAGTTATGAATTTGAAGAAATGATGACAAAATAAGTGATAATAACATACCTTCTCTAGTGCTCAACACACCCCCCTGCTTACCCTTTTTCATGCCCTCATGAAAACATTATAATTGACATGCAAGGTAGTGAGGGAATAGGCTGGAGAAGGGATCTCATGAGGTGGTCTACAACCATGATGCCTAGCTAGGTGCTCAAAAAGAAGTCCTATCTGACCTTCAGGCATTTCATAAAAGGCTTGGTATCCTAGTGCAGGGTGCCAAATAACCAGACTTCAAAACCTACAGCCTAACCAATATGGGCCTTCTCTCAAAATAAGGTCACCATAGAGACCCAAGCGGTCAACAGCTAGCTTAAAGTTCTCATAATTAAACGGTTCCATGTTTTGGATGTTCGGATTAGAATTCTGATATTGGAATTTGGCAGCTACAATGGCAAGGTCTTTGATGGTAAAGAAGTATTCTATCCCTTGCCGATTGATTGTTGTGTGGATAGGTCCCAATGCCTCGATCACGCCCAGAGTTCTCATTAGGTTCCTATGTTTATTCCATAACTGCAGTGAGTCTCTAGGTTTAGCTTTCACCCATAAGTCTAATCCATTCTCTTGTCTCTGAAAGGCATTGTAGGCTTTAAGCCACTTTATTTGATTAACACCAAAAGAAATAAATTCCTACAGTTGGACATCACCTACGAAAGGGATGGGATTCTACTCTGTTTCTCCATCTAATACAAGGTTGTGCAAATAAAATTCACATAATAATCTTTGAACCTTCACCCCGTAATTCTTACAACAGTTTATGAAGTCATCAATGGTTTTTATTTCTATAGGCACTCCTACTTTAACAACTTTAATTTTCAATTGTAAATATCTTTCCATTAAAAACAAAGCATAGTTCCTAGCAGGTGCTCTACATGCTAGCACAACAGTATACAGAGAGCATAAGGTATCCATTTGTTTGATGACTACGTCTAGTCTATTAGTTACCTTTGTGACTCTTTCTTCTGCTTTTCGCCATCCTTCAAAGGCCTGAGTTTCTGATGCATTAATTTCTTTCAGCTGCTGTTGCAATTTTTCATACTTTTCTCGAGGGACAGTCTGCTCTGTGAGTTTCTCTATTGTTTGTTGGGCCTGTGCCAAATATTTTCGCAGAGTTGTTGTCCTTGGGTCATTTTCCAACATAATAGTTGTAGGCGGGAGATCTACTTGGGTCTTCTTATTACAGCGTCTGATCGTTATGGTCCGAGTTTCCTTAGAGGACAGTGCCTCTGTCTGGATTGCCTTATTACAAGCCGCTATGTTCTTTGTTTGTATTTCGACATGCTCAACAGCTGGATGTTGTTCCTTTCGGTTTTGAATGGCAGGATAGACTTGAGTCCTCCTAATCTTTTTCTTAAGGGGTTTCATCGGGGTAGTTGCACGCTTTACCACAGGGGTCCTTTTTGCTTTCTTCCCCATTTTCAAAACCCTTATTTGTTGTTGAAGTTGCGCAATCATGTTAAGCAATCTTTGTTGTTCCTTTCGTAATCTTTTGATTTCCTCTGTTTTCTTGGAAGGAACAGTCATTTATTTACTCAGGCCTAGGCTTTGTACCTCCAATATTGTATCTTCTCTTTGACCAATCTCCTGAGTTTCTTCTTGGGGTGCTTCTTCAGTGTTCTGCTGATCAAGTTGTTCAGGGGTAAAAACCCTAGTTTGTTCTGTTGTCTCCTGAATAGCTTCTTCTTCTACCCCTTCTTTTTTGTGGAATTCCTCTGGTATGTTTTGACTAGGAATAGATTGTTCCTCTTCTTCATCTTCGTCACTCAATTATTTAGATGCACTCTTATCATGAACAAAGTGCTCCTACGGTCCTTCTTCCTCATCGCACACTTCCTCGGATGCATTTTTGTCATGAGCAGAGTGCTCATTCGGTCCTTCTTCAGTGTGGAGGTTTAGTGGGCTGAGATGTTGAGCATATTCGCCCATATTGGCCAGAATCTAGGCCAATTCATCTTCTTTCAGTGGGTTTTGCAGTGGACTTCCACCATGTTGCTCTGTTTCCTATTCCTCCTGACCACATTGCTTAGTCTCTTCCTCTAGTTCTCCTTCATCGTTTTCCTCCAATTCTTTTTCGTTCTCCTCTTCTTCCAATTGTGGGGGTTGCTCATCCCTTGAATCGTTTATTTCCACTGGTTGACTAGTGTTCGCCTGGGAATTTTCTAGCCTTCTTCTGATCCATGCCAATCTAATCGATTTTCTTCATTTCAGTGGTTTGTTCGATGTACTAGCAACATGTTTTCATTTTGGGGTTGGCAAAGCTAGTCCCCTGTCTATTGTGAAAATAAGTTCTTCCCAACTGCTCTGCTATTGAGCAAGACTGTACTTAACTATCAGTCGTATTAACCCATGGTGGCTTACTACCGACTCTACATGGCGAGATTTCTTCATGCTTTGGGCAACATCATGTAATAAAGAATTTAAAAACGCAGGAAAATTCACAGTGCATTTTTGTTTTAACACAGCTAAAAGTTTAAGGTGGCGTGATCTTACCATGTCTTTCTTACCCTCATAAGTGATGTAGCTTTGGATGATTCTCGCCAATTCTATCCATGGCTATCCCAAGGCTGCTGGTAAAACTCCCTTTCCTCTTACAGTCAGGTTTTGCCCTTCATCCTGGAATATTTTTACGACATCTCGCAGTCTCACCTTTTTCAGAGTCCACATAGGTCTAGTGGTTGGCAGTCCTCAAACCTCTACAATTATGTCGTCAGTGACTACTATCTGTCTCCCTCTCACGGTGGAGTGATGTTCTTGCAAATTATACAAAAATTCAATTGCCACTGTCTCGTTGGATTGTTGTAGACAGTTGAGATAAACTATCCATCCTGCCTTCACTATGATTTCTTGTGCAGCATCAGAGACCATCAACACCTATGGTTCTCTGTGAATTGATCTTCCTCCCATGCTTAGCACACTGTAAAAAAATAGAGACGGCAATGGAACAATAAGTTGTTCAAACTCTTAGCAAACACAGAGAATATGACGAAACAACAAGCTGTTTGAATTTCGAATTTACTGCTAATTGTTGCAGAGAAAAACACAGAAATAGCTTCAGAACAGCAAGCCATGAAAATTTGAAAACAAAATACCATTAAGCTTTGCTATTCTCGAGTCATAATTCTCTGAATGATAAGCTGACTTGTATGCCAACAAATTATGAAGTCACCTACTCCCCCCTGCAATGTGATAGGTCGTCCTTGGCCGTTAAATGAAGGAGCAACATGCTAAACTGCCATAGTACAGAGTCATAAAGGAACAACGTATGCAGGAAGGCCATGTTTACAATGACGAGTAGATTTCCGAAATCAAGGTGTATAATGGAATTGCTTAATAAATAAGAAAATGTCGTGATATGATGCAATAATTGGAGGATAGGACAGCTGATGTGCATAAAAGGTCCAATGCGATCATTATCGACTTTTGCCGTCATAATTGATTGTAATAGATTTTCATGTATTAAAGGTTCGAAGGGGTTATGTATAGAATCTCATTTGAACCATTCATAAAGATATAAGAAGAAGGGTTTTATAATTGCTTTTGGTGTATAAGGAATATGACTTCAATACCATCAACAGAGCTCTATTGCCCATAGGTATCCATAACCTTGATAGAGTTGTTTATTTCACCCATGGAACCATAATCCTTTATGTATGCTTAGGAAAGTGATGTGCAATGTTAGAATGGAGGCCATTATGCTGGCTTGGTAACCAGATAAATCATAATGCCATTCACCAGGAAGGAGTGAAAGGTGGACAGGTCAACTCGTGATGAGACCTCTTATTCCAAGGACTTTTTATTTTTTTCTAATGTGCCTCTTAGATCATATCCCTGGTGTGGTGGCCATAATGGGAATGCCACTTCACTTTCTTCCTTATGATCATGGTAGGCTGGCTCTTGATGAGACCCCCTATCCTTCATTTGACAAACCATGTTAGCAATCATATAAACATTTTCTTCTTTTTTCTTTTATATATCACTTTTCCTATTTATATACAGAGGGTGGTTCAACACTCCTTAAGAGTAGGGATGGTGGAAGAAGTCTTAACATCTCAATAGAAAAATATGCCCTTTATTCTTATTCATTAATAATGATCAAAGAGAATTATGGGGATTTAGGAAGAACCATCATGATAAAGATAACCAATCATATTGGTATTAGTAGAATAATGACAGCAAGGTGATCAATAGTTGTGTCCTTTCCTCTTTTCTCTTATCAATTCAAAGCAATTTCTTGTAAAGATAATGATTTTTATGTAATTTGCTGATTTTAGTATCCTCTAGTTTTTGTATTTGTTGCATAAATGTATAGTTGTTCTTTAAATGAGCATGACTCAAAAAATGATCTAAATGGTAAAACACACAAAGAAGAAAATGCACTCTAAAATGTTGTTCTCAAGATAGAACAGCTACTGTACAAAAAAAACGCAAGCAAAAGGAAAAAAAATATGCTCGAAATTGTTGTTCATTGAAAGGAACAACAACTATCCCTTAATTGGAACAACAAAGAAAACAAGCACAAACAAAAAAATGCAAAAATGTTGTTCCTTCAGAAAGGAACAACAAAAAAATGAAAGTGTTGTTCCTTCGGAAAGGAACAATGGAAAATGAAAGTGTTGTTCCTTCAGAAAGGAGCAACAAAAAATGAAAGTGTTGTTCCTTCAGAAAGGAACAGCAAAAAACACAAGTGTTGTTCCTTCGGAAAGGAACAACAAAAATACAGAAGTGTTGTTCCTTCAGAAAGGAACAACAAAAAAGCGGAACTGTTGTTCCTTCAAAAAGGAATAGCAAGACGTGAAAGTGTTTTTCCTTCGAAAAGGAACAACAAAACGGTGGACTGTTGTTCCTCCAGAAAGGAACAGCAGGATGCAAAAATGTTATTCCTTCGGAAAGGAATGGCAAATGGTGAAAATACTATTCCTTCGGAAAGGGACAGCAGAATGCAAAAGTGTGGTTCCTTCAAAAAGGAACAGCAAAACATAAAAGTGTTGTTCCTTTGGAAAGGAACAACAAAAAGGCAGAAATGCTATTCCTTCGAAAAGGAACAGTAGAATGCAAAAAGCGTTGTTCCTTCAAAAAGGAACAACAAAGCGGTGAGACTGATAAGCCTTTGGAAAGGAACAACAATATGCAGAAGTGTTGTTCCTTCGAAAAGGAACAGCAGAATAGTGAAAATGTTGTTTCATCCGAAAGGAACAGCGAAATGCAAAAATTGCAGAAATTTGTACAGAAAACAAAACAAAATAATTATGTACAAAATTTAAAAGCAATCAAATTAGTTAATGAACCAAAGGTGAGGAAGAGTTTTCTTCCTCAGCAAGAATTTTCATGTCGGAGTCTTCTCGGAGTTGCTGGTAGAAGGATTCCCGAGTGAGTGGTTTGTGGTACAATCGAACTTGGTGGCCGTTTGCCTTAAAGGTATGTCCAGATCCATCGATGGTGGTTAAAGTAATGGTGCCATTATCATGTACCTTCTGGATTTCGTATGGTCCCAACCAACAATTCTAAAGTTTCCCCAAAAAATCCTGAAACCTGGAATCATACAGGAGCGCCCAATCTCCTTCGCGAAAGACTTTCTTTTTTATGAGGGCGTCGTGCCATTTGGCTCTCTGTTGTTGGATTAATGCAGTATGTTGAAGAGAAGAGAGCCTAATTTCATCCAACTCGTTGATCTGTTGTAGTCTATTAATTTGGGCCTCGTTTAAATCTAGACTGACTTATTGTACTGTTCTCAAGGTCGGTATTTCGAATTCTATTGGAAAAATGGGTTCCTTTCCAAATACTAGTTGATATGGCAAATAACTAGTAGTGCTTCTCCATGTTGTTCTATATGCCCACAAGGCTTCTAGCAATCTTGTAGCCCAATCACGTCTATGTGACGCAATGGTTTTTGTCAGTATTGCTTCTATTAACTTATTTGTGCTTTCTACTTAGCCATTCGCTTGTGGGTGGTATGGAGTAGTAATTTTATGCTGAATATGATAGTTTTTTAGTGTTGCAGTAATTTTATTACCAGCAAACTGTGGTTCTCCATCTGTGATTATGTCTCTAGGGAGGCCATATCGCACAAATATGTGAAACAGGAACTAAATAATGGAATCCTCTGTAGCTCTTGGCAATGCCTCTGCTTCAACCCATTTGTTGACATATTCTGTTGCTTCCAGAATATATGTTTTCTAGTTTGATGATGGGTTGATTGGGCCAACAAAATTGAGCGCCCATTGTTCGAATGGTTCAATGACTAGGTATGGGTTCAGGGGCATTTTATCGAACTGTCCAGGGTGTCCTGCCCTTTGGAAGCTGTCACAAGCTTGAACAAACTTCTTTTCATATTTGAAGATTGTGGGCCAATAATAACCTGTTTGCAGAACTTTGTGACCAGTTCTTTGATCTGTGAAATGTCACCCACATGGTCTGTTGTGACAGGCTTTCAAAATGTCAAAACTTTCATCTTCACGGATGCATATTCTGATGTGCATATCTGCCCCTGTATGAAATAGGTAGCCCCCAATCCAAGAAAATCAGGTACTATGCTGGACAATCTGCTTTCGTTCATTGGGAGTCAGATGTTTTGGTAACTTGCCTACTACTAAATAATTTTCAACATCAGCATACCGGGGTATTTTGACAGTAACAACAAACAAAAATTCATCTGGAAATTGATCTTCGACCGCTGATGTGTCCACTGCTTTTGGCATTCATGAAAGAAGGTCAGCTACAGGATTTTCTTTTCCAGGTCGATCTTTTATTGTGATATCGAATTCCTACAATAAAATGAGCCATCTGGTTACTCTACCATTTGTGATTGGTTTATTTGCTAAATATTTTATGGCAGAGTGATCTGTATATAAAACAATAGGATATCCAGTAATATAATGCCTAAATTTATTGACAGCATGAATCACAGCTAAAAATTCTTTTTCAGTAACGGTATAGTTCAACTCAATAGGAGACAAATTCTTGCTAATGTAATAAATTGCGTATGGTTTTTTGTCTTCTTCCTACCCAAGGACTGCTCCAATAGCTGTGTCTGAAGCATCTGATGAAATTTGAAATGGTAGGTCCCAATTTGGACCTCTGAGTACTGGGGCTGTTGACACCAGCTTTTTCAGATCCTCAAAAGCACGGTCACATTTATCTGTCCAAACAAAGTCAACATTTCCTATTAGTGCATATAGAGGTGTAGAAATGTGAGAAAAATGTTTTATAAATCTCCTATAATAACCAAAAAATCCAAGAAAACTACGTACCTTTGTTTATGTGGTAGGAGTAGGTATTGACAAGATTATCTTAATTTTGGCCAGATCTACCTGTATTCCAGCTGTTGAGATATAATGACCTAGGATGAGTCCTTCAGTCATCATCATATGGCATTTTTCATGGCTCAAGCAGAGCCTGGTGGCAATGCATCATTGTAGCACCCTTTCCAGTGTGTCTAATGCTGGGTCAAAATCATCTCCGTATGGTGTAAAATCATCCATATATACATCGAGCCCTTCATATATTAAATTTGAAAAGATGCTAAGGATAGCCCTCTAAAATGTGCCAAGGGAATTGCATAGGCCAAAGGGTAAAACTCTGTAGGCAAAAATTCCCTAAGGGCAGGTAAAAGTAGTTTTGTCTTGGTCTTTAGGGGCAATCTGAATCTGATTGTATCCACTGAAGCCATCCAAGAAAGAAAAGAATTTCTTTCCTGTTAAAGTATCTAATACCTAGTCAATGAATGGAAGGGGAAAGTGGTCCTTTTGTGTCGCTTTATTTAATTCTTTATAATCTACAAAAATCCTCCACTTTCCATTCTTTTTGGCACCACTACAAGTGGATAGACCCATTTTCTATCAGAGATAGGATAAATAAAATTTACATCTAAAATTTTTTGTAGTTCAGCTTTCACAATGTCTTTTAGATGAGGGTTAAGTCTCCTTTGAGGTTGGTGAATAGGTCTTGCATCCTTTTCTATGTAAATGTGGTGTGTACATAACTGGGGATCGATTCCTTTCATGTTTGGATAATCCCATGAAAATGCTTCCTCGTATTTTCTCAGTAGTTGGATTAGCTTCTCTTCTTGTTCGGGAGTTAGGTTGCTATTAATGTTTAAAGTTTTTCCTGGCTCAATCTCTACAGTTTTGCTATTTAACATAGAGGTAGTAGGTATTGTTTGATCATGAGAGACTTTGAGAGGATCTTCTTCTAATTCATTATCAAATGCTACTTCTATCATGTGACATTGTATGTGGGATCTGGATTTAGCCTGGTTAATAAAGTTGTTAATAACATCATCCTCTGTTTGATCTTTGAAATTGAGGGCATCCTTTATGGTTAATGGAGATCTAATGTTGTCGGTGAGGTATGATACATGATGTTTGTTAGTTTTTATTATCGTGACACTTGGCTGAGTGGGAGGGTATAGGGCTAGATTCTTGATGTTACTCCCTCTAGTTATAGTCATGCTACTTTGTCGACAGCCAATATAAGCATCAGCGGTTGCCAGCCAAGGTCTGCCTAAAATCAATGGATGTCCATCACGTCCGTTTTTGGGGTTTATTATCAGAAAGCCGGCAGGATATTCCTAGGAATCAACAGTTACCATGACATCATTTAGCATACCTTCAGGCCTAACCACTGATCGGTCAGCCAGTTCTAATAAAGTGGAAGTTGGTTCTACTGATGTAATGCCCAATTTTTGACAAGTGGCAGTTGTCAAAATATTAATTGCAGCCCCTAAATCAACTAAGGCATTTGAAAAGGTTTGTCCATTGATTTGTACTGTCACTATTGGATTTCCTAGGTCTTCATACTTGACAGGTGTTTCTCTTCCTGATAACAAGTCAGATAAGGTGCCAACTACTTGGACTGTTGGGTTATTTGTTATTCTCCTCCTTGGTTTTTTTATACATAGCTCTTTGATGGTATTTTCATATATTGGGATGTCTTGGATGGCTTGGAGGAGTGGGATTTTTATGTACAAATTCTTAAGTTCTCCTAGAATATCAAAGTCAGGATGTTCTATAGGACGTGGTATAATTAGTCGTTCTAGGAATGGGGGAGAAGATGTGGTTGGTTGATTATGAGTCTGTTGTCTGATCACATCTTCTTCTTGTGATGGTTGTTCTACAGGTAACTGATTTTCAACTTGAACAGTTTTATCTCCCTCTATTTCTATAATGCGTCCAGATCTTAATTGAAGGTTATTGCACTCCCTTAGATCAGTTTCTAGTTCTGGTGTCTCACTTATTTGAATAGATTGAACCGGTCTGTTATTTAGGTTTGGGTTGGGTTGGGTTGGGAGTTGCGGTCTTAAATTGGATTGGGGGTTTTGTTGTAGTGCTAGCAGTGTAGGTTGAGGGAGTGGAATGGTTCCTACTGGCTGATTCATCGGTCTTTGCCAGTTTGTCTGCCAGGCTTGACTCTGTGAAGTAGGAGGGGACCATTGTGTTGGATATGCATTATTTTTCCAATATGGTGGAGCATAGGGAAAATTTGGCCAATTAGATTGGCTTGTTTGATTTGGCCATGGAGAGGATGAAGGAAATGGTTGTTGTGACCAATTTGGGAAGGGGGGTTGATTTTGCCACATTGTATTATATTGCTGAGCATGATATTGCGAAGGCTGAAAAGAAGAAGCTGGATTGGGAACATACCTGATTGTCACAAATGCCATTGACGGCATTGATTAAGTAGGCACATTGGTTCTGGTTCTTCTTCCGATTCTTTGTATACTTCTTTCAAACCAGGAAGTGAGGGACAACTCTCTGTGGAGTGGTCTTTTGTACAAATGGCGCAAACTTGAACTATATCTAATGGACACTCTTTTTGGCTATGTTTCTTTCTGCATCTGGGACAGAAGATTGCCATATTTTTCTCTACCTCTACTTGTTTCTGCTTTGCTTGCATAGTATCGAGCTGTGTTTTCAGAGTCCCCAATATATCAGTTTTGAAATTCTCTAATAAATTTCCAATTTCTGCACGAGTTACTCCTTCTGTAGAGATCTTTTTGTCCCTTGTAAACCTACCATGTTCTGTTGGTTTTAGTCTTGTGCTACCTCTCGAACTCCTGATACATAAATCAATAATGTGAGCAAAATTCTCTTGATAAATATCTCCTTTTCCCATAATATTTAGTGTTCAATCCATTGTTCCTTCATTCCTTTAATTAATGTTGTTTTTAATACATTATCAGGTAAGGGTAATGATGCATAAGGAGATCTTTGAAGATTATACTGAAAATATTCAACATACTCCTCTAATGTTTCATTAGGTCTAGCTACCATCTGAAATATTTCATCTTTTAATTCTCTAACCCACAATAATCCTGATATTTTTTCATAAAAACACTTTTCATTTGATCCCAATTATTTATAACACCTCCACCCAACCCCATAAACCATCTTAAAGCAACCCCTTTTAATGTAGAGGGAAATAATTTCAGTTTTTGGGGATCGGTAGTATAGTCATATCCTATGCACAACACATCAAATTCAAATAAAAATGCATCCGGATCCTCTGATGTAAGGCCATGGAATGTAGGGATGTGTTGGAGCGGAATGGCCTTCATGGGTGCATTAGCTGCAGTATCTACAATGGGGTATTGCAGTGTGGAGGTTTGGGTGTTTGGCTGGTTCTAGGCCATTTGGTCAAATATGTGCCAATAACCTTCTGGGATGTCTAGGAGGGTATTCCTAGGCTGACAAGAAGGAGCAGGAATGGCCTTAACAACACTTCCTTGATCTGGGATAATAAGAGTTCCTTGCTAAATTAATGTTTGGGGGAATTCTTCGTTTTGGATGATCTTTATAACACTTCCCATATCTAGGCTGCTTAATGGCTGAATTATCCGAAGAGGAGATCTTAGTTCTTTAGTTTCCCCTGTTTCTCCTCTTCCTTCGCGGAGGTTGCTAAGGTTCCCTTCTTGTAATGATTTTGGGATAAAATTCTCAATTTCTTGAAAATCTTGCTCTTCAGTTTGGCTATGCACCTCAGCCAAGGCTACAGATGGTGATCCTATGACCTGAATGGAACTAGTAGGTTGTCTAGAAGTAACTTTTCTAGGTCCTACTGAAGGCTGAGATTCTGCTTTCTTAAGGATTTGGTCTATAAAAGTTGATCGGCCAAGGGTCACCGGCCCCTTAGCTTTTTCAGGTTTGGTAGTAGTTTAGGATTCTTTTCAGGCTTTTTCTGCTTAGTCATGCACACAAATCAAATGCTAATTTCTACCCAAAACAGTAATAAAACTATTGGAAAGCAGGCAAGGGAGCAGGGCTATTACATGCTCCATACACAGGTTCTAACCTTCCATTTTTAAAACCCAATTCTCTCCTAGCAGGTACTTACACAACTCTGAAAATAACAAATGGCTACACTCTTCCTCGGCAACGACGCCAAAATTTCGAGGAGTAAAAGGGGTCTTTTTCACCTCTATTTACCGTACATTAATTTTCAATCCAAGCACGATTTGTTATCTCAAAGAGTGTACTCAGTCTGAGGCGGTCATTTCTTAGAGTAATGCTAGTAGTATAGTGCTTTTAAATACAAGAGTAAACGGATGCTTGAAATAAAATCTATTTTCAAAAAAGAAACTTTTAGCACTCTAAGATCTAAATAATTCACTACAACAACTTATCAGTCAAGGGTGCAATAGAAATAACTCATCCCTTTGTAAACTGATGTAATTGAGAAGCAAATTAAGGAAAAGATCATCAACCTGGGAACTGGACGCAACTGTCAGTATTCACTATAGTTTTAGATCTTTTTTGCACACTAAATCAATGATAATTCAAATGGTAGGAAATAGAACAACGACTAATCTATTTAGCTCAATTGAACAGCAAAGCTTTAACCTACGAAAATGGAATAGTAATTGCAATCTTCACTCAAAAATGACAGCAAATTAAAGGAAGCTATAAAATATTGAACAAAAACTTAAACCAAATGTAAATACATAACAAACTAAACCAAATGCTACACACAACACTTGTCTGTTAAAGGGAATAGTAATCTGAGTTTCGGAATAACAATAAGTAATCCCAGTTGCAAAGGAATGACAATTGCAATCACGATGGAACAGTAGTTCCAATGAACAACAATCACATTCAGAAGTAAACTGTAGATAAATAGACAATGATACCGATTTATAAGTACGCAACACTGTTATTCTGTAATTGAATAGTAACGGTAATATGTTAAGGAACAACAATGTTATATAATAATATCAGTTCGGCAAAGGAACAACAATACGATATAGCTTCAGAACAAGTAGCATAACATTCCTGGGCAGAGAATAACCTTACTATTCGAATGGGAATTGAAATATAAAAGAGCTAATACATGAAATAAGGAACAACAGATTACTAGGCAAAATAGATAAGAGAAAACAAACCACACACGACTTGAAATCAGGAATTAATGGTACAGGAAGCAAGTGATCCACCAGGGCCGGGCCCTTAGCCTCTAGGGATGCACTGCTTATAATTACTCCAGAATCAAAGATGGAATGACAATAGAATTTATATATTAAGAATCAAAGCAGAGTTACAACAAATCACTCTTTTAGAGAGAGTTGATGAACAAAGTTTTGAGTACAATAGTGAATTTCATAAAAACAACAATAGTCCTCCTTTGGCTAGCAATGTCGCCCCTTCTCATAGCAGCCGAGCAGAGATATCAATAATACAGAGAATCGTTAAGGTAGCGATCCCTCAGGATCAAAGGATTCTAAGGAATTCGTCGTACTGTTAGCTCTCAGTTATCTTCTCATTCTCTTGCGCCGATTTGGTATCTCCTCTTCCTTTTCCTAGTTTGTACGCTCCAATTTGGATCTTCTTGTTTGGATGTGGTTCCCTATCAAAGGTACAACAGTTGATGGCATCTTGTCGTTTCCTTCAGATTGGTGATTTTCCGTTTCCCCTTTTCCTGCATAGAAAAGGGTAATTATTAGTCATCTTACATTGCACATAAATCTTCTAGATTTTATCATAATCTCTCGTCATATACCTATTTCATAATATAAAGAACTTATGAATTTGAAGAAATGATGACAAAATAAGTGATAATAACATACCTTCTCTAGTGCTCAACACTAGACATGATGTATTCCATAGGCATTACAGTTTCCACTCCATAGGCAAGCCTAAAAGGTGTCTGTCCTGTCAGTTTCTTGCATATCATCTAATAAGCCCATACCACTATAGGTATGCATAGGTCCCAATCACTTTGCTACGCATTGCATACCTTGGTTAGCGTGTTTTCAAGCACTTTGTTGAACGCTTCCATTGTCTCATTATCCTGTGGGTGATAAGGTGTGCTCTTCTGGTGATACACTTGAAATTCCTATGTTAGCATGTTGATCGTCTCGTTTAGGAAGTTTGTACCATAATTGCCCATCAAGATCTTCAGACATCCAAATCACGTCAGTACATGTTCAAATAGAAACTTTGCGGCAATCGCACTCGTGAAATCCTTAACCAGGTATGCTTCTGCCCAACGAGTCAGATACTCCATCACAGTGATAATATACCTCGTGCCTGTCTTTCCTTGAGGTTTAATAGGTCCTACAAAATCTATTGCCCACTTTTCAAAAGGTTTCAACGTCATCTATGGATTCAAAGTAATTTCATCCTCCGCAATGGCCTTCCTATCCGCTAACATACATCACATGCCTTGCAATATGCTTTTGAATCTTGATGAAGGGTTGGCCACCACAACTCGACGCATATAATCTTTGTGCAGTTGCTCTTCCTGCATAATGTCCTCCCACAGCACCCCCATGAGCTTCCGTGAGGATGCTACTTCGTTCAAACTCAGGTACATACCTTCACAGTATTTCATCATTCCCCATCTTGTATATATGCCTAGCAATAACAGAGAAGTCTGTCGTGCGTACCACTAATTCCTTCTTTTGCTGGACAAAGTATCCTTCTGCTGCAGTTCCAGTTGTTAGAAAGTGTATTATATCTTCGAAATGTCCATCCGCTATGTGCATAGCAAAGAGTTGCGCATCAGGTAATCCTTCCTCCAAACTAGTAGGTTCCTCCCCTGTCTCAATGCACGACAGGTGATCTGGTCCTACATTCAATCGTCTAGGCTTCACAACAACTTCAAAATCGTATTCTTGGAACAATAAAATCCATCTACAAATGTGCTCCCCAACACAGGCTTATGGACCAGGTATTTTAGCTTGGAGTGATCTGCATACATCTTAAAGTGGCCTCCTAGAAAGTAGTGTCAGTACTTCTGGAGCGCATACACCATAGCTAGCCCCTCACACTCAATGGTGGAATAATTCTTCTTTGCTTTTGATAATATGTGGTTTGCAAATGCGATAGGGTGATCCAAGCCTTCTCCACCATCCTACATCAATACTTCCCCCAGCGCTATACATGATGCATCGACATGTACATGGAACTCTTTCTTCCAATTCAAGAAGACTAGAATCGGCGTCGTAACCATCTTTTCTTTCAATATATCCAGGCTTTTCTTATATTCATCATTCCAACAGAACGTGACATCCTTCTTCAAGAATTTTTCCATTGGCACTGTGATCTGGGCATAGCCTTTGATAAACTTTATGTAATATCCCATATGTCCCAAAGTAGCGCACAACTGTTTCACACTTCTCAGCTCTTCCAAGTTTAGAATCACCTCAATCTTCGTAGGGTCTACCATTAGCCCTTGTCTGCAAACCACATGCCCCAATAGGTTCCAAAAAGGAACGAGAAACAGACACTTCTTGAGGTTGAATGTGATTTCGTATCTTCAATAGGTATCCAACATCAAGTGCAAGCTCACTACATGGAACTTAACTAGTCCAAATACAGTCTAGTCATCAAAATAGACCTCCAAGAACTTATGAATATACTCCTTGAATTACGCAACAACCACGCGGGAAAAGATACCAGGGGCATTCTTCAATCCAAATGGCATGACAATATATTGAAAGCAACCCCACTCAGTCGCGAAGGTTGTCTTGCTCCTATCCTCCGATGCGATTTTTATCTGGTAGTACCCAGAGAACCCATCAGTGAAAGAATATTCTTCCTGACCTCCTACATTTTCCAACACTTCATCTGTGAATAGAGTTGGGAATGGATCATGCACACGAGCGTCATTCAAATTTTTGAGATCAACACATATCCTTATCTCATCCTTCTACTTCTTCTCTTGCACCACCAATGGGCTTACCCAATTTGATTCTTCCATAGGCTCAATGATGCCTGCTACGAGCATTTTGTCTAGTTCTACGTGGACCTTCTCCTTGTATTTCGGATTTAAGCAGTAAGGCCTCTACTTAAATGGATTCGTGTCAGGTTTTAACATAATCTTCATTACTCCTAGATCTCTGATTATTCCTTTCAAATCCGTAAACTTGGTCAGGAATAAGTCATGATATTCACGAAGTAATTCAGCGACCTTATCCACCATTACATCATCCAAGTAGTCTCTGATTTCACAAATTCAGGTTCTGCCTCCGTACTAATGTTTACTTGCTTAGTTTTCACCGACGCGGCTATATCATGATTCTCAATCTGTGGTCCTTGAACCTCATAGTGGCCTTCTGTTTCTAGAATGTTAATATTCTACAGATCCTCATCCTCCTCTTCAACAATTACATTATAACATTCTAGCGTGAGACTTAGTTGAGTAGCCCATTCAGGCTAAATCAGGTCTAAAGGCTCCTGCGGTATCTTAAAGATGGCTGCTTTCACCTCTTGTAGCACTTCATCAATACTATCCCACCCATCCTCAAAACTGAAGGTCATCATGAATCCTTCGCGCAGGATATCCCATTCACCTGTCCCATGGCAAAGCTCTGTTTATTTATACTAGTTCATTGGTATAACATCTAGGGTATGATAGAATAGGTGCACCCACTCAGGTTGTGGCTTTTCTCCATAGGCCTACATCCACTTGGCCAGATATGTGTGCGGATCATCCTGCCCATCATACTTGTCTGTCAGTCACACCTTAGGCTTCCCAAATCATATTTACATCATTCTCCTACATTCACGCCAATCATCAAAGCTTCCTTTGTGCATACCCCACCATCTTGCGGGCGTAGCGCACGTTACCCAGTCTAAGGCCTAGAAGCATTTCTTGTTCGGCACCTCCCTTTAGAAATCATCCAAGAAGGGATCTACCTCATTTAGACCATCATAAGTAGGCAGATCTCTTACTTCTTTCGATACACAATGCAGTGACTAGGTCATCATGTTACGATTCAACGTAGTTACTTCGTGTAACAGATTCTGCCATCGCTCTACTTCTTTGTTAGAATTCAAAGTGCAGGAAATATCATGCTCCCATTTAATCCATCCATCCATGGTGGGATTCACCTAGTCTTGGTCTCACACTGTTATCTTGTAGATGTAGTCCAGATCATCATCACTCTCATAGTCGCGAACTGGTTCCGTATAGCGAGATCCCTCAGCAGGATCCAGGGGTATTATTATGCACAGTGACTTCTTCTTAAAGATCATCTTCTGCCTCTTCAAATTAATTACCCCATTCATATCAGCGACCCTGTCAATTCCCAAGAGTGCGGGGTAGGGATTGCTATTGTTAACAATCTCTATTACTTCAAAATCTTCCAACGTGCTTGCTCCCTCAATATCCACAGTTATTCCCTGTAATCGCCCCATGGGTATGATTTTCTGCTAGTTTGCCATTCTTAGCTGAATCGGAGACCATTGTAGCACGGGTCTTCCCAATCGCTCCCATGTCTACTTCAGTAGAACATTTGCATCTAATCCCAAATCCAGAATGACTTGATCCATCTCGTATTCTTCGATCTACACGGTGAGTCTCATTTCACGCCTTGTCGTTGTTTTATGTTTTCTGATCTTCCGAACAACAAGCGGTTCTCCTGGCACGATCCCAACACATTTGTTGATAAGTTCCTATAACCCTTTCATAGCCTTACTGTTGCGCAGTAACTTCATACAGGTTTCTAAGAAAGTTGTGAGCATGGAGGGATCCATTTCCAACTCAGGTTGATCTTTGCTTCCTGAAGTGGAGGCCTTAGCAAAGCTCTTCTTAGCTTCCATGAAGGTTTCCCGAGAGTTCTCTAAATCAAACTCAGCTTCTTTCACTTGGGCTTTATGAACCTAGGTACTATCTTCTGGTTGTTTCCCCTTGTCATCCCCCATCGCGATTCCACTTCGGAGCACAATATTTACATTTGGATCTTCCCCGTGTGACTCAGGCCTCATCATCTATAGGTTCTGAGTCGGGGGAGGGGGTAGCGCTCCTTTTTCACATATCCTAGCTATCAGCATAGGATAATATTTTGTCTCATGATCAAACAATGTGAAATACTTGCATGACGGGCGCATTGCTTTAGTGAAATCGTGGGCATAGTGTCCTGGCCCTCTGCAATTGTAGAAAACCAACTGTCTATGACCTCTACCAGGCCCTCCTCCACCTCGGCCTCGTCCACGCCTCTAAAATCTTGTCCGTGCCATCCCTGCATTCTGATTAAGGGGTCGCGTTTCAGCATGAACCCTATAGGCAGGATTTCTATCCATCATCAATTCATAGCTCCTACAAGTATGCTCGTCATGTCCCACCGACCTACAAAAGTTACAGGAAAACTATTGTGGAGTTTGCGTATACGTCTGTAACAAGTGGTAGTTATCTGTGGCATGATTTCTGACTACTTGACAGATAGCACACCACAAAGCAGGCACCACGCTAGGTCATGCTTGAGCTTCCGACCTTAGAGGCATCGGTCCCCCTCTTGCAAGGTAATTTGTGAAGACCGGGAAGTGGTCTTTGTCATGACCCTAACTCTTGCATTTCATGCACCATACCTCTTCATGCACTTTTGGTCGAACCGTCCTATCCTACTTCAAGCTTTTCATCTCAAGGCACAAATTCTTCAGTTGTGCGTGAATCTGTTGAACTCCTAGATTAGGATCTTGTATCGGGGTCTCATGTAGTCTCATGGAAATCTCTAGGGCCTCTGTTTGAGTTGTTATCTTCTGCTGTGACAATGCACTCCTTAGGTGTGGTAGTAGTGAAGCTCCAAACCACTGACGATGCTATCGATCTGTCAGATTCATATTTTCTTCGTGAATCATACATTTCAGCCTATGATCTAGTTCCCAGGCCATCTCGCCTACTAGCATCGTGATTTCTTTGAATCTAATAATCAGCTGTGCTTCAAATTTAGGTCTGCTAAATTCCCTATTTAGTGTTGCTTCGATGTCCGCGACTCTCGCATTCGAGTTGTCGTTGGAGTACTTAATACACTAGGTCAGTGCGCGATCCTACAGGGCACTAACTAATGTTGCTTTCTTTATATGGTCATTTGTGACACTTTGAGCTTCTAGAATTGGTCTGGATCCTCATTTCCCAAGCCTTTGAACAAAGGAAACTTCACTGTGCTCACCATACTGAATCGTGGTGGTGGTGGAGATGGTACGAATGAAGATCGAGGTGATGGAGGTGAAGCCAGTGGTGGTGTTGGCAGAGGTGGGATTTGTGAAATTCTTTGTCTTATCAGATGAATAGCACTTCACAGAGAGGCCTTCGTGAGTTCTTCCTTGTCCCCTTGTGGAGGTGAAATCAAGGGGATATTTTCTAGATTCTTATTTCCTTCGTTCCTGTAAACATTTTCACTTCGCATAGCCCTGAACATCAAGGTAACTGCATAACCCACTTTTCGCACAACAACATTTTAATCCAAGTATTTAAAGATTTTACGTACTTACCTCATGGTCCTTTGAGAAAGCATCACTCTGCCTCACTATAGCTGACTGAGGTGTCAACCGCGAACTCAGTAACAAATCCTCCTATAATGCGATTGAGCCAATGATCAACAACGCGCATGATCTTACCCTCTGATGCTTCCAACCTTTGTACTAGCTCTGGGGTCCACACAATAGGACCATCAAATTTCCACCTTCCTTGGTTATCTGCTAGCTTCGTGATCCACTCATATAGCTCAGTAGGGAAGGACGTGAAAAAGATTTCATGGATCTCCATATAGAGGTAGCTATCTAGCCACTGTTCTTTTGACAGTTGCAAGTTTCTATGTTCCTACGTCGCGAACTCGTGAATTCTTCTGTCCAACCAGCCTTCGATTTCTTTCTTAGTTGGATTCCAATGATACAACATCCCACATCTCTATGCATATTCTATTCCTAGCAACAGAACCATTTGTTGGCTTGAGGGGGTCTGACCCAGGTTCAACGTTAGTTAGCCAAACAAATCCCTACACTACTTTTCCTTTCGGCATCAGCCCGCCCTTGAGATGGTATGATGTCAGTTATTTCCAACTATTCCTGCCTTCGTGCAGGTTGCTTTGCACTCTATTCTATCCTTCAGTACCTTCACAGAGCATTACAATCAGATTTCGCACAGCCCTAACCAGGGGTTGAAGTCCTTTCACGCTACTAGAGCAGCGATTTGCGCCATCTCTCAAACTAGGCTAAGTATCTTACTTATCTTATTATCAAATCTTAGTTAGCTTTGTGTAACAAAGGTTATTACTTGAATTCACTTAACCAATACAATTATACACATTCGCGCATCATATAAGCATTAGAAGTGAAATTCATACCTAATATAACAAATGCATAAACAGGAAATAAGACGCAAAATTTGTAGGAAACTTCTCTTTATTAATACTTCTAGATGATTGCAGACTCAACTCGCCCCGCGCACTTAGTTGCAGACTACTAGGCCTCTGCGCACTTAGTTGTAGAGCCTCTACCTATGCTACGACCCAAAGCTTAGACTTACACTTCAGAGCTATCTCGCATACATCTTCATTGATTTTGCATATTGTATTAGATTAGATCCCTTTGACTACTTAGAGCTTCCCTCTAGTTATACAATCCCATGGTCTGCAGACCATGAGTAAATCTTCTACAGCTGACATTACATTATCAAAATAAGGGCGGACAACCCTATGACTCTTTAACAACTATGCGCTCCGCGCCCACAAAATGCGGAGTCTTTACATTGGAATTACACAATTGGACCAAAATCTAGGCTCTAAGCCCCAAAACTACCCTTGGGGGATCCCGCGCCCAACAAAATGACTACCACAAATGATAAATTTGTTATTACAAATGATGACTAAATTTTGCATATATACGACTATTAGTAGCTAATTTATAATATCTTATAACACGGCCAAAATTTCGTCATATTTCTTTGGTCATTAATTGGTTTCAAATGATAATTAAAATTTACATATATATGACTATTAATAGATAATTTATAGTATCTTATGACATGACCAACATTTTGGTCATATTTCTTTGGTCATTAATCTGTTTTCTCAGGTGATCATTTAGTATATTTTTGTATATTCAGTCATTAATTGTGACAATTAATGACTAAAGCATTAACTAAATTTGTGACCAAATTTATGACTAAATATACTACTAGACAATAAAATAGGGACAACCAATTAATGATTAAGTTAAAAATGACTAAAAGTTAGTCGCGTTATAAAATGTTGTAAATTAGCTACTATTGGTCACCAACTGAAAAATAATTGTTTATATGCAAAATTTAGTGTTTTTTTAGTAACTAATTAGCCATTTTGTACTAGTGCCTATTATGCACCACGTTATGTACCTTCTACCTATTTTTCCTCCAATTTAGTACCTTTGGCCTATTATGCACCCATTTCGGTACCTTCATCCTATTCTGAACCTAGTTCGGTACCTTCCAAGAGAGATCGAGTTTCTTGAGTGAGTGAGTGCCAAATGGGGCTCGAACTTCTTCCTTCATATAGCATTCTCAAGGGGTTGAATCCTACTTTGGGCTGACTTGTAACTATCAGGGACGATTTGTACTTTTGGAGTTTCTCAGACTTTTTAAACTCAAAAATAATTCTTTTTATAATTACAAATTTCTCAAAAGGGTCTTATAAACATGATGTTGACTCCATTTACTCGTGACAATAAATCCTAATACCTAACAAACCCTAGAAGCATGAAGGACATGATTTTACCTAGAATACCATCAATAATGAGCATGAAACCCATGTTTTAATAATAATAATAACTTTTTATTTTCTTATCTTGTTTGTTACATTAGATACATATTGAAATGAGTACAACAACAATTATGAAGATGGAAACTAGTTACCTTCTCAACACTCCCTCTTAACTATGGAGGTATTCATAATTATACAACTAGTACAACAGCATCTCTCAAACTAAAGAGTTATCACAAGATGATTTAGATTGATAAGCCAATATATTGTAAGCATCATCGTCATGAATAACACTATCTTTGAGGCCTAACTAGACAAGATCTTATTTAATTAAGAGCATTATGATGGGAGGCTTTATGTGTGATACCACACTACCTCTATGAGGAACATACCCCATCTGGATGTCCACAAGGTATGCCCTTTTAGGACTATTCTTATCTTGGATCTCCAATCCTAAGTCCTCAAATAATATCGATCATTTTTTAGTACTCTTCTCTTAGATTCTTATCCCATCCTCAAAGAGTGTCAACACCTTTTCTTTCTTGAATGTTATATCCTCAAGGATACCAAAAATACATATCCAATCCTCCTCAATCCTCTCTTCATCACCTGAAGAAGAGAATGCACATGTGATGTCCAACATCACTCCCTCTCAGCCAAAGAGGTCATACTTATTCTCCATTAATCTTGGGAATATAACCTTGCTCCTTATTCAAGGATACTCCTTTTCTCCCTCTCAAAACTATAGTAGATTCCAGCCTTCCTTTTTATTTGGGAAGTCAAAACTACAAGTGTTTCAGTTTGTCTTCATGAGAGTAAAAACTACTTGATACTCATAGCTACATGGATCCCTCATTCTTTCACATCTCTTTCTTTCTTTTAGAGGTATCATGGAGCCATCTCCACTCTTCGTTCTTGTGACATGATCCAAGTCATTTGTCTTTCTCATCACTTTCTTCTTCAATATGAAGGCATTGCATTGAGCCTTCCAAAACTTCAAGCTTGATAATGGATTCCTTATGAAAGTGATATCATTTTACCTTTACATTATATTCTCACCATGCTACCCTCAAGATGATCATATCTTGACTTCATAGTTTCCAAGTACCAGACAATGAGCCTCCCTCAATACTCTTCATCCATACAGTTGAACTTCCCTTAATTGTCATCATGTATTCTTGCAACATTCTTCTAGGAAGCACAATAACATGTTAACCAGATATCCAACGATTAAAATCAAACTTACCTCATCATGATGACTTTCTCATACTGCCAACATCCTCATAGACCATCTCCACTTGAAACTTCCTTCTTTCATCAGAGTGCCAAGGATCGAACTTGATTACCAAGTTACAAGTTTTCTCCTAAAGATGATATTGGATGTTAATCACTATTTACATATTCTATATAAAGTCTTAATATTTTATTCATATTAAAGTAAGTAAATCCTATTCATTTCAAGCATATCATATATCCATTTACTTAAGCAGATTTTATGACCAACTTTCTCTCCACAATATTCTATATGAATATTATCAATCATGCATTATTATGCTTTCACCTAATAATATAGAAATCTTCCCTAAAGTGAGCCTGAAACATAACCCATTTCATACCTTAATCCCTTTAATAGTATTGATTCCACAATACATGGAATGTCTACTAACCTTGTCATGAGGTTTTTGCTAAGGACCTTCCAAAATGATGGCCGTTCTTGAATCATGAAGATCCAACTAAGCAATATGACAACCTCTAACATAATGTTAGATAATATCTAGATGAACATTATGTAAAAATAGTCTACCTATCCATGTATTTGATTATCTCTACATAACAACTTAATCATGTAGATTCTATACATGCTACTATCTTATGCTTTTGTCTATGATGTTATAGATAATCAAAATAAAAAATGCATACTATATAAATGAAAAGAGCATTTTTTTAGAAATAAATTTATAGTCAATGAACCTTCTTTAGTAGTAAATATCCCTCACTTATTCCTTATTTTCCTTCTTCTTAGGTTCTCCCACTACCTCGGCTACATGAGCTTCACTTATTTCCTTTCTATTGTTTTTCTTTTGACTTGGAAAATCCCTCTTAAAGTTTCTAAACCCATTGCACTTGAAGCTTGAACCTTGGACGTGTCTTTCTTCTTGTAGTTACAAAAATTTCTCTTCTTTAGCTTCTTGACTTGAGCTAGAAAGGCTTGAGATTTCTCATTTGATCCAATATCATCCTTGACCTTGATACTTGATTATTCTAATATGAATTGGGCCCACAACTCATAAAAGGGAGTTGAATCCTTGTTGGAGTAGATGACTGTTGTAAAGTTTCTCCATTCTTGTGGAAATGAATTTAGTACACAAAGGTTACTTCTGAATCAGTAATTGGTTCCCCAACTCCTTGCAGATGGTCTCTTAGCCAAGAGACTCTCATGATAAAGGATGCCACATCCTCATCCTTTGATTTATTCATTCTGTATAAATTATTTTGCAATGACATCTTTTGTCCTATTGTACTTACAGAGTACAAACACACTAGCTTGTCATACATATCCTTGGAATTCTTCAAGTTTGCGACAAATGGAACAAGAGAGTCATTAATTGATTCAACTATGATCCTTTGAGCCCTTACTTCCCCTTTCTTGTACTTTTCTAGTTATTGTGTCTTGTATTTGCTTGGTTTAGTAATTTCCCCAATAACAAACTCCATTACTTCTTGTCAAGGAAAATTTTAGTGGCTAATATTCGTAGGGGAGCTAATTTTCCATGTTTTTACCAAAATAAAATTCGTCAATTTCCATTTTTTCTAAAAATGATTCGCCCACCTTTTATAGTATAAAATTATTTTACCTTAAAAATCACCAAAATTTTATATAGACTAATACAAAATCATTATAAATATAAATATTTTTACAAAATTATTTCCAAACATTTCACAATTTTCATATTAGGGACGAGTAAGATTCACCAAGGTTTCTAAACATTAATATAAACTTCCATCCTTAAAATTTTCCTTGCTTCTTGTTCTATGAGTATGATGTCAATAATTTTATTCCATGCTAGATAATTTGATGCTCCCACGAGTTTATTTCTCTCCTTGTAGAAGCTACCCATATGACATGTAGATTTATACATGATGTAATAATATGAAACTTACTTGATAACCAAGATTCTTCTTGATTATGTCTCCAACCTTCTTGATGCCTTCAAGAAATTTGAAGAGACTTCCTTGAAATATTTACCCTAGGATTCTTCCACCAAAAACTTCCAATATTGATGCCTTCTAAATAGACTTCCTTTTGTGTGATCAACACCCTTCTTGCATTCTTGGACTTATTCAATGTAGAAACCCTAGATTAGTGGGTCTTCTACCAATGATTCTTTAACTAGATTCCTTCAAGAGACAATCCTTGAGAGTTTCCTTTTTCCTTCCCCTTGATAATCAAATCCTTTTAATGTCCTTCTAGTTGCCTACCTTGTTCACCTTTGCTCTGAAACCATGTTGGAAGATGTAAAGTGGAAACTTATTGAAATTTTTCTTTCCATAACCTTAATATTTTCTTATGAACTTAGTTATTCTTCCTATGTTCTTTAGTTATATATTTTCATGAAAAAAATACAAAAAAATGAAACAACAACAAAGGACATAAAAATTAGGCTCCCAGCTAGGGGAAAACCCAAAAACTCTTCTCTTCCTAGAATTTGATTCAATTGAGTCACAAATAACTAAGCCCTAGACCAAGTCCTTATCCAAGTACCAATTCATACCTTCCAATAATTCTTTCCTTGAACATGCATCAACCAACTACAACCTGCAATTGTTACCTCAATTCTAACCCTTTTTTGTACCTTCAGTCCGTTTTTCATCCAATTATATACTTTCAGCCTGTTCTGCACCTAGTTCGATGCCTTCATCCTTTTCCACACTTAGTTTCTTATCTTATTCCTATTCTACACTTATTCCAACACCTTCTTCCTATTTTTCACCCAATTCAGTACCTTCAGCCTATTCTATCTCCAATTTGGTACCTTCATCTTGTTTTGCACTTGGTTCTGTACCTTTGGCCTATTCTACACCCAGTTTAGTACCTTCATCGTACTTTTCACCTATTTCGATACCTTCAGCCTGTTATGCACCCAGTTTTGTACCTTCAACCTATTTTTCACCTAGTTCGGTTCCTTCGGCTTGTTCTGCACCCTGTTTGGTACCTTTGGCTTGTCCTGCACCCAGTTTGATACCTTCCAAGAGAGATCAAGTTTCTTGAGTGAGTGAGTGCCAAATGAGGTTGAAATTCTTCTTTATATAACCTTCTCAAGGGGTCAAATTCCTTACTTTCGTCCGACTTGTAGCTTTCAGGACTGACTTGTAGTTTTGGAGTTTCCTAGACTTTATAGATTTAAAAATAATTCTTTTTACAATTAAAAATTGACTGAAAGTGTATTATAAACATGATATTGACTCCTTTGACTCATGGCAATAAATATTAAGACCTAACAAAACCTAGAAGCATGAATAACGAGCTTTTACCTAGAAGACCATTAATAATGAGCATGAAACCCATGCTTTAATAATAATAAATTTTTATTTTCTTCTCTTATTTGTTACATAGGATACATATTAAAAAGAGTACAACAACAATTATGAAGACCAAAAACAATTACATTTTCATACAGAACACACTAGAATACACTAAGCTCTTATACTCAGCCATACACATTGTGTATTTGGCTCAAGTTTCTCTGACAATGCACAAAATATCTATAAATGACCTCATGCCATTCACACACTATCTAACTATCCTTCAACCTTCCTCAATGCTCTATATGTAATGCACTAGCTCCCATCTCACACTTTCAATACACTACTTGAGGTATTTTTTTATGCACACCATTTGACCTTCATTTCAATCACAGGCTTGGTATTTTAAAGCAATACACAATGTAGCTCCATAACTTGCCTATATCATTAACCACTCTTGCATTCACACCATGCATTCGTTAAGTGCAACAAATGTTACTTTTGAGGAACAAATCAAATAGTATGTTGGATAAATGATCAACCACATGCACACTTCTAAGAGCTAGATCAAAAAATACATTAATCGACCCAATTAAACCAATTAAATCACCACTACTCCATAACTTGATAAATCAATGTGTTCACATTCCTTGGATTCTGATTCGACATCTCTTGGATTGATCACAACAATACCATGTTCATTTATCTTGGTTGAAGCTTGTGTTTTTAATTGTGTGTGCACATGCATTACAAATGCAGATTTATACACCTATAGGACTAGGGATGTGGGTTCTACACTAGCAATCTAGGTTACATACTTGGGTTTTCCATTGCAACCTAAAATTTAATGACACAGATTTCCCACTCTTAATCGAACACTCGTAACTTAATTCAAGGAAACTTTAAATGTCACTACCTAGAAATTGTTGCCACCTCCTCAACACTTTGTCAAGCACCTGTGCAACCTTCTACAACACCAAACTACCTGAACCAAGTCTGATATCATCATGCAATATCCTAATGCCCTTGTCAACATTAGTTCCAAGATCCATTGCTCACTATATTTGACATGAATTCCAACACCTTGCAGCCAAGGATCACTTAAGTGATTGTATTGTATGCTCACCAAAACATTTCTCTAATTTACCGTCCGATGAGTGAGACCTCTTTAGAATTTTTAGTTTTCATTTTGAGCTATTTGAATTTGAAAGTATCATAGTATGTTTGTAATATTAGATCAGAGTTTAAGAGTATTTTCTCATAAGCTAGATAGTCCATTTATGTCCTAAAACCTACACATAGTATGTAGTATCTTGCAAGTTTATGCCCCGAAATTGATAATTTAATATCCTTAATTTAAGCCAATTAAATTGACTAGAAACAACATCATTACCATAAAGAATACGGTACATGTCATATACCTCTTCTTGTGTTTTGGGACACGATTTTATAGCTTATTTTACACCTACAAGAATACGAACCTTAAGTGGCTTATATTCCTACATATTAAATATTGTAGGTAATTTAGTATATTGGCGTACAAAATAACTTTAACCTAGCTCATTACTAAACTAGGTATAGACAAACATTGAAAGGACATGAGGATCACATGAAAGCATATCATTTAACGTAAAAGAGAGAATGTAATAATGCAAGTATTAAATTATGTGTATCACCCTGTTCTAAACCACCAAGTTTTGTAATTATAAGTAAGTCTGATAATTCCGGAATGGCCAGTGTGGATAGTTTGGAAGACTTCATTTCATGTAAATATTCATTTTTAATTAATACATTTCTAAAGTTGAAGAAGAGAGAAACCAACATGAATCTCAATTCCTAAGGGAGGAAATGTGGGGGTATGGGGAAGTTTCCCATCTTACATAAATTAAATGTTCTAATTTTTTATTTGGTAGTTGAACTACCTAATCAATAGCAATTACTAGAAAGAATGGGGAGTGGAACTAAACTATGCCAGGAATATGGGCTATGTTATCAAACAGGAAATGATCACCTAGCCAAAATCACTAGATGGATTGAATTACACCATATTAGTATGGGATTTACACATTAAAACCCACTTTCGCTTAATGAAATAGCCTAAGGAACCACTTTTCTTAAGTTGTTTCTATTAATTTACCCATTCACATGAAGATAACCCATAATTTTTTTTATTTTTATGTTATTCTTATAATTCTACTCATTTATGTGAAGATAAAATAATTATTTCCACTTATTTTATTTATTCCCATAGAAATAATTTACTAAATCATTATTTATGAATTATTTCCAAATATTTTACCCTCTCAACTAGAAATAATTTAATAAACCATTTATTTATTAATTATTTCTAACTATGTTACCTAGTAAAATGGAAATAATCTAATAAATCATTTATTTGTGTGTTTTTTTTTATTAATTAAATAACTAGATCATTATTTTTGAGATAGTTACCATAATAAAGGTCATTAACCATTAATTTTAACCATTTCCTCACACAAAAATAATAAAATAATAAAATTAGTTAGACCTTATCAAACCTACAAACCATCTTTTTATCAATAGGAGAGGTTATCTTTATCATTCACAATGACCATTTTTGTTGTCCAACCTATGATCTCGATGTCTCATGATATTTGAGCTCCCCTCACTAGTTGAGCTCAAGTTTCCTTTTCACTTTTCTTCTGCCTTTTGTCTCATTTACCCCTTTGGAGAGAGGAACTATTTTCTTGCAAGTACATGATTCATGACAAACCCTCCCAAGGAGGAATTCCATCAAGTTTAGTTGCATTGCCTCCCCACTACTGTTACCAATATAATAAAGCATTATTTGGGTTTCCTTTTTTTTTCCCATTGAAAAGTCATAATTTTATTCATAAGACAAAATTACATTTTGTAGATGCTGAAGAGAATATGCACATGTTCTGTTCCAGCTTTCACTGAAACCAAATAGATGTAAAAAAACTAAAAAATTGTGATAGCTATTGTTTTCTCCCTTTCTTCTTCTCCACCTTTCGCCATCCTCCAGTGTTGGGGGTAGCAGATACGATGGATAGCTGATTTTCTGTTATAGTTGTGGGAGAATCCTTGTCCGACTCCGATCCCTTTGATCCATGAACTCTCTTGTTGCCGAGTATTTCCGTTCCTGTTAGCTGGGGATCTTGTTGCTGTATGGGATTTTTGGGGGCTTCCTCTTCTTTTTGTGTGTTGTCCTGTACTATTTGTTCATCTTCTTCTGCATTGTTTTTTGCATTCTCTGCTGTGTCTTCTTCCTTCACCAATGGCTCTGTGTGTTGCCATCCTTTCGGCTTCCGTTGTTGCTTCTTGTTCCTATTGGGAATGTTTCTTGCCTGTGGGCATGCACTAAGCAGGTGGCCTGTTTGTAGGCATCCACAGCATTGTAATGTTGTGCTTTCATAATCCAAGGGTTATATCCACTGTGTGTTGTTGAAGTTCAGAATTATACTTTCTGGTAGTCCTTGACTGAAATCGACTTTGATACATATTCTGGCAAAAGTAAATATTCCTTTTATGAGTCTCTCCTTGTTAGTGTTTATGATGTTACCCAAGGTATTCCCGATAGCTATTAAAACCTGGTGGTGCCAGAAATGTAATGGGAGGTTGTGCAACCTAACCTAGACTGGCATCTTTGATACCACCATTGTGTTGGCATCAAATTCTAGAAACCAAGGGATGATGAAGAGTCTAGCACTGCCCCAGAACCATGGCCCCTCATTTAGGATAATGTCCATTTCCTCTTTTATATTGAATCTTTCTATGAAAAACCACTTGGGGCATAAGTAGATTTCTCAATTTGTTGTCCAGTATGTATGTAGCCATTGATGCAATACATCAAATCTGGGCCAAAAACCATTAAATCTACAAATGACTGCATTGGTATGTAGATCTGAGTATATGGTGTTTACCTCGGGTATAACAATGGTGAGAGTTGGGTTCTCAGGTTTTTGTTCAACTATGTAAGGCCCCGGAAGTTTAGAGGCAATTTTAGGATTGATCTACACTTTCCCTTTGCCCTTGACTGCATCCTTGAATGTGCCTGTGTTCCTAGTATTCTTTGACCCAGTTCTAGAACGTCCACCTCGCAGACAGAGATTAACGATGATGGTCAAATCTGAAGTTATGTTGTAGGCCTAGAGGGGTCCTGTAGGTTGTGTCCCATATAGATCATATTTTGCTCGTGTGTAGGTATGCCAAGGAGACTCTGTATTCTAATTCTCAGATCTCTGATCCTACATCCTTGCCAGAGCCTTAGGTAGTAGTGTCTGCCTTCCAATTCCTTGAGAAAGATCTGTGTGAGATCCGTGATTTTAGGGTCCAATCTACTCTGATCCGCTATCTCTTCACTTGTCACTTTGCAGTTCACACCCTCTTTGGTGCTTTGGGCCTGCTATACAGGCCAGGGTGTTGATGTAGTGCTTGTTTGCCCCCAGATCTGATTATTCGGTAGGTTGTTCAGCACTGTAGGTGTCTGATCTAGTGGATCATGTGCAGATCTGAGGGTATTATCATTTGGATCTATGGCCCTTACATTGTTAAATTTAGTTCTATAAACCCCATTGTTCCCATGACCCTATGCCTAAAACAACATGAGTACAGTGGTTCCAGAAACCCACATCGTCACTTTTTTATACGCCTCATCACCAATGTTGTTGTTGCGTCAGATGTGTGCCGTATCTGTTAGAACAGGGGCAGTTTCATGAGGTGGGGTGATGATTTTCAAGCCCGTAGTGACGATCCAATGTACTTTGGTATGTAGGATATGATCAATGACTCCTCTTGCCGCTCCACGATCTAGGGCATCCCTGTAACCAATAGATCTCCCTTCGTCGATTCTGGGGTAACGAGTACCTAGTCGTGCGGACCCTACCTTCTCATTCACACTGATTTGTGTTAGTTTCACCTCCAGGGTTTGTGGCTTAAGGGTCTGATCATCAGCCGCAGGCCTCTGTTGATCCCGCACTGCACTAATGAACACCATGAGGCCCTCACGGCCAGATAACTTTGTGGAAAATACAGTGGCGTTCCCCTGGCCTTCAAGGGATTTGTTCCATTGTAGACTAGGCCGAAGCATGCAGGTATCTCTGCATCCTGTACATGGAGCTCGACCACCGTTGCAGCTCATCTTTTCCTTCTCTTTGTAACATATAGTTCTCCTGAAAGTCATGATAATTAAATTCAAAAAAATCACCTCTCTTCTTATCTATGATTTGGGTTTATTTTTATTATGCTACATGTTATATTTCTAATATTTCTACATAATTTTTACCGCTATTTTAGATGTATAATAACTTATTCATATGTAGCCACTATAGAGTTTAATTAATTATGATCCTCCTCTTTTTGTTGTTTGACTATTTTTAACCCATAGTAGTGTTTTATACTAACCCTTGTTTCAAGAAACCACCAACAAGCTACACACCCATTATGGAAATTTCTGATTGACTACATAGGGTGAGGAGAGACCTTGAACTCTTATTCTAAGCAACATGTTTGTGGTTGGGAAGCAAATAATGAGTAGTGAGAGAGAGAGGATAAGAATAAGAAGAGATTGTCACGATATGTGACTTGTAGAGTGTTATGCATGTGAATTGAGTAACCCCTAGAATGAAATGGGACCATATGTGGATTCAAAGATTGTGATGTTGAGAAGAAGGTGAAATAAATATGCTTTTGAGATGTAACAACCCATGTGGAGTTATGGACTACCTAATTGGTGAACAAATTTTATTGAAGGCCATCATATTGGGCTACAGGGCAGAAGGATTCACTAAATTGTTGGAATTAATGAGCATGTAAGGAACTGAGAAAATGGAAGGACCAATGGAGTACAATATCGGTGAAGGAATCCCTTAGTGTTGTGTGCATGCATAATGGCCATAATATGAGTATTAAGAGGCCTAGGCTTAGTAGTTGAAATGTTGAACACTAATTTATTGTATGTGAAGGAGAGTGGCCTTCATGTCCTCTAGCTTGATTTGAATCTGTTGAACCCTAAGTGAATATTTCCCTTAAGGAAACAAATATGGATTGGGGTTTCCTACACTTGAAAATTGAGAAAACTATAAGGAGATGAGCTGAAAATATAATAAAACAAAGTATTTTTCTTTCTTTTTCTTCGAAAATTCGCAACTCATTTTATTATTTTAACTGTTATTTTTCTATTTCCTTAGGAGACCCATTTTAGACCTCAAAATTTCCCTAACTTGAAGTCTCTTCATTTTTTTGATAATCTGACGTGCCAATGTGAAGCTAGTAGTGGGATTGAATAGCTACAAAATATCTCTAAATGAAAGTGAAAAGGCTAGGAGGTTTCCCTAATTGGAGATATTGGAAATTGGGTTTATGTCTCTATTGATTACATTTTGAGGGATAGGTTGTAGATTTTCAATTAAAGAGTTTTGGGGACCCTATTTCCTCCAGTAATAAGCAAGATTGCTAGATTTTCTATTTTGATTTTTTGGAGTTTTAAGTTGAATTTTGTAGCCTAAACAAGTAGGAAGGATCTCATGTTAGTTTGGTTCAAGTTGTGGATTTGACCTTAGGACAACTTTTTTTCCCTCTTGTGAATATGCATGTTTAATTGTGGAGTTTGAAAGACTTTAAAGGATAAATATGACTTCTATGTCTTAGAGGTTTTTTTGGCATATTAATGCATTGTTGTAGTTTTTTAAAGTCCTCAAGACATGCATAAAAGTGTATTTGAATTTTATTTATTTATTTTGGTGATGACCCTTTAAGTTTTGAGGTTGTATAATGGAAGCTTGTAATTTGGGCATTTGAGGTTTATCCCTATCACCTATTCCAGTGGATCATATCAGGAGGAGCATGATTCAGGGTGACTGCCAGGCCTCCATTTTCTCTAGTTTTATACACCTTTTTTCACTGTAATCCATTATATTTTTACCTAGCAATTATTGTTATTGTTTTCATTTTGCACATTCTTCGGCTAATTATCCTAAATTCGAGCATGATAAGGTAACTTGTTTAATTTACCTTATTTTTCAATAATTTAAGAGAACTTATGTGAAAAATATTATTAATTACGGCTATTTCAATGACAGGTGATGCACCAACAATGTAATACCCTCCTCCCACATTTACCCAAGCTAACCGGTCCACTAAGGTAATAATGACAAGAGGTTACTATGATGTGACTCAACTCCCCATGTATAGTTAAGGGAGTGGAACCGACAAAACAAACCCATTCTAACCTTAATCATGAACCATAGATCCTTTAGTAAACAACCAACCCTTCTAGGTGCTTAACCCTTGAGAAAACTTGTATTTTTGTTGAGCTAGAACCCCATCTGCTCCTGTGACAAGCCATGCATGCGACTAAGGCCCTATAGTCACTCCCACAGCAAAGGCATGCCACTGATTGTGGCCTTTTTCAAGAATTTATGTGTCAGTGACCTTGGATTCCATGCCACTTTTTCAAGGCTAGGTCTCAAGCCTCTGCCCATAACTTCATGAAACTTATAGAAATGATAAATAACAATGAATTAAAGCTACTAATGCAAACATTGGTACAAGGACTTGACCGGACCCCTGCTAGCCATGATAGGAATTTCATCAAACATATCACAAATATGAAATCTCCAGGTCATAATAACATATATGAGCATAGGTGTCTCATAATTATCTGAGATTCGTAAAGGAGGACTGATTCCTTATCACAATAATTGTCTTATCATCTATTAGCTCATATATTCATTCACATATCATATACTAATCAAATCATGATAATATCCCTAATCAAAGTCTCTCATAAACCATAATTATAACCAATGAAAACAACAAGGATATAACGTCATAAGACCGCATATGAACAAATACATTTACACAAGAAATGTCAAAGGAGAAGGAGCTCTTGTTAAAATTTGACAGCTCAGGGACTAATTTATCCTAGAAGAAATCATATCTTTCAGTCTCGTTTGAACCACCTATAATAAAATTTCATTTCTAACAATTATAATATGACATCCCAAAAATAGTAAGTCACATCTCAATTTGGAAGTGACTTTCGAAAAATAGAAAGTCATTTCGAAATGATCAAGGATGATCTCAACATATGGAATCCACTTTAAAATCAAATCAATCATGATTATAAAAGTCAAGAATTAATATTTTTATCCTTACTAGTATTATTATTATTATGATGCTATTATTTATAAAAAGTCTAAAGTCATTCACCTTTAATGGATTAATAAAAAAAAATTATCTCATGAAATAAGTAAATTAAATTGAGAATCTCTTACCTCGAAAATTGAACCTCTCTCTTGGAATAAAACAGTAACTCCACACTTAAGAGAATGTAGCTCTCCCTCAATAATTCAATGTATGACAAAAGTGTAACTCCTCGTCATTAAATGCACTTGTTAGGTCCCTACACTACTAGTGTATCCCCTTATTGTTATTAGTGCTACCCCCTTATTATATTTTTGTGCCCATGTAGTCCCCATATTGTTATTATTGTGTCCCTTAGAGGGCCACTATTTTTATTGTTGTGCCCTTAGAATATTATTGTTATGTCAGCTATGATTATATTATGACCCCTTAGACTCCTATATATAGAAAGGAGCTCTTGTCATTTGTATCATCCAAGAATAATTCATTTGTGTAATGTAAAGGAGGTTGCCCACTCGAAGAGGTTGATTTTGAAGTCATTGATCTATCATTTCTTCTATTTTGTGAGTTGGTTGCATAACATTTGGTATCAGAGCTTTGGATTCTAAGGCTTCGTTGCTCCAAATAGGTCATCGTGGCATTTGCGCTATAACTTGTTTTCTATGAATTTTCAGAAGATCAAATTAAAACCCATTTGAAACGAAATCTCTATGAACCTTGGGTCAAAATTTTAGATATTTTCTCACTATATTTACGAATAACCTCACCTCGTTTAAATGAATTAGGGAGTTGCGTATGTTACATTATGGATTCAATAACCAACAAAATTTTCAAACACATTATTAGGGGAAAAGAAAAATGTTTAATTTGTTCCAATGGAGAAATAAATAAACTTATAATGCACCACATAGTGAGACTCTATTATAGAAAAGGGGCTCTAAAGCTATCCATGGGAGTTTCCTTTATGCTCAATATCCAAATCTAGTTTGTGAATATAAAAAGAACATTTCAAGATGGACATGATGAATAGAATCCAAGTATTAAGAGGTAAATAAACTATGGGAGAAGGGAGAATGGAATTTTGGTGGAATAATGTTGTTATTTTTCCTCCATATATAATGAAACCTCATGGAATTTCAATAGATGGAAAATTTACCCCAATCCTAAACTAGCTTCCCTATCAACCCTCCTCAGTCATTAATGAGAGACCATGTACCTAAAGTGCATGAAATAAGTATAAATGATTAGAAATTATGGAGATAAATATTTAAACTAGTCTAGATGTGGCCACTATGTCATATAAACAAGAATTCATGCATTTCTGAACCATATATTGGCCATTTTTTGAGTTTGTAGTATTTCATGGATCTTGAAGGATTGTCCACATGAGTAGTGTAGGTAACCAACGATAAGTGTTTCCACCCTAAAAATAGTCAAAAGTTTAAATAAGCTCAATGAGGTACAAAATATCCATTTTATGATGTGATGAGCTACATTTTATGGGTTATACATAGAATAGTGATATGTTTCTAAGTGCAACATCCAAACATCTCAGGCTAGTGAATTAGGGTGAAAATAAATGACCTCTAATGTGGGAGGTCAGGAGTAGTTTGTATCTATTAAATACATCATGCTTTTATTAACAAAGTGTTGTAATAGGGGAAAAAAAACTTCACATGGTGAAGTGAAGGTAAAGAGGGAGGACCACCTAAGAATAACTAATGAAGGACCACTCGTAGAAAAAACAAGAGGAAGGTGGTTTATAGTTATAATGTCAATATAACATAGGTGAGGAAATAATGGCACCCATGGGGAAAGACAACTAAAATAAAATAGGCACACTAGAGATGGAAACCTAGGATATGTAGAGAACTAGTTGGAAGTGTTAGAAACCAGGAAAATACTGAGAGGGGAGGGTTTGAATTAGTATTGTGAGAATTTTAAAACTTTATTTCATAAATTAAAGAATACTTGAACACCAACAAACACTTTATAGACCATAGATATAACCATCACAAGAATCAACACAAGAAGCACATATTAAACACATATATTATTCAATTTCTTTTACAAAGGCAAGCTTCAACTTGATTTTACAATGTTCTATGACTCCCACCAGAAGAAGCTACTACTCCCTAATTTCTTAGCTACCTCTAACAGCAAATAATACCCCTATTTTATCATCTATCGCTGAAAGGATCTACTAGTTTCCTGATTTATTAGCTGCTACTAAAAGGAGATACTACCCATGATTTATTAGCTACTACTGAAAGGAGCTCCAAACCCTGATTTTTTTCCCAACCACTACTAGAAGGAGCTAAAACCCTTGAAATTCAAGATGTCACTTGCTTTACCTTCTTGATTCATATTTCATTCCATTTTCAAACTCAAATCATGGAGGCCACTCTCTTTCATAAAATAAATAAATATCTCCTGAATCACACACACTAATCACCAAAAAACCACCTTCAATAATATTTGATCATTGATCGAGTAACCACACACATCAACAACAATAACAACATCAACAAACTTCTTGCTAATTTAGTGATGCATATAAAGAAATAGAGCTGATAATTTTAGGTTTAGGTGTTTCATTAAGTTTAACTCTTTCTCTTGCATGAATTCATATTTTCCACGTATGTTCCATTTCTATTAAGTCTTCTTAATGTGTTCAAGTTGTATTCAATCTTTTCTCCACCATCCTGACATGAAAAAATGAGTTAAATCCCAATTTCCTCAATTATGTAATTTATACAAGGTTTAGCTAAGTCTTTATCTACTATTCTAAACCTAGTGAATTGCCAGATATATCCCCAAGTTTGTCCATTCTGCCAAACAACTACTAACTTGTTCATGCACATTAGCCAATTTTAACCACTATTAGTTTTGGTGCAAAACCACCAAATTTGGCAAAAAATGGACAAAGTTGTTGACCTATTCATAATGTTATTCCCACACACTCTGTCACATTATATTGTGCATAGAACCAAGTCTTGGAGCGAGCACTTAGTCCTCAACCTTATTTCCATGAAAATACACAATGAACCACCTTCAGATTCTTCTGTGATCTATCCCTTAATATTATGTGTCCATGTGGGGTCACCTTCCGATTCTCCTACCTATTAAACATCATGAAATAACTTGTATGCCACCTTTTCAATGATTCCATGTATCACTGACTAAGTGGTTCCACATGTCACTTATTTTTAGGCCCACTTGGCCACCGAAAAATCCCAAATATAAATGCCACATTTCATGTCTCTATTGGTCCACATCATGTTTCATTGTCTCCTTTGTCTAATTAGATCATTCCAAACGCCTTCCTTCAGTTGGTCCATTATATAAAGGGCACATAGGAAAGTGGGGTTCCAAAATTATGTTTTTATGTTATATTTTAAAAGGATGGGATGAGAATATTTTGGCAACAACCGATGAAAACTTTGTTGTCTCCCCAACACCATATCCTTAGCAATAAAACTTGGAATACCTTCATATCCTACCGAGGATGAACTTTCAGGCTTACGTGTCACGTAGTCCCCCTTTCTCGATTGACTTATGCAAATCAACACCTATTGCATTTGCCACGTTGTCTTGATTCTTTGTCCCTGTTATAGATCCATTTGGGCACATCACTTCCATCTTTAAGATTAGTACCATTAGGGCTCATCAAACCCTAATTTAGTTGCTACATGCCCTAGACAAGTCACCATTTTGAATGCCTCCTTCCCTGAGAGTTTCTTGGTCTGAAACCCTCCAAAATTTCCTCCTTGAGGGACCAGCACAGCCTTGGACAGGGGTAAGTGTGCTTTAGTGTAGGTATGCCCATGTCAGGGTGCTCTACAAAGAACCTAGGCCCACTTTGACCTGCGTTGGGTGAGATTGAGTGAAATTCACATAGGGTTCTTGGAATATTCTTATGCTCTAGAGTCATCTAGAGGATTCCCACACTTATCACCTCCTATGAGCTCGAAAATGGATGAGCAATGAGTTAAGTAACCTCTTATCCTCTCATCTCTTCCTCCATGGAAACTAACTCTAAGTATGGAAGGCCATTCAATACCCTCATTTATGACAAAACCTCCTCCATCTGCTTATAAATTGAGCACTCATCTAAGTGATCAGGGGCTGGACTTTGAGAATTTATAAGGAGATACTATTGGTGTGAGAATTGAGAGTATAAGCAAGTGTTGTTATGCTACCAAAGTGTTGTGCTATTGATGTGATGTTGGTTGGAACCCAAGCTGGAAGAGTGATAATGGATCGGAATTCATGGTTGTAATTCTTCCTTCTACTTAATAAAATTGTTTACACCTTTTTCCATATGCTTATCTTGATATATGATGTTTATATGTGTGAATGTATCTGATTCCATTTACTTATATTCCATAGATCTCTTTCTTTGATTGGTTCTCTGTCTTCTATTTATGTTTGCAGGTACTTTTTGAGCGAGTTAAGTTGAAGAAGGAGCGATGGGAGTCAAACAAAGGAGACAAAAGGAAAGAAAAAGAACAAGTAGGTAATTTGATTCCCTTTGTCTTATTTATCGTTTATAGAAAAAGGATAAGCGCTTTAAATCTATTGTTCTAGGTATATATATCTACCTAGGGAATTAGTATTTATCCGTAGATACCAAACTCCTCATAACAAATTGGTGACTCCGTTGGGGAATGATCATCATTTCGGGTAGTTTACCTTCATCTTAGTACACTCCAGTAGACCTTACTTGCTTCCATTGATCCTCTTTCAGCCTTTTGAAGTGTTTTTTGGTGAAAATTATGCTTGTAAGCCCCTAGGACGGCCTCTCTGGCACCAACGCAGGCTTGGTCTAGAGACAAAGCACTACAAAGCACCCTTGGCTTGAGGACAGTGCTCTGAAGTGCATTGTCTCCCATTCAAGGCTGCACTGATCCTCCTTAGGACAAAAATCCCTCCTTTGAGTTGATTTTTTGCCAAATTTCCTTCTATTTCTGCTTGCTGAAAGGTCAATGATGCTTGTGTCTCTGAAATCAATTTGTGTTTCCTTTGCCAACCCTACTTTGTCTTGATTTTTTAGTGTTTCTTAAATGATTTCTTTATCACTATCAATTCATTGTCAAAGTTAGTTTATAGTCGATCAATCTTTGTTCAAAATAAAGTATCGTAAAAGTCTTATTTTCTTTCGAAACGGAACTGTCATAAAGTCTTCGTTCTTGCAAAAAGATCGATTGATTGTATCTGCATTAGTTTCCTTTTATTCATCATAGCATTAAGGGAATTGAAAAGAAAAACTTGCATTGTGCATTGAAAGAGTTTGTGTGTGCTCATAGGAATAGTTTAGGGAAATTGCATTAGATTGTGCTCTTTTCTCTTTGATTGAAAGAAATATGATTGCTCTATCCCTGTTAGAGAAGGTTTTTCATTGTCAAAATTGAATGAAAAGAATGCTTATCATATTAGTTGCATTCTAGGAATTGAAAATACATCACATGGTGAACCTTGAAAGGAAAATTCTTAATCAATATCAACTTAAAATTAACATCAATTAACCTAATGGACCATTGTCACCTAATGCAAAACATTTAGAGGTTCTAGGCTAGAGATGTGTTCCGACGTCGTAAAACATATCAGCTTTCGCTAACTTTTCTGCGATACATTCTGTGATACCTCATTCCACATATGTGAGTATATCATAGCTCATCCACATACCTTTGGGTATATAGGGCGGTATTACAGTACATAAAGTAGATGGGAATGCTCTCATTGTGCGGTTTCGCATTAGACAATGTTAATACGGATTGGGCCTCCACATACTTTTGGGCATATATGGGAGGACAACACTAGGTTGCTATCCATCCTTAGGTAACGAAGTCAGCCAACTTGTACACTGTAATACACTGAACACAACATTCAGGGAGATTTCCTACCCGTACTTCTTGGTTCTCCAGGAGGTATTCCGCAATTCACAGTTGCTTGGAAAACCTTTTTTCCTAGCTTACCCCTTTTTGTTTATTTCGTTTTTGTAATAAAATCAATCAGAAATCATGGAGGAAAATCAACCCTTACCCGATCATTCATGGAGAGAAGCGAGTAAACTGCCTTTACTGCCCAAAGCTACACCTATCTGGTTGAAGCGGTCTCATTTGACTAGATCCAGTACTTTACAAGCCTCTGGTTCTTCATCTGAATTACGAGAAACACCTATACCGGTAAGTACTGTGACCCCAGGTACTCCTACGGTTACGGGTACATCTATTACTAAAGTGGAATCTCCACAATTACCTAAGGAAACTATTATTGAATCTAGTGAAACAATAACCCAAGTTGTTCAACAACAAGTTGATTCTTAATCCGAAGTTGTTCAACAAGAAATTACTTTTGAATATGAATTTGTTCAACTAGAACTGGATCTTGAACTCATCACTATTCAATCAGAAGTTACTTCTGAACCAGAAGTTGTTCACTAAGCCCAACCTGAACTTGTTCTTTTACCAGAACATTTAGATCTTGAGGTGTAACAATCAGAAGTTGTTACCTTACCTGAAGAAGATCGACTGGTACATCCTTAGACATCCGTAACTGTCCAAACTTCCTCTTTACCTCAGCAACAAATACCAAAAATCTATTACAGACCAGGCGGTGAAATTCTTCCACCCGGTTTGATTTCGATTGAAGAGGAACTTGGGGGCATGGGTACATTATAGTCATTGTTTACTATTTCACAAAATGGGTCGAGGCGATGCCAACTTTAAACAACAACAGCGAGATAGCTGCTCTTTTCTTTTTCAACCATGTGGTTGCCCAATTTGGTGTACCACAGGCTATAGTTACAGATCATCAGTCACATTTTCACAATCACATGATGGCTGAGTTAACTACAAAATTAGGAATTTCACATGATAGTTCTACTCCTTATTATCCTCAAGCGAATGGACAAGTTGAGGCCATCAACAAAGTCCTGAAGAAAATGATTCAAAGAATGATAGGGGTTCATAGATAAAACTGGCATTGAATCCTATACTCTGCCTTATGGGCATATCGAACCTTGGTGAGAAATGCAACTGGATTCACACCCTTTCAATTGGTGTATGGTCTGGAGGCAATCTTGCCGATACAACGTGAAATTTCATCTCTCAAACTTGTGATTGAACTATTACCCGACACTTCTGATGAAGAAGCATGTTTCTTGGAACTTATCCATCTGGATGAAACCCATCGTGAAGCCGCATTGGCTAATGAAGCGCATAAGAAACGAATCAAGGCACAATATGACAAAAATGTCAAGCCTTGCATTTTCTCAAAAGGAGACCTAGTCATGCTTTACGATCAGGAAATTGATAAACTAGGAGCAGGAAAATTTGAGCTGCTTTTGATCAGTCCTTATATTGTCAAGTGTGTTTTGGCAAAAGGTGCCTACGAGTTGGTGGATTATGATGGAATTCCATTGTCATATTCCCGAAATGGGTTGTACCTCAAACGTTACTATGCTTAATTGAGTGTAGTAAAACTCATTGTATATATGCTTTAATTGAGGCCTTCATTCATTAAGTGGCATGAGAAACAAGAGTACAATCAACATTTACAAAAAGGAGTCTTATACCTCCAATCTGGAAAATGGCCGAAAAATGGAGAGCTCTATTTTAGAAACTAGCATCACCATTGAGTTCCTGTCGCTGAGAGGTGCAAAATTGATATAAAACTTGCCTAATTCTGACACTAAACGGAAACTAACCCCCTGGAAAATGTGCTTAGGCAAGGTTTCGCCCCCTATCACAGGCCTGCTCATGGTTCTGCCACCTGCAATTCATCTGCCTCAAAATACGTGTGTGCTCTCTCCTCCCAGGCGAACTATGAAAGTAGGTTCATATAATATTTGGTTGGTAGATCAACCAAGAAAGGCCATTGGGCGCATTGGTAAACAAGGAAATTGGTTGATGAGGGGTCGAGGGATCAAATCCCACCCCTCCTGAATTAACATATGTATATTTTTTTTTAATGGAAGGTCCACTATTTTGGGTGGCCCATGCCCCATTTCTACTTGCTGCTTCGTTGTATATGGGTGAGGTGGAAGGGGGTGGGGTTGACAGCTTGTGGCCCTACCATATTTAGTATGTTATTTGGTGAACTCTTGGGGTGGCGAGGTCATGGCCACCCACCCCAATTCATAATGTAATTTGGTTACGGTTGTTCTAGAGGCTATGGGGTCATGGCCACCTGGCCCATATTTAATATATATATATATATATATATATATATATATATATAGAGAGAGAGAGAGAGAGAGAGAGAGAGAGAGAGAGATTATTTAAGAAAACAAATAACGGTTCTGCCACCATTAGGAATTTTCTAGAACCTTAGGCCATATTAGACAAATTAACGGACCCACAATTTCACCCAAAAGACTGGTTGATTCCTACCAAATTGCACCCTCCTTAAGCCTGCCACATGGGTAAGTCAACCCACAACTTTGACTGCTTCTATCTTCTTCATAAGGACTCGGATTGGAGTGTTGTTCACACTGTTGGAATCAGGGTGACGAGCATTTCGATTTGATGTCAAGTTAATCGAATTTATACCACTTTGAATTTTGAGCCTTTTCCATGCCACTGGTGTCTGGAGATCCACTTGGATCAATCCTCCCCATTAAGGAGCTTTTGGACCACCAAAAGCTTTATCAATCAATTGGAAAGTGAGGGAATTATTCCCTCACTCTTTCTTTTTCCAACCATTTAGCCTTGCTAGGGTGCATCCCATTGAAGCCAACTCGAAGGTATTCCACATCTCCCCGTTCTGAAGTCCTGGTTCTTCTGTCAAGGATGATATCTTCAGGAAACTCATCGAGATACTCTAGTGAAAAATCATCAACTGTACTAACTGATCCCACCACTTCGGTGTCCATAATTAATGGTGGTGCATAAAGCTTTAATTTTTCCACATTCACTATGGAGTAAATTTGCATATATGTCAGCAAATCGAGACGAAAGGCATTGTCTCCAATATTCTTTGAGATGGTGAATGGACCATACAGAATAGGTCACAACTTCTTCTCGTCTCCCTTCATTCTGTCCTTTCTGATATGGAGCCACACTTTGTCGCCCACTTGAAATTGATGGTCAACTCGGTGTTTTTCATGTCGAGCCTTGTACCGGGATTGACTTTTCTCCAACTACTCCTGTACTACTTGGTGAAACAACTGGATCCACTGAATGAACCATTGTGCTTTGTCCCTATCATCACATCAACTGGAGTCATCTTCCCTTCCAAAGACCATATCAAAAGGATCTTTGGGTAGGTAGCCAAAACATGTCTCAAATGGTGAACGATGCATAGATGAGTGCATTGCTTGATTGTAGGAATGTTGCACATATGGAAGATGCTTATCCCACAACTTAGGATGTTTTCCACAATAACCTCGCAACAAGTGTACCACGGTGCGGTTGACAAAATTTGTCTGTCCGTCAGTCTGTGGATGAAATGTCGTGCTTCTTTTCAACTTGGTGTCCATCATCTTCCACAAGCTGGTCCAAAACTCTTCGAGAAAGTGAGAGTCCCAATCTGACACAATCTATGCGGGAAACCCAAAATGGACCGAAACATGTTGAAAGAAAAGATAAGCAGTTTGCTCTACAGTGATCTTCTTTTTACAAGGCATTAAAATACACTTCTTACTAAAATGGTCAACAACGACATACAAATAGTCACAACCTTTTCTAGACAAAGGCAAACCTCCTACAAAATCCATCGACACACTTTCCCATGGATGACTTGGAATAGGAAGTGGTGTGTAGAGCCCAAGTTTTCTATTAGAGGGCTTTGAAAAAGAACACATCACACATCCCTTTACATAGAGAGTCACAATTTTCTTCATATGAGGCCAAAAGAAAAATATTTGTACATGACACAAAGTTTTTTCAACACCAAACTAACCAGACACAAGGGAGGTGTGGGCCTCCCAGATTACATGTAACCTTTCCCCTGTGGGTATGCACAATTTACCAAGGTGATACAATAGTTTCTCATGCAAGTGATAGTTGTCCACCTGTGAACCATGTGTTAGTTTTGCATAAATCTCCTTAAAGTCATCATCGTTACCATATTGTTCAACATAAATTTCAAAAGATAATGAAGCATTATGAAAAATAACAGAAGCAGAAATAGGAGGGCAAGATAGCATATCGACCACTTTGTTGCTAGTGCGCTTCTTATACTTTATTACCAGATGAAACTGCTGAAGAAAACCCATCCACCTGAAATGACGAGGTTGCTGCAACTTGGTTTGTGACTGAAGATACTTCAAGCGCTGATGATCCATATGGATGATGGTCTCCTTGCCGATCAGGTAGTGTTTCCACTTTTTCACACTATGGACCAAGGCATATAACTCTTTGTCATAAGTGGGATGGTTTATCACAGTCTGAGAGAATTTATTTGAATGGTAACATATCGAATTCTTTTATTGCATCAATACAGCTCCCATGGCATATCTGTTGGTGTTTGTCTCGATCTTGAATGGCTGTTGGAGATTTGGTAAGGCCAAGACTGGTGTGGTGTTGATCTTTTCTTTCAATGTTTTAAAGGACTTCTACTACTTTCCACCCCATTGAAAGACTTGCTTTACACTTGTCAGTGTGTGTAGAGGTGCTGCAATAATAGAGAAATTGGCAATAAATCTCCTCCAATACTGTACTGCACCCAAAAAGCTGCGAACCTCGATTACACTAGTAGGCTTAGGCCAATTTACAATTATGTCAACTTTAGAAGGATCAATTTTTAACTAACCATGACCAACAATATGACCTAGGTAAACCAAAGAGGTTTTCCCAAAGTCACACTTTGACAATTTTGCATAGAGTTTTTCTTTTTTCAATACATCAAGCACTTTCTTTACATGGCATACATGTTCATTCCAACTTTTACTAAAGACAAGAATATCATCTAGATATACAAGAACAAATTTATCAATGAAAGACCTAAAGAGATCAGTCATGACCCTCATGAAAGTGACTGGAGAAGTTGCAAATTCCGAATGGAAACACCATCCATTCGAACAACCCCTGTTTGGTCTTCAAGGAAATTTTCCACACATCCTACTTCGCAATTCGGACCTAGTGATAACCACTACACAAATCCAATTTGGTGAAATAGATAGCATTATTTAATTGATCTAGTAAATCATCAATGTGAAGGAGAGGATAGCGATTTTTCACCGTGATTTTATTTAGTGCTCGGTAATGCACGCACATCCTCCATGTGTCATCTGTCTTCGGCACTAAGACAATCGGTGAGCCACATGGAGAAGTGCTCAGTTTGATGACGCCTTGGTTCAATAGTTCCTGCACCTACTTTTTGATCTCCTCCATCTCAATAGTCGACATCCTGTACATGACAATATTTGGTAAAGGAGCGTCATGTTGCAAAAGGTTCTCATGTTGGATTTCCCTCTTCAGAGGTAATCCCCTCGATTCTTGAAACATCTCATCATAGTTAGAAAATAATTCACATAATTCCTTTTTATGCACATGATCACAACCATGGAAAGCATTGAATAATTCTGTATCTTTCCCCCTTACAACCATAAGCATGCAACCCTTACTGGAATTCACCAACCTCTTCATTTCTCCTAAACTTACAAGGTTGGCATTGATTTTAGTTTGATGAGTCCTTACAATATATTCTACCCCATATTTTGTGATTTGGTATTTGTTTTCATGACGGAAGAAGATTGATTTTCTATCATATAGATATGGACTCCCTAACACCATGCCACAGATATCCAATGATATCACATCAAGTTCTACCTCATCCACTAACTTAGAAGTGATCACAAATTTAACCTTGCACTGCTTAGTTACATTCAATTTTTCTTTATCATGTATCCATCCAAGCGGGTAAGGTTTTGGATGTGGTTTGGTTTCTAAGCCTAGCTTATTAACCAAGGAATTTGAAATTAAATTTTCTTGGGATCCGATATCAAATAGAGTTTCCACTTTTGTATGATTTATGACAACTCTAATATGAAATAACTCAATTCTCTTTCGTTCATTAGGAAGAGACTCATCTATTGAACTAGTGCCTTCATGTGATTCAGAATTAACATGAGGTGTAAGAGTACCTTTTGTTCCTACTGCTGTGATCAATGCTTCATCTTTGGAATTGGATCCAAGGTCTTTCTGCACAGTTGTCGTTGTCTTCTACTTGTCTTTTCCTCCATACTTCTTTGGTCTCTTTTCCAGGTACAATTTCCAACAATGATTGTCATCATGACCTTCCTTTTTGCAATGAGTGCAATAAGGCCTTTCCTTCATCTTTCTTGGTTGATGCCATCCTCTTCTCCTTTCCCTTTCCTTTCACTTTGGGTTTTCCATTTGGAGGTTTGAAAGGTGGTTTCTTGAAATGATCATCTCTTTCATTTTTTCCCCAGTTCTCAATATGAATGGCCTTTACACTGGCCGAGTCAATAGTAGTTGGTTCAAACAATAATAATGAATGTCTAATGTAACTATGTAATGATCTAATATACTTAGTTACTACTTCAAGTGAGTCAAGTGTAATGCCCAAATTAAGTGCTTGTAATCTAAACTCCTCGGTAAAGCTTTGAACATCCTGACCTTTGCCTTTCCTTAAGTATTGCGAATCCACTAAGGCATTTTGCTTATAACCAAGGGATAAAATTGTTCCTTTAATGCAGAAATGAAACTAGGCCATGAGGAAAGAAGATTACCCATAATCTTACTGCTTCACAATTTGCTCTCCCACTAGACGAGAGCGGTACTACTCGGCCGAAAAGAGGCAAGCTGAATCTTTTCCTTGTCCTCTTTGATCTGCTGAATCCGACGGTAGATTTCAATCTTCCTAATCCAGTTATTAAGCTTTTCTGCATTACTTTCACCATTATACATGGGAAGATCAAATTTGACATCTAATTTAAATAAAAGTTTCTTAGATGCGTCCCTTGAATTTCTATGATGATGGTGATGAAAGGAAGAAGAACTTTCACTCATGGAGGAGAATGAGGGGGTTCTTCTCCACCATTTCCATGAACTGAACCTTGTTCTTATGGATTTCTCTCTTCTTCTTTCTCCAGCCTTGAAAGCAATTGATTGAACTTTTCTACCATTGTATAGAATGTTTTGTGGTAGTTATGCTCCTCTTCATAACGAGCTTCTTCATCTACCATGTTTCTCCTTCGATGTGCAGGCCCTGCTTCGAGATCGAAAGACATTAGTTTCCCTTCACCTCCTCGGAGCCTGTTTCTTGTTAGCATACAAACATGCAATTCACATCTACAAAGACCTGCTTTGATCCCACTTTATCCAAGATCTTTATCTTAAAGATGTATTAAAGAATTACATGGATAAAATTGCAGCTAAACCATAGAAATTTAATGTGCACATGAGAGAATAGGAGAAACACATAAAAGCATGAGAGAAGACAAGAGACTTTGATAATGAAGTTCATCCAATTTGGACTACGTCTCCGAGTCCTGCTCAGTCAATGGGGAGGCCTTCATTCTTTAAGTGGCATGAGAAAGAAGAGTACAATAAACATTTACAAAAAGGAGTCTTATACCTCCAATCTGGAAAATGGATGAAAAATGGAGATCTCTATTTCAAAAACCGGCATCATCATTGAGTTCCTATCACCGAGAGGTGCAAAATCGATATAAAACTTGCCCAATTATGACACTGGACCAAAACTAACCCCCTGGAAAATGTGCTCAGGCAAGGTTCCACCTCCTGTCACAAGCCTTCTCACAGTTTCACCATTTGCAATTCATCCACCTCGAAATACATGCGTGCGCTCTTCTCCCTGGTGCATTGTGCAAATAGGTTCATATAATGTTTGGTGGGTGGATCAACCAAGAAAGGTCGTTGGGCGCATTGGTAAACAAGGAAACTGATTGAGGAGGGGTCATGGGATCAAATCCCGCCCCTCTCGAATTAACATACGTATCCTTTTTTTTAATGGCGGGTCCGCTGTTTTGGGTGGCTTGATCCCTATTTCCACTGAACGCTTCGTTGTATATGGGTGAGGTGGAGGGGCGGCGAGGTTGACAGCCCGTGCCTCTACCATATTTAATATGTTGTTTGGTGGACTCTCGAGGTGGCAGGGTCATGGTCGCCCATCCCAATTCACAATTTAATTCAGTTACGGTGGTTCCGAGGGTGGCGAGGTCATGGCCTCCCACCCCATATATATATATATATATATATATATATATATATATATATATATATATATATATATATATATATATATATATATATATATATATATATATATAGTTAAGAAAACAAATAACGGCTCCACCACCCATTAGGAATTTTCCAAAACCGTAGGCCATATTAGACAAATTAACAGACCCACAATTTCACCCATAAAACTGGCCAGATTCTAGTGCGAGATTCTTGCTAAATTGCGCCCTCCTTAAGCTTGCCACATGGGTAAGTCAACCCACAACTTTGACTGCCTCTATCTTCCTCACACAAACTCGGATTGGAGTGTCGTTCACACTGTTGGAATCAGGGCAACGAGAAATTCGATCTGATGTCAAGTTAATCAATTTTGAGCCTTTTCCATGCCACTAGTGTCTGGAGATCCACCTGGATCACATAAGGAACTAGAATTGATGGAAACACATCAAACATACCTTCCACATCAACAACACTCCCAAGAGCCATCCCACCCACTCAGGTATCATGCCCTGGGTCCCACTAAGTTTTTAAATCAATTAACCCTTGGAAGCTCCCATGCTATGGGCATGGTAGTGTCCAGAGAGCTATGGATGCTCCCACAAGCCTGCATTTCTTCATCTAGAGGCTATTTCCAATAGACCTGTGCCAGAGTCTGCGAGATTTAAGGCACTTTTCAAGACCAGAAATTCGGCCACTACCCAGAACTTGATGTAACTTCCAGAATCCATTAAACACATGATGAAAAAAGTAATAAACCAAAAACTAAATACAAGACTAGGCCTGGCCATCCCCAACCAGGACTGAAATTATGTCAAAACACTTAGCATTAATGAAATCTACATGTTTAAATAGCATATCTGAACATAGGCATCTCATACTTATCTGAGAATCGCTAAGAAGCATTGTTCCCTTACATCATTAGCTACATTATCATCTATTAGGTCATATATACATTGTTTATTCCTTTACAAATAGAAACATGAGGAGATCCATACATCATCACTATCAGAATACATGCTCATAACCAACAAAATAACAACAGAAATACTATGAATACATCAACCATAGAAACCACATATAAACCAATACATTTACACATGAAAAGCCAAGGGAATGAATTTCTCATTAATGAATGTAGAAACCAAGCGGGGATGGGACTACCACATTCTACCCAAACATAGATTGGTTGAGCCAAATCTCTCTTTAGCCAATCACCCTCGTGCCATATTCCAAGCATGAATATGGGACTCAAACAAAGAGAACCAACTAGGGTACCCCAAGGCTAAACCACCTCACCCTCATCAATAGAAACCAGGCTTTACCATAATCCATCTCGGATCACTAGGCCAACACAATAAACATGTAATAACATGTTTTACTATGATCTCCACCAGATCACTAGTCCAAACAAGCATGGATGCCACCGATTTCTCCACCTACACCGTGAGGAATTTTCTTGTCTCCTAGTCTCTCAGGCTTTACCGTATATCCCATCCCAAGATTACTAGTCCCAATGGAGAGAAATCCACCTCTTGGATTTACTATATATCTCGCTATTCATTGACAAGTATTCCTAGGCCCACTGAGGCACACAATCCTGGCTTTACCGCAACCCACAGTCTGGCTCAGGGGTTACTAGGCTAGTGGCTTTACCGTGATCCACATTCTAGTTTAGGGACCACTAGGCCATGTGTTTTATCATTCGGAGATTCACCTCACTTAGCTTCAAATCCATCCAACAATCTAGCTCAACCAAAACATGAGAACCCCATCACACCATGGCTATCCGAAAATGGAAAGACTAGGCTAAAAACACTACCACACCTAGAAAAACCCATGCCATAACAACAAAAGAACCACATGCAATAACATTCATGCCAAATCTAGCAAGGAAAACACACATGCAAATTGAGACCTGCAAATAATCTTGTTGTAGTTGCTTGATCCTGCTCTTCCCTCCTTGTTCCTTCCTTCCTCTTGTCTTCTTTTCCTCTCTTGATCTAATGCTAAACCTGAGAAAAATCTTTCCAACTAATTCTCAGAAGCTTTCTTATCAATTAGACCCCTATTTTATTCATTTTCCATTATTTTCCTTCAAATTCCTTCTCACATGCAACTTGTGACCTTTCACTTTCCTTTTTTCCTAATTTCCATTATTTTCATAAATAAATGTATCAAAATGTCATTTTTCCTTTCCAAAGCCTTTTTCATTTTCTTTTCCAATTTCCTTAGCCATAATAACCTAAATAAACACCCACTAGAATGTTTTCCCCAACATTCAGCTTGGAATAAGTGTCCCATCAACCATGGTCTTATATTTTCACATGGATTTTTAACCAAGGTTGTTACATTCGAATTGATTCTAATCATGCAATAGGAGAAAAAGAATCATAAAATTCCAAACCTTCAATTTGTGCATATCCCTTGTAAACTAATTGTGCTTCGTTTCTTACCACTTCACCATGTTCATTCAATTTGTTCCTGAAGACCCACTTCGTGCCAATAACATTCTTATATGTTGGTCTTAGAACAAGCTCCCAAGTCTATTTTTTATCAATCTAATCAAGATATTCATTCATAGAATTTAGCTAATTTTCATCTTGGCTAGCCTAAGAAAAATCTTTTGGTTCCATAATAGATAACAAAGCTACATGCACTTGAGTATGGGGATTTATTAGCCTTCTTCTTGTTTGAACACTTGTATTCAAGTCACCAACAATTTGGTTAGTTGGGTGGTGTTTTTTCACATACCATGTAGGATATTTTGATTTTTTATTGAAGGGTTCTTCAATGTCTTCATCTCTAAATGGTTCATCATTATCCTCATCATGGCTGACTTGATTATTAGTACTAAGATTTGATGGTCATTTGTCTTCAAAATCAATGTGTTCATCAATTTTAACATCAATGTAATCATTTTTTTTTGTATTTTTTTTGTAATATATATAGCCCTTGACATTATGAAAGGATCCAAGAAAAATGCCTTCATCATCTCTTGCATCAAACATACCCAAATTTTCATCGTTCCTCGTGATATAGCACTTGCCTACAAATACTCTAAAATACTTAACTGTTGTAGGTCTTCCATATCAGAGTTCATATGGATTTTTATCACTATTTGGTCTGAAATGTGCCTTATTTAAAATAACCATTGTTGTGTGAATTCCTTCAGCCCAAAATAAATATGGTATACATCTTTCTCCCATCATGGATCTAGCCAACTGTTGGACAAATCTATTAGCTCTCTCTGCTACTCCATGTGGAGTCTCTGCTATGGTAAATTGTCTTTTGATGTTTTGTTCTTTGCAAAGACATCAAACTATTTGGAGGTAAAATCATCATGATTATCATACATTATGACTTTTATTTTATAGTATGTCTCATTCTCATCCATGGCCTTAAAGTTTTTGAACTTTTCAAAGGACTCTAATTTTTATCTTAAAAAGGCCACCCATGTCATTCTACTAAAATCCTAAATGACAAGCATGAAATACAATTTACTTGAGGGTGTTTGAGTTCTTAAAGGACCATGCAAGTCCATATGTATTAATTTCATGGTTGATGAGTTCTCCTTGGATTTGAATGGCACTCATGCTTTTTTACCAATCTGAAAAGACTTGCAAATAGTGTTCTCTAGCTTTGAAAGATTTGGCAGATCTCTAACAACACTCTTCTTGCTATTTTTGAGAATATTATCAAAATTCAGATGTCCTAGCCTTTGTTGCTATAACAAAATCTCATCAATCTTTGTCAAATGGCACTTCTTTGTATTCTCTTTTAGAACATAGGCATTACTTTTTTTCTAACAACTACAGCTACTACCTCTCCTATGCCTATAGACTTGATTTGGAAATTTTTAGAATTGAACAACACATCATAGCCTTGGTCACAAATCTGAGACACATTAAGTGAATTGTGCTTCAGGCCATCAACAAACAACACATCCTTGGCTATACCCTTTTCATTAGCTAGGCTAACAATTCCTTTCCCCACAATCTTACTACATGTGTTGTTTACAAATATTACGTTACCTTTGCTGATAGGTTTCCATCAAAAATACTTTTATCTCGTGACATATGCCTGGAACAACCACTGTCCATGTATCATTGGCTCCCTTCATTCTAAGCATATAAAACTTCATTATCATTTTCTTCATTTTCCTTTTCCTTCCATAATTTGGGTTGTTGACTTGTTTGCTTGATTTCTAGGTTATACCTTTTGTCTTTAAGTCTATAATTAGTCACTTCGTGGCCATAGTTTTGACAGATGTAACATTGAAGCAAGTTATTCAGTGGGGAAAATGAATTACTATACCTAGTTATTCTCATCTTTTGCCTGAAAAAAAAATATTGGGCTGATAATTTCTTCTTCATGACTTCAGATGTCTAAATGATAGGTTCACCCTGTAATTTGCTGACTTGTGCCCATAATTAGTACAAGTAAAAAAATAGTCTAGAAATATGTCCTCATACCTAGGATAAAAATGATTTCTAAAGATTGGTTGAGTTTCTCTTTGAGATATTTGAGTTTGTTTGAGAACTGGACCTCTCTTTTTAGGAATTTGATTTTCCTCTCTTACATTATTATACTTTTTCTGAGTCAACTCACTCATTTTATTTTGCAACTGTTAATTTTCATGTGGCTACAAATTAAACTACATGCTCCCTTTTTCTCTCTGTTATTGCATTGGGTCATCTTTGGCTAATGTGTTATCTATATTTTTTATTGATTGCACAAAATTAATGGTTTATTTTCCCTTTATATCAATTTTTGAGCTTGACTTAGCCTCAAATCCAAGACCCACTATATTATTAGAGATTCTTTGTGCTTCAAGAATTTCAATTAAACTTTCGGCCCCTCTTCCAAATTTTTCATTAAAGCTCAGCGAGATTTTCTCTTTTTGAATCCCTTTCCTTAGAGAAACAATTTCTCCTTCAGGAATTTCACATGCTCAGTTCTTCTCATTGAGTTGTTGATTCAAAGTTTCATGGATATTCTTTCCTTATTCAATTCTTAGGAGTGGGTGTTCTATTGCTTCATCTTTATCTTTGGTTAGCAATTCCTTTTGTTTTATTTTTCTTTCTCAACCTTTGAATTTTCTCAAGAGAACTAATCATCTATACTTCTAAGTGAACTTCAACCTCTTCCCCATCAGAGTCAACAACTTCTACTTCCATATTTTCTATGGCCATAAGCGTAAATTCTATGGAGCTTTCATATGATCTATCCTCATATTACGATTGAATTTCTTCACTTTCAAAGGTGTTGTAGTCTTTGGTGTAGAAGCATTTCAAAACTTCTCTTTGGGGTCATATTCATTCTTCCACTTTTCAAGAAACTTACAAGCATAGTGACCTAATTTACCACACTTAAATCACTTAAAAAGTATATTACCTTTGTATTTTTCTTAGCCTCTCTTGATATTCCTCACAAACTTAGCTTCCTCTTCATCTAATTCACAACATGAGTAATTATGTTCTTCCTTGGGCGTCTTGTCTTCTTTGAAGGTTGATTCCTTTTTTGTAGTATTTCTATTAGAAATCCTCATCTCATAGCAGTAAGAGTGCCAAGTAGTTGATCCAAAGTGAGAGATTTCAAATCTACCATATTGTAAGATCCCTTGACTACCAACTAGGTATGTAGCTCAAGTTACCCAAAAAAAGGTACGTGTGTGTGTTTTTTTTTTTGTTTTTTTTAAGACCCATCCATGTTTCGTACAAACATTAAAAATAGATCCATATTATTTCTATATGTCAACAATATTTTACATAGACTTGTACCATGCTTTTGGCCTTTCTTAGTAGATGAAAACAAAACACGTTAATCATCAAATAAATTATAAGTCTTCCAAAAATGAAGAAGAAATCATCATATCCAAAAATATTCACATAAATTATTAAGTCTTCCAAAAATAAAGAACTCGTCATATCCGAAGAAATCATTCCATGTAACATAAAGTTTAGGTGTTAACATTTGATCCATTCATTTGCAGAATATTTATTTGCAACAATACCCTATATTTTAAATATAAAATTCTGCCATTTTAGAAAATTTTGATAGTATTATGAAATCATTAAATGATCACAACATGAGGATTCATTTCCATTTTCTCTTCTCTATAACTTATTTACTGACGTCAGAGATTCTTACTCATGATGGAAAGCAATCTTCCTTTTCTTTTGGCTCATATATTGTGGACCCCACTAGAATACTTTCTTTTAAAATCTTTGATACTATAACTTGAATAATCTTGATAATTTTAAATCCATTTATCTTACTTCCAAATTAGTTATCTTATTTACCCCAAACAACTAAAATTAATCTCTTTATGTACTCTGAGAATATTTCATCAATACCATAGTTTTATGTGAAAAATATTCTAAGGGAATTTATATATATCCTAAAAGGAAAAATCCAACATAATTCTTATTTTAGTTTTTTTTAAACATACGATACAATTTCCAATACTTACTAAATTACATACAATTTCAATTCCTTAATAATACGGTAATATTTATATTACTTTAAAAGCATGAAAAAGAAGGTGATGCCATTGAATCTCAAATACTTACTAAATTACATACAATTTCAATTCCTTAATAAAACGGTAATATTTATATTACTTTAAAAGCATACCAGAGTATGGTATTCATAACTGATTGGCCATAATTACCAAAATCCATACCATTTGAACTAAAGATTCCTATTGTTACCATTGCATATTACATGAAACAAAATCAATGTATATCTTTCCAACCTACAGAAAGACTCAAAATTTTATGTTCAAGGACAATCCAAACAATCAAAACAGAGTTTTAACAAACAAAACAGAGTGTTCTTTCACACTCTCCAAACAAAATTACTCCCTGTGGAAGTTCACAAACAAAACAATGTTCTTTCACATTGCAAAATTACTCCTTGTGTGGGTCATGCACTGAGATTTGGCGTTATGTAAAGTGCAACATCAAAATAATAATAAATGATTTAAACTCATTCTAAAATCAACTATTAGTAAAATGACCAAAGATACTAGTGTATAAAACATTTAATAGTATCTTCTCTCAAAAATTATTCTAGACTAATATTTTTACAAAAATAAAAACTTTAAACTACATAATGCAAATGTATTAAATCATAAAATATCATTTGCAAAAAATGCATATAAATATTATGAAGGTTATCAAATATTACCAATGTTATAAAAGATTACCAAGTTTAACCTCTTTTAGACACCAATACTTTCAACAATAATGAAAACTTCAAACTACATATTGAAAAGGGAGGAATCATAAACTCATATTTTCCAAGAATGTATATATATTAAAAGTTACAGAGGATTACCACACTAATTTATCTTGTAAGGTTTTATAGTAAAAGTTACAAAAGATTACCACACTAATTTATCTCATGCATTAACCAAAGTAAATGTAACACACCAATATATACACCCATCAAGCTAAAAGCATTATCCACCTTTGCATTTAATGATATAACACTCTAAATTAGCACACTACCATTAGTAAACAAAAATTAAATAGAGATATATATTTTTCTTCTCTACAAAATGAATAAGAGTTACATTTCAAAGAATACTTTATTTTCAGAGAAAAAGAGTAAATGTTATATTTCAAGAGAACTTTATTTCCTGCAAAAGAATAAGAGCAGTAACAATGTGACGAGTGCCTTCAAAACAATCACTGCTAACTCTAAAACAAGATATATAACCTTAAAGGTTAAGGAGGATGTCAGATAATAGGAGTATGAACATCATCTCTTCCTATTATAGTCACGTGACATAGTTTTTTTTTTTACTTGGATGAATTACAAGCTTAAATTGTATTTTTTTTTTCCTTCCCCAACAAAAATTAACAGAATATTAACTCTTCCTCAATATAGGATTTCATAAACAGAAACGTATTAACATAATAGTAACTCTTCTTCAACATATGCTTTCATAAACATAAATGTATAATAAAGCAAAAATTCGGAAATTGAAAATAAAAATAGTAAAATTATAATGGATATAAGATATATAGACTACAATTAATTATAGTTCTGTAATTTCAACATATGTATAACCAGATCTTTTATAACAACAAGAACTATTTTGAAGGTAAACTAACTACATCTTCATCCAAGAAAGGTTAATTAAAGAAAAATATAACAAACTGTAAATTTTACCTGATACTAAGTCCTACTTTGATAAAGCAACTCTACTCGCCAACTCCAACAGACTAGTCAAATTTACCACCCAACCATATCCAAAGAAAACCAATTTTCCTTGGAACCCCCGAGCTCTATGAGCTCACAAACAGTACCAAATTCAACAATAGTGAGAAATTTCGGGCAACTAAGGAACTGTTGAAGCCCCGAAAATCGGGTCTGCAACAAGGGGGATAACCACCCAGTCATTTATCAAAATCTCATTAGCGGGGCAAAAGTGCATGTTCTGAAGAACTGTTTTTGATAAATTTATGGACCCCTCTCTAAATGCATGAGAGGGGTTTAAATACTACTAACTAAAGACTAAAAATAGTTATTACAAAAATATAGGAGGAGGTTTAAATGACCATCCTCATGTAAAGCAAAAATAAAATGAAATTAAACTGAAACTGTATCTAAAGATCAACTATGCATCTATTCTCTTAAGTTGCAAGTATCTAGCATCGGCTTCAGGAGTGTTAGTTGGCCGACCTTCGATTTTAATTGTCCTACGAAAACGGAATCAGCAAGTGCTAGCACTATCTTCTTGGTGGAACTTATAAGGCACTTCAGAGTCATACACTGACTGTGTGGTTTCACCAAATATTGCCAGTAAGTGTCCCAATTCAACTTAGTTAACTTTTTGATTGGCTCTGCCTTTTCTTTAGCTTTCTGTTTCCAACTCATTTGTAGTTGCTGCATTTTTGGGAGAAATCCTGGAGCAGTTTCCGATATTAGGTTGGCTCTGTGCAGATTTTCATTGATACAGTCAATGATATTGCTTGCTGCTGTCGCTACTTCTTCCGCTGCCTGTTCTGCTTTTTTGATCTGTGCGTACCATTTATTAAACAACATTTATTTTTGGGATTCATTGATCTTGGGAAACCCTGCTTTCTTACCTTCCTCTAATTCCTGCCAATTCAAATAGTCAGAAACTTTCTTATAAATTAAATCATAATCAAGTCGTAAATCTACGACTTGACTTGTGATATTGTCACCCATTTCGCGGTGAGAGTTCCATTGTGATATTCTTTGCCAAAGTGTTTCCTGCTGTTGCAAGAGTTGATCATTCAGGGCAAGGGCTTCTGTGACAAATTCTGAGACTTTAGGGTCATCTTTGTGCATTTCTAACGTGGCTTGTAAACGTTGTTCTTTTTCGGCCAGACTACTTTGATAACCCAGTTGCATTTGCTGGAAGTCCTATTGTAACTTCACCAATTTTTCTTTTGCTTCCCAGCTAACACTAGGCTGCTGTAACTGTTGCTACAAAAATAGGATTTTATCCTCTTTATGTTTAAGCAATAGTTGAACTTCGGATGCTTTTTCAATAGTAGCAGAAGCATAAGCTCTTGCGATTTGGGATAATCTAGTCAGGTTTTCTATCAAATCAGTGGTAGGGTCTTGCCGAAAGACATCCAGTATGTTTGCTTCAGGGGAGAGCATGTTGTCTAGTTTTCACTTCTTTCTCTGTCTCCTGACCACAACTTTGTGCTGCAGACTGTAAAACACATCTAGAGGAGGTATTTCCTCTATCTTTAGTATGATTTCAGATGACAGAGCTATGGGAATGTGCTCAGTTTCTGGAGCATTGGCAACTATTTCAATCACCATTTCCGTGGTTGTTTGTGTTGGATTCTTTGGTATCTCTACATTTTTCTCCTTCGTGTTGATCAATTCATTAAATTTTTTCCATTCTTTCTCCAACTCTGTTCTTAATGGCTTTGTTGGCTAGATGAGGGGAGCAGGAATTCCCACCTGTTTTGGTGACAACACTTGATGCTCAGGATTCTCCTCGGATTGGGCAGTGTCCCTGACTGATCCTTCACTTTTGTTGTGATTGCTCTCTGAATGTCTAGACCTTTCTAGTGATTCTCTTTCAGAATTAGATTTAGACTTGTCTTTCCCTGAGCTTCCACTCATGCTAATGCTAGGAGTGTGTTCCCTCATTGGTTCTACACGCAATTTGTCCAATGGGACATTTGCCAATCTTCGTTCTCTGCAGAGTTTAAACTCTTGGAGTTCTGCTGGGCCAAACTTGATTTGGGCCATGTGTAAGATGTCTCTGAGTGTGCTCTTTTGCTGGAAAATGTCGTCGAAGAGATCATCTTCCTTAGTGAACACCTTTATTTTAACTGTCATGGTAAAATTCGTTATCACATCAAAGGGATCAAACTGTCTCCCTGGGAACTTAGGCAATCATAAACTCAACATGTTGTCTACTTCCTTGAAGGTGTGACCTAGATCAAATAATGCAAAATCTCCACATACCATAGGGATTTGCGGCCAGATTGCCTTTTTCTTGTCCTTAAGTTCTCTGTTCATTCCCCCAACCCCACAGGTTTGGTAGGCTATTTCCTGGGCCATCAGTTTGTCAGGAACATACAAGGGAAGTATATGAGGAGAGGCAATGCTTCTGAATACTCTGATATAAGTGAGAAATTCTTCTCCAAACCATCTTCCCACAGGGAGAATATCAATTTCGGCTTCAAGAGAAAATCTTGGGGCATCTGTATTATACAACATCTTGTGAATGGGTAGCATAATTCCATGGCAGATTTTATAAAAATATGGGGTGAACTTAGAATCCCACATTTCCTTATGGTAGACTTGAATGGGTAAGGGATTTTGTACCGTCCATTTCCAACCCATGAGAGGAAATTTAGAAACAAAATAGATAGCAACCATGACATAGGCAGCTAAAAATAAGGGAGGATAAAACCTCTAAGAAAAACTCCTTTTAGTCTGATAATTCCAAATAGCAGAGGCTAAGTTATCAGATAATATTTGGGCCCAGTCCATTATAGTGGTGTTGGTGGCCGCATCCAGTAGGGGTAGCCACTCGGATGAAAACTTATTGATATCAAGTTTTCTGAATAGCCTACATAACATTGTAGTTGCGAAACAATATGGAGAAGAGAGGGAACTAGTGTTGTACATACCATTTTTTTCCTTCTTTAATAGCTCTTCCTTCACTGACCAGCTTTTGGTGCATTCCGCCAAATCTTTGTTCTCCTTGGCGAATTTCTCCACGAACTGTTTGTTATAGCTAGCCTGCGGCTCTAACAAATGATACGTGCGTCTTAAATTCTGTGGGGTAAATGATCCTATAACTTCTTGGTTCTGCGTCTTGAATTGCCTATCCGTTATCTCAGCATGGTCTATCATCCATTTGACCATATCTGTATAAGGAAGTATTTTTGCCCTTGCTGCAATATGATGCAAGAATGAGCATGCAAGCTCTGTAAGTGATGCTTCGGATGACCCGCGTCCATCTGCCGTAGCTGTAAACTCCATGACTCTCGGGTTTTCTTCCTCCAGCAGTCTATACATGCCTTCCCAAGTAGATATCCCTGCTTCTCTGGTACAGGTGGTGTCTGTGAATAATGGAGTCATATCTATTCTTTCAGATAGTGGAGCTTTTCCTTTCTTCCCCATCACATTCTGCGCACTGCTCTGTGTATTGTTTTGCGTACCACTCCTGCAAGTTCATAAGTAGAGAACTAAGACACAAAAAAGAAAGATAACGAATGATGGTAAATAATAAGGTGACGAGAAAGCTCTTAATTTTAAAATCACATCAAATATATAATCTTGCATGAAATAACTCTTTTGTTCAGATCTAAATCATTTCTCATAAATAACCATCAATAAACCACTAAGTTGACATTAATGCCCATAACTCATTATCGGATGATGAGAAATATTTCATCAAATTGTGAGCCCTTTTGATCTACGTTAAAGTGATTTTGCGATTTGCTTCGCAATATCGCAGATCGCAATATCGTTAATCTTTTTTGTTAACAATCATTTGCTTCATTATGCGATTGTGAGATACGATTTGCAAAATGCTTTATCACATTTCACAATATCGGGATGTTTTATCTTAGGTGGCAGTGCGATATATGGGATCTGCATTGTGCGATGAATCTGAGTGGCTCGCGATCTCGCATCATCGCGTTTTCGCAATTCCAACAGTTTCTTTATATATGATGACCTCCATTACCCTTTTGCGATATGATGTTCATCATTAAGAGAACGATTTTATTTGAGACTTTTCATAATACTTAAGACTTTTCATTTGCGGATGTTTTTCCTAATTTTATGATAGTGTGTTTTATTAAAAGGGAATTCTAAGTGCTAGTTTTTTATTTTAGAAGGGTCTCCATTTATTTAGTGTTATTACTAATACTATATAAAAAGGGGGGTTGTTGCTGACCACAACAATTGGCAATTCACTAGAAAGAATAAGTTATCTTTGATTATCTTTTGCATTTTCTAAAACTTCCAAAACAGAAAAGGTTTTTGGAAAATCAAACTTTATTATAGAAATATATAGTGCATAATGTTCTTTGCCATTAACAATAGTTTGTTCCTTCCGTGCTAATTCTAATTATTTTCTTCCCAAAGCTAGTCATTGCATTTACATCAGTCACTACTTGGTCTATAAGGATAAAAACAAATACATCTCTGTAGATCAGTTTTAAGTATGCTCATTTGTCGTAGGTAGAGCCTCTACTACCAGCAGGTATTTATAGCCTCGATAGGGTTACCTATTACCCAGCAATGATCCAATATCCTACTTCAAGAAGTATACATTTTTCAAAGATAAATCCACATTCACACTTATTTCTTTCATTTTCTTTTAATTCTTAAAGAACAATGTCTTGGTTTGGTGGCCAAATTTTGACAGTGCCATTCACTTGATTTATAACTTTACTGAACAAGATGACTCGTGATGAGACCCCTTGTCTTTTGATTGCAACAATATTGAGTCATTACCCTGTTTTGTATGCAACTTGGCAATGTAAGCTAGTTATAATCTTTATGATCATGATAAGCCGGCTCTTGATGAGACCTCTTATTCTTTAAGTTTATAGTGCATAGGTGGATTACTCTTTGAGACTTGTAATTCCCTAAATGGGGAGGAAGTCATTGGTTCCTTAAGAATAGCTCTGGACGACAATTATAGATTTTTTGAAGACAACTTTTCTACAGAGAACCTTCATTTTGTTATTGATGCTTTTTATGACCGACATAAAACAAATTCCCACTAAAGGTTGTTTTTTAATCAAAATTTGTAAGGTTGAAACTAGTAAAATTTTTAGGCTTGTAACATTTGACTATATTTTCAATAATAATGATTAATTTTCCAAATCAGTTCCATTTATACAAGCAAAAAGAAACAAAATTTACAAGAGACACTAATCTTCTTTGTGAAATCCAAAAGTAACCATTTACAACCTGTTTTATTATCAAGATAAAGCTATAAAAAATAATTTACAAAAATAGAAGAGGTCATCTTCTATGGAAAGTATTTTTTAAGGATCTACCCATTAACAGGTAAAGATTCTTTTTTCCCTACTAAATCTTGCAACATGAAAGTCAATGGACCTATGATTTCAACAATTTGGAATGGTCCAAGCCACATCCGTTGGAATTTAGAATGTTTGCCTTTTTCTTCGTGACCCTTATCCCATTTCAATACTAAATCTCCAATTTGAAAATCCTTCCTAGATACCATGTTTGAATCGAAAGAAGCCTTTACTAATGCTTGATGATGTGAATGGGTAACTTTGGCCTATTCTCGTTGCTCTTCTAGCTTAAGGATCTACAATTGTCTTAGTTGCAAAGATGAAGAAGGTGTTTCTTCAATAAATTGAACTAAGGCTAAAGAAGGAGTTGCTAGATGAGTTGAGAGAACTACTTCTTTCCCATAAACTAAATTAAAGGGAGAAGTGCCAATGGAAGCCTTTTGAGTTATTCAATTTGCCGAAAGAGCATACATCAAAGATTTGTGCCAATTTCTATGATTCTGATCAATAGTTCGCTTAATGATTTTGATTAGGTTTTTATTTGTTGATTCAACCAACCTGTTCCCTTGAGGGTAATAATTGGTAGAATACTTAAGTTTAAAACCTTTTTTAAGTGCAAATTCAGTCATAGCATTGCCAGAAAAATATGATGCATTATCAAACATTAAAGCAGAAGGTAAGCCAAACCTGGTAATTATGAACTGATCTATGAAATCGATGATATGTTCAACATTAGTTGTCTTGAGAGGAACTTCTTCTACCCATTTATTAAAATAATCTATAGTTGTAAGGATATACCTATGCTATTTAGAAGAGTGAGGAACAATCTCACCTATTATATCCAATCCCCATTGCTCAAATGGTTGGTTTATATTAACTAGTTACAATGCCAATGATGGTTTCTTCTGTCTTCTAGCAATAGTTTGACAAACTTGACATTTCCTTACATAGCTATGTGCATCTTTAAATAAAGTAGGACAATAGTATCCTGCGCGCAAAATTTTGTGTGCTGTTGCATCTCCTGCGTAATGTCCACCTGCTGGTCCATCATGGAGTTCCTGCAACACTTTTTCATCCTCAGATTTCTCAAGACATCGAAGAAGAACAGAATCATAATTCATCCTAAAAAGTACATCATTTACAAGTTGATATTGCTTAGCTTTCAATCTTAGGGCTCTTTTCCTTGTATGATTTAGATTTGAAGGAGCATATCCATTTTTAAATAAAACATGATATCAACATATATCGATTCAATATCATTTAGGCTTACCTCATACATTTGTACCTCTTGATTGGGAGATGGTATTTCTGATATAATCGATGCTCTAGCCAACATTCTGCAAAAGCCTTGACCTTTTACAATATTTTCTGGCTTGATCTCAGCGTCGTATTCTTGTAGGGCAGTGACCCAATTTGCACTTTTTTCACCCACGTCTTTCTGTACCAAGAGATTTCCTACTGCTGGAAATGGCACTATTATCTTTGTATGGGTCTTAAGAAGAAAGGGTCTAAAGTGTTTGATTGCTTTGAAAACAACATAATCTTGTTTCTCAATGTTAGAATAATCTAATTCAACCCCTTGCAAATTTGAACTAAAAAAGGCAATTGGGGCTTCCGATTTGTCTTGATTGGCTTGCATGAGTATTGCAGCATATGACTTCTCAGAGGAAAATGTATACAAAATGAAAGGATCAGAAAAATTTGGAGTTGCTAGGGATGGGGCATTAACAATCGCTTGCTTAATCAGATTGAACGCTTCATATTCTGCCTAACCCCATTTAAAGAGTGAATTTTTCTTGATCATTGCTTGTAATGGTGACACAATTCTTGAGAAGTCTGGGACAAATATTTTAACAAAATTAATTTGACCAAGGAAGGATTGCATTGCTTTCTTATTATGTGGTAAGGATATTTCAAAAATTTCCTTAATCCTATCTGGATCAATATGGATTCCAGATTTAGACACTATAAATCCAAGAAGTTTTCCTTCACTTAATGCAAAAAAGGACTTTTTTGGATTAAGTGAAATCCCATACCTTTGACAACGTTGAAAGATCTACTTTAAATATCTGAGGTGATTACTACGTTTTTTAGAATACACTGTTATGTCATCTAAGTAAATCACCATTGATTTGTTTACCAATCCCTTAAATGCAATATTCATGGCTCTTTGAAATGTGGCGCCAACGTTAATCAGCCCAAAAGGCATCTTTTGATATGCATATGTACCCCATTTGGTTCTGAATGTGGTTTTTAGCTGATCATCCGGATGGACTAAGACTTGGTTGTAGCTGGAGAAACCATCTAAAAAGGACATCAATTCTGATCCCGCAACTGCTTGTAATATTTGTTCCATAGGAGGTAGGGGAAAATTATCCTTTTGGCAGGCTTTGTTAAGATTTTGAAAGTCAATACAAATTCAAATGTCTCCATTTTTCTTTCTGACTGGAACCAAATTGAAACCCTTCTAGAATGTCGAACGGGAAAAATAATTTTCGCTTTCAACAATTTATTAAGCTCAGACTTAATTTGACTTTCCAAATTAGGATGGATCTTCCTCAACTTTTGTTGGATTGGTCTTTCATCAACTATCATCAAGACATTATGCTGAATGATTGAAGTGTCGTAAGTCTTAAGGTCATCGTAATTCCAGGCAAAGACATTTTTATACTTCTTCAGGAGTCGAACAAAGGCTAATTTTTCTTTTGGGGCTAGATCAAGACCTAAGTTGATATTCTGCGGCTTAGTATCCGTTCCTAGATTTACTAATTCATATTTCAGAGTTAAACTCTGAAGTTTTGAATTGATAGACTTTTTGAATCTGTCTTTTAAATCGTATAGGTCTTCTAACTTAACTAGAGATTTTGGTATGGCATTATTGGTGCTCTCTTGTTGTAACTGCTTGTCATGTTGGTCCTCGTCAATTATCGGATTACTGTAAGATCCTTCTAAAGTCAAGAAACTTACAATATCAAGGTCATCATTAAAAATTCTTCAGTTGGTAACATTATTAGGGATGGAGGGCCTAAAGATCAATTCGATTGAGAATCTGTCTGGGCTATAGTCTTCTGAGGAAATGAGCTTGGAAGCTACATTAGCCAGGAGATCAACACTAGCATTTTGGAGTCTAGGGATGGATGAAATATTGAATGCTATAAAATGTGCAGTCATATCTTGTACTAAAGATTGATAATGCTTTAAATGACTTGATTGAAAATTTATAGTATTTCGTACCTGTTTAATAACAATCTCAGAATCTCCAAAGACTTGTAGATACTTGATGTCTAGTCCGATTGCTTTATATAGCCCTCGCACTAAAGCTTTGTATTCTGCAGTGTTGTTTGTGAAATCGAACTCGTGTCTACAGGTTAGCATGGTTTTATTCCCTTCTGAACTAATTAATACACATCCTGCTCCTGCCCCATCATTAGACTTAGAATCGTCAAAAAATAATTTCCAAAACAAAGAGTTATTTACAGGACTATCTACAAAAGTAACGCATTTAGAACTGTCTGTTTGAGAAAAAATTTCTACTTGAGACAAAACAGAATGTTCTAAATAAGGTGAAGTATGAGCATTAAAATTTCCTAGGAAAGAGTCAACATAATAGTTCCCAATTATGTTGTTGTTGTACGCTATAGGTTCATTTTCTCCTTCCAGTTTTGTCACTATGTATTTTTGGTGTCTTTCTCGCTCAACCTTTATCAGATTTGGTTTACCATTGTAAGGGAGCCACATATGTGACCAATCGATTACAAAGTATCCATGAAGCTTTTTAGACCAATCCCTGCTAAGAATTAAACCATAAAATTTAGGAATGTCTGCAACTAAAATATCAATGACTTGACATACCTTTGGATTCGATGAGAGCCTTATGGTCACTTGATTTAGTTCACCAATTACTTGAACTTGCAACCAATCCAGCTGAACTATGCGTACTACATATTTTTGAGGTTAGAAGTTTAACTTTGCACAAATTGTTTTAGGAAAAATATTAGATGAAGCACCTGAATCTACCAAACAATTATGCAAATTTTTATTGAAAATTTCGAAAGTAAGGAGGAATGGAGGAGTATGGGATTTTGACCTACCTCCAATTAAAGCAATATCATTTGGGTCAAATTTATTTGCCATACTAGTTGGAGGTCTTCCCATTTCATGAGAAGCTTGCGAGATTACTGTGGTAGGAAGAGGTGCAATGGGTACTCCATGCAGATCTTTCAAAAGTAGTTTCTATTGATGCTTTAATTTACTCAGTTCATGAAAAGTAATGTTGGCCCTAGTCTTCTACATGTCTTCAACAATATTGTACTCAATCTCATCGAAAACGATCAGTGCTTTAGATGGAGTTGATGACTCAGATTGGACTGGGTTTGTTTGAGTTGCTTTTGGTGATGATTTCTTACCTGTGACTTTATCCTTGGAAACTGAGCTTGCATTCTTCTGTTTAGAACTGGGCTGTGGAGGATCGAGTTGATTTCTACTTCTGGTATTGACTGGTGATGCATTTTGATCCTCTTCATCTGGAAGAATGAAATCCCACATTCCCTGTAGTTCTACAACCTCATATTCATCAATAGGTTCTTCATTGGAAACTTCTTCTTCTTCTCCTTTAGATTCTGCATTCATTATAGCATTGGGAGGCTTTGGATCAGTTGAAGGGTTTTTTCTAAAAGGCTTGTAGGGTTTCTTAGAAGAAGTCTCTGCTACTTGTCTTTTAATGTCAACCATTTCATTAGACATGGTTTTTAAAACTTTCTGTAAGCCTTCCAAATCAAATGGGTCCTTTAATTTCTTTTTCTTAGGATCATCTCTAAAGGCAACCTTCTTAGATTTTATTTCTTCAATAGTGTTTTTCTTTTCTAAAGCTAAGATACGCTTTTCTACCGCTATCGCTTCCTTCATGTTTACGGCCAATGTTGGCTTGGTGGCCCTATCAACAAAGATTGCTATATTTGATGGTAGATTAGATATGTACCATTCACTTTGAACTTATTCGTTGGGCTTGGAAGCAGTGGGGATTTTATTCAAGAGTTTGTTGAAATGCGAGTTGAAATCTTTGATAGGTTCTCTTGATTTAGTCTTAAGATTTCATAGATCATTGATCAATGTTGCTGTGGACCTATCATTGCCAAACTTTGTCAAGAATTTCTCTTGGAAAATGTCCCAACTAGCAATGGATCCTGATGGTAATGAAAAATACTAGGACCCATCCGCTCCTTGTAAAGTATATGGAAAAAGTCTAACAACAACGTCTTCATTTGTGACTCCATTTAAATTTATTGATAACATAAAGTTATTTATGTGTTCCTCTGCTAGCATACCTGTTTCAGGATTAAACTTGGTGTTACAGGGAAAAGTGTCTATGCAGAACTGCTAATCCCACTAAGGTGTGGTATCTACCTTAGAAACAAACAAAGTAAAACTACTTTCGTTTTCCTTTATGAAAGATAGATGAGAGAAGAATAAAGAAGACCAGCCTCTGTCTTGCGCTTGGCTCCTAGTTCGATTCCTCTCTCTTCTGATAGTCCTTTGCTACTTGCTTCCTTGTACACCCAGCTTCACAGAGTACATGTAGAATTAAAGTAGCATAACACTATACAAGAACATGGATCTATTATCATAAACAATCTAGGATCAGATGTAAATTGACCATACAAATGCATAAAACATAAACGACACAAGAGTATGGAGGAAAACTTGAATAGCTTTATTGATAATCAAGAAAGAGAAATGAGAGTTACAACCAGTTGTTCTGACCCAACATCATCCTCTTAGCAAGTAAGCCCTTCTTCACCTCATGCAAAGCTTAGATCACCCAACACTATGATGTTGCCTAAAGAAACCAACAACAATTACTTACAAGATGCAAAATTCCAGCCCCCTGGATCTCTGGGATGAGGGATCCATATATAGATATCTGTAAGGGAGATGAGTCGGCTTGTGATTTGATTAGTGTCTTCCCTCTGATAGTTCTTGCTTCCACTTGGAGATTGATGATCTCTTACTCATCCTTGGTCGAATTCAGAGAGGCAAGTGTCACAGGAGAAGTTTCTGGAAGATTCCATGCCTCTCCACCTCGCGGATTGACACTGCCATTTGTCACTTCTCACCCATCGCACCCCATAGAAGGGCTTTTTGAAATGCAACGCACCCACAAAGTGTACTTAGGTGAGATGCAATGCACTTTGCCTATGGAGCAGGTGAAATGATCATGTTTTGACCAGTTCTGAGCAATTTTTCATGGAGAACTTCTGGGAGAAGCTATAATCAGTTGACCTTGTTCCTTTAGGGGTTAGAACAACACTTTTAGGGACTTAGGAGCCCCTGGTTTATGGAAATTTCACGCTTGGGGTTGCAGTGCCCAAAAATGTCTATAACAGTTGCCCCCTAAAGCATGAGGTCGTTAATCTTTTTTGATGTCGGGTGAAATGTTTTATCATGAGGATCCAGAGTTCTTTCAAGCTGGGAGGAGACCTGTAATAAGATACAATACAATACATTATCTTCATAATATTTTCATGATCTAGCTGAGGCGGGCATTCCCATGCTCAGCTTTATAAATTCATTTTCATGTACATAGGACAGACAATCGTCTGAGTGTAGACTGATGATTCTGGTAGAGCCATCATCCCTTTGATTGGATGATTATCTGTGCAGCAATGATGTACATTTGATGTCTTTATTTTCCTGAATATATATTGCAGCCCAGATGGATGAAACTAGATCCGGGGTCTTCAATCTCGTTCGATCTTCACTCAAAGTACAAGTCGATCCATGTGAGAGATGTTATGGAGTCGAACATGGAAAGACATCGCCTGATTACCAGCCAATGATGTAAGCTATTAACAAGCGTGAGAGGAATCACCGATAATGATAATGACCCTCAAGGTACTGCAGTACAATTCACGTGGTGTGAATAAAGGACTTGGCGTCGAACACCATGCAAAATCTTTCGGTCGAAGGCCATTGATGTAAACCTGTCGCCGGAAGTGAGAAACTTGCCATTGAGGCATGCAAGCTTCAAAGTACTGAAAGGGGTGTTCCTAGATCGACTTCTTGGATAATGAGCTGATGTCGACAAGAAGTGATCCGTCATAGGAGGGCCTTAATGAATCCCACATCAATGACATGGAACGGAGCAAATGATTTTAATGGAGGTGAAAACGATCTGGTGATATAAGGTTCAGGGTGGCGGTCATGAAAGAATGGAGCGTAAATGTATTGCAGCGGGTGAGACACAGGTGAATTCTCTGAGTGACTTCTCTTGAACATATCAGCGACACTGACGTGATGGATTGGTAGCATTAACCTCAAATGTGGATGGTGTGATGGGACCATGGTGATGTGACCGGTGAATGAAACAACCCAACCTGACTTGGATGCGGAGTGAAAGTGTCATGTTCAAGAGTGACTTGCTACCAACAAAGTTTCTTCAAGTTTTCTTCCCAATTTTTCCCCAGCCATTGCTGACCAGTACCTCTTTATTTTTGTCAAGCTTGAGGAGGATAACATATGCTTGTTCTATAATTTGCCCTTTGGGCAAACCCATCGCTAGGTTTTAACGAGCCTAGCGATAGTAAAACTCATTCTTGTCTGCTATGGACAAGTTTGTTGCTATTAGGTTTTAACAAGTTTAACGACAAAGATAACTCGGTCCTTTTCAATTTTAGAGATTCTGAAAAGGGACGTAAAGGAAACTCCAAAATTCCTTTTTCGTCATCTAATCCCTTAAGTCCAAAAAAGTATAAAACAATACAGAAGGGATGAATTTTCGATACTTTTAATGAGCCGATGAAAACAAGTGCTCGATCTTTTTGTGTAATAATCGCTCAGGTCCAAAAAGATTAAAATCTAAAGGAGGGATGGCACTTCCGGTCCCTTTAACGAGTTGGAGAGGCCAATGGCTCGGTAATCTTTTCATATTTTACGAGTCAATTGAAAAGAGCTTAAAGGAGACTCGTCTTTGAGGAACGAGTGATAAAATTGGGTAGCAGCTGATAACAGGTAAGGTTTGGAATTTTCCAATCACGGCAGTGTTACAAGGATGGCTAGCGGGATCACTCTTCGTAGCTGTTCCTCAAAAGGGGTAAACAATCAAGTGGAGGTGAATGATCGGCCGATACAGAGTGGAGGTGATGATGGGAACACGACCAAGGCTTTAAAGGCTGAAGTATTGCATTCATGATAGTTATTTACCGGGAATTGGTTCATTTTTTACTGAGCTTAAATGCTGGGGGAAACATTTTCTCATTGCTTATGTTTATTTTTTAACGAGCATGAAGTTCGCGTTAAAACTGCTCGATTAATCCAGTCGTATAATAAGAATGTCTCATATATGAAAACGGAAATTTTTAGAGTTTTTCCCCACTTCCTTTCTTTATGCAAGTTAGGAAACGACCAATCCTACGAGTTTAAAGGGTTAGAGGACCTACAAATTTAAAAAATAAATGGTCGCTCTTCGCTTGCACGCCAAAAGGTTTGCATGCCCCCAGGTATAAAATAAAGCTTCAAGGTCACCTTTTATTCTACCGACAAAACATTTGTTTTATCAGGAAAGGTCTACCTCTTTCAGGTTACCAAAGATTGTTTTATCTGGACCGCAAACAAAACACTTCTTCGGCGATGCCTACCGAAATAGACAAAGGCGAGCGGTGCAGACGCCTCCACTCACATAACTTTGACGAGGGAATCTTATTCCAGTCTAACCCCCTTTTCCAATCACGGACGAGAGTACAGACTAGTCATATATCTCTCACAGAAACCTACCCTATACCCGAAGTTTTCCTGCTGAAGCAGACCAGGGTGCATGCCCCCTGGGTTTCAATCATGTCCCCCGAATCACTCGCGCTCATCAGGTGGACGGACTAGGGATTGATGAGACATTCCTTGTGTGAAAAGACCATTCAGGGATGGTATATGACTATTTGCTATGTGTGATCCGGGAATTGAAAGCTGGTATATGAGCTTGACCACTCTTCCTTCGTGCGGAAAACACATTACTCTAAAGAGTGATGAGACAATGGCTCCCATGCAATAAATATAGTCTCGTCCAAGGAGTAGATTATAATCCAGGGGCCCTTGGACTACCATTACGTTCATATGAACGGTTTTCCCTCTCAATGTTATGGGCACATTGGGAAGGATCCCTAACGGTCGACTGGTTCCTTTGTCAAAGCCTGTTAGATTTCTCATCTCAGGCAAAAGCGATGGCGAACCAAGCACTTTACAAGCAGTCGAGGAAACGATACTCACAGAAGCCCCTTCATCTATGATGGTACTGGCCATAACCATTCTATATATTTGAGCAATGATTCAGAATGGTACACTAGCCAGTAAACGGGGTCTGCCTAGTTGATTCCAGTCAAAGGAAACAACTAGGTTGCTTGGAGGTGGGACCGAATAGACGGCCGGGTACGACTCTAATGAATTTCCTTCCTGCGGTAAAGGAATGGGTAAATTTCCCCCATGTTCATCGGAGTCTGTGCTTACGAAAAGAATTTGGACCACGTCATCCTTGTTCTCTTCGGTGACTGTATCATCTGAAGATGGAACCTCTGAAGGCAAGACCGGGTCAACTGTCGTCTCGACCTTTTGACTTTCATCTGGTATGGGTTCAGATGGTTTGCCTTAAATGATAGATGCTTCAGCCGACCACCTGGGCGGGTCAGCCAGATTTTCAACTAGTGACGGACTCGGCAAGAGTTTCTTATATCCAGGAGGAAGTCGTAACGGTGAAACTGGACGATCATCCAAAACTCTTTTAGCCTCGTCTAAGAAGGGACAATGGTGGACGGCATGATCGCCTTCGCAGAGTTTACAAGGAAATCTATATTTTCCTTTTTGTCCTGGGGCTTCACTTTCACTAGTCGATGGTGTGTTTTCAACATGATCATCAGAGGTTGACGACACCGGATTGTGCAAACGAGGAGACCAGTCCCTTAAAATCCGAGGGATGCAAGGACAATCTCTATGATAGTGGTCTCCTTTGCAAATGACACATGGCGATTTAGGCCTGGTTGGTGCAGTGTGTGGATTTTCGCTAGACGATGCTTGGTTGCCCTTTTTCGCCTTTGGCTCCTTCTTCTTCTTCTCTTTCTTCTTCTTTTCCTTCTTCTTCTCAGATACTTGATTTTTGGCTTTATAAGCCCTATCAAGCGAAGAGGAAGGAGGAGAGGGAGAATTGGAGGAAGTAGAGGGTTGAGGGGTAACTCTGGAATCGTCTAGTTGCTGACTCAATTGTTCAGGAATTGCGGTGTTCTGAACGACAGAGGTTGAGAAAAGCCATACGGGCAAGCCGATTGTCAATCCTGGAAGTGACAATGTGGCCATATGGGGTGCACCAACATCTCCCCAAGAGGAGAAGGGACTAGGATTTCCTCCAAGGGGAATTCCTTGGTTGGTGGACTCCATTCTCTCAACCTAAGACCAACGTAGGAAAGGTGATGATTATTCCGTTTAAAATAAATTTTAGACGCTTTGACACAACTTGTTTTTTCAATTTTAAAGAGTCGAGAAAAAACAAAAGATGACTCTAGTCGCCTTCGATTTTTAATGAGCCTGAAGTGACAAGTGCTCAGATGGACCTTTTCCGTTAAGGAGTCTGAAAAGGAACGAAAGGGACTACTCTGGAAATCTAGGTAGAGGGATTACCAAACCAATCGCAAAACTGCATACTTTTTACAATACGGCAGTCAATCTTCCCGAATGCTGTGTTCAGTGCATTGCGATCGATAGGGCGGCAGACACGGCTTCCTATGGATAAAGGATTAAACCTATTGTGGTCTCCCAAAATATACTCGACGGTACGTGGGAGCACAAGTCCGTACTGGCACTTATCGTCTCAAAGTGGAGGAATCACCCAACCAACAGTGAGAACAACAGTTACCAGGCTTTACGACGCCGAAATACGTCTCTAGCCTAGACTTCTAGATGTTGTGCGTTAGGTTCCAAAGCGTTGTTAGATTCATTAAATTTATTTTATAGTTGATCTTGCTTAAGAAATTTGCCTTTCAAGTTCACTGTGTGATGTAGATGTACAATTCCTAAAATGCAATCTAAGATGATAAACAACCTTTTATCTTCTTTGTGCAATGAAAATCCTAGCTACTAAGGAAAGAAAGACAGAATTCTTTCAACAAAGAGCAAAGAGCACACACTATATGCACTGTCCTAAATCAAACCAATCAAACAGTCTAAATGCAAATGCACATGCATGTATTTGTTTTCAGCCTTCTTAATATGTGAATGATAAAAAGAAAGCTAATGCGCAAATCTGAATTACTTTTCAAGCGACAATTACTAACAAGTTTCTTTTCAAAATAAAAAATGAAGACAATGACAACACTTTGCGATTTGGAAATGAAGACTTGCTTTCGACACTAGAAAAACTATAAATTCAGATCAAATATAATAGTAAAAGGGTAATCAACTATCAAGAGCAATCAGACTCTCTTCTACGACTGAAAACGACACTTGCGACACTTTCAAATCAAGAAACGACAGTACAATTACGTTACTTTTTTGCAAAGGAGAACTTAAAATGACTCAACAAATACACAAAAAAATTTACAGTTCTTTGCACAATGGAGGCGGAATATCAGCAAGGAAAGGGGTTTCAAATAGAGGTATACTGACTACAGGCAGCAAAATTCATGAATAGAACTGAAAAGAATGAACACAGAAACCAAAATTCAGGAACAATGCCTAGTCTGATCAGCGCACCTGTAACATAGTGAATTTGAAATGCAACGCACCTACTACACTTGGGAAGTGCGCTGAATTTCAAATTCACAGAACAGAGACTGTGTTGGGCCAGATACGAGACTTTGCTTAGGTTCTGGGTCATAGTTTGTAGTTCAGTTCAGGGATTTTGGTCGAGCAAGTGGTAATCAGTAAATCAACAACAGGGGTAGATCTAAGGAGGTTACTAGAGCCACCACAAGGGCAATTAGAGAGTTTGTAAATCAGTTGTTTAATTCATAAACAAAACCTGAAGATTGATTGAAGAAGCATTTATCTACTTTGCATTTGCATAGCAAATGCAGTTCGAAAGCTACCTGGCTCGACTTCAGGCTCCGTCTGTAAGTTTATAAAGTAAACAAAAATGTAGATAAACAAACAACTTAGTAGTTCCCCAGTGGAGTCGCCATTTTGTTACAGGGAAAAGTGTCTATGCAGAACTGCTAATCCCACTAAGGTGTGGTAGCTACCTTAGAAACAAACAAAGTAAAACTACTTTCGTTTTCCTTTATGAAAGATAGATGAGAGAAGAATAAATGAGACCAACCTCTGTCTTGCGCTTGGCTCCTAGTTCGATTCCTCTTTCTTCTGATAGTCCTTTGCTACTTGCTTCCTTGTACACCCAGCTTCACAGAGTACCTGTAGAATCAAAGTAGCATAACACTATACAAGAACATGGATCTATTATCATAAACAATCTAGGATCAGATGTAAATTGACCATACAAATGCATAAAACATAAACGACACAAGAGTATGGAGGAAAACTTGAATAGCTTTATTGATAATCAAGAAAGAACCAAGATAGTTACAACCAGTTGTTCTGACCCAGCATCATCCTCTCAGCAAGTAAGCCCTTCTTCACCTCATGCAAAGCTTAGATCACCCAACACTATGATGTTGCCTCAAGAAACCAACAGCAATTCCTTACAAGATGCAAAATTCCAGCCCCCTGGATCTCTGGGATGAGGGATCCATATATAGATATCTTTAAGGGAGATGAGTCAGCTTGTGATTTGATTAGTGTCTTCCCTCTGATAGTTCTTGCTTCTACTTGGAGATTGATGATGTCTTACTCATCCTTGGTCGAATTCAGAGAGGCAAGTGTCACAGGAGAAGTTTCTGGAAGATTCCATGCCTCTCCACCTCGTGGATTGACACTTCCATTTGTCACTTCTCGCCCATCGCACCCCATAGAAGGGATTTTTGAAATGCAACGCACCCACAGAGTGTACTTAGGTGAGATGCAACGCACTTTGCCAATGGAGCAGGTGAAATGATCCTGTTTTGACCAGTTCTGAGCAGTTTTTCATGGAGAACTTCTGGGAGAAGCTATAATCAGTTGACCTTGTTCCTTTAGGGGTTAGAACAACACTTTTAGGGACTTAGGAGCCCTTGGTTTATGGACATTTCACGCTTGGGGTTGCAGTGCCCAAAAATGTCTATAACACTTGGGAAGCCATTTCTCAGGATGGGCCGGTAATTGACTCAAGGGCACAGGCATTGTGACTTCCCCTGGATTGTTCCATGGGTTTTGAGCCATTTTTGAACTACTAACAGAGAAAAGCGCAAATGAAGTTCCTTATGGTGGGGACGAAGATGTCGAAGTTCCAGTACTCTATTGAACAACAATATGAAGTGGAGGAGTGGATGGTTGTCTTTACAATGGAGAAGATGAAATGGATGATGATGATGAAAGAGTCTCACTATCAGACCCTTGATGTGTCTTCCTTGCTCTTTTCCTTTTAGGCAGAGGTAATTCGGTTGGTTCAATACCAAGCTTTTCACTCTATAATCTGGTAAGAGGATGAGAAGGAATATATTGCGAAGTCACCCTACCTTGAGATAATTCAGATTTCTGTTGTGATATGGAAAATCCTTGAAGTTTATGGATCAAAGACTGAACTTCAGGGGGTTCAATAGTAGATTTATCTTAAATGTTCGGGTTTGTGGCAGTGGTTTTTGTTTTCTTGACTTCTCGCTTAAGATTTAAAGACTCAGAATACGATGGAGAAGTTGGGGGAGATGTTGAGGGCGATTTACTCTCAGAATGGGTTTTGGATTCAGATTTACTAGCCATTCATAGTTCGGGCCCTCCTTCTAGCGCCAAATATGTTGAAGCCCCAAACATCGAATCTGCAACAAGGGGATAACCACCTGGTCTGGACCTTGAAAGCAGCTCCTTTTCCGTTTGGGATAGTGGCTCCGACTGGGGTTAATGGGATCAGTTTCCCAATTCGTTTGTGATGATGCTAAGGGATGATGTTTTCCTTCCTAAAAGTTTCTAAAGAGAATGCTTTTAATCTAAATCTAATCTAACACATGCAATTTTATTCTAATGAATGGAAACATCTAATTCTAAAAACTATCCCAGGATTAACTCTTCACTTATGTGATCTAAAATAGTTTCCAACAACAATCAGTAATAAATATTATTCAATTGCTACGAGAAAAGAATCCATTAAAAGTAAATTGTTTCGTATAACAAATTAGCCGAAACAATTATGATAAGCATATCACATAATAAGTTATTCATACACTCAGCATAAAAAGAATAGTTACCATCATACAAAAGTGCAAAAATGATAACTGAACATTTAGGCCTTCATATATAAACAACTGAAAATAACATATCACTTGACGCATAAGTAGAAGTCATTAAGAGATAAAAGTACCATTGATAATAAGTCCTACTCATGAGCTTTAGCAATATAGATTTATCTTCTTATAATTCAATATCTACTAAGAGTACAGAAGTGCATTTCAGTAGCAGACATTGGTTAGGCCCCTATACTACTAGTGTAACCCCCTTATTGTTATTAGTACAACCCCCTTATTATATTTTTGTACCCATGTAGTCCCCATATTGTTACTATTGTGCCCCATAGAAGCCCACTATTGTTATTATTGTGCCCTTATATTATTATTGTTATGTCGAGTCTGATTATATTATGACCCCTTAGATTCCTATATATAGAAAGGAGGTCTTGTCATTTGTATCATCCAAGAATTATTCATTTGTGTAATGTAAAGGAGGTTGCCCCCTCGAAGAGGTTGAATTCTAAGGTGTTCAACTATCTTTTCTATCTTTTTGTGAGCTGGTTCATAACATAGAGAAAGAAGAAATGTATCAAACCATATCTTGTAATGTATTGGCCAAAATTACTGCTCCTCAAACTATCAAGATAGAAGGACATATCAAGAAGAAAAATGTTCAAGAAGTGAAAGATCACATCGAGCATCAAGAATGAATCCGACCATATCTTGTAAAGAATTGGAAGAAATCACCACTCCTCAAACTCTCAAGATAGAAGGAATTATCAAGAAGAAAAAGGTTCAAGCAGTGAAAGATCACATCGAGCATCAACAACAAGTTCTCCAACTTTTAAAGGATAATGCCACTTTGGTACAGAATCGAATGAAAAAATAGGTAGATCAACATCACAGTGAAAAATGTTTAGATGTAGGTGACTGGGTATTTTTACGATTACATCTCAGGAAAGCTATTTATGAGAAGGAAATGTTGGCAATACTACATGCACTTAAGAAATGGCGACCTTACGCAATGGGAAGACACTTCAAGGTAAAAATGGATCATGATAGTCTTAAATACATTTTAGAACAAATATTATCATTAGAAGAACATAAAAAATGGGTCACAACTATGTTGGGTTATGACTTTGACATCATCTACAGAAAAGGAAATAAATTTTTTGTTGCATATGCACTCTTAAGAAAGGATGAGGATGTGGAAGCATTGTTTTGTGCTATTTCTATTATCCAATGAAGTAAGGGATGAATGGAAGAAGGACAAAGAAGTGTGACCACTCATTCAAAAGTTGCAGAATATCCCAATTCAAACAATATTGCCAAAACTTGAAGAGGAAGGAAAAATCGTATTGGAACCTGGAGCAGTCACAGAAACAAGAACCTGAAAACTACTAAATCGATCAATTTTAGAGTATCTCATCAAGTGGAAGAACTTACCCGCTAAATATTCCACATGGGAGGACAAGAATTTTATACATAAGCATCAAGAACTACTCAAGCATTGAGGAAAACACTTTCTGAAGGAGAGGGGCATGTTAGGCCCCTATACTACTAGTGTAACCCCTTATTGTTATTAGTACAACCCCCTTATTATATTTTTGTACCCATGTAGTCCCCATATTGTTACTATTGTGCTCCATAGAAGCCCACTATTGTTATTATTGTTCCCTTATATTATTATTGTTATGTTGGCTCTGATTATATTATGATCCCTTAGACTCCTATATATAGAAAGGAGGTCTTGTCATTTGTATCATCCAAGAATTATTCATTTGTGTAATGTAAAGGAGGTTGCCCCCTCGGAGAGGCTGAATTCTAAGGCATTTAACTATATTTTCTATCTTTTTGTGAGTTGGTTTCATAACAACATTAAACACAAATATGAATAAATCTCGTTCCATTCATTTATCAAAACCTCCTCAGCGGGGCAAAAGTGCATGTTCTGAAGAATTGTTTTTGATAAATTTCTGGACCCCTCTCTAAATGAATGAGAGGGGTTTAAATACTACTAACTAAAGACTAAAGGTAGTTATTACAGAAATATAGGAGGAGGTTTAAATGACCATCCTCATCTAAAGAAAAAATAAAATGAAATTAAACTGAAACTGTATCTAAAGATCAACTATGCATTTGTTCTCTTAAGTTTCAAGTATCCAGCATCGGCTTCAGGACTGTTGGTTGGCCGACCTATGATTTTAATTGTCCTACGAAAACGGAATTAGCAAGTGCTGGCACTATCTTCTCAGCGGAATTTTTAAGGCACTTCAGAGTCATACACTGACTGTATGGTTTCACCAAATATTGCCAGTAAGTGTCCCAATTTAACTTAGTTAAATTTTTTATTGACTCTCCCTTTTCTTCAGATTTATGTTTCCAACTCATTTGCAGTTGCTGCATTTTTGGGAGAAATCTTGGAGTGATTTCTGATATTAGGTTGTCTCTGTGCAGATTTTCATTGACACAGTCAATGATATTGCTTGTTGTTGTCGCTGCTTCTTCCGCTGCCTGTTCTACTTTTTTGATTTGTGCATCTCATTTATTAAACAACATTTCTTTGCGGGATTCATTGATCTTGGTAAACCTTTCTTTCTTGCCTTCCTCTGATTCCTGCCAATTCAAATAGTCAGAAACTTTCTTATAAATTAAATCATAATCAAGTCGCAAATCTACGACTTGAATTGTGATGTTGTCACTCATTTCGCAGTGAGAGTTCCATTGCGATAGTCTTTGGCAAATCATTTCCTGCTATTGCAAGAGTTTATCATTCATGGCAAGGAATTCTGTGACAAATTTTGAGACTTTAGGGTCATCTTTGTGAATTTCTAACATGGCTTGTAAATGTTGTTCTTTTTTGGCTAGACTGCTTTGATAACCCAGCTGCATTTGCTGGAAGTCCTGTTGTAACTTCACCAATTTTTCTTCTGCTTCTCGAATAACACTGGCCTGCTGTAACTGTTGCTACAAAAATAGGATTTTATCCTCTTTGTCTTTAAGCAATAGTTGAACTTCGGATGCTTTTTCAATAGTAGCAGAAGCATAAGCTCCTGCGATTTGGGATAATCTAGTCAGGTTTTCTGTCAAATTAGTGGTAGGGTCTTGCCAAAGGAGATCCAATGGCTCTACTTCAGGTGAGAGCATGTTGTCTATTTTTCACTTCTTTCTCTGTCTCCTGACCATAGCTTTGTGCTGTGGACTATAAAACACATCTAGAGGAGGGATTTCCTCTATCTTTAGTATGATTTTAGATGACGGAGCTATGGGAATGTGCTTAGTTTCTGGAGCATTGACAACTGTTTCAATCACCATTTTTGTGGTTGTATGTGTTGGATTGTTTGGTGTCTCTACATTTTGCTCCTCTGTGTTGATCAATTCATTAAAGTTTTCCAATTCTATCTTCAGCTCTGTTCTTAATGGCTTTGTTGGCTGGATGAGGGGAGCGGGAATTTCCACCTGTTTTGGCGACAACACTTGCTGCTCAGGATTCTCCTTGGATTGGGCAGTATCCCTAACTGATCCTTCACTCTTGTTGTGATCGCTCTCTGACTGTCTAGACCTTTCTGGTGATTCTCTTTCAGACTTTGATTTAGACTTGTCTTGCCCCAAGCCTCCACTCATGCTAATGCTGGGAGTGGGTTCCATCATTGGTTCTACATGCAATTTGTCCAATGGGACATTTGCCAATCTTCGTTCTCTGTAGAGTTTAAACTCTTGGAGTTCTGTTGGGCCAAACTTGATTTGGGCCATGTGTAAGATGTCTCTAAGTGTGCTCTTCTACTGGAAAATGTCGTTGAAGAGATCATATTCCTCAGTGAACACCTTTATTTTAACTGTCGTGGTAAAATTCTTTATCACATAAAAGGGATAAAATTGTCTCCTTGGGAACTTAGGCAATCATAGACTCAACATGTTGTCTACTTCCTTGAAAGCATGACCTAGATCAAATAATGCAAAAGCTCCACATACCACAGGGAATTGTGGCCAGATTGCCTTTTTCTTGTCCTTAAGTTCTCTGCTCATTCCCCCAACCCCACAGGTTTGGTAGGCTATTTCCCGGGCCATCAATTTGTCAGGAACATACAAGGGAAGTATATGAGGAGAGGCAATGCTTCCGAATACTCTGATATAAGTGAAAAATTCTTCTCCGAACTATCTTCCCATAGGGAGAATATCAATTTCGGCTTCAGGAGAAAATCTTGGGGAATCTGTATTATACAACATCTTGTGAATGGATAGCATAACTCCATGGCAGATTTTATAAAAATATGGGGTGAACTTAGAATCCCACAGTTCCTTATGGTAGATTTGAATGGGTAAGGGATTCTGTACCATCCATTTCCAACCCATGAGAGGAAATTTAGAAACAAAACAGATAGCATCCATGACATAGACAGCTAGAAAGAAGGGAGGATAAAACCTCTGAGAAAAACTCCTTTTAGTCCGATAATTCCAAATAGCAGAGGCTAAGTTATCAAACAATATTTGGGCCCATTCCATTATAGTGGTGTTGGTGGCCACATCTAGTAGGGGTAGCCACTCGGATGAAAACTTATTGATATCAGGTTTTCCGAATAGCCTACATAACATTGCAGCAGCGAAACAATATGGAGAAGAGAGGGAACCAATCCTGTACATACCATTTTTGTCCTTCTTTAACAAATATTCCTTTGCTAACCAGCTTTTGGTGCATTCCATCAAATCCTCATTCTCCTTGGCAAATTTCTCCACAAACTATTTGTTATAGCTAGCCTGTAGCTCTGGCAAATGATACATGCATCTTAAATTCTGTGGGGTAAATGACCCTATAACTTCTTGGCTCTGCGTCTTGAATTGCTTATCTGTTATCTCAGCATGGTCTATACCCATTTGACCATATCTGTATAGGGAAGTATTTTTGGCCTTGTTGTGATACGATGCAGGAATGAGCATGTGAGCTCTATAAGTGATGCTTCAAATGACCCCTGTCCATCTGCCATAGCTGTAACCTCCATGACTCTAAGGTTTTCTTCCTCTAGCAGTCTATACATGCCTTCCCAAGTAGATATCCCTACTTCTTTGGTACAGGTGGTGTCCGTGAATAATGGAGTCATATCTATTTTTTCAGATACCGGAGCTTTTCCTTTCTTCCCATCACGTTCTGCGCATTCCTCTGTGTATTGTTCTGCATACCGCTCTTGCAAGTTCAAAAGTAGAGAACTAAGACACAATAAGAAAGATAACAAATGATTGCAAATAATAAGGTGACGAGAAAGCTCTTAATTTTAAAATCACATCAAATATATCATCTTGCATGAAATAACTCTTTTGTTCAGATCTAAATCATTTCTCATAAATAACCATCAATAAACCACTAAGTTGACATTAATGCTCATAACTCAGTATCGGATGACGAGAAATATTTCATCGAACTTTGAGCCTTTTTGATCTTCAATAAAGCGATTTTGCGATTTGCTTCACAATAACGTAGATCTCAATATCGCTAATCCTTTTTCGCTAACAATCACTTGCTTCATTATGCGACTGCGAGATGCTTTATCGAATTTCGCAATATCGGGACGTTTTATCTTAGGTGGTGGTGCGATATATGGGATCTATGCTATGCGATGAATCTGTGTGGCTCGCGATCTCGCATCATCATGTTTTCGCAATTCCGACAGTTTCTTTATATATGATGCCCCTATTACCCTTTTGCGATGCGATGTTCATCATTAAGGGAACAATTTTGTTTGAGACTTTTCATAATACTTAAGACTTTGTGTTTGCAGATGTTTTTACTAAGTTTATGATAGTGTGTTTTATTAAAAGGGAATTCTAAGTGCTAGTTTTTTATTTTAGAAGGGTCCCCATTTATTAAGTGTTATTACTAATACTCAATAAAAAGGGGGTTGTTTCTGGCCACAACAGGAAGATATCCTATCTTCCTCTTAAACCACTTAGTCTCAATCAACTAAGATGAACTAGGAATTGAGATAAATTACCGAGATTTTAATTTAGGAATTGGGTAGTCATTTCTCCACCTCCATGGGGAAAATTCCTTTAATATTTATAAGCATGGAGTGGAGTGAAACCTCACCCCCTTCATGCAAAAATTAACTATTTTTTTATATATAAAAATATGTATTATTCACCACCCCCCTAATTTGGAACCTCTCCAAATTTTCTCCTTTTATCTTATTTTATTTAGATACCTAAATTATGTAATATTCACCACCCATGTGTCTACTAAAGGATTTTTTTTATTATTTATTTTTTAAAAGTAGATAAGTAATGTTTTGAATTAAAAAATATTTATTTTGAATAATCCTGTAAAGTGGGTAAATCACATTTAATTGAAATTAATGTTCAACTTAGATTAATTCACCTAGTTGATGTAAGCCCTTAAGTGGTGTTTTTCAGTCAGAGAATAGCGATTCCACACCCCTATTGTGCACTTCTCTTGACTTGTTAGGACTCTGCGCCCTTGCCCTATACTTATGACTCAACATCCTAGAAGAATCAAGACTCCACGCCTTAGATCTTTCGAAAGTTAGGTCTCCACGCCCTAATCCCTCCCATAGATTCTCATCTATTATTCTTGAAGTTGTTGCAAATACTAAGAGGGGGGGAAGGGGAGGGAAGGGGGTGGGTGAATCAGTATTCCTTTCAATTAGTATTATTATTAACCTTTCAGAGTGTTAGTTAATCTTCAATTATTATCATTGTTTGTACAATGATAGCAGTAAAAAAAAGGAACACAAATGCACATAGTTTTTAAGGTGGAAACCCCTCCCGAGACAAAAACCACATGAACGCTTTTATAATAATTCTTTAATCTTCAACTCCAATTGAAACACAAGCTCCAACTTCCCAGAATCTAGAAAATCATTCTTCTCCAGCTCCCACTGGATGGACACTCCAATGCCCGAGATTCTTTAGTATCAACTGAATGGATGCCCCAATACCCAATGAGATACAACTCACCATAACACCACCCTACCACCCTGAAATTTTCACAATATTGAACATGTTGGTGACTTCATGCACCATCCTAGCACCACCCTACCACCCTATAGAAGAATAAAAGAAGCATGGACTCCCATACCATGGAAAATGGTCCACTTTACAATGATATATAATGATGTAGAAGAAGAAGACACACTAGACCATAACCCCAACTATGACACAACAACCTAATGATGATCCTAGACCTCCTGACATTTCCTCTTCAACTCTTGGTAGATAGACACTTGTACTTTTACAATGATGCTTTTACAATGACTTTGTACATTGATACTTTTACAATGACTGTATGCAGTGCTACCCACTTAAAGACTTCATGTGGTGAACTTCTTGATGTTGTTCTGCACCTTGACTGTTACTCTTGTTATGCTACCCTTTCTCACTTTTCAGAACATTAGGTTATGCATTGAGTCTTCTCTTCATGAATATATAATACCTGCAAGAAGTCTTCAAGGAAATACCCATGACATGATAATAGCAAAACTTACCTCATCCTGCAGAGCATATGTCAGTGATAAACAAAAACAACAAATTGGAATACAAAGAACTTAATGGCATTAAGAGATGAACTTGCATATATAGAAGATAGTTACCTAGAGCTTACCTCTGCTACATCATTTTGCTGCACCTTGCTCTTTGCTTCCCTAGAAAGTCTAGTCCTTTGCACCCCTTGATAGCACTTGATCTAGTTTTTGTTTTCTTTCCTTTTAGGAGCACGATATTGAATCTGATGTATCTCTGTGATTTTAGATCCCCAATATGTGATCTTCAGTCCTGTAGTAGCCCTTTGATTCTTCTTTCTAATGCCACAGGTCTGACCCGATTTTGATTCTTCAAGGCAAAGTTATGCCCAATCTCTCACAATGACCTAATTATGGACTAGTTCAGTAAAGCAAACTTGTACGGCATGCCACATGTCACTTTTGCCTCCTTTGGCTCTGAAATTGATATACATAAAACTACAGTCCATGAACCATCCACCACTTTTTACATAATTCCAATCCACTTCTTAGATAGATATTTATGATGATTTTTCCAAGGTCACCTCTTTGCGATGAAATTTGGGAGCCTACAAAAACCATAATTCCACAGCTCATATCTTCGAAAATATAGCGAAACAAGATCTGAAATTTGGTCACAAATTTAATTAGGAATTTTGTCTCAAATGGGTTTTAATTTCCGAATCTAATACTTCGCAGAAACAAAGTTATAAATAAAATTTCGTGATCACTACTTTTGGAGGATATATGAGATTTCTTTTTATAGAGTTGAGAAGGGCTTCTATAGAGAATGTTGGAGGGATTTTAGGAGCTTAAAAAATTATTAATTGTTAACTATTCAATGACCAAAATCAATGATATATGCCATGCCACAACCACATGGGGTTTTATCCCACTAATTGGGGTTACTAACTTCAATCTTGAATAACTTACAAACCGTGAGGAATTACGAGGAGAGATATATACCAATAGAAAGATATTTTTGAGTAGAGTATTCCTATAATGGTTATGAGATGACAAACCATGAATGATGATGCCCAATGTGCCATGGAAGTTCAAGGTCATCATTGGTGCTACTTGGGTTGACATCAATGACAACCTCAGATCATCTTTAGATCAACATAAGCTACATGGTTTTCCTTAAGGCACTGTTTGTGAGCTCATATGCATCTAATGATCTATTGGAAAGGCCTCGTTTCCCCAGACCCACACATCATAACCTCATATATTAAAAGCATCAACAAAATTCATAATGAATTTAATTCAATCTCATTTTACCCAAATATATACATGACCTCCATAATCATCTGAGCATCCTTCTCGGTAGTAACGAAGTTCCCTGGTAAATACAAGGTCAATCATGTATAATCACATACATCATAAATAATCAACAATATTATGGTTCATTAACTACTCCACATATTAGCTTCCATTCATATGTCATAAGCTACATATAAAACAAAAGGAGATGTAAATCAACGTAGATATGATACATATAAGCAATTACATAGCCACACATAAGAGCAAATATAACTATGCATGTAATATATATAACAGTGTTCCCCAATCAAGTGATTGATCCAAGTCTATAACATATAAGTATGTCATATATAATCCATCAAAAAATCACCCTCAGTAGGGGTCGTAAAATTGTACTAGGCAAAATGGGATGCTACACATCTCTCAATCAATGAAACTTTTGGATTAGATCTCTCAAGGAGAGAACTCAATTCCTTTTGAACTAATACTAGCTCTTTTAGATCTTAAACAAGCCCTCTTATTTTATTCATAATTTCATCAACTCTAAGAAATTATTTAGTAATATCTTCATCATTATGCATCTTCAAAGACTCAAATTGAATCCTAAAACCTTGAATTTTGGCTTCTTTTACCTTGTTATCACCTTCATAGCAACTTTTCATCTTGTCCCATATTGCTTTTGTAGTAGTGAAATTCATGAGCTTTAATTGTTTTGATTCAGGTAGACTAGCAAGTAGAGCATTCATAGCTTTTGCATTGCATGAAATTCCATTTTTTGATCTCTAGTAAGAGTGGGTGGAGGATTTTGATATTCTTTTTCCACTATGTCCCATACATACATCAACACCAATAGATTGAATATAGGTTTTCATCCTTACTTTCCATAACACATAGTTTTTTCCATCGAACATAGGTTCCTTACCACTGAATCCTCCTTCCTAGTTTTCCATAGTCCTTGATCATTCTTCTAGTTGTTAAATCAATCTGAAGAAACTTCATTCTAATACTAATTGTTAGAAACCAGGAAAATACTGAGAGGGAGGGGTAAATTAGTATTGTGATAAATTTAAAACTTTCTTTCACAAAGTAAAGAATACTTAAACACCAACAAACACTTCAGAAACCATACATATAAGCATCAAAATAATCAACACAAGAAGCACACATTAAACACATAGATTCTTCAATCCTTTCTTCAATTTCTTTTACAAAGGAAAGCTTCAACTTGCTTTTACAATGTTTTTTCGCTCCCACTAGAAGGAAGATACTACTCTCTATTTTATCAACTACCATTGAAAGGAGGTATTTCCCCTAGTTTATAAACTACCACTAAAAGGAGCTACTACCCTTGATTTATTTGTTGCTACTAAAACGAGATACTACCCCTAATTTATTAGCTACTACAGAAAGGAGCTCTAACCCCTGATTATTTGCTAGCCACTACTGGAAGGAGCTACAACCCCTCAAATGCAAGTTTCCATGTGCTTAAACTCCTTGATTCATTTTTTATTCCATTTTCAAAATAAAATAAATATCTCCTCAATCACACACCCTAATCACCGCAAAATCACCTTCAACAATCTTTTATCAGTGATCAATTCACCACACACATCAACAACCTTCTTGGTAATTCAATTATACTTATAAAGAATTAGAGCTAATAATTTTAGATCTATATATTTAGTTAAGTTAAATTATTTATCCTACATGAATTCATGTTTTCCACTTATGTTTCACTTATGTTAAGTGTTCTTAATGTGTTCAAGTTGTCTTCAATATCTGCTCCACTATCCTGACATGAAAAATTGAGTTAAGTTGCTAATTTCCTTAATTCTAGAATCTTTACAGTGTTTAACTGAGGATTTTTTTACTATTCTAAATCTAGTGAATTGCAATATTTTGCCAAATTTCCAAATATATCCCTAAGTCTATTGATTTCATGAAACAGATACCAACTCATTCACGCGCGTTATCCAATTTTAGTGCGCTGCTATTTTTGGTGCAAAACCACCAATTTTGGCACAAATGGCCAAAGCTACTGACTTGTTCATAATGTTATGTTTGCACCCTCGGTATTATTATATTGTGCATAGAAAAGAGTCTTGGAGCGAGCACTTAGCCTCTGACCTTATCTCCCTAGAAAAACACAATGGATTGCCTTTATATTCTTTCGAGATCTATCCGTCAGGATTACGTGTCCATGTGATGTCACCTTTTCATTAGTCTGCCTATGCCACCTCATGCACCAACCTATATGCCACTTGTGCAAGGATTCCGTGTGTCACTTCTTGAGTGTTGCTATTTGTCACTTTTTGTTTCCCACTTGGCTTCCCAAAAACACCAAATCTGCATGCCACATGTCACGTCCCTATTGGTCCATGTCATGCGGATATCATGTTGCCACTGTGTCTAATTTGTCCAATAAGATTGTGCCAAGTTTATTCTTTCAGTTGTTCCATGTTGTCAAGGGTATGAAGTCGAGGGGGGTCCTAGACTTATTTTTTTCTATTATATTTTAAAAGTTTGTGGTTGAAGGGAAAGTACCCCTAGGGTCCTTTGGGCTAAGACTCTACCAGACTGAAAATTGCTTATTCAAAGAAAGACACACACAACCATCGTTTTAACTTTTAAGAAAATTCTAACGTTTAGGGTACGTACCTAAGGTCCTACGTTCGAGAAGGCCTTTAGGGTCCAAACCCTTCTTGGAGTTCCCTTCTTCTTCCTTTGACCTGCAAGACAAACAAATCAAAGAACACAACAGTACATATACAAATACTTATGTATAAACCATCTTTATGCTATAAAGTTAGTTATAAAAATCTTTAAGTAACCACTTGCATAAGAATTCAAGACAAGAATCTCATAAGCATAAAGAAAGATTGTTTCGGGAACAAAGACGTGTTTCTTTATATATAAAGGCAAATAAAGTACATATAACAGAAAGATATCACCTGAACACCTACAGCAGGCTCCAAGCAAAGCTTCCTCCCGGATTCGTTCCAGCCTCAAGTCTCCAACAAGAGCTCCTTCCAAGTCTTACTCAATGATGATATCAAGGATGAATGATCACCAATACACATGGAAACAAGGGTTTCCTATGCAAAATGGGGGAAGTGCAGAAAGCACCAAGGACTTCAGACCTGGTCTAAGGGAAAAATATCAGCATAATAATCTTGCTCTCTTCTCTCTCCCCTTGGCCTTCCCTTTGATGTCTTTTTATACCCTCTCCAAAGTAGTTTTTTAGTTAGGAGTTGGTTGGGAACAGTTGGGCCACAGGCACTAACAGGTGATCCAGCAGGTAAAACCCGCGATCTCCGCCCGAAAAAGAGGAATTTATTATTTTTTTAAGTGTTTTAATAGATACACGCGGGTTGGGTATGACAGACCCGCGTGTACACGCGTTTAACTCAGGGCAATGTCGCGTATAGGGAATAAAACATTGTTTTTTAAAATTTTGGACCAGGTCTGGAAGGAGGGGTTGCCCTAGGCCATAAGTGCAGCATCACAAACCATAAGAGTGAGATTTGGAGCTATAACAGATGCCCCCTAATGTATGAGGTCAGAAGGGGAACATGATGGCCGAAATATATTAAGTAAGTACAAGGAAAGGAACTCTGCCGAAAAACCGAGGAGGACTTCACCAGAATTCAGCCTGCCAAGCCACCGAAAGGAGATCAGAAAGAAACACTGTCTGAGGCGGGCATACCCATGCTCAGGAAAAGTAAAGCATGTCCGCATATCAAGTACAAGCGGATCCACTAAGTATACAAGTATAAATGACTGGAAAATACATAATGGATCATCTGATCATAATGAGTAAGTACATGTCTGAATATCACATATAAGACTGTCAATGATGCTGAAAGATGCAACGGATCACTGAAATCAAAGACTGATCCCATAAGGTACCAACTGAACATGATGGAATAGGATGGTACTACACTGCAAACTCAGGTGCCAGCATATAGAATGTCGCCATGACTGACTGCAACATATAAGGTGGAGTGGTATCAACTAGCAGTAACAGGAGCAACTGTCAAGTGAACCAATGAACGCTGATACAACCTGAGGTCTTCACCGACCGCCGTGGTACATTTCTACATCATGGGAATAAATGATCTGAAGTCGACCATGTGAGAAATCGTTTGATTACCGGTCATTGATGTATACTGTTAACAAACGCGAGACTACTCACCGATAATGATAATGAGCGTCAAGGTACCCAGTACAATCTAACAAGTGTGAATAGATGAGCTGAAGTCGAACACCTGTAAGAATCTATCAATCAGGAGACAATGATGGTTTCCCACTGTCGATAGCGAGGAATCTGCCACTAATGACTGCAAACCCCAAGGTACTGCCAAATGGACTCTAGATCTTTGCCCCAGAGCAATGAGTCGGAGTCGATAGGGAAAGATCCGCTAGAAGGAAGGCATTAAGGCATCCTTCATCAATCTAGCGCGAGTGTAACCCGTAGGCCAATAATGTGGAAGGAATCGGAAGAAAAAGATGTAGTAACCCAACCGAAGTACGTTTCCGGCGTACACAAGATGTGGCTAGCGCACGGCAGAAACCCTCTGAACCAACCAATAATGAAAGCCGACACAGAGGCGAGGTATCCACCAATAGGGTCAAATGGAAACCAAGGTACTGCACGAATCCCAATGTGTGATAATGTATGCTGATGTCGAACACAAGAGAAACCACTCAGTCAAAGACCCATGATACTGATCGATGCTGAGCACAAGGTGACCTATCAATAATGAAAATAGGGCCAGGGTGCGGCTCTAGGCCTGTCCTCAGAGCAAGGTGTCGTCGTCGATAAGGACAAGACCCGCCAGCAAGAAGTCAATGGGGACCTTCTCAAACCGGCACGAGTAAAGGACCAATATAACTGATGTGATAATAGACATGACACTGACAACCAGGGATGGCCGACTGAAAAATGAGTCAAGAGACACCGCAGAAAGGCCGACTCAGGCTAACTTCCCTTGAACAAAAGCACGACTCAAAGTCTCAATGTGACTATGTGGCAACATATGATGAATCTGTATAAGTTCGTCATGCAGGAGGCACGAACGAACCCTCCATATGATTGGAAGAGATAACCAATCGGGGGAGAACTGACTCGATAACAAGGTTATGGCGTACCTAAGTCAAACTAAATCCCACCCATGCGGAGGAGACTTTGTTTTGAGTGCTTTGTTCAAGGGCGACACGACTAACTCTAGCTGCCGAAAATAAATGGAAATAATGTCCCTGTTCCCGCTCTTTTTTGGAATATTTAATTTTTTTGTCTTTTTCTGATAAGCCGGAAAAAGAATAAAAGAATGCTATGGTACAGTGGAAAGAACGAGTGTCGGTGAAACAGATGATCTAGTTCCTGGGAAAGGAACATTCCTATGCTCAATGCAGGGAGGTGGAAAACTGGTCAGTGACACTCAGAGGTAAGTTCCTTCCACGGATCTGTGTATGTCAAGCTGCAGAAGTCAAGGGTACGCAAGGTTGATTTTGCAGACGTCATGGTCAAAAGTTGGCTTAAACACGAGTCCAAGTGAAGCCGGCTATAGGCCAAAAGGCGCAAATGGTCAACATGCAATGCAGAAGTACAACTCAACACACATAGGAGCCTCTAGGGTATAAGGCCAGAACGAAGCGAAGAAGCAAAGAAGAATGAGTCTTCAACGCATAAGTCATGGCGGGACTACAGAGGACTCCCGAGCCTACTCAAAACGAAGCAGCATGGGCAACAAATGTCAGTGAGGTGCTAACTAGGATGCCCATGTAAAAAGGATGGCTCTACCATCATGTCATGATTTAAAGAATCGGCGAGTGAAAATGGCTTACGAACCATAACATGATGGGGTCGACCCTACGGCAGATGTATCGGTCAAATGGAGGCTAGTATGCATAATGCAACGGAAAAATGGTGTCCCTAACCTATATGCCAGTGAGAACACGATACCTGCCATGACGGGTCAGCAGTCATGGAACCGTCTCGAACCGTCGAAAAATGTCCAAAATGTCCTGAAAAACAACCCAATCTCGACATTCCAAGCTCCCAAGTTAAAAGTGACATGAAACCAAACAAAATAAAATTTTGAAAAAATTTGCATTTTCAAAACTTATAAAAAGAAATTTTGGACTTACCATTTTCACCGTTTGACTTGGAGAGCAAAAATTGTGGAGCAAAAGGAGCAAACTTCCCCGTGACTTATTCAACCATTCAAACTTGCCGAAAACTTCCAGGTAAGCACTAAACTTGTCTTGCAATTAATTGTGATAGTTTTTAGGAAGTTTAATTAATGTTTCACCGTTAGACTTTTGCAAAAAATTGCTCTGCGGCGTACACGCGGGTTGGCTGTATAGAACTCGCGTATACGATGGCCCTACACGCGACTGTATACAAGGGAACCCGCGTGTGCGCAGCAAACTAATTTTATATACAAAACTAACGGATGAAAGTGATTTTTTCTTCCAGGATGACTCTCACATGGCATGAAAGAGAGCACTCAGCTGTAGATAATGAAGTTATGAACAATGATGAGGCATTAGACGCCCTACGGGGATGCGGATTGTTAAAATTCTTCAAGTTGCCAAATATGAAAGCAAACGTGCGTCTGCTCGAGAGACTCATTGATTATTGGGATGTCGAGGAGGAAGATTTTGCGATTGATCAGATGCCACTCAGGGTAGAAGTGGAAGATATATATTTTATCACGGGCCTTTCCCGAAGGGGAGAGGTAGTACACTCCTGGGGCAGGACCCAGAATAGTCTCAGTGTAGACGACTATGTTCAAATTTACTGCCCAGGTAATCGGAAGGTCGGGAGCCAGATCTCTATCCCACACGTGGCGAGTTTTTCACTGCGGATAATCTTGTTCACCATAGCTCGAGTGAACGGATCATCCTCACTACATCAGGCATCACGGGTAAACATGAGCGTAGCAGTGGACTGTCTCACCACGGTGTTTGACTGGTGTACTCCTCTACTTGCCAACATGAAGGAACAACTTGCTTCTATCAGGAGGGGACAGACCAAGAACTTTGGGTACGGAACCATTTTATGCACTTTCTTCTTCGAGAAAGTTCCCGCACTCCGCCCCAGGGTAGCAGTTCCCATCAGTAGTCCACGTGATCCACGCATGGGCCGGTGGGCTGACTTGATGAAACGTCTGGGGGGTGGGGAAGTACCTAGGAATGCATTCGATGATGACTTTTTTGCTTGGTGGGAGCAACAGATCATCGCCATAGATGACTACCCCTATGCTGGGCTAGATTTCCGAGGAGATCCTGATCTAGTGTTACCACCGGATGCAGCATGGGGCGAGATTGGTAAGATTTTGATTTTTATATAATTTTTTTGGATTTTTCAAATATAATGATAAATTTTGAAAAATACTTTTGATGAGATTCAAATGACTAATATGATGATCATGTTCCAGACATTGGGCCCGTGCGACCAGATGGATTCCCGCGGCATGGACGGCGTGGCCGAGGAGCCGAAGAGGCGGCTACGGATGCGTAAAGGACCCTCAATAACGTCCAGCGACACTTGGCGAGACTGAGCTGCCAAGTACCGATGGCCGAGATAGAGGACCTTCCTCCAGATATGCAGCGTCACGTGGTTGGGATGCCATGTGACTGGGTTCGCATCTTTCGGCGCGTGGCCAATGCTATAGTTACTTATTTAGCTGCTCATCCAGAGCCGAGGCATTAGATATGCCTGACATGATTATGGGCATTTGAGTCCCAATTTTGTATATTTTTGGACACACATATGTACACTCGAGACGCTTTGCGATATATATATATATATATATATATATTTACTTTTTGATGCATGATTTTATGATGATGAATGATTGATATGCCAGTCTAATGCTTGATTAGCGATAGAATCAGCTAACCAATTTTGAGATCTTGGAATGTGCAAATAATTAATGTAAATAAATGATCTTTGCAACAACCTCACCCTTAAATATTGGCGATATAATAATGGATCTCTAACCCGATAAATGTTATTTAACTGAGACACTATCAATTGAGAATCAAGATATACTACCAACGAGTCGATCCCATAAGAGATTGCCTCGGATAATAAATTGATAACGGTTGTATACTCGGCCATATTGTTTGAAGCAGGACCGATACACATGCCTCTCGATATCATCAACTGACCAATTGGGTAATAAAGTACCCAAGCTGCGGAAGCAAGATTCCGAGTGTGCCGACTAGCACCATCGGCGAATCCAAAATACACCAAATCATCCATCAACACCTGCCAAAGCAGACCAAAAAGTGCTGATATCAGAAAACGCTCGATAATATATGTACAAATATACATAAAATACAAAGAAGTCATTGCCTGGTAAAACTAAGCAAAATACTTCTTTAAATAGAGCCCATTTCGGGGCTCCGCCAGCTTGTTTCCTTCGAAATCAATTAACTCATACGATCCTTTTTCTAAGACTCGTTTGATAATGAAAGGACCGTACCACATAGGCTTGAATTTGCCTGCCCCCAAGGCGTCCTTATCTTGGTCATAGACCAAGACAAGGTCACCTTCAGAAAAGACACGAGGACGGACAGACTTATCATACTGAGTTTTGACCCTTTTCTTATGGGCCTCATTCATCGTGGCGGCATCTCGACGCTGCTCATCGAGATGTTCCAGGTGAACTAGGCGCTCCTCGAGACTCGAAGTCTCAGGAAGCAGCTCAACAGCCAATTTCAGAGATGGAATTTCACATTCGACCGGAAAGATAGATTCCATCCCGTAAACCAACTGAAAAGGAGTAAAACCAGTAGCCGTTTTGACGGAGGTTCGGTATGCCCAAAGAGCCGGATACAACATAATGTGCCAATTGGACCGATTTTTATCGATTGTCCGTTGGAGTATCGTCTTAAGAGTTTTATTGACCGCCTCGACTTGTCCATTGGCCTGAGGATAGTAAGGAGACGAATGCTCCTGATGGAAACCTAATTTAAGAGCCAATTCGGACATTAGCTGATTTTGGAAATGACTGCCATGGTCAATGACAATCTCTCTTGGGATACCGAATCTTGAGATAACCTGATTGAAAAGAAACAAAGCTGCCGTGTCACTGTCATTCTTATAAGTAGGCATGGCCTCAGCCCACTTCGTGAAGTAGTCTACAGCCACGATAATGTACTTGTGATTCGCCGCTGAAGGCGGATTACAAGTCGTAAAATCAATACCCCACTTAGTGAAGGGACCGACGGTGACAACGGGAAAAAGGGGAGCTGGATGCGCGCGCATCTTGCGAGTAAAAATTTGACACAGGTGATAGCGTTTGACCGCTTCCACACAGTCCTTAAAGAGTGAAGGCCAAAAGTAGCCAGCACGTAAGATGCGCTGGGCTGTAGCAAGCCCGGATAGATGACCACCACAAGCTCCACTGTGGCAATCATTAAGAACAGACTCCGCTTCCTCTAAGGTTAAACAACGTCGAAGAATTGAATCAACCCCTCGACGGTATAATGTGTCACCAATGATAACATAGTTTTTAGCCAGGTGACGTAACTTGCGATGTTCATCCTTGGAGAAAGTAGAGGGAAACTTCGAAGTCTGGAGATAAACAATGATATCTCCATACCAAGGGTCTTGTGAAGAGATGAGGAATATATGTTCGTCGGGTAAACTTTCCTCATAAACAATATCCTCTCCACAAGGAAGCTCAGAAATTAGCTCCGCGAAGACCATAGATTTCTTAGACTTGGCGGACAAGAACTCGAGGTCGAATTCTTGTAAAATGACTATCCATCTATTATATTTGCCCCCAATCACTCGCCTACTGAGGACAAATTGGAATGGATTGACCGCCGCTAAGACAAAAGTTTTGCGTAGAAAAATATAATGACGGAGCCTATGGACAGCATGGACAGCTGCCAAGGCCAACTTCTCAACCGGAGAATAGCGGAGTTCAGGGCCTATTAAGCCTCGGCTCAAATAATAAATCACGTGCTCGACAAGAGCATCATCTTCCTGAACTAGAACCATACCAATGGTAGATTCTGCTGCAGCGAGATATAAAAGGAAGTCTCTACCATAATCCGGTGGACTCAAAAGCAGGGTAGAGACTAATGCCTTTTTCAAAGCATCAAACGACCACTGCGCAAAGTCGTCCCACACAAATGGAACTCCTTTCCGTAGCAAACGCATGAACCCTTTAGTGATCTCGGCGTAGTTTGCTATAAACCGTCTCAAGAAATTGGCCTTCCCTTGAAGACTTTGAAGTTGACAGATTGAGGACGGGGGAGGCAACTGAACTATTGCCTCAACCTTGAAGGGATCAACCCGAATCCCTTCATTGGACACTATAAACCCTAACAACCGACCGGATGTAACCGCGAAAATGCACTTATTGGGATTCAACCTGATTTTATAGAAACGACATTGCTCAAAGACTAATCGAAGATGACTAGGGTGATCTGTTCTCTTTTGAGAACGAGCAGCGAGATCATCTAAGTATGCTTCGATGACATGTTTGATGTCGTGGAAAGCATATGACATGGCCCGCTGAAATGTGGCTCCAACATTTTTAAGACTAAAGGGCATCTTTCGATATGCAAAGGTACCCCAGGGACATATGAAGGCAGTCTTATGCTGATCCTCAGGACGAATAGAGATTTGATTATAACCTGAGAAACCATCCATAAAGGAGAAAGTCTCATTACCCGCACACTCGTCGATAATCTGATCAATGAATGGCGTGGGGTAATTGTCTTTTGGACAAGCCTTGTTTAAGTCCCTAAAATCGATGCATACACGGATTGTTCCTTGCTTTTTGTCCACAGGGACTGGATTCAAAACCCAATCCGTAAGAGGAACAGGGTATATAAAACCCGCCCTTAGCAGCTTCTCAACCTCAGCTTTGATAGCCGCTGCTTTCCTAGGGTTAACCGGCCGAAGCCTTTGACGAATCGGTTTTGCGTTTTCATACGTCTTGATCTCATGTTGGACTATAGAAGGATCAATGCCGGGCATTTCCTCATAAGACCAAGCAAATACATCACGATATTCCTTGAATAGGTCGGTGTAAATTTGAATTTCTTCAGGGGAACACTCAATTCCGATGAAGATATTCTCAATGATGTTAGGATCCTTAGAGATGTTTATAGGTATCGTCTTTGAAATTACCGACATATTACCTTCGGCACGTGTGTGTGTTGGAGCCAAAGGGTTCGACACCGTACAAACATCACTACCAACGAGCTCGGAGAATCTAGATTCTACTTCCTGCAATGGAGGAAGAAAATATGAGCGATGGTGTAAGTCTTCCCAAGGTCGATCTATACCCATCATTACTTCGAGGATTGCTTCTTCAGAAGGTAGAACCGAATCTAAGCAGTCCAAGGCAGAGGTAGAATCAAAGCTCCAAGCTGGGGCCACATGACCATCTAACTCCTCTTCGGAAAAAAGAGTAGAATGGTTATCTGCAGAGTCTACGATAGCCTGATATCTAAGCTCAGTTGCAGATATAGGAAACGCCATTCCATTAACTTGTCCTTCAACTAATGTGGTCGTAGGTGAAGGCAAGGTCCAAGGGTCAGAAAAATAATGAGTTCGGAAGAACTCTTCTCGAGGAGATTCCTTGGATGATGAAATAGCATTGATTCTTGCAAAAGGAGAGGGAAGATCAAACGTACCCATCAATGAGGAATACATCCCTACTCCTAAATTCTCAGTCGGCGGGCGAGGGTTATCCACCAAAGGAACAGTAGAGTTGGAGGTTGCTTGAGGATCGATTGGAGCATAGTCCAATTGATCAACCTTAATGATTTTCCCCTCATGAGGAAAGCAAATGACACGAAACAGAGTCGAAACGACGGCTTCCATCTCGTACACCCAGTTCCTTCCTAATAGGAGATTATAGTCTAGGTTAGCATCTACGACTTCAACTTCGATATTAACAACCTTCCCTCCAACACATATAGGAAAGGTCGGGATAATCCCATGTGGCTTGTGAGAATGGCCATCAAATGCAGTTAAGACGGTTGGTGAAGGAACGGCCGAAGGTGAACCAATAGCCTTCCAACATGACATGGACATGACGCATGTGGAAGCTCCTTCATCTATAACGGTGCGAAAAATATTGATTTTCCGGTATGTTGACTTTACCTGAAAAGCCATATGATGAGGGAGTCTCTTTTTGACATTTGACATGTCAAAAGAGAGCACTAAAGAGTTAGCTGGATCGACTGCTCCAATGGCGGAAAGTAAAGCACTTCTCTGAGATGGACACGATTGGAGAACTTCCAAAGCGGACATAGCACATGGGCTTTGAGCCAAATCCTCCACAATGGAGTAATTTTGGGCGGCCCTAGCATTAGGGTTGATCGTCGCGCGTTTGGCGGAACCTTTCGGTATCCTAGGTATAGTCTCAACAAGAGGTCGCTCAATATGAAGGTCATTACTTCCGGGAACCGTTTTATCCTTAGATGTTTCGGCTTCACCATAATCACGTGACCGAGTAGTCACGTTAACATTTGAACCCATCATAAAAACATTTGATGCTTTTTCCCCTTCCTGGTTGTCCCCTGAGGAGGTCCCAGGATTCGAATTCGCGCCAGCAAGAAGTTGTTGCCCTTGGGGAAATGGGTTAGTTAACACAGCTTGCAAACTAGAAGTCCCTTGCTGTCCTAACAAGCGCTGAGCGTCTTCAATTCTAGGGCAAAGATGAGTTAGATGGTCCCCACTGCATAACTTGCAAGGGAACTTAACTTTCTTTCTCGACTCACCTTTACCACCACCAGCGTTGTTGCCGGATTTATTTGCATCGGGCTTCCCATCCGAGTTCTTTTTCTTACCACGTCCTTTCTTTTTCCCATTGGAATTTTGATTTCCTTTGGGGTTATCGGATTGGACGGCGTTAATGGAAGAATTTTGGGAGGCTTGAGGATTAGACATTGTGACTTGGTTGTTAGGATCAGTTTGTAATGACAACTGCTGCAATTGATTCAACAAGTTCACTGTAGGCGAGTCTACTGACCCCACAATACCATCCGTGTGCGGACCTGGATTTGGCTTAGCCAAATCAACCTTAGATCCAGGAGCATATGGCAAGTACTTTTGGAGGATCCCAGACTGAGAGTAAATCAGTTCTAACTGCTGGGCCCTGAAAATGGCTTGCTCCTCAGAATAGACCCCAGACATGGAGACATCCTTGGAGATCTCGGGTTGCAAAGACTTCAAAAACCACTCTAGACGGTATTCCGGAGGGATTTCGGCTTTAATGAGCCTTTTTCTCCGTCTCCATTCCTGAATGTGATCAGAAATGTGGGTTGCCTTATCCTGACGAAAGGTAGCCAGAAGTTCAGTTCCGGCATCATAGCGGACAGGCAACTGGAAGTGATTCAAGAAGATATTGGCTAAGTCTGCGAACGATGTAAAGCTGCCCCCTGGCAACTCTATATACCATTTAGCCGCATTACCAGTCAAGGTGCGCTGAAAAAGTCTCAACCTAACCGAATCTTCGATGAGGGAGTTGGATGAGCACCACAAATGGAATGTAGGTTACATGATCGCCCGGATCTTCACCACTCTTCCCTTCGAATTTTGGAATGTCCGAAGGGATTTTGGTTGGGACCGGAGGCTAGGCCGGATTGTATCTGATAGGGTCGTTCGTTAGCTTAGTGAGATCTGGCAAGTTTAACGTTTCCAGAAACGGAAGCCTAAGAGGACCTAGGGGATTCCACCCAGACTGGGCAGAACTCCCAAAGTTCTGAAAAGATTGTCCTGGGATTTGGGAGGCACCAGGCTGCACGAAGTGACCAGTAGAACTGGCTGAACCAAAAGGCAAGCCTTGTGGTCCAGCAAAATTCGGAGTTTGACCAACTCCTGCCGTATAACCTCCATAGCCCGCAAAGTTTCCTCCTAAAGAATGGTAAGGAGTTGATAACCCCTGATATGGGTTCCAAGCCGAAGCAAGGGGAGGAATGCTTTGAAACATGCTAACCGTGGAATACGGCCTAATTCCTTGTTGGCTGATAAATGGATTCGCAGTTCCTGCAGTACTAACCCCAGGGTTATTCCAACCTTGGAAAGGATTGCTGCTTTGTCCTATTGAAGAAAAAGGCATGGATCCTACCGTCGGGTTGGAATGTGGTATATGACCACTTCCGAAAGGAAAACCCTGGAATGAAACCGATCCGCCCATCATGGACGTAGCGGCATTGAATGGAACCGATGGAATACCCTGTGATTGGGTGCCAAAAAGGAAGGAACCAGTACTAAAAGCATTGGTTTGGGCATTTCCACTCGTGGACGGAATGGAGGTAGACCCAATTAAAGGCGTGCTAGCAAAAGATCCGAACAAGGAAGCGGAGGGGATGGAAATGGTTCCTCCCCCTTGCACCGATGTTGGGGTTTGCATAGTCACAGCACTCGTAGAAGCCATGCTTCCAGTAGTGATCATAAATGGTAAGCACGTAGCGTAACCTGGACTCGCTGGTCTATGTGACGGAGTCCCAACGTATTGCAATACGTCTGGATAACTAGATGGTAGTGGAGAATTTGGAATCACTAGAGATTCTGAAAGTTCTTCTACCTCTACGTTATTCTCTGCTTGAAAGCGAACTCGAGAAAGGACTGGAGTGTCCCTCTCTTGCTCAGAAGTGCCAGGCCTTGCTTGGCCGCTAATATCCCCGAGAGGAGGATCAATCCCCGATGCGTCAACCGGCGTGGGACGGGCCCCACCGGTAGTATCCCCTCTGCGCCTTCTAGGAGAAGGCTCTAAACTAGGTGGCGAGAGACCACGAAGTCTTCGAGACCGTCTTGGAGACCGGTCAGCCACTTTGAATTTTTTGTTATGATCTAACTAAAGACTCAAAAAATTAAAAGCTAAGCGGACTAGGAGCACAGAGCACACACTATAAAGTTCCTAAAGATACAGCCAGTCAAACAACTTCCAAGTATTTCTGCCCCGGGTGATTAGGACCGGACACCAAAATACGAGAAAGTGAATCAAAGGGCCTTCCGAAGATAGTCTGGGATGATGAGGGCCCAGTCCTATCAGCGAAGGTATCAGAGGAAGTTACGATGACCTCCTAACAACAGCCTGCGCCGGTGCAAGCCCCCAAGCTTCGCAAGGGTGCCCTCTAGTAGTACTGTCGAGAGTGATACAACGTCGACCTCAGGTGCCACGGGATTCCCCTCCGCAGCCACCTATGCAGATCCCTAGGAGAGGCAACTATGGGTACCAACTCGTCGCAGAAGCCAGGCGGAACAGTCGTGAGGTAAGTTCGGACAAGTAGGAGAGGGGGTATCTCTCTTCCCTGTCTTCACAGACCCTCATGCTTAACTCCCAGATCCGGAGCTTTCCTGGTCTTCCTAACGCTATTGGATTTACTCTCGTTAATCAGACTCTTATGTTTGACGTTTTATGTGGCCTTGGAGAGTTAACTCTCCACTCGCCTAATCCAAGGCCCTAAAATCCTAGACTTGTTGGTGTAATAACTAAAACAAAAAGTTCTAGTGGATTTTAATTAAGCGCTTGATTTTATTAGGCTGTTCTTTAAGTCAAAAGGTAATGGAGATGAAACTTGTGGTGTTTTTATGGACGCAAAAGAAATTAATAAAACTTAGCTACATGCACATGCACTTTTGTTTTCGATGAAGAGCAATTTCTATGAGGTTCAGAGGTACTTGTAATATAAACAAATTTTCTTTTTCTTTTCAGACTCCACACTCACAAAAACTAACAAAACTAAATATGCCTAAAAAGAGATGCAAATCTATCCTAATGCAAGAACTATATGTGGATGCAAGATTTAAAGACTACTTCTAAAAACAAAGAAGGAAAGTTGCTGCTTTACCAAATTTTGTCTTGCCACTAAGATGCTTAGATAGAAGATGATGTGTTACCAATCATTTCATCCAAACAATTAAAACAAGTTCTAAGATAAAAACAAAGCACTTTCACTTCGCAAAAAAGGAAATCAAATGAGAAGCGAGTTTAAGAAAGCGAAACTCAAAAACTTTCAAAATATTTTCTTTCGATCAAACCAAAAAGTCTTTTTCAAAGGAAAGCTCTCAAAAATACTGACACCAATGATTGATAAATGGGCAACCAAACACTTTTGTGAATTGACACCTTTCAAATGATGAAAACTCAACAAAAATAAATGTGTTTGAAATCGCTTTTGACAATCAAAAGCAGCAATGAAAGTCCCAAAAGATCAAAAGACAAGTTTCAAGAAAATGGTAACAAACAACTTTCTCGAAACAAAGGAGCAAGTGGTCACAAAAATGATTTCGTTAAGCAAACAAAAAGTGTCATGAAAGCAAAAATGGACACAAAGATTGAACCCAATCTTCCTACTCTGTCGAAACAGAGCAATCAAGATTCTTAAACAGAAATCTTGTGTGTCAAAAATCAATGACGCTTGCAATCAACGAAAACAAGACTAATACTCCTTATGACTAGAGAGAGTTCAGAACAAGATGCCCCCTGTCAAATAGAGAACTGTCACTAGAAAAGTGACTGCTTAACACTGACCCAAACCACCAGACAATCATTCAGCAAAAAGAAAATTTATAAATCTTGAAATTTATGTAATATACGCGCCTGCAAATAAGTGCAGAATGCATGTACACGTGGCTGTAACTAAGGAAACCTGCGTATACGCGGGTTCACTTAGTGCAACTTGTGTATATACGCTTCTGTAATCCAGGAAAAGAGCGTATCTGAAGTCTTTCAAGAAAAATTAAAAAAAAACACAGACTGAAAAACTGGAAAAGCTTGGAGTTCAAGAAAAGATCAGACAGTCAGAGCCAACAAACAGAGGGGCTGAGCCTTGATTGGCTTGAAGACTACCCAAACTAGGAACAACAAGAGTGTTGTCCCCAGCGGAGTCGCCAATTCTGGTTGAAGGGAAAGTACCCCTAGGGTCCTTTGGGCTAAGACTCTACCAGACTGAAAAATTGCTTATTCAAAGAAACACACACACAGCCATCATTTTAACTTTTAAGCAAATTCTAACGTTTAGGGTACGTACCTAAGGTCCTACGTTCGAGAAGGCCTTTAGGGTCCAAACCCTTCTTGGAGTTCCCTTCTTCTTCCTTTGACCTGCAAGACAAACAAATCAAAGAACACAACAATACATATACAAATACTTATGTATAAACCATCTTTATGCTATAAAGTTAGTTATAAAAATCTTTAAGTAACCACTTGCATAAGAATTCAAGACAAGAATCTCATAAGCATAAAGAAATATTGTTTCGGGAACAAAGACGTGTTTCTTTATATATAAAGGCAAATAAAGTACATATAACGGAAAGATATCACCTGAACACCTACAGCAGGCTCCAAGCAAAGCTTCCTCCTGGATTCGTTCCAGCCTCAAGTCTCCAACAAGAGCTCCTTCCAAGTCTTACTCAATGATGATATCAAGGATGAATGATCACCAATACACATGGAAACAAGGGTTTCCTATGCAAAATGGGGGAAGTGCAGAAAGCACCAAGGACTTCAGACCTGGTCTAAGGGAAAAATCTCAGCATAATAATCTTGCTCTCTTCTCTCTCCCCTTGGCCTTCCCTTTGATGTCTTTTTATACCCTCTCCAAAGTAGTTTTTTAGTTAGGAGTTGGTTGGGAACAGTTGGGCCACGGGCACTAACAGGTGATCCAACAGGTAAAACCCGCGATCTCTGCCCGAAAAAGAGGAATTTATTATTTTTTTAAGTGTTTTAATAGATACACGCGGGTTGGGTATGACAGACCCACGTGTACATGCGTTTAACTCAGGGCAATGTCTCGTATAGGGAATAAAACACTGTTTTTTAAATTTTTGGACCAGGTCTGGAAGGAGGGGTTGCCCTAGGCCATAAGTGCAGCATCACAAACCATAAGAGTGAGATTTGGAGCTATAACAGTTTGGGACAGGAAATTTTTGGTGACAGCTGACAAAAACTTTGTTGTCTCCCTAGTGGCTTCTACGCAGCAATAAAACTTAGAGTACCTTCAGAGCTCATCGGAGATGAACAACTAAGGTTACATGTCACATAGACCCCCTTTATTAGTTTACTTGTGTCAATCAACACCCTCTCATGTCATCATATTACTTTGTTCTTGGGACTTTTCTCCTTGGATGCATTTGGAAACCATCGGGGAAATATCCGCCAAGATTACGTGGCTTGGGCGGGACCTGTGCCATCTTTCCTAATCATTCATTATCCCACGCACACCCCTGTGGATGACCTTTACACATCTGCATGTTGATCAATCTATGGGGGCCATGGCCAAAAACATCAATTTTTTTAGTTTTTTCCTCATAACTTTGTCTCCCCATATCCTTTGATCCATGAAGCCTTTTTTAAACTTAAATATAGTGTTGCAGATATTTTTCCAAGCACTATCCTCTTGACCATTTTCAAGAAATTCCATTCTGATCTTTTGTACTAAAAATGGATCCATATTCTCTACTCTTTGGCCAATCTTCTTGCGACCACATGAGTTGTGCCACTCCTTTAACATCAATGCCAAGCATATTTCCAATAGGAAGGAATATTAAAATGGGAGAGTCATAAAAAATGTTAACAAAAAGCTATACATATTCTAGGGGTCCTTGAATAGAGATATAACACTAATTGAATCTAATCGGATCATGCAGGGAGATACCTAAAAAACATCTCCCCATTGAAGGATCAAAATAAGATAAAAGGAGTTATATATGTTTAATAATATTTGATTAGAATTAGAGCACTCAAAATATCAAGCAGTATGATTATCAATTAAGTTATAATGAGTTGGCAATGAGATTGTGAGAAATCATCAAATCTTAGGCTAATGCTGACTCTGCCTACCCTATTTGAATTTAGCCATTGATAATGTGTTGAAGCCTCAATAGACCAAAGAAAATTGTGACACATTTGAATTTTCTTAGAATTTTTTAGTTTTTATTAGATTTTTAAACTAGATTGTAAGTTATGATATCTACATCATTAATGTGCTACCACATGTCCCCCCTATGGACTTGTTCCATACTCCATCTATATTCATCTCCACATTCCAATACAAAATAAACATATACCATCGATTATTTTACCCCAAGATCCAGTGTTTTATCAACCATTGATCTCTCATCCCAACAACCACTCCCTATTATTAGACCTTTCCTTAGTCCTTCTCAAGACATTAACTTATAAATTCTCCAATTCACCATTAATAATCCACATGTAGGTTCAACAAAGTTCCTTTATCGAACCTTTCCTTAAGTTTATTCCAACCTCCAATGAGCCAGTTTCTTCATTCTGTACTAGCCATCCATGTGGATTGTTAGTGGAGTTTTTGTTGTCAAATATTCCTTTACCACCTCAAGTGTCTATCTTCTAATGCTCCCATATATGAATTCTCATTAGATATCCACATGCACAGTTGGAGTATCCATTTATTAAAACATTTGTCCCTATGATTATCACTTATCCTCTTACAAAGAAACTCTTTGAGTCTCCACTAGCCATGGACATGTATGGCTTGTGAAATTTCTATTCGTCAAGCACCTATTTTCTACTTTGAATAATAATTCCCCAATTTTATTTTCTAAATGTTCCACTAAGAAGGAAGGATATTATATCCTCTTTCAAAACTTTTAATACCATCAGAAAAATATTAGATATTTCAAGGACAAGACTTACCACCTCCAACACAAAGGGGTTTATAAGGTGGTTTTATCATGTGGCTGTTATCACTCAGAAGTTTTCCCTAGAAATTATCAAAAGAAGGAATCATCCGAGGTAACCACAAACCAATCTTTTAGGCTTAGGTTCTAGCCAACCTAAGTCTAGAGAGGGCTCTCTCTTTATAATTTAGCTTTGTTTTTATGGGATTTTAGGCTAGTTCTTAGTGTTCATGGGGTTTTGTTTTGAATTGAAGGTTGGGTGGTGGAATTCTTAGAGCAGATGGATAGAGCTAGGTCTTCAAGCCATTGGGCTATGGAGTCAATAAATGGATAGCATAAATGGACCACATCATTAAAGGGAATGTTCACAGGGCGAGCTAGCAAAAAAAGAGGCAAATCTTCAAGTCTGATGGATGAAATGATTCTAACCAGGGTGAAAGGGCACTTAATAATCCTTGGACCAGGATCAAAATGAAGAACAGAGGGTGATCATGAACAAAGGGAAATTAAGAATCCTTTGTTATAGATCAGAGGAGAAAATACGGAAGCTAAGGAACAGTTAAGAATTCCTTAGCTAAGATAGTTTAGGAGAGAACATTCAAAATGCAAAACAGTGAAGACAGAGTGCATTCAAGAAATTTCTGAAATATCATTTCTTGTTATACATTTAGATTTCTGAGAAATAAACAAGATTATGAAGAAACATAAGAGAAAACAACAATAAACATGAGAGAATACTTATTTGTATTTCACTTTACACAAGAATCCTGTAAAATATCTGATCTTTATTCCTTGATCCAACAAGCCAATCTAGTCATTAATACAATAGAATTTTGATTTCAGAGAAAAAGTCTATAGAAATGTCATGGAATCCACCCTACATACTTTGAAATGTGAAGTATTTATACAAAAAATAATTACAAAATATCTCATAACAGTTTTAGATTTAATCTAGGGAATAAAATATCTTCATGCATGGAGATAGAGACAGATGTGAAACTGCTTCTTGTTGTCCCTTTTATTGTGGTGTTGCTGGCTATTTCTGTTGAGTCTTGAGCCCTTTAATCCGGTTGATAGTTATGGTATTTCCACGCTGGAATCTTCTTTACTTTGATCTTTCGCTGATACTCTTTAACTCTGTTACTCTTTGACCATGTTTTTCTGTCTTTCACCTGTTTCACCTTGCTGCCTTCAAATTTATTGTGGTAACTTTCTGATGTAAAACTTTTTCATAGTAAATCTGTCATTTTTTCCCACCATTTTGCCTTAGGCAATCTCGCCTTTAACATTCTTCTGTAAATTTCGTCTGCCTCTGTGTATTTTGCAAAATGAGCTTTGGTGAGAAATAAATGTTTTACTTCATGTTCTAGGAAAAACAAGTTCTCCAATGTATCATATAATACTTTGCCAGTGGGCAAAGCTTTAATTCCTGAAGAGCTAGCTTTTTCCTTGGCTAACTTCCTGATTTTATCACTCTAATCCAATTGGGTCATGAGTTTTTCATGGATGACCATAGGACTGGGAAGGCCTTTGTCCCTCAAAATTTGAAATTTAGCCATGAATCTGCCAATGGCTACCTGCATGTTATGGCATTTTTCTTCTAAGTTGAGCATGAGGTTTCTTTTGGAAAGAACCTTTTTAATCTCTAGGATGGCTTCAGTCCTATCCTCTACACCAATTTCGTTTTCTCAAATATAACTTGGATTGATGGCCAAATATCATTGACTGAGTCAATGATATTGGTCCAGAGCATCTCTTTAGTCTGTCCTAGTGGCTTCTGCAGTGTTAAATCTTTCTCTAGGACTTTGATTTTCTCACCCATCCTTAAGGCCTTTTGTGTCTCTTCTCTTTGCTGAATTTGGGCAAGTTTGCAATCAGTTTCTAAGCTTGGCACTTTCTCCTTCAATCTTTTGAGCTCTGTAGCTTGGATGGACATCTCCTCCATAGCTTTTACCAGTTCTACTATTTTTTCAGTTGAAGTACCTGCTGCTGTAGTGGACTTAGATGAAATTGACAGTGTTGTGGCAGGTGGAGCTGTAGGTGCCAATGATGCTGCCATTATGGAAGGAATTGTTGTTGTCACTATGGGGATGGAAGTTGTGGAAGTTGTGGCCATGTCACTTTGCTTGGACTGAACCAAAGTTTCCAACTCCTTCTTTGTTTCTTTAAGTTGATCATTTAGCTTTAGGACTAGGTCCATAAGCTCTTCATGTCCTTTTTGTGCTTCTAGGACTTCCATTGTTTGAGGGTGATGCAAATGGGTAATTTTGAGTTTCTTCTTCAGTGCAACGATGTCATCATTCTTATTTTTAATCAGCTTCTTTGTTGCTTTCACATCCTTGGGATCATGTCCCAATCCTATCACTAAGTCCTCTAAGGACTTGATCCTTATATCTTTGGCCTATGAGGCCTTCTCCAACTGAAACTGAGCTGACATATTGTTTAAAGAGTTTTGCAATTGGTGGGATGCTATGGCTTTCCCTGTCAATGTAGAATAAATCATTTCACCTGTTTGCTTATGCAGCTCAATCTAGTCAATGGGATGAATATCCCTTGCTAGTACTTCAAAATCCACTCTTTTAAAGTCTGTTTCTGCCCTTGGCTGCTGAGTAGTCGGCTTGATGAAGGTCATTTTCATTTTCCCCTCTTTAACATCATATGTTGACATAAGCCTTGTCTGATTGGTAGGGGTCATCTTCAAATACTGTGCATAGGTTTGGGGTTTCAACCTCTCATTCCTAGCCTTTATTTATTTGTATCTCTCTTTGATGTCTTGGTATTTATCTGCTGGCATTCTGAAAGAGGATACCTCAACACTTTTCTGTCTTTCCAACATTTGAGTGTGTGATGTGGAAGGTTCTAGGATGCCTCTAAATGGAATGGCCTGCCTACTCCCATCTCTTTCTATGCTAGTAACCTCATCTGTCTCCTCTATATATTCCTGTTAAGAGATAGGATTCACTCTTTGCCTCTTAGCCCAGCTTGTCTCTGTTTAGGATTGTGATGTTGGTTTTTCTAAAGTAGTAGCCCATTCCCTATTTCTCTTGAAGATTTTCTCCTCATTTAAAGGAGTCTGTAAGATTGGGGGGTGGGGTACTCATGGTGGCCTCTAGTCTGTCTATTTTCTCTTATTGCTCTGGTATATCTGATTTCTTTGGTACCTCTGATAGGTCTGGTGCTTCTAATTCTTCTTGTACCTATGATTATTCTGGTAGCTGTGATTCTCCTGGCACCTGTAAGAAAGAACCCTCATCAAGCTGTTTTTCTAGATCAACTAATGTATTTTCCACATCAACTTCAGTACTATCCCTGTCCTTTAAAGTGTTTTCCACCCATTCTAATTGGTTGGCATACTTTTCTATTTCAGGGATGCAGTGATGAATATAGGGAGCCATCTTGTTTTTCTGTCTTCTGTTGCAAATGAAATCCAAGGGATCATATCTCCATATGAAACTCTATTTTAGATTTAATCTTTGAATGATTAGGTATGCCTCCTTCACAGCTTCTTGGCTATTACAAATAAAGGGACCTAATTGGTCTTTGATCTTGAGCTGGGCCTTCTTTTTGGCTTTGACAAAATGTACCTCATCTAAATTGATTCTTTGCCTATAGTACTCCAGAGCAAATAACCTCATTGGGAGGTATTTAGGTAGTTTGTATGGGGCCAACTTACAACCATAAATTCTAATCGCAGTGTGGTTTTAGTACAAGTACCAATCCCCCACTTTGGATTGTTTTGAGAGTTGTAGGATCCTCCTTATATCTGAACTGATTCTTGGAGGAGGGCTACCTATCAACATTGTCACAATGGGATGTACAAATAGGTCTATGAAGTCTGTATATGAATATGGGGAGCCATATTTATGGATCAATGGAGTCCAGAAAATTACTGATCTAGGGTGACCTTTTGTGTTAAGCTTTTGGAGAGTAAATGGGAACTTATCAGCTTGGTAGTATAGGAAAAGGTGATCTAAAATAGAAGAATACTTGAAGACTTGCTCATTACTCATCCTAAGGAACTAGTAATGCATCCTATCAGCTATAAACTTGGCATAATTATAAATAACTACAGGAGGCTGTCTTGGAGTGTATATGGACATGAAAGCCAATATGATCTCATTGTGTACTCACTGATGGTATATCCTAGGACACTGGATATCATTGCTACTATGTCTTGGCCAAATGGGGAAAATATGGTATACACATATGGAGGAGGTTCTTTGGGGGTATACTTTTCTTCTACAATGAAGGTTTGGATTATTTGGGCCACTCTTGCAGGGTTGAGCTTGGGAAATAAGTCCAACATGTCTCCAATGGAGAGAGGAGTCAAGTTTTACCCTGGTTCAAGTTGCAACATCTCATTTATTGATTCAGCAGTGATGGTGAAAAGTATGGTCTAGTTAGGGGACATCACTGCTCTTTGATTGGGGATATAGTTTGCATGGCAGTAATGGAAAATTTCTGGGAAAATGTGAACTTCAGGGAATTGGTACTTGGGAAAATAGGACTCCTAAAAACCAATCTTATCAACATGGTTCAAGTATTGGTCTCTATGTCGACAGTAGAGTTTGAGAGGGGATTCATGGACAGAGGTGTCCTTTATCTAGAAATCCTTGTCTGCCAGGGGGAGATGGTCTAGGTCTATATGAGGAGTGGAAATAGGTCTCACATCCATGGAAATTTTGGCAGCCATTCTCAGTTCTTGTGGATTTGAGAATGGGGAAGGTGATTTTCAGTTTTTTAGGGCAATGGTGGTTTAGTACAGAGTAGGTTTGAGCTGCTAGAGTTTCTTTAATTAATTTTTTACTTTAAATAATAAAACTCAACAACTGGTTCTGAAATTGACAGGTTTTCTAATGAATTATGGCTTAAATACTTGGCATTAAGGAGAACTAGCTCTGAACAGGGAAACTAGCAACTAAAAATGGTTGAAAAGGTTTTGAGTAGGTTAGAAGGTGAACTAGGTGCTCTGTGGCATTTTTAGGGTGATTGAATGTAGGTTGACAGCTTCGACATTTTCTGGCATGTGCATGAAGCTTTTCAGTCAAAAAAACAATAAAAACAAATGATTTGGGGCTTTTTGGCTTTATGCACGAAAGTCAATTTTGGTGGGTACAGCTGAACAGTGGTCATTTGTTGTATAGCTGGGTGAACAATAGCTATTTTGGCATGTAGCGGGTTGGCGGTAAGTGGTTTCCATCGCACCACTTTTGGGCGTTCAGTGTATTGGGGGGAGGCCGCCTGATTCCATACATTGAGCGAGATGTAGCCTCATGGGCCCAGCGGAAAACAGCTCTTTTCGAGCGAGTAATGTTGAGACGTCGGAGCTTGTCTGAAATGGATGAGGGCCGTCAGATGTGGAGGGAAGAAATCGTGCAGTGATCGGGAAGTGGAATTGCACGGAGGGCAGTGGGGGGTCCCGATGGGTGATTAAGTGTGGTAGTTTTTAGTTAATGAGGGATTAAGGTAGGGTTAAGGCGTCAAGGTCATTAGCAGAGTCTTTCTTCAAGAATTTTCCTGAGCCACACAATTTCTTTCGTTGCTTCAGCTGCTGCCACGTATTCTGCTTCTGTTGTGGAATCTGCTGGTACTGATTGTTTGCGTGATCTCCAGGAGACAGCTCCTGATCCAAGACTCATAGCATATCCTGAAGTAGATACCCCGGTTTCTTTGTCTCCATCGAAGTCTGAATCAGAGTATCCAATCAAGTTGAAGTCGTTCACCTGTGTATACTTGATTCCAAGGTCTTGAGTTCCCTTCAAGTACCTTAGAACTCTTTTTGCAGCAGACCAATGTCCCTCACAAGGCCTTTGCATAAACCTGGAGAGGATTCCAACAGCAAATGAAATGTCTGGTCTGGTAGTAGTGAGGTAGATGAGACTTCCTACAAGCTGTCTATACTTTGTTGCATCCTCAAATTCCTTTCCTTCAGTAGATGTGAGCTTCAAGTTTTGTTCCATTGGAGTAGAGAGGGGATTGCACTCTGTCATGCCAAATCTGTATAACAAATCTCCAATGTATTTCTTTTGAGAAAGAAATATGGACTTTGGATGTTGGGTTACTTCAATGCCAAGATAGTAATGAACATAGGCCAAATCAGTCATTTCAAAGATTTTTCCTAATTCTTTCTTTATGGATGCAATATAGCTTTCATTGTTCCCTGTCATTAAAAGATCATCTACATATACCACAAGATATACAACTGTTTTGCCAACTTTCTTGACAAATAAAGTTGCATCATCAAGATCAAAATGATTGAAGTTGAGTTTCAGAAGATGCTCAGTTAGTTTTTCATACCAGGCTCGTGGTGCTTGTTTGAGGCCATACAAGGACTTCACAAGTTTGCATACTTTGTGTTCATTTCCTTTCACAGCAAATCCTTCAGGCTGGGACATAAAAACATTCTCTTTTAGATCTCCATTCAAGAATGCAGTTTTTACATCCATTTGATGGACTTTCCAACCGTTCTGAGCAGCTAGTGCAAAGAGTGTCTGGATGGTGGCCCATTTTGCTGTGGGGGCAAAAGTTTCCTCATAATCGACCCCTTCCTTCTGTGCAAAACCTTTTGCCACAAGCCTAGCTTTGTGCTTGTCAAGTGAGCCATCAGCTTTGTACTTGTTCTTGTAGACCCACTTGCAGCCAATTGGTTTGGTTCCAAATGGAGGATCAACCAACTTCCAAGTGCCATTCTTTATGAGGGCATCATACTCCTTCTGCATCGCTTCTTTCCATTCATCATGAGAAGCAGCTTCTTTGAAGGAAGTTGGTTCAAAATCTGTAGACAAGTTCAATTCACAATCATAAGTAACATCCATATCAACAGGTGAATTAGAGTTATCTACATCACCTCCATCTTGTCGGTTTGAATTTCTGGTTCCTGTTTTTCCAATTTCATCAGGATGAACACTTTCAAGTGTCTTTCTCAGCCACTTTGGGGGACCTTTCTGAGATGGTCCAGGCTGTTCTGTTGATTGAGTTGGGTCTGAATCAAGATTGAGTCTCCCAATTCTATCAATTACATCACTTAAAGCATCATCCGTTGTTGGAGTGTCATGCAGGGGAGATTGTTCTTCAGAAGGAGATTCCACATGTTGATCTAGTATAGGAATCCCCCCTTCAAGATGTGGAATCTGATTATCAAACTCTTGAAATGATTTTGGTTTTGTGAATCTATCCAAGCGATCAAGTTGCCGCTCAACAACATTGTCAGATTTGGATGATTCAAGAAAAATGACATCTCTAGATAAAACAAACTTTTTATTTACTTCATCATAAAGGCGGTATGCTTTAGATGTGTTTGAATACCCCAGGAAGATACACTTACGACTTCTTGCACCAAGTTTGTTTCTATGTACCTTTGGTATTAAAGCATAATAGGTGGAACCAAATATCCTGAGATGTTTTACCGAAGGAACATGTCCATACCACAATTCATAAGGAGTCTTGTTTCTTATAGTACTAGATGGACATCTATTCTTTATATATGCAGCACATAGAACAGCATCAGCCCAAAACATTGTCTTTACATTTTTGAAGAAAAGCATAGATCGTACCATATTCAAAATTGTTTTGTTCATTCTTTCAGCTACACCATTCTGTTGAGGATTATAAGGAACAGTTGTTTGATGTTTAATCCCATGTTGGCGAAGATAGTGTTCAAATTCATTTGATGTATATTCTTTTCCATTATCAGTGCGAATAGACCCAATATGAGATTGTGCATCATTTTCAATCCACTTATGAAAATTCTTAAATGTTTGAAAAGCATCAGATTTGTTCTTCAATAAGTAAACCCAACACATTCTGGTGTAATCATCAATAAATGTCATGATATATTTATTTCCATTTGCAGAAGGAACAGGCATTGGACCACATAAATCTGAATGAATAAGTTCAAGCTTCCTATGTGCTCTTGAATGTGAATCATGAAAAGACTGTTTGCTATGCTTTCCTAGAATGCAAGCATCACATTGTTTATGTTTTCTAGGAATTGTAGGCAAACCAGCAACACCATTTTTCTTCAACAAGCGGAGACTATCATAGTTTAAATGTCCAAATCTAGCATGCCATAATAAACTTGATGGAAGTGCACCTTCTTCATGATGAGAAATATATGAGAAATGCTGTGCATGAGCAGAGGTTCCTTGCAGTTTAAGGAGTCTTTCTTCTTCTATACCCCTCATGACAAGTGAGTGGTCAGATGCCTTTCTTACCTCAAGCTTGCCATCGAACATGTGAATGGAGTGACCTTGCTGGCGGATGTGAACCAGGGACAGCAAGTTTCTCTTCAGCTGTGGGAGATATAGAACATGATCCAGAAGAAAGTCTGGAAGACCAGGCAGTTTAAGCCTGATTGTGCCAAGCCCTGATGGCTTGATTTTTGACTGATCTGCAAAGTATACTGCTCCATCAACATTGTTAGTGAAATCTTCAAAGAAATCTCTCCTATGAGTCATATGACAGGTTGCTCCTGAATCAAGCAACCAGTCATTTTTCGAAGAAGCAAGTGAAGCATTAAACAAATCTTCATTTACTCCAATATTACATTGTGCCTCAATATAGTGTGCAGATTCGGGTGCTTTACCTTTGTCTGAGTCATCAGTTTTACCTTTCTGCTGATTTCTTCTCTGCTCAACTTTGTCCCATGGTAGCTTGCATGTAGAAGCATCATGTGATCCATTTCGTTTGCAGCGAATGCAATGCAGATCTGCCTTTTCTGCTTGAGAATGTCTGCCCCCCCTGCCTCTGAAGTATCTTCCTCTTCCTCTTCGTCCACCTCTTCCTCTTGCAGAATCTTGAGCAGGATGCTTTTCTTTGTGAGCAAGGCAAACAGTCTCTTCAGAAGATTCAGGGACTGTTTTCTTTCCAAAGGCTTTCTCTCTTTCAGCAAACTTTTTCACATTTCCATTTGCTTGTAAAGACTCAAGATAATTGGAGTAGGTAGGATAGAGTGCTTTGAGAAAGGCAATAAGAGAGATATCCAGCTCAACCTTAGTGGATTTTATATCATGCATTATAGACTTTATTTCAGATGCAAGAGCAAGAGGATCATTATTTTTCAGTTCAAGAGTGAAGAGTTTAATCATGAGCTGCAAAAATTCAAGTGCAGAATGTGTATCATAGAGTTCTTTCAGCTTTTGTATAGCTTCAAAAGCAGTGGAATAGCAGGAAATATGACGACTTACTTCCTCATTGACAGATGCTGCGATCAATGCAAAGGCTTTGCTGTTCTTGTTTTCCCAAATGGCGAGTTCTTTGTCTGATGTGGGCTGCACAGGGTCTCTGTCTTCTTCTCCGACACACACACCTTTCCACAGCTCATTGTAGATGAGGGTGTGTTTTACCATCCGAGACCATTCAGAATAGTTCTCCTTGCCAGTGAGAACTATTCCGACCATAGAAATGATTGAATGCATTCTGTAAAAAAAATTATCTCTGCCAAAAAAGCTTCTGTTGATAGAAAACTTCTGCTGGGAAAAAAAAATCCTTATGTCACAGCAAGACTTCTGCTGGAAAAAAAATCTTATATATACATTAGTGTTCAACAGAGAAAAAGAAAGCGCTCATATGTATCTTCAACATATATCACTGTTCAATAGAGAAAAAGGAGAGTGTTGTATCTTCAACATATATCACTGTTCAATAGAGAAAAAGGAAAGCGCTGTATCTTCAACATATATCATTGTCTCAATGAAAAAATCAAGGGCGCTTACTGCTTATATCTTATATCTCGCATCAATATCTCACAACAAAACATATATCAATATATCACAGTTTAAAAAAGAGGGCGCTCACTGCTTATATCTTATATCTCGCATCAATATCTCACAACAAAACATATATCAATATATCACAGTTTAAAAGAGAGCGCTCACTGCTTATATCTTATATCTCGCATCAATATCTCACAACAAAACATATATCAATATATCACAGTTTAAAAGAGAGGGCGCTCTTCGTTGCCACAGATGTCTGGCAATGAATTGCTGGAATGAACGCGGGATTCCATTCTCAATACCAACAGAGTTTCACACAGTTTCACACTTGGGCGCACCCACATCATGGGTTCCACACTTCCGTAACGCAGTCACCACAGCTATATTGACAGAAATGTCACCGCGCTCGGGTTGCTCATTTTTCAATTGCAATTTCCACTTAACACTCTTCTGCTCCGTTCTTCTACCGCTGCTGCTCTCCGGAAGAAGGGCTGCGACTCATGCCAGTTCTTACCACAGCTGTCACCACAGCTATATGCCAATTCTAACCACAGATTAAAAAACGATAAAAAACGATACCAACACGATTTCTTTGCCGAGAATAGTCCTTTTAAAAAACGCAGTGATACCAATCTTATCAATGAGAAAACGCAGCAATACCAATCTTATCAATGAGAAAACGCAGCAATACCAATCTTATCAATGAGAAAACGCAGTAATACCAATCTTATCAATGAGAAAACGCAGCAATACCAATCTTATCAATGAGAAAACGCAGTGATACCAATCTTGTCTTTAAAAGAAAACGCAGCAATACCAACGCAGCAATACCAACGTTCTTCACCGCAGTATTATGCTTTGGTTTGTTTGAACATATCTCAATCTCTCCCACGAGAGCGGCAATCCCGACCTCGCACAGAATCTCAAGCATGATCTATCTCAACTCCAAACGTACAGCGTCGAGATGGATAGGCTTTGGCGGTCACAAGTGCCAGCGTCTCAGCGCGATGTGTGGAAACGGAAGCTGGAGCAGAATGTCAGGTCAGACATACCATGTCAGAGCAGGTATGTCAGAGGCAGCGCAGAGAGGGGCAGCGACAGAGGCAGCGTATTCAGGCCAGAGAGCGCAGAGGCAGAGGCAGGAGTTACAGCTAATTTAAGGGACTGGGACCTGGGCTCTGATACCATGTCAGGCCAGGGTAACTCCAGCAATGAGCGGAAGAAAACAATTAAATGAGAAAACACTGATTGATTCCTTTATTCATTAGCCATCACTTTATTTATACACATATAAAACGGATCAGTTCATCTTCTAGATGACTGTCCGACTTCACCTCATCCGTTTCGGATTAGGTGTCAACAGTCTTTAATTTGGTTTTTGACTTAATTAATCACGGATCGATTAGTTAGTGGGTTTGTCGGGGTTTGGGTAGAAAATCATAGTTTATATAATTAAACTTGGGTGGGGTTAATTAATATTGCAGGAGTTAAATATATACGGGAAAAGGTTTTTTGTTTTGGATTTAATAAATAAATTAGTAATTAATAAAATGAGCGGAAAGGGGCACAATACCCTAAGTATATGATATTTCATGTTTTAATGCTTTTCCGGTAATAACATAAAACTTAGGATATAGTGTTTTTGTGGGTTGTTTATATGAAAATGATTTATATGGGGGAATAAATACTTTTCCTAGGTAAAAGTAATTTAACCTTAGGAAAAGAGTATTATTAGGGAAAATGAATGAACTGAAGGGGGAGATGAATTTTTATAAGGGGGTTTTAGTACTTATTTCCTATAAGTCGTTGAGCCGAGGGTCTGGTCCCTCCAAAAGTCAGAGAAATGCTCTGAGCCTCATTGACTTAGGGTTTTTAAGTACTTTGAACTTTATTGTGGGAAATTAGTTAAGTAAAAGGTGAAATGAATGAGGGAAGTTAATTAATTGACTTTGATATCCATCTGCATGCTTGAGTGCCCATTCATATTTGGAACTTTTATGATGAGAATAATAAATATGCTTTTGTCTTAATCAATCATCATACTTCTGCAACCTTTCTTCTACTTACCCACCTACTCATCCTACCATTTTTACTTCTCTTTATTAGGGTGCATTTGAGCTAGCAAACCCTTATCAAACATTTTTCTTTCTCTTTACAATAGTAAACTAACTAAATCTAACGTTATTACATCCAAGGACTTAGATTAAAAAGTTGAGATCTTTTTATTTACTCTACCTATCTAATGATCTGCCAAGATTAAACAGTTTGGTCAGATTGTATTCTCTAACTATAGACATGAAATTGAAACATGCAATAGCCAAGTTTAAACATTTTGACTATCATGGATTGTGGCAAATATTACAAACTGCACAAAATCACTTATTATGCACAAAAAGTAAATAGTAGTGGCATTTTGGCTTGCTCACTTTCATGGTCTTTTTTCTTTTCTTGGGGTTCATATTTTTCACTTTTTTGGACCTTTTCTTATTCTTTTTGTCCTTTGATTTTTCTTTTAGGACATACCCTCTTTACATTTTTTAATTTTTTGAATATGGAAAACATTTGCAGAAAGCAAAGTCATGTACATATTACAGGTTTAATCTCAGGCATTCAAAAATTATGACTCATATTGGTATAGGAACCTAACAGTGGGAAATTCTACATTAGAGAGATAAATAGGTCATTCATAATTAGGATAAAAGAACATGGAGTGCATATAAATAATCGAAGGGTTAGATCCTTAACCTAGGGTGAAAACTACTCCAAAACTAAACACCATATATGCCTAGAAAACACATAAATCCGAGCCAAATAATTCCACAAATATAAAAGATGATACAGAAAAGCCTTTGAAATAATGAAACACCCAAACAATCTCAATAGGGACGATGGTATTGAGGTTAGTAGAAACTATTTCCCCTTACTCACTCAACATAACTCATTACTTTATGCTCTGATATGTCCTTCTCCTTTGGGCTCCCCCATCTTTTTCCCCTGTAAATTTTTCCTCATTTCCTCTCTTTTATTCTCCTTTCCTCCCTTCCTTTCCTGGTATTACTATTCTCCCCCCTACTCGTCTCCCTTATTTTTATCACTCCTCTCGTTATTCTATGTGTGTGTTTGTGTTTTTAATCTCCTTGTGTCCCCTCCCCTTCTTGTTTTTGACCCCTCTTCATCTTCCTTATTACCTTTTTCTTTTAACCTTCCTAGTATAGGATTTTTTTGGGTCTTCTTATTCCTTGGGTTAGGTATGCATTTGTTATTGTTTCTGAATTGTAGTTTAGGTATTCCTTGTTCCTAATATTTTCTTATTTTAAATGTTAGGCTTTTTATATTATATTATTCATTAATTTATTCCCTTCCCCCCATTAGATATTCTTTTCTTCTATTTTTCCTATTTCTCCTTTCCCTCTTCTTCCCCCTCCTACTTTTTGCCTCTCTTTCTTTCCCCCTTCATTGCATCATTCTTCCTGACTTATCTGTGTGTGTGTGTGTGTGTGTGTGTGTGTGTGTGTGTGTGTGTGTGTTATTCTTTTTCTCCCTAAACCTTTCTCACTATGGGCTATGTTAGGATCTCCTTGTTCCTATAGTTTGGTGTGCCTTTGTTTTTGACAAGTTGTTATATTGAAGTTTAGATTCTTAATTTAACACTTTCTAAGTTAGTTGTTGGTATTATTTAGGTTACATATTCTATTTCATAAATTGTATTTTAGTAAAATTTATGTTAATGTCATTATTGACATAAACATATATATTTAAGGCTTAAACATATATCATCTCTCATATTTTTTTTTCCAAAGATCATCTCTCATATATATCTTTTCCCTTTTACTTTATTTTAATTTATTATATTGTATTAATATTACTTTGATATGATAAATAAATTAAATGTAAAGGTAATAATTATATGTAATTATATCGATTAATATAATATAATTATTACTATTAATATATTTATTATATTATTAATTTCAATTTGATTTTAGATTATAACTTTTTTATTCTATATTTGGTATCATATCCTTAATTTTCTAGCATTTCCCCCTTAAGGTTTTTCGCTCTTCCTTTTCCCCTTAGCTAATGTATTTTTTAGTGTTCCATGTCTACCTAACATGTAGATATAGGTTCACCTTTGTATCTCTTCACTCTACAGTTGATCCTGACGATGAACCTTGATTTATTTTCGAAATTTCAATCACTAAATTAGGATATCATTTGGTTCTAAATCATAACAACACAAACCACAAGAAGATACAAAAATAAATGTTCCACTAGTCATCAACATGTAGTATCTATGGAGTTCCTATGGTTGAGCATTTTACCATTACTGAAATCAACTATACCAACATGTGATTATATAATATCCATCCATGTGTATGGTCAAAAGTGTTTCAACTATTAGAGTTCCCTAAATAGTGCTCCACTCTCCCACCTTCAATATTTTGATCCCCAATTCACCACTATATTGACATGTGTCATCAACATGTAGCCTATTTTTATCCAATCCAGCATTGACCTCCTCCATTTTTCTCTCTCTGGTGAACCAAACATTGCTTCTTCACCAACCGCATGAATCACAAGAACTTTCTTGATGTTTTCACGATTTTAATGTTTAAAAATGACTTCTATTTTTGTTCTTATTCCTAATTCCTTAGTCCTTAAGCACGTATTCCCATTATGTGGCATTATGATTCCATAAATGATATGATACATCACTCCCTTGTAATATTATGTAGTGTGCCAGAATCATGTTGATAAGCCTCCAAAATAGATAAATTATGAGGCCCATTGGTCTACTCCTAGGCACATATAATGAAGTTAGACGTCACATTTTTCACTTAGGTATATTTTCCTAGATTAATGAGTTCCTAGACGATTTGATGTGGTTTCCATGCCTTGTGTTCCTTAACATGTTTATTGTGTAGGATTTATAGAGATATTGAGAAGATTATTATGAATCTAGCACTAGAGGGATTCTAGGGACATTCTCCCTATATAAGTGTTAAAATTGGCAACTAGGGCCAAACTCCATGTGGGTCACCTTATTCATGGCTGATAATATTTTTCCTAGATTCCTCTCATCGAGAGGTGTAGGATTGATCTAAAGATCATCCGATACCAATAAGTATTTATGGAGATATGAATTTATTTTGATTATGGAATAATTATCAAGCTGACCAGTAACTCATGTAGGCTTAGAAGCCCAACAAACGCATCTATTCATCATCAACATTTGTATATAAATACAAGAGGTCTTTTCCTCATTTGGACACTCATCTGATCACATCTCTCTCTCTCCTGCGCAGAAAAGAGGCTCTTCTCCTATTGCGCAAAAAGGGACTCTTCTCTCACACATGTGGAAGGAAGGACGCAGAATTTAGGGCTGCAACTGCAGATCGAAAGTTTGACCAGCGTTTACCATCAGACTCTCTCTCAGAATTGTGCTATAGGTGGAACTGGCTCTCCTCAGAAGGCCATACATTTTGGTGAAGGAATCAAGGCAATCCGAGGGTCGACTTGCAAGATATTATCTGCCCTAGTTTAGGGCTGATCTAGGGTTTGTTGCTGCTGATGTAAATAAGATTTATGTACTATTTCTCTCTACTAAATTATTGAAGATAAAGGAAGATTTGATCAAAGGGTTTCACCATATTGGGGTTTGTACCTAGCTAGCTGCCACATCTTGTGTCTCTTGTCTTGGCTTGTTTTCTGTCGACCGTTTAATGTTCTATCTGCACTTTACTTAATGTACATGTGATTGCTAATCTGTGGATAATAATAAGAAAAGAAGTAAACTTCTCTAAGCATGGAACATACCATAACTTAACATGGTATCAGAGCTGAGATGAAGACAAAGTCTGAGCAAGAGAAAGAGAGAGAGCAATCACTGAAGAGAAGATTTGCAAGGCTATCCTGAAAGAACTATGGGGTCCTCAACACACTTCCCTACTAAAGATAAGCTTCATGAGAAATCTGAATACCATGGATGGAAGATGTCTCTCGATCTAACATTAGAAGAATAGGAAATGTTGGACCATGTGAGAGGCAGAATCGTTGAGCCTCCATCAAATGCATCTGCTGCTGCTAGGAACAAATGGACCAAGGGGGAAGTAAAAGCTAAGAAGATCATTCGGGACTCTATTGACAAATGTTTGGTGGCCTACATCTTCAATCTGAACACCTCCAAGGAAATATACGATAGACAAGTGAGTTTATTTAAAGTTAATGATGAAAATCAAGTTTTGTTTCTTAGAAATAAGCTGAAGGAAATTAAGAAGGGCAAATATGAGAGCATGCAAGCATATTTGTTAAAAATCACCAAGATCAAGAAAAATCTCCTATCTATTGGAGAAATTATTACTAATAGGGAAATGGCACTCTCAACCCTTGGAGGATTACCATCCGAATGGTACGTGTTTAGGACTACTCTTCTCAACAATAACTTAATTCTTGGTTTCGAAGAATTCATGGCAAGATGCATTCAAGAAAAAACAAGGATAGAAGAGCAAGAAATTACCATGCCTAAAGGTCCTCCTGCTGCCTTTTCTTCTCATGCTAAGAAAAGAAATAATTCCAGGTCTAAATAAAAAAGAAAGGCTGGACCTAAGGGTGGAAGAAAAGGACGATGTTACATTTGTGATAAAGCAAGTCACCATGCAAGGGAATGCCCTGATAGAAGGAACTCTCACTGGGATGACAATCAAAATCCCTCTCATGGAAATCAAAGGAATGGAAAATCTAATAGCAAAGGTAAAAGGAGTGCTGGAAATCAAGGAAGAGGACAACCATTCAAGAAGGCTAGAAATTCCAGGTATGAATCTAACACTGTTGAAAATAAGTATGATGAATATTATCTACCAGTTTCTCTATCTACCTCTGCTCCTCCAGACTCACTGGGAAATTGGATTATTGATAGTGGTGCCTCAAGGCACTTCACTGGTTACAAAGAAGTTCTCCATAATCTGATAGAGAAAGAAACTAACATAGAAATTGTCCTTGGAGATAATATGAAATATCTCGTGAAAGGTGTAGGCAGTGTCTCTCTTAAATTGAATCAAGGTAATACGATCCACTTACAGGATGTGTTATATGTACCTGACCTCAAAAAGAACCTGGTGTTCATCTTGGAGGAAGACAAAGGCTACAAGGTGACCTTCAGCAATGGTAAGGTACGTGTGTGGAAAAACAATGTTAAAGATGCCTTCACTCTTGGGTTTCGAGTTGATTCATTATATCAGGTCGGTGGAAGTCCACTAGGTGTCATGTCTTGTGACACATCTCTTCAATCCAAACTTTGGCATCAGAGGTTTTCCCACCTTCATTATAAAACTCTACCCGATGTAAGACAAATGGTGACAGGGATGCCCGAATTCTGAGTAGAGAAAGAAGGTGTATGTCCGGGATGTGCCGAAGGAAAGCTCAAAAGGGGACCATTCCCCTCAAGCCAAAGCAAGACCTCTGATATATTACAGTTGGTTCACTCAAACATATTTGGTATGATGCTTGTGAACTCCTTGGGAGGATATTCATATTACCTTACTTTTACAAATGACTATTCTTGAAAGCCTTGGATATACTTCTTGAAAAAGAAGGATGAAGTGTTCTCTTGGTTTCGACACTTCAAAGCCTTGATCGAGAATCAAACCAAAAAGAAGATCAAGATCATAAGGACTGATAATGGGACTGAATATGAATCTGATGAGTTTCATGACTTTTGTAAAGAGGCTGGCATTAAGAGGGAGACTACTACACCATATACTCCTGAACAGAATGGTGTGGCAGAAAGGAAGAACTGTACGATTGTGGAAGTTGTCCATGCCATGCTCCATGATCAAAGACTTCCAAAGTTTCTATCGGCCGAAGCTGCAAGCACCACCATATATGTACAAAACCGATGCCCTCATCAAGCATTGGGTTCCAAGACTCCTGAAGAAATGTTCACCGGTAAGAAACCTGACGTATCTCATTTTAGAATTTTTGGAAGCCCTGTATATTTTCAGGTTCCGAAAGAGAAAAGGAATAAATTAGGTGCATCTGGAAAGAAAGGAATCTTTGTGGGCTATGGTGAAAATACTAAGGGCTATAGAATCTATGTAGCCAGTCAAAGGGAAGTCGTGTATAATCATGATGTCACCTTTGACGAAGATATGGCTCTCAGCAAGGTGAACAATCTTCCTACTTTAAGGAACTCTCAAGAAGCTAACACCAGGGAACCAAAAGAAAAAGATGATGTAACAATGCCCGATGTGGATGAACCCATGGATCTTATTGATCCACCTGAGCCTTCCTCTTCTAGGAAGAGGCCCTCTTGGCTTAGGGGGCTACTCGATGACGCTGAAGGACACACTGCACCCTGAGGAACCTTCCGTGAAAGTAAGAAACCTAACAAGTATCAAGGATACCTAACCATCATGAGCACGATCATACAAAATGAGCCTTCATCATTCTCAGATGCTATCAAGAATCAAGTATGGAAGTATGCTATGACCGAAGAATAAGAATGATGTCTGGGAAGTAGTTCCCAGACCCTAGGACAAGACAGTTATCACTTCTAAAAGGCTTTACAAGATAAAACATGCAGCAGATGGAAGTACGGAAAAGTATAAGGCTCGTTTTGTCACTCGTGGCTTCTCCCAGAAGGAAAGTATAGACTATGATGAGATATTTTCACCTGTTGCCAGATATACCACCATCCGCTCGATCATAACCCTTGTGGCTTCACGAGGATGGAACCTACATCAGATGGATGTCAAGACCACGTTCTTGCATGGTTCGATCAAAGAAGAGGTCTATGTGGAGCAACCCGAAGGATTTGAGATTTATGATCGAAAATCTCATGTATGTAGGTTGAAGAAGGCTCTCTATGGGCTTCACTAGCATTGTATGAGAGGATCGATAGCTACTTGATGAAGCTGGGATTCACTAGGAGTGAAGCAAATCCTAACCTGTACTTTAAGGTTGAAGATTAAAAACCTCTCATACTGGTGCTGTATGTGGATGACCTCTTTCTAACAGGTGCAGACCTTCTCATTCACAAATGTAAGAGGGATTTGGCTTCTGAATTTGAAATGAAGGACCTAGGACTTGAAGTTTGGCAGAAGCCAGGGGAAATTTTCCTATCTCAATGAAAATATGTGGTGAAGATATTGGAAAGATTCGGTATGGTGGACTGTAAGCCCGTAACTACCCCGATGGAGCTTGACTTCAAGAAGTTAAGCGGTAGTGCTACTGGACTTGTTTTATGAAATTCCACTGAGTATCGTCAACTCGTCGGAGCATTAATGTTCTTAGTGAACTCCTGTCCAGACATATGATTTGCAGACAACACATTGATTCAACATATGTTTGAACCTCACCACATACATTGGATTGGTGCCAAGAATCTATTAAGATATCTTCGGGGTGCAAATACATATGGGTTAAGATACACTGTCGGGGATGTGAGACTACTTGGATACACTGATGTTGATTGGGTAGGCACTGTGGTGGACCGTAAGAGCACTTCTTGGTGTTGTTTCTCCTTGGGATCTACTTCGATATCCTAGATGAGTAGGAAGCAGAAGTCGGTGGGTTTGAGCACCACCGAAGTAGAGTATATTGCTGCTAGCATGGCCTCCTGTGAGGTAGTCTAGTTGTGAAAGCTCTTTAGTGAGCTCTTTGGATTTATATTGGATACAGCCATGATCCTATGTGACAACCAGAGTGGGATTCGTTTATCAGAGAATCCTGTATTTCATGACTGCTCCAAGCATATCGATATCAGGTATCACTATATTCGATATATGGTGCAGCAAGGAGCAATAAGGGTCCAACATATCGATACAGATGAACAGGTCACTGACATTCTGACAAAGCCCTTAGAAAAGGTCGAATTCCTAACCTTACGAGAACGACTTGGTGTTGTTCAAAGACCCTCTGATGAGGGTCTTGTATGATGCATTCAACTCTGGGAGCTTTGGGGGGGCGCGAGGTACTTCTTGGAGCGACATATGACCACAGGGTGACTAACCATCCCCTGTTGGTGCACTTGGTATAGGGCAAAAGGTTCAAACTTCCCCTGTAACAACCCGTGGCGACTATGGAACAAGATGATTAGTTCTCCTATGGGCCTGGATGATGTGTTCTCCATGGAAATCGTGGAACAGGATGATTTTCTCTCTTGTGGACAACATGATTCGCTCTCCTGTGGACAAGATGATTCGCTCTCTTCTGGGACAGGATGATTCACTCTCATGTGGACAAGATGATTCGCTCTCATGTGGACAAGATGATTCACTCTCTTGTGGAACAAGATGATTTGCTCTCTTGTGGGACTGGATGATTCGCTCTCCTGTGGACAGGATGATTCGCTCTCCTGTGGACAGGATGATTAGTTCTCCTATCAAGGCATCCTACCCATGTCGTCTGGGACTCATGGGAAGTACCTCTCATCTGATCAATGAGTAGGGAAATGAGGATAGGGACCATAGTAGTACCTATGGATGCATCATTGTATCTACCGTACTCCCTATGTTAGGATGACCTTCATTGATCTGGGATCAATGATACTGGTCTGGGACCAGTTGCAGGAGTTGTACCCACTATGACACTAACTTCAGGTTGGTTGAGGACTGGTTTGGGTCCAGTGGTACACACTCTGAGACTAACTTTGAGTAAGTGGAGGATGGTATGATACATCCTCAATCACTTCTTCTTCTTCATAATTCGAGCAGAGAAGAACAGAGCATAGCAGAGTAGATCAGCATAAGGCAGAACAAAGCAAAGCAGAGCAGGGGTCAAGTTGTACAAGGCAGTGCATTTGATGGATGAATAGTAGCGACAGACAGACGAATTTCTGATGAAGTTCTCCCTAGTTGAGAGGGAGTGTTAAAATTGGAAACTAGGGCCAAACTCCATGTGGGTCACCTTATTCATGGTTGATAATATTTTTCATAAATTCCTCTCATCGAGAAGTGTAGGATTGATCTAAAGATCATCCGATTCTGATAGGTATTTATGGAGATATGAATTTATTTTGATTCTAGAATAATTATCAAGCCGACCAGCAACTCATGTAGGCTTAAAAGCCCAATAGGCGCATCTATTCATCATCAACATTTTTATATAAATACACGAGGTCTTTTTCTCATTTGGACACTCATCTCATCACATCTCTCTCTCTCTTGCGCAGAAAAGAGGCTCTTCTCCTACTGCGTAGAAAAGGACTCTTCTCTCACATGTGTGGAAAGAAGGACGCAGAATTTATGGTTGCAACTATAGATCGGAAGTTTGACTAGTGTTGACCATCAGACTCTCTCTCAGAACTGCGCTATAGGTGGAACTGGCTCTCCTCAGAAGGCCGTACATTTTGGTGAAGGAATCAAGGCAATCTGATGGTTGGCTTGCAAGATATTGCCTGCCCTAGTTTAGGGTTGATCTAGGGTTTGTTGTTGCTGATGTAAATCAGAATTATGTACTATTTCTCTCTGCTGAATTATTGAAGATAAAGGAAGATTTCAACAAAGGGTTTCCCCATATTGGGGTTTGTCCCTGGCTAGCTACCACATCTTGTATCTCTTGTCTTGGCTTGTTTTCTGTCGATCGTTTAATGTTCTATCTGCACTTTACTTAATGTACATGTGATTGCTAATTTGTGGATAATAATAAGAAAATAAGTAAACTGCTCTAAGCATAGAACATACCATAACTTAACAAGAAGGAAGACTCAAACTTGACTAGCTCAAGGCATTTAATGCCTCCTCTAAGTTTTTGCAAGTTGGATCTAGGACAACATCCCCTTTTTATAGGAATTTTGGAGGGAAATGTAGCCCTCCTCTCAAGGAGGCTTCTCCCCACCTTTATTTATAGGTAAGAGACTCAAATTGTCCATAGAGGTAGTAGAATAGTAGTAGAGAAGGAATATTAGGATTTTGAATATTTTTGAGCAAGTTTTGTAGCATCTGTAATGTAAGACATATTTTCAGTTAATGGAAGAAGTTCCTAGTTTTATCTCTTAGCTTGGTTATTCTTCAAGGACTTTGAGAATCCTTGGGTTGGGCCCAATCTAGGAGCTTCAAATCCTTATTGTACTTCCGTCGATATTTTTCTAATGCTTTGCATTTGTCTTATTTAGTTTTCAAATTAACATTTCTTAAAATTACAGTTTCATGGTTTTGTGCATTGTCAAGTAGGTAGTTTCTTGATCTAATATCATTTTTAGGTCATTTATACAATCTTTCAGCCATATTGATGATTCATATCACTTGCCAATGCGTCTTTAAGTCCTTTCCCATTTCGTTCCCTTTGCTATTACAAATTCTGCAATATGTTGTTTTTATTGTGCAACTAATATTATGGCATAGGGGTAGACAAAGCTTAATTTTGTGATGATAAATCTTAGATTTAGTTTTCCCATGCCTATACTAGCTAAATAACATCATTCACTCTCATTCTTATCTCCCTTCCTCACCTTATGTTTACATTCCAACTATTTTACTAGCTCGTTGGACTCTTCTTGTAGCAAAATAGGTAATCTTGTACTCATATGCAAATAGTCTATTTCTCTCGCTGAATTAAATAATAGACAATTTGTTTAGTCTCCTCAATGTATTAAAACATGTTTTGTATTTTTACGGTGATATTTAGAAGCATAGAGACCTCACAAAGTTGTTTGCAGATGATTTTACCAAATGCTTTCTAAGTGTTATATTGTACAACATAGGTTTCAAGTTTACCAATCCCTTATTTCCAAGCAAGTGTTCTTTTAATTTATTACATGTATAATATGTTTGTTCCATTTTATTTACGCAAGTCACTTCTGCAAATTTACTTTAATGTAGCATAGCGAGTTTGACAACTTAACCTAGATTTTGTTCATATAGCCTTCACTCCAACACTTCTCACCTTTATAAGAATTAAAAGAGGAAGAAGATAGTTCCTACTACACATACAATATAAACCACTTAAGTTTGTACAAACCCTAGGTTGATAATTAAAGTTTATACCCTTGGTTACAAAAATGTTGTTGCAATATTAAGGCCCATCAATTTTTGGCCTCATTGTCGAGGAGGTGTCAAGGTAGGAATTTCATTTTAATTTGTTCAATTCACTCCTTTTTATTATTTTTTCTTTTGAAACATGCACGCACACACACGCACATATTAGCATCCTTTTAGAAAATGTAAAAATAGAATTTTTCTAGAATTTTATTTTTTATGCTTTGTAGAATTACAGACAAGATAGGAATATTTTTACCAAAAACCCCACTTTTTCTAGCAACCAACCCTTTTCAACTGACTATGATCCTCCTTCCCTATCCACAAGGACCCTTGAGGTCATTTTTGTGAGCAAGAAAGGATCTTAAATCCCAAGCCTAATAATAAGCATACTCAACCTATTTCTAATGGAGAATTTCTTATCACACCTATAATGCAGAGATCCAATAAATCAACCTTAGGTCAAGGAAGACTATCCCAAATGTCTATCCACCTTATCCTAATGAATATCCTAAGAAAGAGGAGGAGGATATGTGCCTCATATCATTCACCAAAAACCTCCCTATCCTAAAAGGTTGGAAACCCAAAAAACAAACACTTATAAAAGAAGTTGACTTCTGCGAGAATTTAAACAATGGTGTGTAAAAATACCTCTCCCCTAAGCCAATCAATAATGTTCCCATCGTAAGTTTTAGAACTACATATAAATTACCTACAAACAAATTCTTGAAAAATATTAAAACATACAATGGTGAGAACACAAAAAATATACATAAAGATTTTCTCTTGGAACCCAAAACTAGGAAAACCACATTAATTTTTCATTATATTCCTTTCAATGTTAAAATACATTATATAAATTCTGGAGCATTCTTAAACCCCAATTCATTAACCATGGATTAGAACATAACCCTAGTTCCCTTGACCAGATCTATAAAATAACATGGGAAAAATATTCATGCGCAAAACCATGGGTGGGTCCACCCGTCATCCTTAGGTCTGGCCCCCATCCTTGGGTCTGCCCAACCATGGGTGATAATTTTGGAAAGAATATAAAACATATTGAACACCCATTTATAATAAATTCATAAAAAAATAATGTATTAAAAAACTTTGGAGGAGGAGACAGGATGCCCCTACCATCAATGTTATTGGAAAACTATCTGACCTAATGCTCGAGCAAGTAATCATTCCTGCGTATTTGGATCCTAGAAATCTAGTGATAGATGTAAATATAAACAATATTTCAATTCCAAAACCTCTCATTGATCTAGGAGATTTAATCAATTGCATGACCAAGGAAACTATGTTTAATCTTAACCTCCAAGATTCGTTGAGAAAGAACACTATTGTGCTACAACTTGTTGATAGATCCACATTAGAGCCAAAGGGAATAAATGAATATGTAAGGGTATCCATAAACTCCTAGGAATACCCCATAGACTTTCTTGTTGTCTAGCCTATAACCAAATTCAATGTTTATCCATTCATTCTAGGGAGACCTCGGTTTTATACTGTTGATGCATATATCAGTTGTAGGGATAGAAACATGAAAATTACTAATGGGAAGTCTCAAAAACAACATGTAATATATCCCCCAAATCAACCTCTAGTTAAAGATTATGTTCTTACATGGGTAGAAGAAGAGGATTTTAACCTTTCATCACCCTGTCTTTCATGTATAATAGAAACCACCCTCAACATAAAGTAATTTGATGAAGATGGATTGATTGAAAATTTTATACAAAATCAATATCTCACTGTTATGAAATTGATGGGCTAATATAGAAGTTATCCCTAGATATCCTAGTTGTTCCAAGGAAAGTCTAAGGGTAAAATTATTGAACACTGATTATGATCAAAACAACATAATAGAGGTATAAATTAGCCCCTCCAAATTGTTGAAAATCATCTCCTCACTTTTTTTTTATCAAGAGGATCAATTGCTCACTATCTTGAGACAACATATCAATGCATTTGAATGGCATTAAAGGGTTTGAAAGTTATGCATCCTTTATTATGCACCCATCACATACACATAAAGGGATATCACAAGACCATTTTCAAACCTCAAAGGAAAATAAGCCATACTTTAAAAGATATTTTGAAAGAAGAAATGCATAAATTACTTTATGCAAGGTTCATCTATCTAATTTCAAGTATTGAATAGGTCTCTCCTTTGGTTATTTTTTCATTTTTTTGAGAAAATGGTTTTCATAGATTTCAAAGGTTTTCAACTAAAGAATATGATAATATAGGTTTAAATAACATCCTAAGACATTTCAAACGAGGTATGGCTCACCCTCTAACTCCTCTTGGTTGAGGAGATATGATTTTTTCAAGTCAAAAAGTGGAATTTTTTACCCTAGTGAAGTCGACCCTCCAAGGAGACAGGTCATCCCTAATTGAGGTCAATCCAGCGCTAGTAATGGGTCAAAAAGATCTATAAATAGGTTTTCCCCTCTCTCATTTTAGAAAATGAATTTGGTCAAGCATAAAGAGGAATTTAGACGTATTTACAGATCATTTAAAAGAGGTTCATATCTCATGAACCAATGAGTTAAGCAAGATTGAAGGAATATTATATAAATGTTTTCCTTGTTCTAGTTAGGGAATTTTGAGAGATTTGTTTTTACCAATATTTGAGGCATTTCTCTAGAGCTAATGTGGAAGAAATTTGACCCAGTTGTAACATCTTTTTTGGTCCAATTTGTGAGAAAAATCATCCATATTGCAACACCTTTTTCAATCCAACTTAGGAAGAATTTTGGCCTTGTTATAGTTATAGATAGCTTCATGGTTTGGCCTTGTAATAGCCTCAACCTTGGCCCTGTAATAGACTTAAATTAATCCCTATAACATCCCCTTATTACGCCCTATAATAACCTCTCAATCGGTCTTGTCACAACTACAATTACATCCTTTTTGCAGCTAGTGTCAACCTATTTTGGGAGTTACTTTGAAGTTTATTAAAGCTTGATTAAAATTTGAACTAAAGCTTAATTATGAGTATGATATAAAGCCGATTTGAAGCCTAATTAGAAGAATGATTTGAATTTGATTTGAAGCCTATCTCGGAACCTAATTTGGAGCAGCTTTGAAGAAGTTTCTTGGACTAGTTTTTGAAGCTTATATGTGAATAATTTTAGAGAAGTTTTGGAGACTTCCTTGGAAAAAATTTATTAGGTTGGTTCCTGAAGAGGATTGGTATCCTTGTTCATTTTCTAGGTTGGTTCTTGGGCTTTCTCAAAAGGATTGGCATCCTTATTTGATAGTTTGGAGCCTAAATTCGTAAAGGAGGATTTGTGTCCTCATCATTGTAATCTGAGACAAAATTATATAAGGGATTTTTCATTTTTAATTCTTGTCTCCTAACATGGTTTGTGCTTCATAATTATAAAATATTTTAAACTGGAAAAGTTAATGATTGGATGAAATATTGATTCACCCCCAATCTCAGTATTTCTAACAATTGGAATCAGAGCCATCTTCTTCAGAACAACCTAACATCTAGAAGAAGGATATTCCAAAAAAAAATGGCCAACAAAGAAGAACTTCAAGTTCCCCACCTTTATGGAACAAATTTTACAATTTTTAAGATCATAATGAAGTACTATCTAATGTCTCTTCATGTTGTAGTTTGGAAATCAATTACAGATGGATATATTATCCCATCTCCTCTTCTAGCAAACTTTGATTGAAGGCATATGTAGAAGATGCTAAGGAATTGAAATTTATAGTAAGTGGCATATCAAAGTCATAATTCACCAAAGTTATGAGTTGTAAATTATCTAAAGAAATGTGGGACAAGCTTATTAGTCTCTATGAAGGATATGAGAAGGTAAAGAAAAAAACTCTTCAAACATTCAAAATATAGTTTACAAGTCTTAAAATTAATGATGAAGAATATCTTGCTTCTTACTTCCCTTGAGTTGATGAAGTAGTTAACTCTCTCATAGGATTGGGTGAATATGTCAAAGAAAAGATGATTGTCGAAAAAAAATTAGATCTCTTCTAGATCGCTTTGACGCTAAAATTTGAGCCATAGAAGAACTAAAACATTTTGAAACATTATCAATAGATGAGCTTCATGGAATTCTCATAGCATATGAAATGAGGTCAGAATATCCAACCCATAAGGAATCTACATTCAAAGCATCAATGTCATCATGTAAAGGAAAGAGCAATGATTGCACCAACGATGATTCTGATATTGAAATGGCACATTATGTTAGGAGGTTGAAGAAAGGATCCAAGCTTAAAGGTAAGTTACCTCTCATTTGTTTTAGATGTGGTAAAATAGCACATTATGCTACCAAGTGTCCTCTTAAAGATGACAATGATGATGAAGAAGAACCTAAGAAAAGGATGTTCAAAAGGGGAGGCTCAAAAAAGAAGAATTTCTTCTCCAAGCATGAAAATGATGTCTCTAGTGAGGAATAATATGATGAAAATAGAATAATATTATTCATGGTTGTCTCAAATGAAGCAAGAAATCTGGAAGAAGAAGAAATAATTGAAGGTATGGGTGATTTGGAAACAAAATTTATTAGTGACTTAGAAGAAAACGATAGACTTGGAATGAAGAATAGGAAGTTATCCAAATAAATCATCTCTCTCAAAATTGAGAAAGATGAATTTAAGCGAGTAGAATAAGTCTTGAGAAATAAACTAAAGGAAAAGGAAGAGATATGTGATAAAATGGAAGCTAAAGTAGAATCTCTGAAAAAGGAGTTGGATAATCAACAAAAAATTCAAGAGCAACCAATATCTAGATGCCATTTTCAACTCTCAAAGTTAAGCACATGACAAGTTTTAGCTCAGTTATACAGGTGAATCGTCTAGTTCATAAAAGGCATACACTAGTACTCATCATGAAGAAAAACCTAGAAATTTTGTTTATGTCCTTAAAGGGTCTCCTCATATTCCTCAAAACATTCTAGCAGGAAACAAAGATCAACCAACGAATGAGAATTCAAAGAGACAAATGTCCCTTGGAAGAAATGACTCATTAAGGAAAGCTTATACTAACAAGTATCAAACTATATTCTTGTTGTCGCTACAACAAACACCCTCCAAAATTTTGCTCACACTTGAATTTCTGAGCCTACTGAGGATCTTACAATCTGTTGTTCCATAGTTGCTTTTTTGGAAAGTGTTTAAGTCTTCTTCTCATACTCTAAGTGTCAAAGTCACTTGCTTATTTTTACACTTCATTTTATCACCATGACAAATAATCATCAAAATTGGATCCCTCACCATCCATCCAAGTGTCATGAAGCACTCCCTTGCAAGTCAACAACTTATATACGTTGAAAAAAGTGGAAATTTATGGATCTCTTGGTACAAAACCCTACTTTTGAGCATCTGCATGGTTTTTCTAAACAAAAACCACACATGTGTATTTTTGTCCACTACAAACTACGCAGGTCAATCAATAAAAAGTAAAAATAAAAAGTGAGATCTAGAAGCATTGTTGGGTGAATCATTCCCAACAGAAAGCCTCGAACTCATGTTTATTCAAGCCTAACCTCATTTTTTATGGAACTAATTCCCATTCTTCAAGGAGCCCTCGTCCCTCTTTTATTGGATCTTATCCTTGGACTAAGCATGTAAAATAAATCCTTTTTGGCCTATTAAGAAAGCCATAGGTGGGGGAATTAAGGGAGGTTGCTGAGGGTAAGTTTATGTTGGAGTAATCAGGTTGGAGAGCTTATCATTCTTGGAGAGGATTGAGATCAATGGGAGGAGCTTCACAACATCAAGGCATAGGTTTTGTATCTCCTTTATGTTTCTAAAATTAATACAAACAAGCATTTCTTCTCACTTCATTATTTAATGGATTAATTGATCAATTTCATGGATGGTTTATGTTATGAATATTATTCCATTGGAATGATGTTTGTTATTAGTATCCTTGATCACTGGTTTGAATTATTGAATCATTTATGCTACATATGCCTTTGATCCTTTGTTGTTTCCATGTGTGTAGGTCTAGATTCAAGCATGGAGGACCTGCACTAAAGCACAAAGGGGGATCTTCATCAAGCATGTCATAATAAGGTATGAATTTCCATTTCTCACCTTGTTAGCTTATGATTCAAGAAAAGACAGATTCAGCGAAGGACTTAGCTTGATTATCTGTGTGTCTCTAGTTTCCCTTTAGGATCTAGGGAGATCGCTCTTATCAGTAAGAGGGATTTATCTGCCTAACAAATTGGTGACTCCACTGGGGAACAACTTGTTCTCTTCCATATCCTTGTTTTTTATTCTCGAACATGCTTTGATAGCTTTATCTGAGCCTTGACAAGTTAATGACCTTTCAGATTGTGTAATTTGTTTGGATACTTTTTTATTTTTTTGTTAAGTTTCTCTACCTGTGTGGTTTCTGTTTAGAAATAGAGCATAGATCTGCACAATTTACCTTTAGAAATAGTGTGCATGGACACTGTACTATACTGATAAAATGCGCAGTTCCTGAGAATTTTTGAAAAATTAGTTTTTCCTCTCATTTAATTATGAAATTTTGTTTTTTACGGTTTCATTACATTTATCTATGACTCCAGCCAGTATCTGTGTGTTTGATCGAGTGTTTTGAAGTATATTTCTTTAGATTTTTCTGTTTTCAAGGATTGAAAGGTAGGGTTTCTCAACAATTAGTGTTTTGATGAGATGTGCTTCTTATGTTGTATTGAAAAAAGGAGTCATTTTTATTCCAGTAGTGAAGTTTAATCAGAATTACACTTTAAGCGTTGATATAGTAACATTCATTCAAGCATTTTCATTTTAAAGATTTCTTTAGGTGTTTTGAATTTCAATTCCTTTGGTCATTGCTCAAAGATTTGTCTCAGTTTCTTAACAAATATTGCATGTTTTTGCTTTCACTATGTCTAAGTGTTAATCACCTTTGAGTGTCATTATTTTTTGATCTTTGGAATTTTCACCCGATTTCCTTTACTACACTTGATTGGTTATTTAGTTAGATCACTGAGGGAAAATAGTCTTGTCGTTCTTTCACTGATTTGGAATCATCTTGTGTTTTTTTTTAAGAATTCTCTTGCATATATTACATTTGCATGGTCACAATTCTCATTTCATGAACAAAAATTGTGCATAGATTACACTTGCATAATGTTCACAAAAATTGTGCATAGATTACATTTGAATAGTGTTCACAAAAATTGTGCATAGATTTCATTTGCATAGTGTTCACAGGAATTGTGCATAGATTACATTTACATAGTGTTCACGGAAATTGTGCATAGATTACATTTGCATATTTTTCAGGCAAATTGTGCATAGATTACATTGTGTGGTTTGCAACTTAGAGCTTTTAATTGCATTAAAAGATTAGAAGTGGTACATTTTGGAGTTAATATTTTAAATAAGAACCTCTTTACTTACTCTAGCTAGAATTCATCAAAATGAAAAGATGAAAAATTTCATATTTGATGCATTAGAGTTTTGAGTCAAGTCATAAAGCCATCAGTTTCACGTCCATTTACCTATTTAGTAAATAACAACGTAATAAGACAGAGTTAATAAAATTCATCTAGAATTTTTATTATTTTTAGGGCTCTTTCCACCTACAGTAGATTATGTTGTAGGGCTTTGGAATAGGAAAGGAAGTAAACTTTCCAAAGCTACAGACAAACAATATAATCTTGAGTTAGGGAGAGAAATCCAATTATTTCAATTTTTCTCTGGGAAGCTCTTCTTATACATGAGTTACACACGAGATCATGTCTAATCTGTGTTAGGATATTCCGACATAAAATTACATAGTAAAGAAACACACTTTACCTAACTCTACACTAGACCAAGTTATACTTAACTATTTCCTATGTGTCGGAATATCCTAACATCACCCCTTAAGAAAAACTTGGGATAGGATTGAAGGATGTACAAATATGACACAATAGGAGAAGGAAGGATGCATTAGAGCCTATCCCCACTTAGTGACAACTTCTTTAACTTCAACCATAAATCAAAGTTTAGTAAACTTCGCCTCTGTGAGAGCCTTTGTAAAGATGTCTACAACTTGATCATCTATTGAACAATATTGCACTTCAAGAACATGGTCATGAATGAGCTTTTTGATGAAGTGCATGTGCAGTTCAATGTGTTTGTTGCACTAATGTTGGATTGGATCTTTGCATATTTGAATGGTACTTTTGTAACTTACAATCCGACAGTCACGATATGTAGTGATCAGATGGTTCATTCTCTCCTTGGTATTACCGACACTTGATCCATGGCTTAACACCCGATTGGTCCATGATCTCTATTTAAAGAGCATGGAGGGTCATTTGTAGGGTAACCATTCATGAGAGAAGCTTATGTAAATTTTCATTCTTTTATTAATAAATTGCCTGAAGTGACCGCATTGGCTTAGGCCATGGACCGTTTCCCTCTATAAGGGTTTTAACCACGTCAAGAATATTGGTGTGTTGATCTATGATCTATTTGTGAGTGATGTCCTTTGGTGTTCTGTCTGAGGAACTTACCCTCAAATTCGTACAATCTGGTGAAGTGATCATACCCACTTCATTGGCTATGATAGAGTGATTTGCACGTGTTACAACAATGTCAAAATTTGCTTGGGGTCACTTGAAAGTAAACCTCCAATTGATCATGTGGAGGAGCCTTCAAGGGGATTGAGCTTGTTACTCTGCCCTTATGTGTACGTCTGATCTACCACTGTCCCCCCAGGTAAAATTGTTTTAGTTGGTAAACTTAGTGACCATAATCCTGGGGCTCTACCTAAGGTGATGGCAGTGGGAAGGTCCTATTGTACCTGGAACAGACATTGACTAGACTCACTTAGACATTTTGGAGGGTAATATTTGCTCAAGAAGGCATAAGCAAAGTTACTTGCACCAGATTGTTTCATTAAGTAGGTTGTTAGGGTAACTAGTTCCAAACGCTCATATCTATTAAAATTTTCACTTTGATCTTTGCAATGTTGGATTTCATCATCAACTAGTAATTATATATGTTTGTGAGAAGTCAATTTGTATGGTTTGAATCCCTAGATTTTTTAGCATGTGTTTCCTTGTTTGTTTTTATTTTTTACAAGACCTTAGGTGTGGAATATGAATATTATTTAATTTTAATAATAAAAAATTATTTGGATTGAATCTAATGGATACCTATCCGGAAGTTATCGACCAAGGAAACCCCATTAACAAGAATCCTAATCCTTTTCCCAATCTTGGAAATGTCAGTTCTCCTTATATGGCTACATTATCACTTCCTGGATTCATGATAGGTTTACCTGTATGGTTGTTCTCAACTACTTTAATTCCAAATACTCTAATTGTACCACCTCAACCGAGTTCACCATCTCAACATCACCAACCTATAGTTGACCCTTTACCTTCTTCACCCAACATGTCTTCCTCCCCTTCTTCTTCTTCGCTTGGTAAAAGCCTTGATGCTAGTAACCACGTGACTAAGAAGAAGAAGAAGAAGCAAGATAAGAAACCAATCAACCATCCAACCATGGTCGTGAGTATTGGTAATGTTTAGGGAACTTCTATAATGCATCATAAGCCTAAATACCCTTGCAATATTTGTATGGGTGACCACTTCCTTATCAATTGTCCTGGTATTCCTAAGGTTTTGGAAGTATGCTCAAATAATTCTCATCAACTTACTATTGATCAATCAACCAGTGATTCTCAAATATTGGGGAAAAAGCTTAAAGTTAGGTTTCCTTGTAGGTTATGCAAAGCGACTTATCATAGTCACATTTTCCCTCACATGGATGAAGCCTTAGAATTGTTGGAAAAACTTACTATTTCACAACAACAATATCCAACTAATTACTATAAACTTTCTCCCCATCTACCATCAGTTGACGAAGTGATTGATCTAAATCCAAGTACAGTCAATCCCACTCTTCCATTGAAGGGTGAAACATGTATCACTTAGGTTGATGGACTATTTGTTGATCAAGTGGTCAAATCGATTCGATCTTCGGTCGATCCCACTCTCCACTTAGAGAGTGAACTTCATACCGCTCATGTTCATCATGTTACTTCATATTATTCTACACATGGGGGAATTTCATTTGTTTCTTTTGAACCCCATCCAAGTCATGAGGCTATTTCATTTGATTGGAGTAAACTGACAGAACCTCGTCTTCCTTATTCCACCCCTTTCCAAATCATTCTAAAGGGTTATGGTAAGAATGTGAGTCACACAAACATAGATGAAGGTGCTTCTGTCATTATTTTATCCTTGACTTCTTGGCAAGCTTTGGTTTCTCCTCAGCTTGTGCATGTTACACAGAATTTGTTAGCTTTTAACAAAATCGTTAGTGAACCTTTAGGGATCCTTCCTAAGTTACCTATTACTCTGGAAGGTAAAATTGTTTGTATTTATCTTATGCTAGTCCAAGGTCCCTTAGATTTCAATTTTCTCCTTGGGCAAGACTATTTTTATGCCATGAAAGTTGTCATAACAACACTCTTTCACGTGATGTCCTTCCCTCGCAATGGAAACATTGTGACAGTTGATTAGTTTTCATATGTTGATCTTGCTTCGACTACCAGTCATACAACACCCCTGAAATTTCCTTATATGGAAGTGGTACCTACCCTACCACGGGTTAACTATGTGGAAACCTATCCCATGTTTTCAGTTACTAATTCAATCAAGCTTCTCACAATCTGCTCGACTTCTTTTGACTCTGATTCGCTAGCTGACATGGTCAAAACATCAATGGGGGCATTTGAATATGATTTTATTATCCCTATTGATCCCCTTGACATGTGTTCCTTCCAAATAATTGTTCTTCCATCTGATGAAGACCTTTTGGAAACCATGATCAAGGGGTGTCCCTCGTCATGCATTTCTTCCATATGGAAGCCATGAACAGGTTCCATGAGGATAGTTATTTTACCATGTCAACCTTGTTAAAAAATGAAACAAGTTTCCATGAGGATGGTTCTTTTCCTATGTCAAACTCATTAAAAAATGAAATAGGCCTGATGAGGATAGTTCTTTTACTATGTCAACCTCTTTAAAAAAATGAAACAACTCTTTATGAGGATAGTTCTTTTCCTATGTCAACCTCGTTAAAAAATGAAATAGGGTCTCATGAGGATAGTTCGTTTCCTATGTCAACCTCGTTAAAAAATGAAACAAGTCATATGGGCATAGTTATTTTCCTATGTCAAGCTTGTTAAAAAATGAAACAAATCCTCCCCTATTTGAGTTGAGTCTTTAACTAGATCTCATAAATGTTAAGTCAAGTCTTTCTGATCTTGTAAACAAGCCTTCATTTCATCCTCCTATTAGTAACTTGTAGTCTACTCATGTGAATGAAACAAAGTTTGGGGGGCATGTTCCCTTGCAGTTATTATGATCAGGGCATGTGCCCTTGCAGTCATTATGCTATGTGCATGAAAAGTTATCTCAAGCACAGTTTTCTCTGTTTCAAGCTTGTGTAAAAATGAAACCACTCTCAAGCACAATTTTCTTTGTTTCAAGCTTGTGTAAAAATGAAACCACCCTCAAGCACAATTTTTCTTTGTTTCAAGCTTGTGTAAAAATGAAAATTATCTCGATTCCATTTCAGTTATTATTTTCAAGACTCGTTAACCTCATGAAAATCCCAAGCTCCTTTTTCTATATTTTCATGCTCGTAAAATGTACATGAATATGCCAAGTTCTTTTTGTCTTTTCCTACTCAATAGTTAAATTGAAATTCGGTAATATGTACATTTTTATCACTTTTTCAAACTCGTTAAAACTTACGAAAAAGAGAAACCATAGAGTCCTCTTTTAAAGCCCTTTTCAGACTCTCAAAACATGAAAATATTGTTGAGCACATGATTGTTAGAACTCGTAAAAGTAAATGAACAACCATCCACTCAGTATAAGTTTACCCCTTTTACAGACTGAGCCAGGACTATTTACGAAAAAGATATACGTTGATCAAACATGGTCAATAGAGTTCTCTCTTGTATTATTTTATCCTTTTTCGAACTTGAAGGACTAAAACTTACGAAAAAGAACATGACAGAGTTTACTTATGCTTTTCTTCAGACTCCCTACAACTAAAAAACATTGAGCTTTACTTTTTCCGGGCTCGTTAAAATTTTACAGTAAAAGAACTGAATGAGTTTCATTTTTATGTCTTTTTCAAAGTCTTTAAAAGAAAATGACATTGAGTTACTCCTTTACTGGACTCGTAAAAACTATACAGTATAGGACTCGTTAAGCATAACAAGACCGAACCATTCCTTCTTAGGGTTCGTTAAAAATACTTCAATGGAATCATCTGAAGGATGAGCTTACAAGACAAACATATGTTATTCTCCTCAACCTTGTAAAAAATAAAGACGAACTTGCCAATAATGGTGGCAGAAAATTGAGAAGAAAAGTTCATTTCTCATATTTCAGGCAGTATGTCGCTCTTGAATATGACACTCCATCACATATCTGTTTGGGTTGGGAAATCCATTTGTCTCACAGTTAATCATACCTTATTGAAATTATTCAGTTTGTTTTAGGTATTATCGTTGAGTCAAATGTTTCCAAGTCATTTTGTTCTGTTGCCAATATGTTCAAGAGAAGTCTAAACCTCAGTTCAAATTAATTTACAATTTGTAGCCTTCAATCGTGTCAGCGATCCCTAAGTTAGTCCTTGTAAATTGTTCTTCAAAACTTGACATGAGTTTTGTGTCATAGGATATTCTGCGACGGGTCACTTCCTATCGACTTCAATTAATTATCTAGGAAATTGATCTAGAAACCTTCAGTACCTTGATGCCTGCATGACTTAATGGTGGGTTTCTCGCCTTCGAAAATAGGTTCTCATCATTGACCTTCGATTGAATGATTCTATGAGTGTTCGACATCAAATCATCTATTCACACTTCATGGATTGTACTAAAAGTACCTTGAGAACCATTGTCATTATTGGTGGTTTCTCTCGCGCTTCTTAATGGTTCACATCAATGACCAGTAATCAAGTGGTTTCTATCATGTTTGACTTCAAGACATTTACTCGCACGGTTAGATTTGTCCTATGGATCAAGAGATGAAATCAAGACCTTGGATCTAGTTTCATCCATCCAGGTTGTGAGAAGTTTTGTATTCATAATTATATAGAAAGTTTTATGTTTGATGGTTGTGTCCATCGTATATCTACTTTGACATTATGTATTTATGTACTGTGTTGTAAGTATTTTATGTTTTGACTATGGGAATGCCTATCTTAGTGATGATTATTATATTGCATTTTAATGCTTAATTGATTGTTGCAGGTTTCCAACCATGATCTCTGATCCAATCCTTGATATGATAAAGTACTTCAATCCTCAAACCTTTCTGACTTTTCACTTTAGGGGGCAATCTGTTATACTTCATTTTTTCACCATGACAAATAATCATCAAAATTGGATCCCTCGCCATCCATCCAAGTGTCATGAAGCACTCCCTTGCAATTCAACAATTTATATACCTTGAAAAAAAGTAGGAATTTCTAGATCTCTTGGTACAAAACCTTGCTTTTGAGCATCTATGCGGTTTTTCTGAACAAAAACCACACATGTGGAGTTTTTTCCATTGTAAACTGCACAGAACTGTGCTCTGTGTCTGAACAAAAATTGTGCAAGTCAATCAATAAAAAGTAAAAATAAAAAGTGAGATCTAGAAGCATTGTTGGGCAAATAATTCCCATCAGAAAGCCTCGAACTCATGTTTATTTGAGGCTAACCTAATTTTTGATGGAACTAATTCCCATTCTTCAAGGAGCCATCATCCCTCTTTCAGTGGATCTCATCCTTGGACTAAGAATCTCAAATTACTTCCTTTTTCCCTATTAATCAAGCCATATGTGGGGGAATTGAGGGAGCGTGTTGAGAGTAAGTTGATGTTGGAGTAATCAGGTTGGAGAGCTTATCATTCTTGGAGAGGATTGAGATCAATGGGAGGAGCTTCACAACATCAAGGCACAAGTTTTGTAGCTCCTTTATGGTTATGAAATTAATACAGACAAGCATTTCTTCTCACTTCATTATTTAATGTATTAATTGAACAATTTCATGGATGGTTTATGTTATTAATATTCTTCCATTAGAATGATGTTATTTATATTTTTCCATTGGAATGATGTTTGTTACTAGTCTCCTTGATCACTAGTTTGAATTATTGAATCATTTATGTTGTATATCCCTTTGAACCCTTGTTTTTTCCATGTGTGCAGGTCTAGATTCAAGCATGGAGGAGTTGCACTGAAGCACAAAGGGAAGGAATTAGCTTGATTATCTGTTTGTTTCTAGTTTCCCTTTAGGATCTAGGGAGATCACTCTTGTCAACAAGAGGGATTTATCCACCTAACACTTACACATATTCTTCCTTCGATGAATTCACAAATGCACATCTTTCTATGAAACCTTAGATAGGCATTGCGTAGCTCTTGAAAGTAAGGCTTTCTCAATCACTATTGATAGTGACTGCCCAATCCATAGGGATAGTGTACTACACAACTCATGTTGACATTCAATGTGCACTCTCCATTGACATCCCCTTTAACTTTGTTTGCAATTGTACTTTTATTTCAGTGATTTTTCTCAATCGTCATAGTTGCACACCTTTGTTTTCACAAGTGTCGCTTTCACATTGCATCTATAATTTTTTATTTATTTAACTTTAAAAAGTGGAATTTTCATGTTGTCTTCACTTTGGAATGTGTCACTTTCAATTTCTTTAGAATTTACAAGTGTCGTTTTCATGTTTTCTTACTATCGCAAGTCTTGCTTCTAACTGTTTTCACTCCTGTATGTGTCACACATTTTCACATCACTAGAGGAAGCTCTAGTGCACACTTCTATCTCTTGGTCGAGAACACTGTGCACCCTCATTGGGAATTAATGCCTTCCCTTGTCCCTTTTTTTGCGCCTTGCACCCTCCTTGTGGTCCTAATTCTCCTCCTAGCACACAATGCATTCTTAGTGAGTAGGTGTGTTGCCTTGCCCCTTGCAAGTGCGCATTGCGCCCAAGACTTGTCCTACCTGGCTTCCTCAGTGCATTGCGTAGTCCTAGATCATAGTGAGCCCTCCTCCAAGTCACTTTCAAGTCAAACTATGAAGTCGTTGTCTTCCTCTCCCTTCAACCCTGCACATTGTGCAGTCTTAGTCGGTAGGCTCATCACATTGTTCCTTCTCTTTCCTATTGTACTAGACCTTGAATAAATACTCCTCACAGTGCATGGAGAAGTTCTAGTGAGTAACGATTCTCTTCTCAGCCATTTTTGAGCTCAATTATGCCCTCCTCATCAATCTCTTCCTTTTCAATCCTCACACAGGCCTATCACAAGCATCTTCTTGCATGAGCAAGGTAGAGATAAAATAGATGATTTCAATACTAATTTTTCCTTGTAATTAGTAATCTTCATTGGTAGGTGTACCATCTATGCATGACAAGGCAATGATCAAGGTGTCAAGGAGAAGAAGCAAAGAAGCACTTGCAGAGAATAAGTATAAAGAAGAACCATCATGAAGACATGCAAAGATCCTGAACTAAGACAAATTGAATACATTGCATGATAACTCAGAAGGTCCCATTGTTGATCTGTGACCCTTTGGAGGGTGAATATGAAGAATAAAGAAAATATTTCATGAAAGGAGAGAAACCTGGAATTCCACGTCATAGTGAAGCTCCATGTCATCATTTTCAAGTTGTCTCTTCTAAAAGTGTCATCACGATTTCATATGTGTCCATGTGTATTGCCACATCATTTGTGGATGTAATTATTATATTCTCAAAAAAAGACAAAATGTAAAAGAAGTGGAAGCCCAAGATTCATATGTGTAATATGTAAAGTTAGATGTGGACAAAAGAGTCTTTTAGAAGTTAAAAGGTAATTTAGGAGTCCAAGAGTCATGAGGGTAGCTCAAGAGTCATAGGGGATATGAAAGGTCATTCATCTTGTTATAAAAGAAACCTCATAACACAAGAAAAGGGATTTTGGAGGCTTATACTTTGGAAAGCTATCCTTGGCTTCTTCAACTTGGCATAGGAGATATGATCATTCTTTTGGAGAAGAAAGAAGTGACTTAATGTTCCACTATTGGTGCTAGTGGCTCACCATTGTAACTGTGTACTTGGATATTTCCCTTAATAATTGAAGCTCATTGAGCCAACATATTTTCATGTATGTATCAGGAATATTGTGAGACTATTCTTTGGATATTCATGGTAAATTTTATTTTCATATGCAATAAATAAATTGAACTACTTCATTGGCTTTGGTGCTTATCTTGTTGAATTTGTGTTGTATTTTCTTTAATGAGCATTGTGTCTATGTGAACTATTTCACTAGATAATTAACGAATCTTTCCTTGATCTCGTGTGCCTCTCTTAGGATAGTATTATTACTTTCCTTCTAGAGACTCACTCTTGTCTCCCCTCTCGTGAAGACCTCCTTCTACACATTGCAATTGGTGTTTCACAATGTCAACTCACTTGTTTCGTCAAAGGTTATGTGCATAGTCTCTTATGTTATCCATTGAGACCAAGGAAAACCTTAAGTTATGATGGTCGAGTCGATACTCTAGATGGGGATCCTACTCCAAATAGTGTGAGGCCTAATTGGGACTTCATATTGGGGAGACTCCTTGTATTTTGGAAGTATCCAACACCATCAACATTCTGGTGCTAGAAGTAAGGCCAGATAAGTTGTGCCCATTGAGTCTGCTCTGAACCTCTTATCTTAAATGGATCATCCCCAAATCATACTTCTAGGTTGTTTTTAAAATAGACCTAATGGTAAACCTTTAATCCCAGATGAACCCCTTTATAACTTGTCTCAGTTTAATTTTGATGGTGAGGGTGAAATATCCATAATCAAGCATATATCTATTTTCCTCTATTTTTGTGACTTTTATGAAATCGATTGTGAACATGTTTCTTGTGTGCTTTTCTTCCTCACTCTTAAAGGTAGAGTTAATCAATACTTTCATACCTTACCATTCGCTTAAATTCATTCATTTGATCAATTCCACAAGGAGATTAATCAATCCTTTGATAGGTATGATTACCAAGATGTTCTTAAATAGATTAATCAACTTAGATTGAAGCCTGATAAATCAATAAAGGATTTTTCTAATAGATTTCTTCACCTCTATTATGAATTTCCTGAAGAAAATGTGGATTGGGATTTCTTCAAAGAAAAGTTGCAACATTTGGTTCAAATCTCCTTGAAGCAATCTGAATATGAATCATTAGTTAATAGTGCTCCCCTAACTTTCATTAATCATGAGGCATCTCTAGTTTTAAAGGAGAAATCTACCACTCCTTTTATTCCTTATCCTCCTCCTTTCGATGTTTGCATTGGGAAATCTATAAATTAGATTTTTGATTCATTTATCCGAGATCTCATCCAAGAAAACTTTGAATATAGTGTGAAGACCAATCCCTTGACTTCTTAAGATAATACTAACACTCATGACCTCAATCTTGAATCTGATTTAGTTAAGGGCATGATTTCTTCACGAGATACTTTCTCTCCTCTATCATTCCATTCTCATGGTCTCTTGCCCCTTGATTTGCTTGATCAATCTCTTATAATTCCAAACATTGATCAGGTGCAAGGTAGTCACATTTCACATGTAGAGGAGCAAAAAGGTGAATATTCTTTTGATATTTCTTCTCTTTTTAAATGTCCTCCATGTGAAGATGGTGTTTCTCCATTCTTGGGTGATTTTGAATCTAGTAATCTTGGTAGTTAAGCAAATGAAAATAATTTTTTTAATCAATATGAAGTCTTAGGCAACCATAATTATGATAATGATGATTCCATTAAAGTATATGATGATGAATTCCCAAGTGCACCAACTAATATTTCGGTTTCTCAAGAAGATTTTGACTTGAAAGATTTAGATCTTAAACCTGGTTCGGTCAAAGAAGATGTTATTATGCGAATTTCCTCTTCAAATCACTATTCTTTGTGTCCTATTGTTCATAATGAATTAACTTATGATGAAGATACTCCATTCTCTTCAAGTTTATCATCTAATGCGTTAAATTTTAAATTGGCACAAGGTAGTAAGGTCATTCAGGATGACAAAGGGAGCAATAAAATCATCGAGTACCCATTCCATTCCTTATCATTTCCAATCTTGCATGAGAACATTCTTCAGTTCAAGTTACTCATGATATTTTTCTAGTCTATCCATCCTTACATGTGTATTTAGAACAACCTTATTACTTTGGTAATATGTTTTTTGAGGGTGTAAAATATAATCAAATCAGTGTGTAGATGGCTACCAAATTAATGGTAGTGATCTCGTGAAAATTACTAGTAGTAGTTATCCACACACTGTGCATTATCTGATCCAATATTCAAAATTGAATTCTATAATACTTCAAAGTTATGGGCTTGTTAGGAAGTCAAGTAACGTCAACTTCCATTGATGGTTATGTCAAGTTCTCACAATCCTAGTGAGATCCCTGAACCAAGTCAAATCTAGATTCTCTCGCAAAATTATTTTCTTTGTATGGTTTCACTGAATGAAAACTTTTTCTTTAGAGATTTTTGGTATTTTGGATATAGATATTTTAACTTTCAAGATTTGGTTTCTAATTGAATAGAGGATTCTTCTATTGTAACTCATATTCATGAAAATATCTTGTGTCAAAATCGAGTTTGGACTGTATGCCTTTCATGGATACATGAAGTTGTGAAGTTAATCCTTTCAAATATTTTCATTAGCCAAAGGATTCCTACCTATCATATACATCTTAAAATAGTTAGCTCCTAGATTTTCTTATGAATGTTATAGTGCTAATCATTTTCTTCATGGAACGAGATACCCTCTTGAGTGTTAGTGAATGCTTGAGTTATGTGGTGAATCAAGTTCCTCTTTTTCATCCATTGCATCCTTACTAGTTTCATGAATTTTCTATACTCACTTTCATTTTCAATTATTTCGATGATTTTTATGTTGTATTAGTTTGTAACCAGGTACAAGGAAATGGTTTGGCACATTCAACATGTGAGGAAGATTATTTTATAGTTCAAAGCATTTGCAAAGTTGTTGAAACTAATCTATCTTTGTTGTCTACTAACCAAGAAACTTGTGCTTTAATCAATCCATCTAATCATAATTCTGATCCTAGAAACTATCATTAGACTAATCATTTTCCCACTAGAGTATGTAGTGATGGTCATTTTACATTAATTGATATTTATGGTTTATTGTTAAGAAGTTGAGGCACTTCAACCTTCATTGATGGTTATGTAAGGTCCTCACTATCTTGATAAGCTTTCTAAATATGATCGAATTCATTTTCGTGTACATGGTTCTCATCTTGACTCCATGCCATTAATTGAAAATTCATCTTCTCACAAGTTTCAAAGTTTTCAAGAGTATGGTTTTCAGTTTCATGATCGAATCTATGATTGGTTAGAAGCATATCACTTAGAAAACCCTTTTGCTAACAACAAGCTTTGATTTTTCTTGATGCTTACTAAGAAATACAATATAGATGAAGATGCATTCACAAGAAGCTTTCAAGGTTTGTTTCATTGTTCTTTTAATCAAAAAGGTAAGGTTGCATGTTGGTTAAGGTTAGTTTCTATGACACATCTTTCTACCTCTAGGAAATACCTTAAATATTTTGTGCAAATTATTCAAGTTCTTATCTTTTCTTTTTCACGTAGTTTTATATATGTTTTAATTGTTTGTATCTTTGTGTTTGTGGATTAAGAGCAGTCACAGTGGTTACATTGGAAATTTCAATACACTTGATCCTAACCCTTTGACTCGTTAGGTTATGAATAGGTCTAGTTGTATGCTAGTTCCCCTTTTGCACTCATCCAATATTTTCTCTCCTCCTTTGTTTTCTTATTTCTGTCTTACATCTTGCTTTTTAGCATAGTTCTCTTTTTCTTGTTCTTTTGGTCTTGTTTCCTTGTTTTTTCATGTCTTTCCTTTCGATTTTTGTTTAATAATACTTTACATTAAAGATGATCCTTTTGGCTCAAAAGGCAATGTGGCAAACTTGAAAAGGGAAATTGTGATGATGAACAATTCTTGGCTAATCTATCATCATCTTCTTTATCTTGGTTTACATATCGTTAAAGTCAATGATGTCTAAATGGAAAATATGATTTATCCAAACATAAAGCCTTTGAAAGAACTATGAATCTCGTATCTTTATTATGATATTCATTCTAACTCTTCCTTATGTTTATTGGTGTTTTGACCTGTCAAATCAATTGAGTAGAGAAGGGAAGGGAGGAAAACTTAAAATGAGCATATTAACTTTAGTCATTATTCAAATCTCTTAATACAAGGAACAACCTCTATTGCAAAATAAATAAGACAGGGTCCCTCTTCCACCTTCAAAATAAATAGGTCCCTTTGCACATTATATTAGTAACTAAATAAAGAGGCCAAGAAGAGAAAGGCTTCATGCACAGAGAGGTGAAGCAAGCAACTTCGTTGGGGCATTGAACAAGCCTGTTGGTAGTGAAGTGATGCTTTTGTTTCCTTAAGGTGACTCCACCGGGGTACTGAACAAGCTCACTAGTAGCAAAGAAACAATATGGAATGTACTTAATTTTGATTATCAAAATCTCAGTATATATATTATCCTTCTCCCCTGTCGAAACAATTGAGATATTACTAGTCTTGTAAATGTGTTTGAAGTTGATAAAGGAAAATAAGAGACTATGCCTTTAACCAGGATAAGTGGCAAAGATAGGATAATCTACATGGAGAGTCAATACTTCCTGATAAACTAAGACCTTTAATTTAATGTTTAAAACTTAAATAGAGAATCTGGAGTTCTACAAGTGTGTTGCCAAGTGTTATCGTTGTGACAAGCACCATCCAAAATTTTGGTTACACTTGAATTTTGGAGCATACTAAGGACCTTACAATTTTTAGTTCCATATTCCCTTCGTGGTCATTCAATTTTTTTCAAAGTGTTTAAGTCTTCTTCTTATACTCTAAGTGTCAAATTCACTTGCTTACACATGTTTGGCCTTTAATGAATTCACAAATGCACATATTTCTATGCAAGCTTAGATAGGCATTGTGTAGCGCTTGAAAGTAAGGCTTTCTCAATCGCTATTGACAGTGACTACACAATCCATAGGCATAGTGTATTGTGCAATGCATGTTGACAGTAAATTCACACTCTCCATTGATATTCCCTCTCACTTTTTTTGCAATTGTACTTTTATTTCGGTGATTTTTTTCAATTGTCGCAATTGCGCACCATTATTTTCACAATTGTTGATTTCACGTTTTCAATTATCATTTTTTCTTGATTTCAATTTAAAAATTGGTGTATTAATGTTATATTCACTCTTGCATGTGTCACTTTCAATTTCTTTAGTGTTTGCAAGTGTCTTTTTCACATTTTCTTACTATTGCAAGTGTCGCTTCTAACTATTTTCACTCGTGTATGTGTCGCACCTTCACACATCACTAGAAGAACCTTTAGCACACTCTTTTGAATTATATGGTCCTACATACAATAATAACATGGACTAGACACATTCCTATGGCTTAGCACACTTTCTAGTCATTATCAACACGTGTGTCGTAACTTGTGTTCCAAGTCTCGTAAAGTGTCATTTCAACTATCACACTTAAAAATAAGTGTCGCTTTGTTGTCATTTGAAGGTGATATTGATGTTCATAAGTCATATGAATTATTATGGCTTGTATTAATGGCATTTATTTTTGTGATCCATGTTTGAGTCTTGTTCAGATGCTTTTCTCACTCTTTCTCCACTAATCCCACACTTAATCATTTTGGAGCTCTTCTTGGTCCTATTTCCCAGTGAAAATTATGAAATCTTCAATCCTTCACTAGGTGATGAGATTTCCCTATTCATGAGCCTCATTTATGATATCTCTTCTTCCCATATTTGTGCCTTGAGTATTTCTTAAGGTCATCTTCCATGGGTGCACATTCAAATCCTTCAAAGCATAGTCACCTAACCCTTCTTGCTTGTACTGACTCATTGCACTAAGTTTTGAGCATTATACCTTGTATAGCACATGGAGTATTTATAGTGGCCCTCAGCAAAATCAAACTATGCCACAAAAATTCTCCTCCCTTTCACATAGCATTAGACATCTCCTGGGCAAAGTGACTTATCTTCAACTGCTTACCTCAATGAACTACACAATCTCCTCTTACAAACAGCTACTGTGGAAGAAAACTTCGCCAACATTGCCCCTGTCTCCTAGTTGAGCATATTGCACACCCTTAGTAGGTAGTAATTCCTTCCCTTGTTCCTTTTTTTGTTCCCTACACCCTCTTTATGGTCATTTTTCTCACAGTGCACAACGCATTCTTAGTGAGAAATCATGTTGCTTGTCCCTTGAAAGTGTGCATTGTGCCCAAGACTTGTCCTGCCTAGCTTACGTAGTGCATTACATAGTCCTAGAGCATAATGAGGCCTCCTCTTAGTCATTTTCAAGTCAAAATACTCAGTAATTGTCTTCCTCTCCCTTTAACCCTACACACTCCACAACCTTAGTCAATAGGCTCATCACATTGTTCCTTGTGCTTGCCCACTACGTTGGACCCTGAAAAACTACTCCTCATAGTGCATGGTGCAGTTATAGTGAGCAGTGATGCTCTCCTAAGCCATTGTTGAGCTCAATTTCACCCTCTTCATCAATCCCTTCCTTTTCAGTCCTCACACGAACATATCATAAGAAAAATTTTCCATGAGCAAGGTAAAGATAGAATATATAATTTCAATACTAATTTTTCCTTATTATGAGTGATCTTCATTATAAGGTGTGCCATGTCAACATGACAAGGAAATCCTCAAGGAATATCTCAAGGAGAAGAAGAAAAGAAGCACTTGCAGAGAAGAAGCACAAAGAAGAACCATCATGAATACATGGAGAGATCTTGAACCAAGATAGATTGAAAACATTGCATGATAACTCAGAAGGTCGTGATGTTGATCCATGACCCTTTGGAGGCTTAAGATGAAGAACAAAAAAATATTTCATGAAAGGAGAACAGCTTGGCATGGCCACATCATCATGAAGCTCCATGTCATCATTGTCAAGTTGTGGCTTGTACAAGTGTCATCACAATGTCATATGTATCCATGTGTATTGCCACATCATTTTTGGATGTAATTATTGTATTCTCAAATAAAGACAAAATATAAAAGAGGTGAGAGCCCAAGAGTCATATGTGGAATATGTAAAGTCACGCGAAAAAAAAGAGCCTTATAGAAGTTCAAAGGTCATTTAGGAGTCCAAGAGTCATGAGGATAGCTCAAGGTTCATAGGGGATATGAAAGATCATTCCTCTTGTTATAAAAGAAACCTCATAGCTCAATCAAAGAGATTTTGGAGGCTTAGACTCTGGGGAGCTAGCCATGTCTTCTTTAGCTTGGCATAGGAGAGAAGATCATTCTTTTAAAGAAGCAATAAGTGACTTAATGTTCCACTACTGGAGCTAGTGGCTCACTATTGTAATGATATACTTGGATATTTCTCTTAATAATTAAATATCATCGAACCAACATATTTTAACGAATTTATTGGGAGTATTGTGAGACTGTTCTTTGGATGTTTGCGGTATATGTTATTTTCATATGCACTAAAGAAATTGTGACTGCTTCATTGGCTTGGTGCTTTCCTGGTTGAATGTGTGTTGTATTTTGTTTAATGATTGTTGTGTCTATGTGAACTATTTTTCTATATAACTAATGAATATTTCCTTGCTCTCATGTGCCTCTCTTAGGATAGTACTATTACTTTCCTTCTAGAGGCTCACTCTTGTCTCCCCTCTCATGAAGGCCTCCTTTTACACATTGCAATTGGTGTTTCACAATCTCAAATTGCTTGTTTGTTTAAAGGTTAAGTGCATAATATCTTATGTTATCCATTGAGACCAAGGAAAACCTTAAGTTATGGTGGTTAGGTTGATACTCTGGATGGAGCTCCTACTCCAAATAGTGTGAGGTATGATTGGGACTTCACATTGGGAAGACCCCCTATATGTTGGTGGCATCCAACACGTCAACAATTCCTCAGTCATTATTTCTTGTGTAAAAATTTTGGTCATTAGGAAAAATACTTTAAGGATCATATGGTTAATCACCAAACTCCTAAGAAAAAGGTTATTAACACTAAACTCTGAGACTAGATCAAAAATCATAATTCCTTTTCCCCTCTTTCGAAGAATAGTCTAGAATGTTACAAGTGCAACAATCTAGGTCATGAAGTAGAAAATTTTTCATTGAAGTCAAAAGGAGTATGGAAAAGGAAGAATGAAGAATATGCACTTGAGAAATGTGGACTGGTTATGTATGCTCAGAATAAGGAGAGTCGATGGTTTGTTGATAGTGGATGTTCTAAGCACATGATAGGAGACCAAAATAATTTAATCTATTTAAGCAAAGAGAAGGAAGGAAATGTGACCTTTAGAGATAATGGGTTTTCTAGAATTGCTCGAATATGCATTGTGAGTCTAAAAAACAACATGGGAATGTGCTTTATCTTGAAGGCATTAAGCACAATCTTTTGAGTGTCAGCTAAATGTGTGATCAAGGATACAATCTCATCTTTCATAACAAATATTATGAAATAAAGAGATCATCTTCAGGAAGTCTCGTTGGAAATTTGGTAAGAATAAGATATATTTTATACATTCTCAGTTAAATTTAAGAAGAAAGATATTACATGAGTCAATAAAATGAAAGTTAGCCATGGCACAAATGCTTGGGACACCCAAGTTTTGATAACTTGGTGAACATCAACAAAAATAAAGTAGTAGGATATATGCCTAGAATTTCAAAACCAACAAATGCTATTTGTGTATCGTGTCAACATGGAAAGCAAAACATGACGAGTTTCAAGTCAAAGGAATGTTCAACATCAATTCCACTAGAAATTATCCACACAAAATCTATGTGACTCAACTAGAACTCAGACATTGCAAAAAGAAATATACTTCATGTTATTCATAGATGATTATACTAGAATGATTTAGTAGATTTCCTTAAATATAAATCAGAAGCATTATATTGTTTCAAAATTTTCAAAGCATCAGTTGAAAGTGAAATTGATTTGAAAATCAAGTGTTTAAGATCAGACAGAGGAGGAAAGTTTACTTCAGGAGAATTCAATGAGTTCTATGAAAAACATGGAATCAAAAGGAAACTCTTTGTTGCTAGAACCCCGCAACAAAGTGGAGTGGTAGAAATAAAGAATAGACCTTTATAGTACTATACAATAATGATGTTGTTGGAATCCAAGTTACCTACTAAATTCTAGGATGAAATTGGGGCAGCAATATACATCATAAATAGGGAATAACTCTAGGTAAACAACAATCAGACCCCATATGAACTATGGAAAGGAAGACCCACGTCTATGAAACACTTCAGAACATTTGGGAGAAAATGCTTTATGAAAATAAATGAAAATTCATTGGGCAAGTTTGATCCTATGTAAACCAAGGATTCTTTCTTGGATACTCATTAAGAATTAAATCCTACAAATGCTACAACAATCAACTTCACAAGGTAATAGAAAACAATGATGTAAAAATAGACAAGATTGTACCTGAAAACAAAGCAGATCCAACAAATGAAGAAGATCTCACCCTTACAAATTAGGAAGAAAATGTTGCAAAAGAAGAACATGAATATGAAATCCAAGAAGAAGAAGAAACACGAACTCCAACCAAGACAATATTCAAGTTTGTACAAGCACCATCTAGAAAGACATGTCATTGAAGATATGGATGTAGGGATACAAACATGAAGAAGAATGACTATTACACCAAAGAAAAGAAACATAGCTTTTCTATCCAAAATAGAACCAAATAATTTTACTCAAGCGAGTATGGATCAACACTGGCTAAAAGCGATGGAAGAAGAGTTGAACCTAATTGAAAATAATGAAACCTAGGATATCGTACCTCATCCAAAGGATAAAAATGTAATCAAAACCATGTGGGTGTTAAAAAATAAAATGAATGGAGAAAGATAGATTATCAGAAGCAAGGAAATATTGGTGTGTAAAGGGTATGCTCAAACTGAAGTAATTGATTTCAAATAAACCTTTACTCTGGTTGCCAGGTTATAGGTTATAAGATTGTTTTTATCATTTGCATGTTCAAAAGGCTTCAAATTACACCAAATAGATGTCAAATTACCCTTTCTAAATGGTGATTTAAAGGAATAAGAATACATCGAACAACTTCAAGGCTTTGGCTTTTCAGAGAATAAATATTATGTGTGTAGATTAATGAAGACCCTGTATGGATTAAAACAAGCTCCAAGATCTTGGTATGCCAAACTAGACCACTACCTTCAACAACAAGGGTTTAAGAGAGGAGTTGTGGGAAGCAACTTATACATGAAAATGGACAAAGACAAACTATTGAACACACTCATGTATGTGGATGATTTGATTTTTTGTATAAAAAATGATTAAATGAGTCACATGTTTTCCCAATAAATGCCAAAATAATTTGAAATTTCAATGATTGGAGATTTATCCTTCTTCCTTGGGCTTCAAATAACTCAAACTAGTGCTGGAATTTTCATTACGCAAACAAAATACCTCAAGGAAATGCTTAATTTTTTTTTAATGGAAGTATGTGTTGTTGTAAGTACACCTATGACTATAGGTTATAAGCTAAGTAAGGATGATGAATCTCCTGAGGTAGATGTCACTCTCTATAGATCAATGATTGGAAGTCTCATATACCTAATAGATTCAAGGCAAGACATCATGTAGGTGATTGGTATGGTGGCATGATTTCATTCAGCTCCCAAGGAATCTCACATGCAAGTTATAAAAGGGATATTCAAATATCTAAAAGGCACCCTTGATTTTGGACTATCATAGGCTAAGAGGACAAATATTAATTTGAAAACATACACTGATGATGATTGGGTTGGAAGAATTCATGACTAGAAGAGCACTAGTGGAAATGCATTTTTCTTAGCAGATTGTCTTGTAACATGATTGATAAAGAAACAATTGTCTATATCTCTCTCCACAACTGAGGACGAATATATAGCAGCAATAGACTATTGTACATAGATTCTATGGATGAAGGACATCTTAAAGGATATCAAAATGGAAATAAATCAGCTCATCACTATCTTCTGTGACAATACCAGCATAACCAATATCTCAAAGAACCTAGCCATGCACTAAAAAACAAAGAATATTCCTATCAAGTACCACTTTCTCAAAGAACAAGTTCCTGATCAGAATATAAAAATGGAATATATCAGCTCTAAGGAATAGATTGTGAACATCTTCACCAAACCTCTGCCTTGAGAAACATTTAAATATATTCATCAGATGTTTGGTGTCATCTCTCTTGCATCTCAATAGAGCACCCCTTTGTTATTGATGTCTAAGGGTTAGATCAAGATGTTAAGGGGAGAAGCAAGATGTTAGGGGGAGTAGCAGGAACTTAGGAGGAGCAACAGGAAGTCAAGGGTAGTAGCATATAGCAAAGGAAATCATTCATTGGAATGTTTCCATCGATAACAAAGGGGGACATTTTTGAGAAATTGGTTCTTATTGATGTCAAAGGTTATATAGTTGAATAAGATGATAATATAGGCTTAAAGAACATCCTAAGACCTTACCAACGAGGTGTGGATCACCCTCTAACTCCTATTGGTTGAGGAGATATTAATTTTTTAATTCAAAAAGTGAAATTTTTGGCCCTACTGAAGTTGGCCCTCCAAGGAGATAGGTCAGCACTACTTGATGTCGAGTCAGACCAATTTGGGGGTTAAAAAGGCCTATAAATAGTTTTTCCCCCAAATCATTTCATCCAAGGAATTTAGTTACACATAAAGAGGAATTTAGACACGTTTGAGGAGTAGTTGAGAGAGGTTCGTATCATATGAACCAAGGAGTGAAGAAAGATTGAATGATTAATATCTAAAGGGTTTACTTGTTCTAGATAGAGAATTCTTTGATCCAAATGGAAAGTGGCATCCACCCATGGTATTCATCCACCCATGGTATTTATCCACCCATGGTATTGAGAGTGACATCTACCTATGGTATTAATCCACAGATGGAATTTACCCATGGTAATGTAAGTGGTATCAACCCATGGTATTCATTCACCTGTGGTATTGTAAGTGGCATTCACCCATGGTATTCATCCACCCATAGTATTTATCCACCATGGAATTTACCCATGGTATTTCAAGTGAAATCCACCCATGGTATTCATTCATCCATGTTATTTACCTACCCATGGAATTTACATGTGGTATTGTAACTAAAAAAGGCTATAGGTAACAAGACACATTTTATAAAAGGATAGATTGTCCACCACAATGTAGCTTTTACAGTTATTCTCTATTTTAATAAAAAAAATTCTTTGTAGTTTTGTTTACTGTGCGTTCTCATCTTTTCTGACATTTCAATTTTTTAAATCTTGGGGGCCTCCCCTGAAGTTCCAGATAAGTGGTATCAAGCAAGTTACTGCTCCATAGGAATGAGGGTTTGAAGCACAATGATGGATGAAATGTAGAGAATCAATCTTCAACAAACTTCATGCAAGTCCCACAACCTCCACAATACATTTCAAAAGGTGCAAAATAGCTCATTTTAAATTATTTTCTATTAGCTAAAATGGGTTTTTTCACGGAAATTGATTTTGTTTCCTGATTCGAGAGATATGAGCAATTGAAGTCACATATCTATGGAATGTTATGCATTAGCGCGTACCATAAGTTTTAGTATTCATTTTCTCACTCCATAGGTCATCAAAGTTCAATTGTCTTATATCAGTGGAAATATCTCTTGAGTACCTCAAATGGGTCTTTGATGGAATTTGATTTCATCACCTGTAGCACAAGCTATCAACAAAGTTGCAGCGAGAGTTCTATTGCTAGAAAAATAATAATGTGAAAGAATCCTTTACAACATCTCATTGGATAAGAGAATTTACCAAACAAGCCACCATACTTTTACCAAGCATACTTCCAAGCATCAAGGTTATGGGTCAACCACACAAAAACCTTTTCATCGAAGTCCATTTGCTAGGCCACGCATTTTTATCATCACAGTTGGTCACAAGAATTATAGGGTATCTCTATCCTCGGATCTTCATTTTTCATGGTTATGGGTCATCCAAAAACCCACACTTCATCGAAGTCCATTTGCTAGGCCAAAAATTGTTAATATCATAGTTAGTTGCAAGCATTACAGGGTATCTCTATCATCGGATCTTTGTTCATCATGGTTATGGGTTAACCACACAAAACCCTTATCATCAGTGGCTCTTCATATTCAACAAAGACTTCTCAAGAGGGAACTTCACACAATGGGAACCATTGCTTCTTAAGGAAGGAGGAATGATTTGAGTGGAAAGTGCCATCCATCCATGGTATTGTAAGTGACATCCACTCATGGTATTTATCCACACATGGAATTTACCCATGGTATTGTAAGTGACGTCCACTCATGGTATTCATTCACCCATGGTATTGTAAGTGGAATCCACCCATGGTATTTATCCACCCATGTTATTTATCCACCCATGGTATTTATCCACCCATGTTATTTATCCACCCATGGAATTTACCCATGGTATTATAAGTGGCATCCCCCATGGTATTCATTCATCCATTTTATTTACCCACCCATGGCATTTACCTGTGGTATTGTAACTAAAAAAGGCTATAGGTAACAAGTCGCATTTTGTAAAAGGACATATTCTCCACCACAATGTAGCTTTTACAATTATTCTCTATTTTAATAAAAAGTTTCTTGGTGGTTTTGTTTACTATGTGTTCTCATAATTTTCTGGCATTTCAATTTTTTAGATCTTGGGGGCCTCCCCCCAAGATCTAGATCATTCTTGGAGATTTGCTTTGAGAACATAAAAGAAAAGTTAACGACAACACCTGTTCTCTGATGTCCTGATTGGACATTTCCCTTTCACATTCACACAAATGCATTAGATAGGGAAATTGGATTAGCTTTAGATCAACTTGAAGATTAACTTCCTTATTCAATCTACTCATTAGTAGGAATTTGTCTACGACTAAGTTAAATTACACTATAACTAAAATAAAATTCCTCAATGTTGTACACTCTTTGAATATGTCTAGACATTATATTACTATTTACCAATACTTTTTACATACTTGCCATGAAACAATTAAGTATTTGATGAAAAAACTAGTTGTAAATATTAGGATAATCAAGTGGTTATTTCTTTTGCAACAATTTGACTTAAACATTGTTGAGAATCCAGGGAAAAAATGTTGTTGTGTATTTCTTGTCAAGATTATTTTTTACAAATGAAGTGTCGGTGGATGATTAGCTCCCGAATGAGCATATTTTTTCCATCTCAATTCTCTCTCCATGGTTTTTTGACATTTCCAACTATCTATCCACTAGCCAACTCCCTCCTCACATGTATTCAAGGGAGAAATGAAATATCCTTAGACAAAGTGCCTCCCATACTTGGATTGGGTCAAGCCTCTTCAAGTTGAGACTAGATCATATTTTCAGAAGATGTGTGAGGGAGAATGAATTCTATAATATCCTCTCAGCTTTCCATTATGGACCTTATTGAGGTCATTTTATTGCAAGAATGGAAACCGAAAATATCTTGTAGGTGGGATAATTTTGACCAACTTTTCATAAAGATGCCCAAGATACATTGCACAATGTGATGAATGCCAAAGAATGGAGAATCCTACAAGGAAGGATGAAATTCACCTTTAACCTCAAGTGGTTTTTGAGTTATTTGAGAAATGGGCCATGGACTTCATTGGTCCTATTGATCCCCCATCCAAATAGACAAACTACATCATTATATGCATTGATTACCTAACTAAATGGGTTGAAGTGAAAGTAGTAAACGAAGATACAAATAAGAAGGTAGTTTATTTCTTTGGAGATAATATTTTTTACAACTTTGGTCTTCTAAGATATTTAGTAACAAATCAAGGCACCTAGTGTACTTCTAACCTGATTGAGGGCATAATGAAGTAGCATCACATTCACTATCGAAAGTCCTACTAACCCCAAGAAAATGGGTAGGTAGAGGTCATTAATAGAGCATTAGAAAACACTCTTACTAAGGTAATTAGTGGCAACAAGAAACATTGGTCAAATAGGCTTGTTGAAACCACTTGTACCTACAAAAATACCTAGAAAACCACCATAGGTTTCACCCCCTATGTGCTAGTCTTTGGAAAGAAGGTTGTGTTACCAGTTGAGTTTGAATACAACACTTTGAAGATGACATCTCAGCTATACATAGATTTGACCCAAGCTAAGGATGATAGGATACATCAAATAAATGCCTTGGGTAAGTACAAGATGTAGACCTTGTTACATACTAAGGTAGTACAAATATAAAAGAAATTATGGAATGATAGATACGTCAAAACTAGAGCCATTCAAGAAGGTGATTGAGCTCTCTTATATGACTCTAGGTTCAGGGACTTCAAAGGAAAACTCTTGACTAGACGGTGGAAAATTTACCTAGTGGAAAAATGCTATGATAATGGATTTCTCATAATTATAACCATATATGAGGAGAAAATAAAATTATTAGTAAATGGTTATCGAATGAAGGTTTACAGAAAGCCACTTTTTAGAGATGAATTCATAGTCTCAATAACTAAGGAGCTAAATGTAATTGAGAGCATCGGAGCTCCCAATCCATCCAACTCCTGATCAACAAAAATAGAAAAGAAAAAGGGAAAAGGGAAAATAAAAATAAAATATCTCATGTGAAAACCCCTTTGCGGCACTTTAGAAAGGCTCATTGACTAAAAACCTCCATGGAGCAACCATTTAATCCATCAAAAAAAAAGCGGGGGGGGGGGGGGTGGGGGGGCGGGGGGAAGAAGAAAAATAAGAAAGAAGAAAAAACATATTGATAGCACACATTGATATTTGTGTAGGTAAAATTTTTGCAACAAGAAAAGACATAACAATTAGGTCAACTAAGAGGCACAATCCATCGCTCCACTTCAAATCATCATCAAAGTTTCTCCAAGGTTGGCCCAATTGACATCCTTGTACCATTATCCACTCATCTACACCATTCCCAAAATCATCCATCTCATATCATGCACATTTCATAGGTTTTTGGCAACTTTCCTAAAATGCTACAAGAAAGTTTAGAACTACTATAGTAACGACCAATCTCTAAAAAAACTACATAAATATATTTCTTTGAGCATATATTATTAGAAAGAGCACCAACAAGGTCCTAATAATTGACTTTCCATGACCAAGCTTCACAAATGAGTTCCTATGATTCTATTTGCCCCATTACACCCTATAGAAATCCATTTCTTTCACTTTTCCATCACAAGCAGACTAAAAAAGTCTCCACCCACATTTCCTATGGCATTATGAATTATCAAGGAACATACATCACTTGAAGAGGTATTTCCACTAATCCTGATGAGCCTCTATTCATTCTACAATAAACTAAACAATCTTGTAGTAAGCTACTGTCAGGCGGAAAGAGTCGATAGTGCGGACACAACCAACCTCCCTAGGAGCCTAAGACTCTCTAGTGACAAACAAGACAAACAAGAGAAATCCTTCTCTAAACATGCATTTACTATATAAGAAATCAAGTGTTTAGATCCTACCTGTAATCCAACGCTGTTGTAGCAGTCCAGCCTCACTGATCCGGATGAGCTCCTCCTTCACTTTGAAACCTGCATCCACTAACAATCAAATGATTAAATAGCACTTGATAATCTCATAGAATAAAACATATTTAACACATAGTCCAAGGAGTACATGAAACAACTCATAAATAACAAGTTATTGAGAAGAATGGACTCATTTGCATTAATAGGAAACAAAAGGAACAATTACAACCTGAGCCTTGGTGTTGTGCAAGTCCCTCCCAGGGTCCATCAAGAGTTCTCCTTTACTTTCACAAAGCTCACCCACTTCCAAATAGAACAAGCAAAGATGGCAATCTCTCCTCACAAGCTTCTAAATGGGAGTCCTAATTCCAGCAGCATCTACCCTTAGAAATGTTTAGCTTCCAACCTCCCCTCCTTCTGGCCCAATGCCTGTATTTATAGTGCTCAAGAGGAAGTTAATCAGGTCCACCATCAATGGGATAATCCCCTCTTTGGATGGGATAGCTCCCTTATTGATGGGATAAGTTCCTCTTTGGTAGGGGTACATGAACCATCTGGAGGCGCTCAATACACGTCGAACAACCTTCTAGAATGCTCTAGAAATGACCACAAGTAACTTTTTAAAGATGAAACTTGCGCATTTTGACCTTTACAGGGGTACGCACCTGCCCCTTTACATACAGAGCGTACAAGTACGCAGCTTTTGTGAACATTAGGTTCGTATCCGCAGGTAAGGTTGAGAGAACCTGCATACCCAGAGATAAACACATTTACAAAGACTTTCTCTCTTTCTTGAAGTTTGACATGGAGAGCAGAGGTATGAGACTTGCCCAGGAGGATAGCATGACTGTTGATAGAGCCATACCAACTGTAAATAGTCATGGTGACATTTTTTAGTGTAACAGCTACAAAGACCCTACAGGCCTAGCTTGGTTAACACACAAAGAGACTTTTGCAAGGACTATATTCTCCAACACACTCAATAGCTCCATAAATGATGAATAGGTACTAAGAAATTACAATAAAATGTGCAATGAACTACTACAGGATATGTTGTACACTACAACAAGCACTTGAAAAAACATTTGTGATGATGATATACATCAACAATGAGCATCCAATAGGTAAACATGAGGTATGTAAACTTTGGAATCTATATATGAATTCATTTGAAGCATAGTGAAAATTTCCTTTTGTGAAAAATGGGGTTCAAATAATCTAGTCAATGAAATTTAACTAACCAATAATTCAAAATCTAACCAATAGTTAGCACTAACTTTTCAAAAAGGTCTCTTCCTGCATGCGAGATGAAAATAAGACAAACAGGCTAGTCACCTAGATTTATTCGAAAATGTGGTTGTTTTCTTCTTATGGAATAATGGTCGAGGTGGGAGTATGGTTGTGAAATGCATTGGAAGTGGAGAGGTACATGGGATAGCTAAGCACTTTGTATGAAGTCTTGGCTCCCATCTCTACCACCTTATCATCATGTTATACTCTATGATCACTTTCATTATGAAATCGAAATAGTAGTAGTCTTTCAAATTGAAATATTGCATGCAAAAACCATAGATCACGGGTTGCTACTGGAAGTTGTAGATTTACAAAGTTATATAAGAACTACCACAAGTTATAGGGGTTTTGTTAAATTTATGTATGTTCTATGATAGAGAAATTTATTTCAATTTTCACAGTTATCTTAATATCTTTTCCAGATTAGTAATCACATCAGCATTAAAGTAAACTGTAGATAGAACATAAATATAAATCACAGAAGACAGCCAAGACAAGAGGACACAAGATGTGGCACTAGCCAGGGACAAACCCCGGTGTGGGGAAATCCTTTGTCAATTCTTCTTATATGATCTTCAATAGTTCAGCAGAGAGAGAGAGATAGTACATATACATCAGAAGTCAACATTTTGACTTATCAAAATAAGAACAGAGATCTTCTCTAAGAAGATGTCACATGAGGTAGCTGATCTGAACTTAGGTGAAGGCAGACTGCTTCAACAAATCCTCTAAGGTGACTCCATCACCATACTGCACCTCACTATGTTGCACCTCATCATCATGTTGCACATGTCATTGTGCTGCACCCATTCATTGAGCTGCTCTTGTCACTTAGATGTAACCAATCATGGTTGTACCCATCATGGTGCACTATTTTGCACCACTCACAGTTTTACCCATATATGCTAATGTACATACTGCCTCCACTATGTTTCAATCATTACAGTTGTACCTATACATGCTATTTATATATACTGTTGTCATGTTGCTGCACTAACTGCCACCTACAGCCGACCAAAACAACTTTTTCCCTTACCTTAAAACTTCCCACACAGACCTGCATCCTCCTTTCTTCAAACTTGGCCTAGCTATAGCATTTAACAACCCTTTACGCAATCACTAAGAAACCCTTTCTATGATGCTATGGCATATGGCCTAGCACATAGCAACTCTGAAGTAAATGTCCTCAAAACAATTACATAAACATCATTAACGCAACAACACTAAGGAGCAGACTTCAACGCTTTCCTTTACTATATAAGTATGGCTTATCAAACAATCCTTAAGGCATGTCTATATCAGCTTCCTTTATCACACAGTTACCTACATCAAACATGCATCTTAATGACATTTATTTGTTGCATTATAGGGCTACCTTTGTTGCTTCATTGATAGTGGATGAATGCTCCCTTAGGAATATGGATAAGGGCTGCTTCAGGCAGCGTATTAGGGCCTTCATTAACAACATATTAAGGCTCCTTCTGGACTACATATAAGTATCTCTTGGACATCATATTAGGACCTTTCCTAACTGCATATTAGGGCCTATATTAGTTGTGTATAGAACCTCCTCTTAGTTGTGTATTAGGGCCCAGTTGCTGCGGAATAGGATCATTGTTTACTTGTGAATAAGGGCTCAATAGCTTGCAGATTAGGGCACCTTAGGACATCATATAAGGGCCTCTTTAAAAGTGAATTAGGGCCATCCTTAACTGTAGATAAATCTCCCTCCTTGACTGTGTAGATCCTTCTCTTTTGACTGTGCCTTGATCTCGTATAGAATGGTAGTTAGGGCATCTCCCTTTAGGTTAGCATTTAGACTTCTTCTCTCCTCCATGACAGTGTTAAGGTCTCTCTCAGAATATGGATTAGGGCATGGAATATTCCCTTTGACTATGTCTAGATGTTCCTCCTTTGACTAAGTCCAGACTGCTACTAGGGCATCCTCCTTACTACAGCTAGGGCATCATAAGACTCAGGCCAGTGTATACTCTTAGGATCTCTCCTCCCACCAAAACCCAAAGACAAGTGGAGAGGAAGAGATCACAAGAAGTGTGTGTGTAAATAACTTGCAAGCCACCCCTTTTTATTCTAAAACGTTGAGAACAAGTGGGGTTTATTTGGTTGTTGGCCGACCTTGATGAATTGTCGTATAACACAAATAAATTCATAACTCTTTGAATACTTATTGAAATCAGATGATATTTAGATCAATCCTACACCTCTCAATGAGAGGTATCCAAGAAAAATATCAGCTGCTATTAATAAGATGACCCACATGGAGTTTGGACCTAGTTGCCAATTTTAACACTCCCTCTCAACTAGGGAGAACTCCATCCGTTGATCCATCTATCTGATTGTACTATCTCTACCATCAGTGCCCTGCACTGATTTTTTCAGCTCTGCTAAACGATGAAGAAGAAGAATTGATCGAGAATGTCTCATACCATTCTTTACTGACCCGAATTCAATTTCATATGAGGAGAGTGTGTCATACCACTCTTACTGACCTGAAGTCAGTTTTATTGATCCCAATTCAATATCACAAGAGACTATCTCAAACCACTCATACTGATCCCAAATCAATGGAGGTCATCCTAGAATAGGGAGTGTAGTAAATACAACGATGCATTTATCGATAGTACTACTATGATCCCTAACCTCATTTCCCTGCTCATTGATCAGATGAGAGGTACTTCCCATGAGTCCTAGACTGCATGGGTAGGATGCCTCGACAGGAGAAATAGTTATCTTGTCCACATGAGAACGAATCATCCTGTCCCATAGTGTCCACAGGAGAACTAATCATCTCGGCCCACAGGAGAACTAATCATCATGTTCCATAGTCACCACATGGTTTCTTAGGGAAGGCTGAGCCATTCACCCTATACACAACACACCAAAAGGGGAGGGTGAGTCACCCTATGGTCGCGTGTTGCTCTAGTAAGCACCCCAAGCCCCCAAGAGCTCTCAGAGCTCAATGCATGAAATATGAAGGACCCATATAAGAAGGTCTCTCAACAACTCCAAGTCGCTTGAGAAAGTCACAGATTTGACCTTTCCCCAAGGTTTTGATAAAATGTCTATGGCCTGTACATCAGTCTCAATGTAATGGAGCCTCCTCACTCATCGACTTAGCATATCCCAGATAAGGTAGTATCTGATGTCTATCTACTAGAGCAGTCATCAAATATGGGATTCCTCAACAATCGAATCCCCCCCTAGTTGTCATAGAGAATCACAGTGGTATTCATCATGTGTACAAACAGCTCACTAAAGATATTCTACAACTAGGAAGCTTCACACAAGATCATACTCATAGCTATGTATTCGGTCTCGGCAGTGCTTATAACAACCGACTTGTGCTTCCTGCTCATCCATGATATCAAAGAAGAATCCAAAGAGAACCAACACTCAGAAGTTCTCTTGCGATCCTCCACACTACCTACCCAGTTAGCATTCGAATAACCATGCAGCTTCACATTTCCGGCAATGTATCTCAATCCATAAGAGATTGTGCCCTGAAGATATCTCAGAAGATTCTTGGCACCAATCCAGCGAGGCTCAACCATATATGATCTCATCATGCTAACTGAAAACATATGTCCAGACAGGAGTTCACCAAGAACATCAATGTGAATGATTTTATGAAACTTGGAGGCATTTCACAAATCTGGTCTGGCATCATCACCATATAACTTCTGAAAGTTAAGATCCTTGAGGTAGTCATGGGCTTGCATTTTACCATTCCACATCCGGAATCCAACTCCCTCTTACTTCTACAAGTGAGAGGGTCAGCACCAATTAGAAATAGATCGTTCTTATAAGGTGTCAGTATGAGAGGTTTATCATCCACAACCTTCAAACAAAGGTTTGGATCGGCTTCACTCTTAGTGAATTTCAGCTTCATTTGTCAACTATCAATCCTCTCATACTATGCCCGGGGTGTTTTGCTTCAAGCCACAGAGGGCTTTCTTCGTCCTATATACATGAGATTCCCGACCATGAATCTCAAACTCCTCAGGTTGTTCCAAACCTTTGGACCTGCTACATGAGGGGAATGGTCCCCTTTGTAGTATTTTCCTTCGGTACATCTCAAACATGTACCTTCATGATCTTCTTGAATCTAGGCATCTTTGTCACCATCTAACTCACATCGGGTAGGGCCCCATAACTAGACCTCCAGTGTTATAGATGAGATATGTCAATTGACATGATCCCCAATGGACCATCCTGCAACTTGATACAAATTTCCAACCCTGAACCCATGAGAAAAAGCATCTTTTGAAAATTCTATTTTCAAACATGTACCTTTCCATCAATGAATGCCACCCTGAAAACTTTGACTTCCATTGCCAAAATGGACACCAAGTTCTTCTTGTTATCAGGTACATAAAAGAGATTATGTGAATGAATCAAGTTACCCTCATTCAATTGAGGGGTAACACCCTTTCTGGGATAGGTGGCATTGGCTCCAAGTATAATCCCACGAATGTTTCCATCTCTACCAAATTAGAGAGAGAGAACCCTTCTATTCGATGGAGTGCCTTGAATCACTACAATCAATAAGCCAAGTTCCCAAAGAATCTGAAGGAGAGGACCAATACAAGATAACACTTCTTTATCTTGTCAGAAACACCATTTGATTCTTCATACCTAGGGTTCCTTGCTTTCTCTGAAGAGTTAGTCATTTTCTTGATGACTTGCATTACCTGTCATTCCTCTAATCATTGAATATGTCCCTGAAATGATTGTTATCATCATCAAGTGATGTGTTTCTGCCATTTAGACACTCCTTTGCATAATGGCCAAAAATGTCATCTATCTTTCTTTCCACCCTTAGATCCGAAATTTCCAATGAAGTGATCTTTAGATACACCATCATAAGATTTTGCTACACCATTATGATAATGTTCTCTGCTTCAATTTCACCCTTGGTGAATTTGAAGAGGAATGAGGAATCCATTGATCCTTTTGTCCTTTCTCAACTGTCTTTGGTGATTTCTCTTTCACTCTTGCTTGGGAATTGTGTTCACCTCACCTTTGATACCATGTTAAATTTAGGTATGTTCTATGCTAGAGCAATTTATTTCAATTTTCACAGTTAGCTTAATATATTTTCCAGATTAGCAATCACATCAACATTAAAGTAAACTACAAATAGAACATAAATCTAAATCGCAGAAGACAAGCCAAGACAAGAGGAAACAAGATGTGGCACTAGCCAGCGACAAACCCCAATGTGGGGAAACCCTTCATCAATTCTTCTTATATGATCTTCAATAGTTTAGTAGAGAGAGAGAGATAGTACATATACATCAGAAGTCAACATTTTGACTTATCAAAATAAGAGTAGAGATCTTCTCTAAGAAGATGTCACATGAGGTCGCTAATCTGAACTTAGGTGAAGGCAGATTGCTTCAACAGATCCTCTAAGGTGACTCCATCACCATACTGCACCTCACTGTGATGCACCTCATCATCATGTTGTACCCCACTATGCTTCACCTCATCATCATGCTACACCCGTCATTATGTTGCACCCATTCAATGAGCTGCTCTTGTCACTGAGATGCAACCAGTCATGGTTGTACCCATCATGGTGCACTATGTTGTACCACTCACAGTTGTACCCATACATGTTGTTGTTTAGGCTACCTCCATTATGCTAAAATAATTACAGTTGTACCTATACATGCTACTGTACATAGTGTCATCATGTTGTTGCACTAATTGTCACCTACAGCCAACCAAAACAGCCTTTTCCCTTACCTTAAAACTGCCCACACAGACATGCGTCCTCCTTTCTTCAAACTTAGCCTAGTTGTGGCATTTAACAACCCTTTATGCAGTCACTAAGAAACCCTTGCTATGATTCTATGGCCTATGGCCTAGCACATAGCAACTCTGAAGTAAATGTCCTCAAAACAGTTACATAAACATCATTAACGCAGTAACACTAAGGAGCATACTTCAACGCTTTCCTTTACTATATAATTATGGATTATCAAACAGTTCTTAAGGCATGTCTATATCAGCTTCCTTTATCACACAGTCACCTATAGCAAACATGCATCTTAATGACATTTCCTTGCTACATTATAGGGCTACCTATGTTGCTTCATTGACAGTGGATGAATTCTCCCTTAAGAATGTGGATAAGGGTTGCTTCAGGCAGTGTAATAGAGCCTCCATTAACATCATATTAAGGCTCCTTCTAGACTATGTATAAGTATCTCTTGGATAGTGTATTAGGACCTTTCCTAACTACAGATTAGGGCCTATATTAGTTGTGTATAGAACCTCCTCTTAGTTGTGTATTAGGGCCCAGTTGCTGCGGAATGGGATCACTGTTTATCTATGAATAAGGGCTCAAAATACTACAGATTAGGGAACCTTAGGACAGTGTATAAGGGCCTCTTTAACAGTGAATTAAGGCCACCCTTAACTGCGGATAGAGCTCCCTCCTTGACTACGTAGAGCCTTCTCTTTTGACTGTGCCTTGATCTCGCATAGAATAGTAGTTAGGGCATCTTCCTTTAGGTCAGTGTTTAGACTTCTTCTCTCCTTCATGAAAGCATTAAGGTCTCTCTAAGAATGAGGATTAAGGCATGGCATATTCCCTTTGACTACATCTAGATGTTCCTCCTTTGACTACAGCCAAACTGCTGCTAGGGCATCCTCCTTACTACGGCTAGGGCATCATAAGACTTAGGCCAGCAGATACTCTTAGGATCTCTCCCAAAAAAACCCAAAGACAAGTGGAGAGGAAGAGATCACATGAAGTGTGTGTGTAAATGACTTGCAAGACACCCCTTTTTATACTAAAACGTTGAGCGCAAGTGGGTTTATTTGGTTGCTGGCCGACCTTGACGAATTGTCTTATAACATAAATAAATTCATAACTCTATGAATACTTATCAGAATCAGATGATCTTTAGATCAATCCTACACCTCTCGATGAGAGGGATCCAAGAAAAATATCAACTACCATTAATAAGATGACCCACATGTAGTTTGGCCCTAGTTGCCAATTTTAACACTCCCTCTCAAAAAGGGAGAAATCCATCTGTTGATCCATCTATCCGACTGTACTATCTCTGCCATTAGTGCCCTATACTGCTTTGCTCTATTCTGCTAAACCATGAAGAAGAATAATTGATAGAGAATGTCTCATACCATTCTTTACTTACCTGAAGTCATTTTCATATGAAGAGAGTGTGTCATACCACTCTTATTGACTCGAAGTCAATTTTATTAATCCTAGATCAATATCACAAGAGAGTGCCTCAAACCACTCATATTGATCCCAGATCAGTTTCATTGATCCCAGATCAATGGAGGTCATCCTAGCATAGGGAGTACGGTAATTAAAATGATGTGTCCATCGATAGTACTATTATGGTCCCTAACCCAATTTCCCTGCTCATTGGTCAGAGGAGAGGTACTTCCCATGAGTCCCAGACTGCATGGGTAGGATGCCTCGATAGGAGAACTAATAATCCTATCCACAGGAGAATGAATCATCCTATCCCACAGTCACCATGGGAGAAATAATCATCTTAGCCCATAGGATAACTAATCATCCTGTTCCACAATGGCCACGGGTTGTCATGGGGAAGGCTGAGCCATTCACCCTGTACACAGCGCACCACAAGGGGAGGGTGAGTCACCCTATGGTCGTGTGTTGCTCCATTAAGTACCCCAAGCCCCCCAGAGCTCTCAAAGCTCAATGTATGCAATATGTAAGACCCTTATAAGAAGGTGCCTTAAAGACTCTAAGTCATTCGGGAAAGTCACAGATTTGACCTTTCCTTGGGGTTTTGATAAAATGTTTGCAGCTTGTACATCAGTCTCAATGCGATGGAGCCTCCTCGCTCATCGACTTAGCATATCCCAGATAAGGTAGTATCTGATGTCTATCTGCTGGAGTAGTCATCAAATATGGGATTCCTCAACAATCGATTCCCCCTTGGTTGTCACAGAGAATCACAGTGGTATTCATCATGTGTACAAACAGCTCACTAAAGAGCTTCCACAACTAGGCAGATTCACACAAGATCATACTCGTAGCTATGTATTTGGTCTTGGTGGTGCTTATAGCAACCAACTTCAGCTTCCTACTCATCCATGATATTGAAGCAGAATCCAAAGAGAACCAACACTGAGAAGTGCTCTTGCAATCCTCCACACTGTCTGCCCATTTAGCATTCGAATAATCATGCAGCTTCACATTTTTAGCAATGTATCTCAATCCATGAGAGATTGTGCCCCGAAGATATCTCAAAACATTCTTGGCACCAATCCAACAAGGCTCAACCATATATGATCTCATCATGCTAACTCCAAAACATATGTCCATACGGGAGTTCACCAAGAACATAAATGCGAATGAGTTTATGAAACTCAGAGGCATTTCCCAAATCTGGTCCGGCGTCATCACCATATAACTTCTAAAAGTTCACCATATAACTTCTAAAAGTTAAGATCCTCGAGGCTTTTCAAATAGTCCTTAAGGCATGTCTATATTAGCTTCCTTTATCACACAGTCACCTACAGTAAACATGCATCTTAATGACATTTCCTTCCTGTGTTATAGGGCTACCTTTGTTGCTTCATTGACAATGGATGAATTCTCCCTTAGGACTATGGATAACGGTTGCTCCAGGCACCGTATTAGGGCCTTCATTAACAGTATATTAAGGCTCCTTCTAGACTACGTATAAGTATCTCTTGGACAGTGTATTATGACCTTTCCTAACTATGGATTAGGGCCTTCATTTAGGGCCTATATTAGCTATGTATAGAACCTCCTCTTAGCTACATATTAGGGCCCAGTTGTTGTGGAATAGGATCATTCTTTAGTTGTGAATAAGGGCTCAATAGACTGAGGATTAGGGCACCTTAGGATAGCATATAAGGGCCTCTTTAATAGTGAATTAGAGCCACCCTTAACTGCATATAGAGCTCCATCCTTGACTGTGTAGAACCTTCTCTTTTGACTATGCCTTGATCTTGTATAGAACAGTAGTTAGGGCATCTGCCTTTAGGTCAGCGTTTAGACTTCTTCTCTCCTCCATGAAAACATTAAGGTCTCTCTCAGAATGCGGATTAGGGCATGGCATATTCCCTTTGACTGCGTCTAGATGTTCCTCCTTTGACTGCAACCAGACTGCTGCTAGGGCATCCTCCTTACTGTGGTTAGGGCATCAAAGACTTAGGCCAGCGTATACTCTTAGGATCTCTCCTCCCACCAAAACCCAAATAAAAGTGGAGAGGAAGAGATCAAAATAATATTGTGTGTAAATGACTTGCAATCTACCCATTTTTATACTAAAACGTTGAGCACAAGTGGGGTTTATTTGGTTGTTGCCCGACCTTGATGAATTGTATTATAACACAAATAAAATCATAACTCTATGAATATTTATCAAAATCGGATGATCTTTAGATCAATCCTACACCTCTCGATGAGAGGGATCCAAGAAAAATATCAACTGCCATTAATAAGATGACCCACATGGAGTTTGGCCCTAGTTGCCAATTTTAATAGGTTTGCTACTAAATCATAGATACACCGCAAAATATATCTCATTGAGCTCCCTATATGTGTTAAAGAGGTTAGCGCCCAAAAATAACTTATTAAATTCTTACCAAGCCCTCTGCTCAAGAAATTTCTTATTTTGCATAACCTATTCTGTGATTAACTAGGCACACAATCTAAACAGAAATATTTTCTATTTTTATGTTAAATTGTGAGTGAAAAGAAAAGGATGTTCACTATTTTTATCTTTCATATTTAATTCTTAGTTTGATGGAAGCATAAAGTCAAGACTATGTTCATATTTTGGAAAAAAAATCCATTTGGAAATACCCCATAGAAGTGTTGCAATAGGAAACCTTTTTTTCTATAGTAGCGTAGTCAGACCACCTTCTATCTATCTTTTGATAACCACAAAGAAAATTATTTATTGTGACCAAGTTTTTTGGAGTTATAAGAAGGAAACCTTTAGGTGTGGTATGAAACTAATTTATAAAACCTGATTGAGGGAACTCTATGAGGATAGAATGGGGGAACTTTAAGTAGGAGAGAGACCATCAGGCTCTACCAACACCTTGAAGTTGTCACCATATTTGAAAATTGTAAATGGATAGAGTTCTTTGAGAGACTTAAGAGTTTTGATGATGAGGTGGTAATGAAATTTTCTATGAACTTGGAAAAACCTAAAGGTCAAGAGTTTTTTATAGTATTCAAGGGGTTGGTAATTTACATAAAGGGGGGCTTAGTAAGAAAAATCATAAATCTCCCCAAGGGATTTCAGTGGAATGAAGAGAAGAGGCAGGAAGCCATCAGTGCCAAGACAAGATTCTTCTCACGAGATGAACAACCTAATGGTGATATGTTAAAATTGGAAACTAGGGCCAAACTCCATGTGGGTCATCTTATTTATGGATGCTGATATTTTTCTTGGATCCCTCTCATTGAGAGGTGTAAGATTGATCTAAACATCATCTGATTCTGATAAGTATTCATGAAGTTATGAATTTATTTGTGTTATAAGACAATTCGTCAAGGTCAGCAAGTAACTAAATAACACCCACATGTGCTCAAAGTTTTAGTATAAAAGGAGATGACTTGAGAGTCATTTTACACACACTTCTCTCTTGATTTCTCTCCACTTGCTTTGGGTTTTAGTGGAAGAGAAATCTAGGAGAGGAAGCCCTAGATGTTGGAGGAAAGGAAGCTGCCCTAGTGCGCAGCAAAGAAGACAAGCTAGCAAAGCTATGGAAGGGATATTGTCATGGAAGAAGTTTAACACAGCTATGGAGGAGGCATTAACAAGCCCTAGACATTGTCCTAAGGAAGCCCTAGATGACGTCCTAAAGAAGCCCTAGACACTATCCTAAGAAAGCCCTAGATGTAGTCCTAAAGAAGCCCTAGATGTAGCCCTAAGAAAGTCCTAGTCACAGTTCTAAGGATGCCCTAGACGCAGTCCATTGCATAACACAATACATCAGAAAGGAGCTTGTTGAGGAGGATAACTTCTAAGTTAGGCCGCAACAAAGAAAGAAGATTCCAGCATGGATTTCTAGATTGTCTTAAGGGAAAACAGAGGTCCGAAAGTGTTAGAAGGGAGATGTGAAACAAAATTGGGATAGCAACAATAGGATGGTGTTGCTAACACATTGGGACAATAGTAGTAGGATGATGCTGCTAACACACTGGGACAGCAAACACATTGGGATGGCAGTAATAGGATGATGTTGCTAACACATTGGGACAACAAACACATTGGAACAGCAATAATAGGATGGAGCTACAAACACATTGGGACAGCAGCAACAGGATGGTGTTGCAAACACATTGTGACAGCAGCAATAGGATGATGCTACTAACACATTGGGATAGCAGAAATAGGATGATGTTGCTAACACATTGGGATAGCAGGAATAGGATGATGTTGCTAACACATTGGGACAGCAGCAATAGGATGGTGTTGCAAACACATTGGGACAACAACATGGTATAATAATGATGGCACAATGGGATAACAGCAATAACAAGGTGCAGTAAATGCAATCATGGTGGAGCATGGTAGATGGGATAGCAAGGACATCGTGCTTGCATGGGACAGAAAGCAATCATTATGCAACAGTATGAGTAGTGACATCATTGTGTTAAGGGGCAGCATGATGTGAAATGCTACATCACAATGATGGGCATCATTACAATGTGAAGTATAACATGTTGTGTGCAACACTTGCTAGTATAGTATAGTGATATTAAATGCTACATTGATATGCAGCATGATGGACATAATAAGGTATAGGATGAGGCAGCGCTTGTAAGTGCAGCAAGATGATAAGGTACAACAACATGTTGTAGTACTAGAAGGTGCAGCATTAGGTTCAACAGTATGATGTGTGAAGCATGCTAATGAGGTCCAACATAGTGATGATGGGTGCAACACAATGAAACATAATGAGGTGTAGAATGATGATAAGTTGCAGCACAATGATAGGTGATGGAGTCACCTTGGAGAATCACTTGAAGCAGCATGTCTTCAAGTGAGTTCAAATACCTCATGTATCATCTTCTTAGAGATGATCTGTGTTATTATAAGTCAAAGTGTTGACTTCTATTGTAAATGTACTATCTCTCTCTCTCTCTCTCTCTCTCTCTCTCTACTAAACTAATGAAGAACATATAAGAAGAATTGATCAAGGGTTTCCCACATTGAGGTTTGTCCCTACAAAAGGTATTGAGCTAACTGTGAAAATTGAAATAAATTGCTCTAAGCATAGAACATACCTAAAATCAACATGGTATCAAAGGTGAGGTGAAGACAAAGCCCAAGCAAGAGTGAAAGAGAAATCACCGAAGACAGTTGGGAAGGGATAAAAGGATCAATGGATTCCTCATCCCTCTTCAAATTCACCAAGGGTGAAATCGAAGCAAAGAATATTATCAGAATGGTGCAGCAGATGCTTCTAATGGCCTACCTAAAGATCACTTCAATGGGAAGTTCGGATCTAAGGGTGGAAGGAAATGCAAATGCCTTGTTTGTAATAAATTCAACCATTATGCAAAGGAGTGTCTGAATGGTAGGGACACATCACTTGATGATGATAACAATCATTCCAAGGACATATTCAATGATCAGAGGAATGATAGGTAATGTAGGTCATCAAGGAAATGGATAACTCTTCAAGAAAGCAAGGAACCCTAATGCTTCAAGGCACTTCATCAGATACAAGGGTGCTCTCTCTAATTTGGTAGAGATGGAAACAATCATGGGATTATACTTGGAGTTGATTCCACCTATCTCGGAAAGGGTGTAGGAAATGTTACCCCTCAATTGAATGAGGGTAACTCGATTCATTTACGAGAATCTCTTTATGTACTTGATCACAAGAAGAAACTCATGTCCATTTAGGCAATGGAAGTCAAAGGTTTCAAGGTGGAATTCATCGATGGAAAGGTACGTGTTTGAAAATAGAATTTTCAGAGATGCTTTTACTCATGGGCTCAAGGTTGGCAATTTGTATCAAAGTTGTAGGATGGTCCATTGGGGATCATGTCGATTGACATATCTCATCTATAGCACCAGAGGTCTACTTTATGGGGCCTTACCCGATGTGATTCAGATGGTGATAGGGATGCCTAAATTCAAAAGATCATGAAGGTACATGTCTGAGATGTACCAAAGGAAAATCTTACAAGGGGAGCATTCCCTTCATGTAGCAGGTACAAAGGTTTGGAACAACCCAAGGGGTTTGAGATTCATGATTGGGAATCTCATGTATGTAGGTGGAAGAAAACCCTCTATGGCTTGAAGCAAAACTCCCCAGGATTAGTATGAAAGGATTGATAACTGTCTAATGAAGCTGAGATTCACTAGGAGTGAAGCCAATCCAAACCATTGCTTGAAGGTTGTGGATGATAGACCTCTCATAACCAACACCTTATGAGGACAACCTCTTTCTAATAGGTGCAAACCCTCTCATTTGCAGAAGTAAGAGGGAGGTGGATTCCTGATTTGGAATGGTGAACTGCAAGCCTGTGACTATGTCGATGGATCTTAACCTTCAGAAGTTATGTGGTAGGGATGCCAGACCTATTTTGGGAAATGAGTTTCACAAACTCATACTAGCATTGATGTTCTTGGTGAACTCCTGTCTGGATATATGTTTTTCAGTTAGCATGTTGGGCTCATATTTGGTTGAGCCAGACTGGATTGGTGCCAAGAATCTTCTGAGATATCTTCAGGGCACAATATCCCATGGATTGAGATACACTACCGGAAATGTGAAGTTGCATGATTATTCGAATGTTGACTAGGCAAGCAGTGTGGAGGATCACAAGAAGCACATCTGAGTGTTGGTTCTCTTTGGGTTCTTCTTCGATATCCTGGATGAGCAGGAAGAATAATTCGGTTGCTATAAGCATCGTTGAGATCGAATACATAGCTACAAGTCTGACCTCATGTGAAGTTGTCTGGTTGCAGAAGCTCTTTAGCGAGTTGTTTGTACGCATGATGGATACCACAGTGATCTTCTGTGTCAACCAAACGGGGATTCGATTATTGAGGAATCTTGTATTCTATGATGGCTCCAACATATAGACATCAAATACTACCTTATCTGGGATATGGTACATCGATGAGTGAGAAGGCTCCATTGCATTGAGATTGATGTACAGGTCGTAGACATTCTGTCAAAGCCCCGAGGGAAGGTCAAAATTTGTGACTTTCCTGGATGATTTGGAGTCATTGAGAGACCCTCTTATGAGGGTGTTGGCTTGGTGGGGCCTAACCCAGGTTCGAAGGTGATTTAGCCAAACAAATACTAGTACTACTAGCCCTTTCGGCAACAGTTCGCGGAGCGCAAACTGAGGTCTCACTCAAAGTAGTATGGGAGGGTGCTAGAACTAGGTTTCCACACCCTAGAGATGTCTGATGATTTTTGGTGGTTCGTGGCTTGACCCTGCGTGCATGTCGCTATGCGCAACTATCAGTCCCTCGTGGACTACGATGCTGCCTTCATGCAGCCCTGCTCGGGGTGCAGGCCGTGCTATTACCCAAATTCCTTACTATTAATCTGTTATTAACCAATTACTTAACTTTTCTGTGTGAGCTTGATTATACTTAATAGTGTTCAGCATTCATATAAGTGCGTGCAAGAAATAAAACAGTATAAAGGCATGGAAAGAAAGACAGAAATAGATATGCAATATTTGGAATCAATGCCTTTTATTGTTCGTCTTGCTCAGTTACAGACTTGACCCTACCCTGTGCACTCAGCTGCAGGGTTCCGCGCACTCAGCTACATACTCTACTAGGCCTTTGCGTACTCAGCTGCAGAGCCTCTTCCTACTACTACGACTCAAGACTTTATAGATTTGACTCAATGCCTCATGCTTTCTCTCTATCTTACTTCGCTATCCTCTACACTTAGAGCCTTGCTCTTTTTATATAATCCCATGGTCCGCGGACCATGGGTAGGCCAACATTACATTACATTATATTAGAAAGCTTAGGGCAGACAACCCTATGACTCAATATACATCTCGCGCTCCATGCCCGTAATTCACTGAGTCTTACAATAATATTTGAACAAAACTGGGCTTTGAATCCCAAAACATGCTGTGGGGAGAGATTCCATGCCCAACAAGCCCCCAACACAAACATCATGACTCTTCCTCGAGTCACTTCGTTGGCACGACGATCTTGGCACGGAGTCCCTCCAACTGGTCCTATGCTGCTCGGAGGTCCGCAGTGCAGTGTTCTGCAGTTTGTTGGATCTGCTTCATGCTTTCATCCAAAGCTTCTTTGTTAGGGGAAAATCCCTACCTCACCACGTACAGTGCCTTCATCTGTGCGAGCTTGCCTTCGATATTTTCCATAATGATGAAGGCCTCATCAATCCATGGCTGGACGCGTGCTTTGAGAACTACCTCTTTCTATCTCGCGGCATCCACATGCTCTTTTAGTTCCTTTGCTTGTTGTAGCTTTGCGAGCTGTTGAGTGAGGACGATTGTCTGCGCAGTTCCTCAGATACTATCGTACTGCTCCTGAAGCTCCCGTGCCTCTATTTCCAGGCATTGTATGTTGGGGTCCTCCTAAGAGGATGTGAGGACCGCAAAAGATTGTTCCAACATACCAGTACAGTCTTGCACTATATGTTCAATTTCTTCCAACCCTGTTCAAATAGTGCTAGCACACTGTTCTCTGACTTCTTGAGGGTTGGAAGGCTGCGCCTTCAACCGTAGCTCGGTGATTTGAAGGTTTAGTTCCAGCTGAACCTTCGTTGCCTCTTCTTTCACATCGCAGAACCCAGTTGTCAAACTATGGATCCGCACTTCTGCCAGTAGATCCACTGCGATAGCCAGCTCTGAGATGCATCGGCAAGCGTCATCTACCATCTGTACCATTTGTCTATTTTGCGACACCAACTCATCGCACTGTAAGCTAAGCTGTTCGATGTTAATCTTTTGCTCGCTCAAAACCTGTATCGTGCGACCCTCCCTGGCGTGGAGTTCTACTGCTATTCCATCCTACAGCTAATATAGTGTTTCCCCCGAAAGGGCAACCAAATTAAGGCCCAGCCCCTAGATCATGCCAACCGTGGCTCTGTCAATCTCATTCGTTGTTGCTAGCACTCCTTTCGGTAACCCTATGGTATTGGTCGTCCTCACGCGTAGCATCTGTTTCGCTGCTGATGTGCCTGCTGCGACGTAGGTGGCCAAGGTTCCTTCCTGTGGGGCCCACACCTATAGTTCCTGCAGTTGCGTCCTTAGGGCCCCCAACATAGTCTGCTGCTCCGTCATAAATTCTTGGAGTGCTTCCTTGGTGACATCGCGAACCGTCTCGCCGATGTCATAGAGGTCACCTTTAGTTAACATGATCGGGTCTATGGCCAGCTTCGAAGCCTTGACCTTTTTCCATGGACTTGATCTTTTAGTGATGCGCAACCGTTTAAGTTGGGTCAAAGTGGTTCCTGTGTCCACGCTATCTTCTGCAAGGTGTGTGTCCTCTGCCTCCTATCCTACAGACACTCCTTGGCCCTCCTCTGCCTGTGCTGCTTCTACTACTTCGGTGGCCTTCGTTTTCTCCACGGTTGCCTGTGCCACTTCGCGAACTGGTTGCCGCTTTCTTGTTGTGTCTTTTCTCGGCCAACTGTGTGACACACAACTTGGCCTCATCCTTCCTTTTATGTGTTGGCGCATTTTCCAACTCTACCAAATCCAGGGTGTGCCACTCAGGAGGTCATGTCTCCAACACTATGAAGATTGCATCATCAGTGACTATGAATGGGAGCTTTGTCCAATACTGTGTTGGATCTTTCCGCATCATGATGTAAAGATTGTGCATGTCCGCTTTGAATTCTGCAAAGCTCTATAGATTGTTGTGCATTGTGGGGGACAGGCACAGCCTCCCATTAATCCACATCCTGATGCCTGCCTCCATGAGCACCCAGAAAATCTTGGTGTTGCGAATCCTTTTCATGTCCTTGGTAGCCCAGAGAGAAGCGTACTTCGTGACCTCTGGCAAGTCATGTTCAATGTTCAGGAACTCACTGTCTTCCGACAGTTCTCCCGCTACCAGTAAAATTGATAAGAGTAACCACGCGTAGTGGAAGGTCTTACCCTGCTCTTGGGCCTCCTGACAGTTGACCAAGAATTCTTCACAAAGGAACTCGGCCCAGTTGAACTAGACCCCCTCCACGCACTGTTCTGCCAACACAATCACCGACACTTGTACTTCATCAGCGCGGCATTTTCTCATTAACTTACCAACCAGGATTTGGGTAGCTACGCGCACCCCTTGATCCATGATACTGGTGATTTCATAACCCTTTTTTTCTTTTCAAGCTTGTATTTGGTCTTCATGGCTTCTGCGAGAGCCAAATCGCTGCTTTTTCCTGCTATCGTCGGGAGGTACTTTCCCTTATAGGGAAGCCGAGAAATTATGTGGATGAGATCGGCCATGATGGGAATAGGCTCCTCCAGCCATAAGTACCCATCATGGACCAAGAAAAGCAGCTTCTTGATGATGAAAATGGTGATGGGCACGCTATGGAAATGCGGTATCCATAACAAGTTCAGCAACCCGGCCTTTTCCACACCGTGCAGCCATTTCTACGGCTCTAATGTGATCACTGGCCCCTCCATATTTTGTTTCATCAGGCTCACCTTCGCTAAGTGCGAGAACTTTTTGTTATCCACAAGGTCCTAATCTTCAAATTTTAGGGTAGGCACATGGCCTAGGAGATAACCCTCAAAGATAATTCCATCAGGGAGGAGCGGGGTCTGGAGTGCACTCTTCGTGCCATCCAAGTCCTTTGGTACCTTATCTTTCCCTTTTCACAGAGGGATATACTCAGGTAATTTTGCTGTAGAAATCCTTAGTTGGACGTCCTCCTCCACATCTTCTCCTTCCTTTGCTTCGGCAATCAAAGCCTGTAAGTCCTCCTCCTCTTCATCTGACTCAATGGTGACTGCCTTGCCCTTTTCCTCCATTGATAGCTGACCAAACCGCAGAGTCCTTGGGGACATGTGAACTAGTCCCATTGTCTGCTTATCTTTCTTTAGTCTTGGTGTCCAAGGTGATTTCAGGATTTATGGCACAATCCCAGTGCCTTCAGGAACATTGTGTGCCATATGGGTCTGCGTGGCTTCGCCGACGGTTCCTTCTTCAGAGCCCAAACCTCCCCTGGTAATCGTCATCTTGTCTGCACTGTATACTGTCTTTCAAGAACTTAGGGACTTTAATACTGCTCGGTGCTCAACACTCTGTGCTCTATTCAACCGCTCAAATCTCAAGTAAACAAGTGTTGTCTTGTGGCTGGCCCTTAGAGATTTATAGGGCCTTTTGAATTCAAATTCGACCATTCCCCCCAATTCTGGGCCATCAATGCTTCCTTAGTGGTAGACTTGCCAAAATCTGGTCCATAACTACTGTCTTAATGCCTGTCGCCTACTCTATTTGGCCTCAAACCAGACATCTCGTCATGAGCAGTGACACCAATGATCATTTTCCAGCGTACCCGCACAACAGCGCATCCCCCCGTGTGCGAGTGCACACTTTGTGACATGCTGAATCTGCACGCAGCTCCCTCATCGCACAGTTCCCAAGCAGTTTTTTTTATAATCTCGTGCTCTCTTTCAACTACCTGGGGCACTGAGACTGTTCTTCCGACAACTAGTCAGGTGGTTGCACCACCCGTGCAAAGCTTCTCTTTGCCCCTTAGGATAGTCCGCAAAAAATCCTCAATTTTTCTTGCGGCACACTTTACTAGTTGTAGTGCGCTTTCCTGATTACTACAATGTGTGATATATGGTCCGAGCCAAGGCAGCAGACTAATTAATTCTCGACGATAGTTCTCCCAGTTATCACTATGGGTATGCGCACCTTGCCATACCACCATTAGTTTTTTTACGAGAAGAGCTTCCTTTATTTCGTTTTCCAACTTCTTGACCTCTGCATCCACCAACATGCTTTTCTTCCTTAGCCGTACTCAGTCCTTTTCAAGTTCACAAAGTCTATGGTTCCCTTGTCGAATGGCTTCCTAAACTCTTACGTGTTCTACTTCACGTAGCTGTGTGATTTATTTGTTCTGGGAATTGTGCATTGTTCCACCTGCAGGTGCTATTCTGTGTGGGTTCATTTTTGTAGCTTCTTCAAAGATTATGGTCCATTCTTCATTCGGCAACCTTTGGATTGGTTTCGCGGTCAAGGTTTTGCACATTGTCCTATAGGCCCATTGGATCACTGGAACTTGCAAGTCCCAGTCGGTACATCGCACCTGGTGAACCCTGTTCAGTACCTCGCACACCCTGTCGAACGCTTCTCCGTGGATAATATGAAAGGCACTTTGTTTCAATTCTCTATTCTGGAACTAGTGTGTGTTGGGGCAAGCTGCATGTCATTGGTCTGTACCCACTGGGAGAGGTGGTCACGCAAGTTGTTTTGTCCCTCCCAACCGACTCTAATCCCTAACTGGGGTTTTCCAAATTGTAGGCGCATCCTACTTTTGCATTCACACCAATCCTTGAAGACTTTTTGATGTGTACCCCACCATCTTGTGGGCGTAGCACGTAGTGCCCATTTTAGTGCATCGAACCGCTGCTGTTTTGGTACCGCGCTTTCAAATTTGTTCAGAAATTCCTCCACCGCTATCAACCCATCATACTTTGGCAAATCCCTTACCTCTGTTGTTGCACAGTGCAGTGATCTCATCATTGTATTGCAGTTGAGCGTTGTTACTTCGTGCAGCCAATTCTACCATCGTTTTATTTCTTCATCTGAATCCGAAGTGCGGGAGATCTCGCGCTCCCACAAAATCCTACCATCGGCAGTTGGATTCACCCAATCCTATTCTCGTGCAGTTATCTTGTAGATGCAATTGAGATCGTCACCACTATCATCGTCGCACACCGATTCAATGTATTGCTCTCCTTCGACAAGGTCTGGAGGTACTATGACACGTAGTGACATTTCTCAAAAATCATTTTGCGCTTCTTCAAATTTACGATTCTGTTTATATCACTGGCCCAGTCTATGCCCAATAGCGTGGGATAGGGATTGCTATCGTCGACAATCTCTATCACTTCAAAATTCGCCAGCATGCTTGCACCTTCAATATCCACTGTTACCCCTTGCAATCTCCCCATCGATAGGATCTTCTAGTAATTAGCCATTCATAATTGAATAGGAGACCACTACAATGCGGACCTGCCCATGTGTTCCCATGTCTGTTTTGGTAATACATTTGTGTCCGATCCTAAATCCAGAATCACTTGATCCATTTCATATTCTATGATTTTCACAGTCAATCTCAGTTCCCTTCTTATGCGCAATGCATGCTTTCCTACTTTCCGGACCACGTGCGATTCTCCTCACCCCGTGCATCTAGTGATAAGCTCTTGTATTCCTTCCACAACCCTACTATCGCACAGTAATTTCATGCATGTCTCCATAAAGGTAGTGAGCATTGAAGGATCCATCCTTGATTCTGGTTGATCCTTACTACCTAAAGTGGAGGCCTCCATGAAGCTCTTCTTAGCTTCCATGAATGTCTCCTTCGCGTGTTCTAAATCAAATTTAGGTTCTCTTGCAGGAGCCTTGTGAATCCATGCACTTCCTTCAGTCTTCTTACCCTTGTCATCTCCTGTCATGATACCACTTCTAAGCACTATGTTTACATTCGAGTCCTCTTCTCGCAGTTTAGACCTCATCATTTGTAAATTCTGAGTCAAAGAAGGCTGGAGTACCCCTTTTTTGCATAGTTTTGCTATTAGTGTAGGTCAATCTTCTGCCTCATGATCAAACTGGGCATAGTAGAAACATAATGGTCTGGTTGGATTCATACAATCGCGGGCGTAGTGTCCTAGTCCTCCACAATTGTAACAAATTAGTTGTCCGCGACCCCTTCCTGGTCCCATTCCTCCTCGTCCTCATCAGCGCCCCTGAAATCCAACATGCACCATCCCTACATTCAAATCGAGGGCTCGCATTTCTATCTGCATTCTATAGGTAGGAGCCTGATCCATCATTAGTTTGTAGCTTTTGCAGGGGCGTTCATCATGGCCTACTGACCTGCAAAAAATGCAGAACAATTGTTGGGACGTCTGTGTATACTTCTATAATAGGTGATAATTATCTGTATTGTGTTTCCCTCCTATCTGACAAATCGCACACCATAATGTAGGCACCGTGCTGGGCCCTGCTTGTGCCTCTAGTCTTAATGGCATTGGCCCTCCTGCCGCTAAGTAGTTCGTAAAAACTGGACATTGGTCCTTATCATGCCCTTGACCTTTACATTTTATGCACCATACTTCCTTGTGTGCCACTGGCCGAGGTGTTTTGTCCTGTTTCAAGCTCTGCATTTCCAGACACAAATTTTGTAGTTGTGCGTGGATTTTCTAGACTCTCAGACCAGGATCTTGTATAGGGGTCTCATGCAATCTCATTGCCATTTCTAGAGCTTCAGCCTGGGTGGACAGCTTTTGTTTTGATAGTGTCATCCTTAAATGCGGTGATAATGATGCTACAAACCATGCGTGGTGCTGTGCATCCATCATTGTAATGTTGGCTTCGCGAATCATACTCTTTAGTCTTTGATCCAGATCCCAGGGGGTCTCGCCCGGGAGCATCGTAATCTCCTTAAATCCGATAATTAATTGTGTCTCTGACTTTGGCCTACTAAATTCCCTATTCAGCGCTGCCTGAATTTCTATGATTCCTACGTTTGGATGATCATTAGAGTGTTTAATGTACCATGTTAGGGCACGATCCTATAATTCGCTTACAAATGTGGCATTCTTGATATTATCATCTGTGACTCCTTGTGCTTCCCATACAACTTTTACCACAAACCAAAATTGGTCCAGATCTTTGTTTCCTACTCATCTGAATACCGACAACTTCATTGCACTCGCCATATTGAACTGCAAGGGTTGTGGAGGTGGGGTGGGTGGCGATGGAGGTGAAGACGGTGAGACGGGTGGTGGTGTAGGTGGAGGTGATAACCACAAGATCTGTTGTCTTATCAGATTGACCGCGCTTCTTGGTGAAACTTCTGCGAGCTCTTCCTCACTTTCTTGTCGAGGAAAAATCAAGGGGTTATTTTATCCCTGCGCTACCTTCGTTTCTATAGATCTTCCCACTTCGCGTAGCCCCAAAGATCAACTTATCCACATAACCTGCTTTTCACAGAATAGCATCTTAATTCAAAGATTTGATATACTTACCTCATGGTCCTTTGAGGAAGCGTTGTTCCACCTCACTGTAGCTGACATTGGTATATACTGCGAACTTAGTGGTAAATCCTCCTATAATTTGATCGAGCCAATGGTCTACAGCACGCGCGATCTTATCTTTTGAGGCTTCTAATCTGCACACTAATTCTAGGGTCCACGCAATCAGTTTATCGAGCCTACACCTTCCTTGATTGTTTGCTAGTTTCTCGATCCACTCACATAGCTCAGAAGGAAAGGAAGTAAAGAAAATTTCATGGATTTCCATATATAAGTAGTGCTCCAACCACTGCTCCTTAGACACTCGCAGATTCTTGTTTTCCTGCGTCGCGAACTTCTGAATCTTCTCGTCCAACCACTCTTCAATTTCTTTCTTCTTTAGAATCCAGTGCCACGACATCAGACATCCCTTATGCAGATCCCAATCTCAGGAACATAACCATTTGTTGGCTTGGTGGGGCCTGACCCAGTTTCGGAGGTGATTTAGCCAAACAAATCCTAGTACTACTGGCCCTTTCAGCAACAGTCTGCAAAGCGTGGACTGAGGTCTCACTCAAAGTAGTATGGGAGGGTGCTAGAACCAGGTTTCTGCACCCTAGAGATGTCTGATGATTTGTGGTGGTCCGCAGCTTGACCCTGCGTGCACGTCGCTATGTGCAGCTATCAGTCCCTGGCAACATGCAATGATGCCTTCATGCAACCCTGCTCGAGGTGCGGGCAATGCTATTACCCAAATTCCTTACTATTAATCTATTATTAACCAATTTCTTAACTTACCTGTGTGAGCCCAATTATACTTAATAGTGTTCAACATTCATATAAGTGCGCACAAGAAATAAAACAGTATAAAGGCATGGAAAGAAAGACAGAAACAAATACACAATATTTGGAATCAACACCTTTTATTATTCTTCTTTCTCAGTTACAGACTCAATCCTACCCTGCGCACTCAGCTACACGGGTCCGCGCACTTAGCTGCAAACTCTACTAGGCCTCTGCGCACTCAGCTACAGAGCCTCTTCCTACTACTATGACTCAAGACTTTACAGATTCGACTCAATGCCTCATGCTTTCTCACTATCTTACTTCACTATCCTCTACACTTAAAGCCTCACTCTTTTTATACAATCCCATGGTCCGTGGACCATGGGTAGGCTGATATTACATTACATGATATTACAAAGCTTAGGGCAGACAACCCTATGACTCAATATACATCTTGCACTCCGCACCTGCAATTCGTGGAGTCTTACAATAATATTTGACCAAAACTGGGCTTTGAACCCCAAAACATGTTGTGGGAGGAGATTCCATGCCCAACAGAGGGTCCTACATGATGCATCCATTGAGCTCTAGGAGCTCTGGGGGGCTTAGGGTACTTCTTGGAGCAACAAGCGACTATAGGGTGACTCACCCTCCCCTAATGGTGTGTTGTGTATAGGGTGAATGGTTCAGCCTTCCCCTGTGATACCCTGTGGTGACTTATAGATAGGATCAGTGATTCTCCTATTGAGGCATCTTACCCATGCAGTCTAGGACTCATGGGAAGTACCTCTCATCTAGCCAATGAGTAGGGAAATGGGGTTAGGGACCATAATAGTACAATCGATGGATGCATTATTGTATCTATCGTACTCCCTATGCCATGATGACCTCCATTGATCTGTGACCAATGAAACTGATCTGGGATCAGTGTAAGTGGTTTTAGACACTCTCTTGTGATATCGATATGGGATCAATGAAACTGACTTCGGGTCAGTAAGAGTGATATAGATCACTCTCTCTTGAAACTAATCTAGGATCAGTAAGAGTGGTATGACACCCTCTCTTCATATGGGACTGACTTCAGGTCAGTAGAGGATGGTATGAGACATTCTTGATCAATTCTTATTATTCATGGTTCAGTAGAGCAGTGCAGGGCACTAATGGTAGAGATAGTATAGTCTGGCTAATGGATCAATGGATGTAGTTCTCCCTAGTTGAGAGTGAGTGTTAAAATTGGAAACTAGGCCCAAACTCCATGTGGGTCATCTTATTTATGGCAGCTAATACTTTTCTTGGATCCCTCTCATTGAGAGATGTAGGATTGATCTAAAGATCATCTGATTCTGATAAGTATTCATGAAGTTATGAATTTATTTGTGTTATAAGACAATTCGTCAAGGTCGTCCAGCAACTAAATAACACCCACATGTGCTCAACATTTTAGTATAAAACGTGTTGGCTTGTTGGCGCCTGACCCAAGTTTAGAATTGTTTTAGCCAAACAAATCTCTCACTACGGGCCCTTTCGGCAACAATCTGTAGAGTGCAAACTGAAGTCTCACCTGAGGTAGTAGGGGAGGGTGCTGGAACTAGGTTTCTGCACCCTTGGGATGTCTTGATGGGGTCTGGAGGGGTCGCAAATTGATCTGTGCCCTTGTACCGCTCTGCACTGCTGTCAAGCTTCCGTGTAGATCCAGGCTATTGCTCTTTATTATTACGAGTTTATTATAGATCAAATCTACCTTTTAAGGTCTTTAATCAAACATTTAACAATAATGCCCAGTGCACACAATCATAAATATGCATAAATTCATAACATAAACAACAGATAGATTAGCAATAAAGCACACAATGATTCAGAAATTCTTATCTTTATTTATCTCCTTTTCAATACAACCAAATCCACCCTACGCACTCAGCTGCAGGGGTCCGTGCACATAATGCAGACTCTACTAGGCCTCTGCGCATCAGCTACAGAGCCTCTATCTATCTACCAACACTCTCGACTCGGACTTACAGACACAAAGAGAATAATGCCTTCATAAACCCATAACATTCCAGATTCAAAACCCAAAAACTAACTTCTACCCTTAGAGCCTTGCTCTATTATACATTCCCATGGTCCGCGGACCATGGGCAGGCCAACTCACTTCCTATTTTCTTACATTATTTTCGGGCAGATAACCCTTTGACTTGACTTATTACAATTCGTGCATCATGCACTTCGCGGAGCTTTTACCACACTTTTACCCAAAATTCTGGGCTTTAAGCCCCAAACCCATTACTCGGGGCCTCCACTACCCAACAGGCCCCCAACACAATCATCATGACTCGTCCTGAGTCACTCTGCTAGTGTGGCAATCTTCACGCAGAGGTCATCCAGCAACTTTTGTGCTTCGCTTACGCTCACAACAAATTCTTCCACCATCTTCTGTACCCGTTGGACACGAGCCACCAACTCATTAGTATCAGTTTTAGTTGCTTGTTCGGGTTCTTATACTACCTGCATGTGTGCTAACTTTCCCTCGATGTTGGTGGAGATCGCGAATGCCTCATCAAGCCAAGGCTAGATGCGTTCTTTAAGCACTGCCTCCTTTTGTCAAGCGGCATCAACTTCTGCCTTGAGAACCTAGGCCTCTCTCATTTTGGCCAATTGCTGCGTGATGGTGACCATTTGCGCAATCCCTCGGACTTTGTCATAAGCCTGTTGTAACTCTCGCACTTCTGTCTCTAGCTGTTGTAGCGTTGGGTCTTCTTGGAGGGATGTGAGCATAAGGAAGGATTGATCGAAAAATCCCGAGCAATCTTGGACAGCGCGCTCTATCACTTCCAATATTGCTTGAATTTCACCGCGACACTGCTCTCAAACTTTCAAGAGTGTAGGTGAATGTCCCTTCAGCCTTAGCTCCACAATTTGTAAATTTAATTCCCACTGAGCTTTCACGGCCTCCTCTTGGGCCATACAGAATCCTGCGGCCATGTGATGAATCCTGTCAGCTATTGGAAGTTCCACTGGCACAGCCAACTCTGGTACCTTGCTATAGAGCTCCACCATGGCCTGTTCCAATTCCTTGTTGTGTGCAACCAAGTCATCGCACTGTAGACTGACCTGCTCTAGATTTACTTTGTGCTCCATTAATATTTGGAGGGCGCGGCCTTCCCTGGCACAAATCTCAGTGGTTACCCCATCCTATAGTTGGTATAGGGTTTCTCTAGGAAGGGTGGCCAAATTCAGCCCGCAACCCCTTATGTCACCTTCAAATTCTACTACGACGGCACCTGCTAGTAATACTAAAGTGTTCATTGTGGAGACGCACACCATCTGCTCGACTGTCGATGTGTAATTGGCTAGGTTTCGTATCATCCCTCCTGGGGGTTGCACCTGTAATGCGTGTAGCTGCACTCTGAGCTCCCCCAACACAGTTGTCTGCTCTGTCATCAGCTCCTCCAAAGCATCTTTAGTAACATTACACACCAGTTTACTGCTGTCAAGAAACTCTTTCTCCAAAATCTTTGTTGTCTTTCTCTTTTTGCGTGTATGTGGTGGCTCCTTGATGCGCAGCCTCTTGACCTGGGTCGATTTTGTGGTAAGGTCTGTGCATTCCTGTACCTCCATTTCCTTCTGCATGTCTTGCTCCAAGGACATTTCCTGATCTTCCCTAATTTATTTGGTGATTGCTTCCTCAGTTGCCTCCTACTGCAAAGCTGCCTTTTGTCCCTGATGCGTACTTTCTACCATCTTAGTGAGTCGCAACTGGATTTCCTTCTTTCATTCTTGTGCTGCCATCCTTTCTAATGCAGCCAAGTTCGGGGCATGCCACTCTGGAGGCCATGCTGCCATTACCTCATAAATTGCATCATCCGTTGTAATGAACGAAAGCATTACCCATGTTTGTTTTGGATCCTTCTATGCTCGGATATATAGGTTATGCATGTCCACTTTGAACTCGGCCATGCTTTGCAAACTATTGTATATTGTCGGGGATAACCACAGTCTGCGAGGGATCCATGTCCTGATACTTGCCTCCATGAATATCCAAAACACCTTGATCTCATGAATCCTCGTGGTATCTTTCGTAGCCCAGAGCGAGTTACACCGCACTGCTTCAGGGAGGATGCCCTTAATGTCAGGAAATTGGCTGCCTTGTAGCAGCTCTCCTGCGACCAGTAGGATTGTTAAGAGTAGCCATGCATAATGGAAAGTCTTACCTTGCTCCTGAGCTTCCCAACAATTCGTCAAAAATTCATGACAGAGAAATTTCTCCCAGTTGAACTGAACCCCTTCTGCACACTGCTCCACGAGCACAATGACAGTGGTTGGCACTTCGTCTGCGTGACATTTTCTCATAAGCTTACCGGCCAGTAACTAGGTGGCAACATGGACCCCTTAGTCTTTGATGCTTGCTATTGCATACCCTCGCTTCCATTTTTCCATCTTATATTTAATCTTCATGGCTTCTGCGAGACCCACGTCGCTACTCGTTTCGACTATGTCTGCAAGATCATTCCCTTTAGTAGGCAGCTGGGAAATTCGGTGTACTAAATCGACCGTGATGGCAATCACTTCCTCCAACCATAGATACCCATCATGTACCAGACATAGTAACTGTCGGATAACAAAAATGGTGATGGCCACGTAGTGATAGTGGGGTATCCACCTCAGATTGAGTAATCCTGCCTTCTCCACACCCTGTAACCACTTCCACTGCAGTAATTTCTCTTCGACCAATTGGGGGAACTTCTCACTATCTGCAAGATCCCAATCTTCGAACTTGATACTCGGTATTCGACCCAGCGGCAAATCGTTAAACCTTATCTCATCTAGAAGAAGCGGGGTCTGGAGCGTACTCTTCGTGGCCTCCAGGTCCTTTGGTATCTTGGCCGCCCCTTTCCACGAAGAGATATATGGTGGTAGCAAAGGTATTTGGACAACATCCTCCTCTTCCTCATCCTATGCTTCAATCTGAGCGATCAGGGCTTGCAAATATTCCTCGTCCTCATCGATTTCAATGGTGATTGCTTTGCCATTTTCTGCCACTAACACTTTACTGAATCTCGGTGATACCCAGACTGGCCCCATAGTCTGCTTGTCTTTCTAGGGTCACGGTGTACGTGGGGAATTTGGAACCTCAAGGGTAGCAGCTGCTTCTTCTGGCTCCTCCTGGGTCGAATACAGTTCTTCCGCAAACCGTGATCGAGTTCTAGCCATGGTACTCATGGGAGGCCTGGTAGCTGGGTGTTTACTATTCTGTACTAGCTCAAATCTCAAATATCCTAGTTTTTTCCAAGGGTTTTTGTAGGAATGTGTGAATTTGAATATAACCCTTCCCTCCAATTCCAATTCATTAATATCTTCTTGGCGGTAGATCTTTTCGTATCTAGCTTGGAACTCCTGTCTTAATGGACCATCGCCTGCTCCTCTCTGCCGTAACTTGAACTTATTATCATGAATAGTGATGTCAATGGTAACCTGCCAACCTTCCCACGCGACAGTGCAGCCTATTCGGCATGGAAATGATCTTGCTAACCGACTGGCCCTGCACGGAACCTTCTTTCCGTGCAAGCCGCCGGTAAACTTGTTTATAGCCCCACGCCTCCTTTCAACTGCTTGGAGCGTTGAGACTGTGCTTTCCACAGCTAGTTAGGTGGTCACACCCCAAGTGCGAGATTGTAGCTTCCCTGCTAGCTCGGGCTGCGGGCATCTTGCAAGTGTGTTCATATCTGTTATCCCACCGTGCACTGCTGTATATGGTACACTCCTCCATTGGTGCAGTCGCAACCATGATAGCAAGGTTGCAGCTTGTTCTAGTACTGAGGTAGACCTGGCCAGGCCTACTTCCCTTATTTGTAGATGTGTGACGCTGATTTTCATTTTGCTGATTTCTTCATCCAACATTGTGCTTTTCTTCCTCAGCCGTGCCCATTCTTCATTGATTTCACGAAGCCTTCTGCTGCCATGCCAAATAGCTTCCTGCAATTGTTGACTTCCTTTGCCCAAGATCTCGCGTGTAGTCTGAGCTGCGGAGGTTGCGGTCTTCTTGGTTTTATCTTGTCTCACCATTGATAAGATCACCTTCACCCCCCTCCTTTTGCTGATGGCCTTATAGGCCCATCGAACCCCTGGTACCCGCAGATTCCCATTGGGTTGTCTTATCAGGCAAACATTGTTCATGCTCCCACCTGTTTTCCTGATGGTTTTGTCATGAATAGCTAGCAGAATGCATCGCAGTGGCGGATTCTGATTTTCGATTCTGAGTCGGTTAGGCAGTTGCACAACATACACCTGCATCCTACGCTGCTGATGGATGCTCACCCCGCTTTGTCCTCCAACCCGCACGCGCACCTGCCTTCTATATTCGTGCTAGTTCCTCCTAGTCTTTTGGTGTGTACTCCCTCCTTGTGCAGTTGTTGCACACAGCGCCCCTGTTTGCGCACCCGACCGCTTTTTTTCCAGAATTGTCTTTTCGTAGTGGTCTATAAGTTCCTCCATGTTTGTTGCACCCGCATTTGTTGGAAATTCCCTTGCTTCTATCATTACGCAGCGTAGTGACCTAACCATCATATTACAATTTAGCATTGTTACCTCATGCAATCGGTTCTTCCATCGCTCAATCTCTTCATCTGAGTCCGATGTGCATGAACTGTCATGTTCCCATGAGATTTTCCCGTCCACTGACGGATTCACCTGATCCTGATCTTGCGTTGTGATCTGGTAGACGTAGTCCAGTTCATTGTCACTATCCTCATCACACACAGGCTTAGTGTAGCGTGCTCCTTCGGCTGGGTCCAGCAGAACCACTATGCGTAAAGACTTTTTCTCGAATATCATTTTTCGTCTCTTTAGGTTGATGACTCCATTCATATTTGTGGCCTAGTCTATCCCTAACAATGCAGGGTACAGGTTACTGTCATCCAAAATTTCTATTACCTCAAAATCTGTTTGTGTGCTCACGCCCTCGATGTCTACTGTAACTCCTTGTAATCTCCCCATGGGAAAGATTTTCTATTGGTTCGCCATCCATAATTAAATAGGAGACAATTGTAGTGCGGGCCTGCCCATGCGCTCCCAGGTCTATTTAGGTAGCACATTCACAACTAATCCCAAGTCTAGAATGACCTGATCCAACTCATAATCACCAATCTGGGCAATCAACCGCATTTCCCGCCTAGTGCGCAAAGCATGCTTGCCTAGTTTCTGGACCATGCATGGTTCACCCGTCCCTACACACCTAGTTATCAATTCTTGCAATCCCTTAACTACCTTATTGTCCCATAGTAGCTTCATGCATGTCTCTAAAAAGGTAGTTAGCAGAGAAGGATCAATTTTTGGCTTAATTTGATCCTTGCTACCTGACATAGAAGCCTCCATAAATCTCTTCTTAGCTTCCATAAATGTTTCCTTCACGTGTTCCAAATAAAACTTAGGTTGCTTTGTAGGGGCCTTGCGAACCCAGGTATCCTCCTCAGGTTTCTTCCCCTTATCCTCTCCCGTAGTTGCACCACTTCTGAGCACCATGTTCATGTTAGGGTCCTCTTTGCGCGGTTCAACCTTCATCATTTGGACGTTCTGAGTGGGTGTATTCTAAAGCACCCCTTTCTCATGCATTTGTGCAATTAGTGTGGGGCAATCTACCGCTTCATGATCAAAATGGTAACAGTACGGGAAACATGTTCTATTCCGGTTTGTGCAGTCACGCACGTAGTGCCCAGGTCCTCCACAATTGTAGCAAATTAATTGTCCGCGCCCTCGTCCAGGTCCCATTCCTCCTCGTCCCCATCTATGTCCCTGGAATCCACTGTGCGCTATTGCTGCAGCTAGATCCTGACCTCGCACCTCAGTCTACATCCTGTAAGCAAATGTCTGATCCATCAACAACTCATAACTTCGGCAATTTCTTTCTTCATGGCCCATCGATCTACAAAAATTTCAAAATAGTTGTTGGGGGGCTATACAAATTTCTGCAATAGATGACAGTTGTCCGTTGTGTGCTTTCCCCCCACCTAACAGATCGTGCACCAGAGTGTGGGTGTCGCACTTGGCCCCACTTGTGCCTCTGGTCATAATGGCATTGGTTACCCCCTGCCAAATAGTTCGCGAATATCTGATAATGATCCTTATCGTGGCCCTGGCCTTTACATTTTATGCACCACACCTCTTCGCGTGCCTCTAACCGAGGTGCCTTATCTTGTTTCAAACTTTTCATCTCTAAGCATAGGTTTCGTATTTGTGTGTGGATTTGCTGAACTCCCAACCCGGATCCTGTATTGGAGTTTCATGCAACCTCATCGCCATCTCTAATGCTTCAGCTTGGGTTGAGATCTTTTGTTGTGACAGTGCCATCCTCATATGTGGTGTCAAAGATGCCACAAACCACATGCGTTGCTTGCATCTGTCAGCATCATGTTAGCCTCACAGATCGTACTCTTCAATCTCTGATCTAGATCCCATGGGGTCTCACCTAGCAGCATCATGATCTCCTTAAACCCGATAATTGAATGTGTTTATGATTTTGGCCGGCTGAATTCTTTGTTCAATGCATCCTGGATCTCCATTATTCCCGCATTTGGATTATCGCTAGAGTTCTTTATATACCACGTCAACATGCAATCTTGTAGTGTGCTTACCGGAGTAGCCTTTTTTATGTTATCATCCGTTACGCCTTGGGCTTCCCATACAACCTTTAACACGAACTAGAACTGATCTGGTTCCTCATTTCCTGTGCCTCTAAAGATAGGTAACTTGATCACACTTGCCATTCCAACCCTCAGTGGTGGCGGAGGTGGGGTAGGTGAAGATGGGTTTGATGTAGGTGAAGTGGGTGATGGCGTGGATGGCGATGGTATCAGTGGAATGCGCTGCTTTATCAATCAAACTGTGCTTCTTAGAGAGAACCCTATGAGCTCCTCCTCGCTTTCTCATGAAAGTGAAATCAGGGGACTATTCTCTAATCCTTCGGTCCCTCGGTAGCCTCTTCTGCTCCATGTTACTCTAGACATCAATGGATGTGCATAACCCGTTTTTCACATAATAGCATTTTAATCCAAGTATTCAACAAGTTGATATACTTACCCCGCGGTCCCTTGAGAAAGTTCCTTTCTGCTTCGATGTAGCTCACAGTTGTATCTATCATGAACTCAGTGATAAACCCTCCTATTATCTAATCCAACCAGTGATCTATTGCCCGTGTAATTTTATCTTCAGACGCCTCTATCCTGGGTACCAACTTTGGATTCCACACAATGGGCTGATCAAGTCTGCACCTTCACTGACTGTCAGCTAGCCTCGCGATCCACTCATACAGTTCTGTTGAGAAAGACGCGAAGAAGATCTCGTGGATTTCCGTGTATAAGTAGCGATCCAACCACCTTTCATCAGATATCTGTGGAGTTTTGTTTTCTTGTACTACGAACTCATGGAGCTTTTGATCCAACCAATCTTCAATCTCTTTCTTCGTAGGGTTCTAGTGTTTTGACATTAGACATCCCTTAGGCAGATCCTGGTCCCGGCAATGGAACCATTTGTTGGCTTGTTGGGGCCTGACCCAGGTTCAAAAGTGTTTTAGCCAAACAAATCCCACACTACCAGCCCTTTCGGCAACAGTCTGCGGAGCATGGACTGAAGTCCCACCCGAGGTAGTAGGGAAGGGTGCTAGAACTAGGTTTCCGCACCCTTGGGATGTCTTCATGGGGTCTGGAGGGGTCGCGAACCAATCTGTGCCCTTGTGCCGCTCTGCACTGTTGTCAGGCTTCCGTGTAGATCCAAGCCATTGCTCTTTATTATTACGAGTTTATTATAGATCAAATCTACCTTTTAAGGTCATTAATCAAACATTTAATAGTAATACCCAGTGCGCACAATCATAAATATTCATAAATTCGGAACATAAGCAACAGATAGATTCGCGATAAAGCACACAATGATTCAGAAATTCTTATCTTTATTTATCTCCTTTTCAATACAACTAGATCCTCCCTGCGCACTCAGCGGCAGGGGTCCACACACATAGCTGCGGACTCTACCAGGCCTCTGTGCACTTAGCTGTAGAGCCTCTATCTATCTACTAACACTATCGACTCAGACTTACAGACATAAAGAGAATATTGCCTTCATAAACCCATAACATTCTAGATTCAAAACCCAAAAACTGACTTCTACCCTTAGAGCCTTGCTTTATTTATACATTCCCATGGCCCGCAGACCATGGGCAGGCCGACTCACTTCCTATTTTCTTACATTATTTTCGGGTGGACAACCCTTTGACTTCACTTATTACAATTCACACACCATGCACTTCGTGAAGCTTTTACCACACTTTTACCCAAAATTGCAAGCTTTAAGCCCCAAACCCATTATGCAGGGCCTCCGCTACCCAACAAAAGGAGATGACTTGAGAGTCATTTTACACACACTTCTCTCTTGATTTCTCTCCACTCACTTTGGGTTTTAGTGGAAGATAAATCTAAGAGAGGAAGCCCTAGGTGTTGGAGGAAAGGAGGTTTCCCTAACAGCAGCAAAGAAGACAGGCCAACGAAGCTATGGAAGGGATCTTGTCATGGAAGAAGTTTAACATAGCTATGGAGGAGGCCTTAACAAGCCCTAGATGATGTTCTAAGGAAGCCCTAGACACTGTCCTAAATAAGCCATAGACGCTATCCTAAAAAATCCTTAGATGTAGTCCTAAAGAAGCCCTAGATGCAGTCCTAAGGAAGTCCTAGCCACAATCGTAAGGATTCCCTAGCCGAAGTCCATTGTGCAACACAATACATCAGAAAGGAGCTTTTTGAGGAGGATAACTTCTGAGTTAGGCCGCAGTAAAGAAAAGAAATTCCAACGTGGATTTCTGGACTGTCTTAAGGGAAAACAAGGGTCTGAAAGGTTTAGAAGGGAGTTGTGAAACACATTGGGACAGCAACAATAAGATGATGTTGCTAACACATTGGGACAACAGCAATAGGATGGTGCTGCAAACACATTGGGACAACAGCAATAGGATGGTGCTATAAACACATTGGGATAGCAAACACATTGGGAAAGTAGCAATAGGATGATGTTGCTAACACATTGGGATAGCAGCAATAGGATGATGCTGCTAAAACATTGGGACAGCAAACACATGTTGGCATTATGATACAGAATTGGCTCTATGACACAGGTGTTGTCCTTGATGGCAACTCACATAGATGACAGATCATAGTTCAGGCTCACAGAATGAAGAAAGAGAGGTATACTCAGGTTACCCATTGACCAAGCCACACGTACATGTGGGTTCACAGACCAAAAGGCACGTATAGCGTAGACACACACTTTCACAGAAGAAAAGACGCGTACATGTTGGAAAAATTAGTTTTGGTCCGTGGTATTTGGTCCATGGTATTTTGATCCATGGTATTGGTTCAAGGTATCTTGTCTGAACTGTTGACCCCAAGTATTTGGTCCAAGGTATTGATTCTAAGTGATTTTGGACCATGGTATTGAGTAAGGCCTAAGACTATAAAAGGAGGAGAAGATCATTAGGCAAAGGCACTCATGAATTGAATATCTAATGAAGAGAAAGATCTAGAATACAGGTCATTGGATTATGGTGCACAGCTGGATCTGAATCAAGGATGAACCTAAGTGCTTAATGAAGGATAAGTTCCATTGATGGGTCAAGATCTTAAGGCTTGAAGAGAAGTATCTTTGTGTGGTTTTTATCTTTTATCTGAATAATTGGCGCATGTTGTAATCTGTAAATATGATGATTTGGGTATAACTGATGTCTGGAGTTGTTGTAAAGCTTAAATCATCATTTACAGATCTGTACGCAAGGTCACTTTAGCAGATATGCATATACACGTTGGTTCTGCATATCAAAACAGCATATACGTAGGTTAGCCTTGAGAAAACGGCGTATGTACACAGGTTATACACATTGAAGTAGCGTATACCTAATAAAATATGCTTTATCTACTTCTGTTTTTTGTTGCAGTGTTCTGGGTTCTAGCTTGGGTTCTGGTTACTGTTACTGTGTTATGGTTATAGCTTTCTGAGAATTTATTGATTGATTCAGTTTTGGTTGGTGCAAAGGAGGTTGATTGATGCAGATATATTTAATGTTTGATTGATGTTATTGATGGATCCAGTGTGAAAATTTATGAAACGTGGTCCTTGGAAGAAAAGAGAAGGTTGTAGCCTTTTGTAGCCCAGCACCTACGTACTAGTAAACATATTAGCTAGTACAAGAGCTAGGGGGTTGTAGCTTCCTTCCAGGAGAAGCTGGAGAATGAGAGAAGGTTGTAGCCTTCTACAGGTAGAAGCCTGCATACTGGTATAAGATTGCAACAGTACAAAAAAATTGTAAGAAGAAGTTTCTTATTAAAAAGAAGAACGAGAGGATTGTAGCAGCTGGTTTTCACCCACATTGGGTTTCCACCTTATATCTTGTGTTCATGTGTGTGTGATTGTAAGTTTTGTTTTACTGCACCTGGTCACTTTTTATATGGTTCTGATGCACTAAGTAAAGATCAACATATGATAAATTAACTGAATCATAAGTTTGCAGAATATATGCTAGTTGCCTTAAATACAGTTGTGTATACACGCAAGTTACATTAACTAAAGTAGCGTATATGAATTTGATTATGGAAATGAAATATTATTGACTTGCTAATACTGATTCACCCCCCCCCCGCTTAGTATTATTTCCAGCAATTGGTATCAGAGCAGGTCCTTTAGAAGAAGTTTGATCGCTTGAAGGAAGATCTATCATCATGAGTAACTACGAAAGAGAGGGATCCATTAGACCACCAATATTTGATGGGAGAAACTTTGTTTATTGGAAGGTAAGGACTACAACCTATCTTCAATCTCTTGGAACAGATGTCTAGGAAATCGTGGAAGGAGGATATACTTTTCCATCAGCAATTCCTACAGATACGGCAGGTAAGAGGCAATATGAAACCAATGCCAAGGCTGCCAATACATTATTAGGGAGTCTATCACAATAAGAATTTGTCAAAGTTATGCAGCTCAAAACCACCAAAGAAATATGGGACAAGATCGTTCTAAGCTATGAACGAGACAATCAGGTAAAACGTGCAAAACTGCAATCTCTCATAATTCAACATGAAACTCTCAAAATGCACAATGATGAAAGTATCGCTAGTTACTTTTTACGTATAGATGAGATTATTAATTGCATGAAGAACTTGGGTGGAGATAAAAGAAGTTACTTTAGTTGAAAAGGTTTTAAGATCCTTGTCTACTAAGTTTGAACCAAAAGTATTTGCCATAGAAGAAAAGCAGGATCTTAAGACTATCATTATGACACAGCTGCACGGAATCTTAACTGCTTTCGAAATGAGAAAAGGAGGTCCATCAGATATGAGAGAATCCGCATTCAAAGCTTTAGGAAGAGAATAATTCCATGAATCAGGACATATTTCAGAAGGATAAGAAGAAGCAAACTTTTTCAAGAACCTTCAACGGGGTTCCGGGAGATTCAAAGGTAAACTACCTTTCAAATGTTTTGCTTGTGGAAGAGTCAGTCATTACACTGCCAAATGTCCTCATAAAGATAAGCTTGATAAAGGTAAGGAATCAGCAAAATGGAATAGAAAACAAAGTGTAAGTAAGAAGAGATGGTATACTCATGAAGATAGTGTTGGTTTATCAAATAGTGATGAAGATGAAAATAATAATGACTATAGACATCTGATGGTTTTTGAAGATGATAATTTCTTGGATGCTTTAGATGAATATGACCTTTATGAAGAAATCTCTAAACTCAAAGTCTATTTAGAAGAAAAGAATATGATTATAGATACTCTGACATTCCAACTTGCTAAAAGAGAAAAACACAATGAAAAACTAGAATGTGAAATTGTGGGTCTAAGAAAGGATATTGAGAAAATAAAAGCTCTCAATTCTAGATTTACTAAAGGATTAGAAACCTTAAATGAAATTATCAAAGTACAGTGTTCTCCTCTGATAAAGACAGGTCTTGGATATACTGAAGAGGCATCCCAAGCACAGAATCCGTCAACCTCCACTAAAAGCTATCTTGATGCATAAAGAGCAGTGAACAGTTTGAAAATCGACAACAAAGGAATAAAGTAGATCACCAAGTAAATCAAGCTTAATTTACTTCAAGGATGAACAAAAGCTACAAACCTCAGGTAAATCATACTCAATCTTCTTCAAGAATGAATATCAATAGCAACTACAATCCCCTGGTCAGTAGATTTGATAATCACAGGAACTTCTTTAATGGCCAATGTTTTTCATGTCATAACTTTGGACACAAAGTTGCTCAATGTGTTGCTTACAAGACCATCATGACTAGAGAAGCACGAAATCAAAGGAATGTGATAGGGATCATGAAACGGACTTACAATAACTTTTCTCTTCTTGAAAATGAAATGGAATTCTCTATCTGCAACAACTTCGGTCATGAAGAATCTGAATGCAAGAGTAACTTTCGGCAAACATCTCAGAAGGATCAAAATTCATTAAATACCAAAATATGGAAAAAGAAAGAGCCACAACCAAAGAGATGCGGAATAGCCTTGTATGCAGAAGGACAAGAAAATCAGTGGTATATCGACAGTGGATGCTCAAAACACATGACAGGTGACAATGAAAAACTTCAGTCATATAATGCCTTAGAAAAGGAAAACAAGGTCTCATTTGGAAATGACACTCCTGTTGTCATAAAAGTTAAAGGCTCTGTTCTCTTAAAATAAAAGGTTAAAGTTGGAAATGTTATGTATGTTGATGGTCTAAAGCATAACCTGTTGAGTGTCAGTCAAATGTGTGATCAAGGAAATGAAGTAGTATTTCGATCAAATGGATGTGTTGTTCATGAGCTTGATATAGGTGAAACCGTGATCAAAGGTATAAGAACTCCAAATAACTTATACATACTGAAGGGAGGACAACAACAGTGCTATCTAAGAAAAAATGATGAACAGTAGCTATGGCACAGAAGATTGGGGCATCTAAGCTTCTCTCAAATAACGAAAGCATGCAAATTCCAGGCTATTCGTGATCTTCCTGATATCTGCATTCCAGAAAATACAATATGCAAATCATGTCAATTTGGTAAGCAAACCAGGTCGCATTTCCATGAGAAGGAAGGATCAGCTAGTAAGCCTCTTGAACTTGTTCATATTGATTTATGTGGTCCATCAAGGAAAAAGTCACCTCATGGAGAAGAATAATTTATACTTTTCATTGATGATTTTTCCAAAATGTGTTGGATAGGACTTCTAAAGCATAAAGATGAAGCATTTGAAAAATTCAAAGCCTTCAAAGCTTTGGTTGAGAATGAATTAGATCGTAAAATCAAATGCCTTAGATCTGGTTGAGGAGGGGAATTTACCTCAGATGAATTCTTTGACTTTTGTGAAGAACATGGAATAAAAAGGGAATTCTCCACTGCAAGGACTCCTCAGCAAAATGGAGTGGTAGAAAGGATGAACAGAACTATTCAAAAAATGGCTCGTGCTATGCTAGATGAGTCTGGAAGTCCTGCAACCTTCTGGGGTGAATTTGCATTCAATGTCGTCACTATTCTCAACAAAACAAACGTTCAGGTAAACAACACTCAAACTCCTGATGAACTTTGGTATGGTAAGACTCCTACTGTAAAATACTTCAAAGTTTTTGGAAGAAAATGTTACATCAAAAGGACTGATGAAAAACTTGGTAAGTTTGAACCCAAAGCAGATGAAGGTATTCTCCTTGGTTATACTTCCCGAAGTAACGGATATAAATGTTATAATAAAAAACTTGGGAAAATTATTGAAAGTATTGATGTTGTGGTTGATGAAACATGCAAAAATCCAAGGCAAATAAAAATCGAAGATCATGAAGAAGATGAGGATTATCCTTCCACATCAAATCATACTAATTATGAAGAAGCAACCAATGAAGCACTAGAAGAAGAGATAACGGTAGAAGAAAAGACTTCGTCCAGGTATGTTCAGAAAATTCATCCAGAGACTCAAATTTTGGGACAAAAAGAGGTAGGTGTTCAGACAAGAAGAACTATTTCAAAAGCTTCAAGCTATCTAGCATTACTATCCTCCACCGAACCTCAACATGTAAGGGAAGAATGTAAAGATGAATGTTGGGTCAAAGCCATGAATGAAGAACTCAAGAAAATTGAAAATAATAATACTTGGGAATTAGTTCCTAGACCTCATGATAAGAATATCATAGGAACTAAATGGATATTCAAAAACAAGTTGAATGAAAATGGAGAAGTTATTAGAAACAAAGCCAGACTTGTTTGTAAAGGATATGCTCAACAAGAAGGTATAGATTTTGAAGAAACTTTTGCACCTATTGCTAGACTTGAAGCTATAAGAATGTTCCTTGCTCTTTCTAGCTTTCAAAAATTCAAAGTATACCAGATGGATGTAAAATCTTCCTTTCTTAATGGAGACTTAGAAGAAGAAGTCTATATTGAGCAACCAGATGGGTTCATTCTTGGAAATGATTCGAAACTTGTATGTAGACTCAGATAAGCTCTATATGGTCTAAAACAAGCTCCAAGGGCTTGGTATTATCGTCTTGACAAATATCTCCATCAACAAGGTTTTTCAAAAGGGTCAACAGATAGAAATCTCTATACAAAGATTGACAATAATAAATTGCTAATACTTGTTGTGTATGTTGATGATATCATTTTTGGTAGCAATGAAGAAGCCATGAGTCAGAATTTTGCTTCGGTAATGCAGCAAGAATTTGAAATGTCCCTACTTGGTGAGCTTACATATTTTCTTGTTCTACAAGTTCAATAACATAGAGATGGTATTTTTCTGTCACAAACCAAATATCTCAAACAGATCTTGAAAAAGTATGGCATGGAAGATTCTAAACCAATATGTACCCCAATGGTAACAAGATGCAGTCTCAACTCAAATGATGAATCAGTAGTAGTACATCAACCGACCTACAGATCCATGATTGGAAGTATGCTTTATCTAATAGGTACCCGACTAGACATCATGCATGCAATGGGAATAGTTGGAAGATTCCAAGAAAATCCAAAGGAATCACACCTTCAGGCAGTCAAAAGGATCTTCAAATATCTTCAAGGAACTCAGAATTTTGATTTATGGTATCCTAGGGACACAGATCTTACACTTCATGCATATACAGATGCAGATTAGGTAGGAAGCATGGATGACAGAAAAAGCACTAGTGGTGGTGCATTCTATATGGGTTCCAGATTAGTGTCTTGGTTCAACAAGAAACAAAGTTCAATTGCATTATCTACAGCTGAAGCAGAATATGTGGCTACTGCATCTTGTTGTACACAACTCCTTTGGATGATGCAAACATTGCAAGACATTCAGATCACATGTACTCCACCCATCTCCATTCTATGTGATAATACAAGTGCAATCAGTATTTCAAAGAATCCAGTCATGCATTCCAAGACCAAGCACATACCCATCAAATATCATTTTCTACGTGAACAAGTGCTTGAACAAAAGGTCAAATTGGAGTATGTTCCCTCCAAAGAACAGGTTGCTGATATATTCACCAAACCACTATCCAGAGAGACATTTGAATATCTTAGACAGAAGCTGGGAGTAGTTGATGCATCATCTTGCGTTAAAACTTATCTATTTCAGAGAAAAGTGGTTGTACGCGATTTTCATGAAGTGTATCCACGTACATACGTTGGTTGTTGTGGATACAGTCGTGTATATGTTGGTTTGAAGAAAAATAGTGGATGAAAGGACTCTGATATGGGTCTGATAGTGATCATCTGGCACAAGTTCAAGGGGAGCATATACTTATAGTAATGCATTGTTGGAATTATCTTAGAAGATCTTGGTACAACTTCACAATTGTTTTTTATTTAGGTGGAACAGGTTTAGGGGGAGATCATGGTTGCTAGTCTGGATGGTGATTGATAGATGTTGCTGATGATAGCTATTGATAACTATCATAGTCTTGTTTTAGATATTTGGTCTCTATGTCATGTATCTATTTTATTGTCAAGGTCATGAAACGACCTATTTTATTTCCCCACTATGCATGGGATGGATGATGTAATGTTCTTGTTCTGATATGTATAAACATTTGGTATATAACCACTTGGTTGGGTGGATGAGTCAAACTTGGCATATCCCCACTTGGTTGGGAGATATGTATGAGTCATTAGTGATAGGAAGGTCATTTATGATGTACATATAGAGTCATATTTTTGCAAACCTTGCTTATATTCAAGGGGAGCATGGATAGCACACTTCAGCATATCAGTGAATTCATCATATACTCAGGGGAGCATAACCCTTTTCCCTTGATGACAAAGGGGGAGAGTGACTTGGGGTTTCCATCAAGTCCAAAGGGGGAGATTGTTGGCATTATGATACAGATTTGGCTGTATGACACAGGTGTTGTCCTTGATGGCAACTCACACAAATGACAGATCACAGTTCACGCTCACAAAATGAAGAAAGAGAGGTATACTCAGGTTACCCATTGACCAAGCCGTGTGTACACGTGGGTTCGTAGACCAAAAGGCGCATATAGCGTACAAACGCACTTTCACGGAAGAAAAGATGCGTACATGTTGGAAAACTTAGTTTTGGTCCATGGTATTTGGTCCATGGTATTTTGATCCATGGTATTGGTTCAAGGTATCTTGTCTAAAGTGTTGACCCCAGGTATTTGGTCCAAGGTATTGATTTTAAGGCCTAAGAATATAAAAGGAGGAGAAGATCATTAGGCAAAGGCATTCATGAATTGAATATCTAATGAAGAGCAAGATCTAGAATACAGGTCATTGGGTTATGGTGCACACCTAGATCTGAATCAAGGATGAACCTGAGCGCTTGATGAAGGATAAGTTCTATTGATGAGTCAAGATCTTAAGGCTTGAAGAGAAGTATCTTTGTGTGGTTTTGATTTTTTATCTGAATAACTGGCGCATGTTGTAATCTATAAATATGATGATCTGGGTATAATTGATGTCTAAAATTGTTGTAAATTTTAAATCATCATTTACAGATCTGTACGCAAGGTCACTTTAGCATAGACGCATATACACGTTGGTTCTACATATCAAAATAGCGTATATGCAGGTTATCCTTGAGAAAATGGCGTATGTACGCAGATTCGACACATTGAAGTAGCGTATACCTAATAAAACATGTTTTAGCTACTTCCGTTTGCTATTGCTATGTTATGGGTTCTAGCTTGGGTTTTGGTTACTGTTACTGTGTTCTGGTTACAGCTTTCTGAGAAGTGATTGATTGATTCAGTTTTGGTTGGTGCAAAGGAGATTGATTGGTGCAAATATCTTTGATGTTTGATTGATGTTATTGATGGATCCAGTGTGAAAATTTATGAAACGTGGTCCCTGGAAGAATAGAGAAGGTTGTAGCCTTCTGTAGGCTAGCACCTACGTACTAGTAAACATATCAGCGAGTACAAGAGCTAGGGGGTTGTAGCTCCCTTCCAGGAGAAGCTAGAGAATGAGAGAAGGTTGTAGCCTTGTGCAAGTAGAAGCTTGCGTACTGGTATAAGACTGCCCCAGTACAAAAAAAATTGTAAAAAGAAGTTTCTTATTAAAAAGAAGAAAGAGACGATTGTAGCAGGTGGTTTTCACCCACATTGGGTTTCCACCTTATATCTTGTGTTCATGTGTGTGTGATTGTCTATTCTATTTTACTGCACTTGGCTACTATTTATATGTTCTGATGCACTAAGTAAAGATCAACATATGATAAATTAACTGAATCATAAGTTTGCAGGATATACACTAGTTTCCTTAAATACAGTTATGTATACATGCAAGTTACATTAACTGAATTAGCGTATATGAATCTGATTATGGAAACGAAATATTATTGAATTGCTAATACTGATCCACTCCCCCCCCCCCTCTCAGTATTATTTCCAACAACACATTGGGATATCATCAATAGGATGGTGCTGCAAACACATTGGGACAACAACATGGTACATCAATGATGGGACAATGGGACAGTAGCAACAACAAGGTGTAGTAAATGAAATCATGGTGGAGCATGGTAGATGGGATAGCAAGGACATGGTGCTTGCATGGAATAGAAAGAAATCATGGTGCAACAGTATGAGCAGTTACAACATTGTGTTAGGGGGCAACATGATGTGAAATGCTACATCACAATGATGGGCATCATGACAATGTGAAGTATAGCATGTTGTGTGCAACACTTGCTAGTATAGTACAGTGATATTAAATGCTACATTGAGATGCAGCACGATGGGCACCATAAGGTACAGGATGCGACTTCACTAGTAAGTGAAGCATGATGATAAGGTATAGCAAGGTGTTGCAGTACTGGAAGGTGCAGTAGTATGATGTGTTCAACATGGTAATGAGGTCCAGCATAGTGATGATGGATGTAGCATGATGCAACATAGTGAGGTGCAGCATGATGATGAGGTGCAGCACAATGATAGGTGATGGAGTCACCTTGGAGAATCAGTTGAAGCAGCATCTCTTCAACTGAGTTCAGCTACCTCATGTATCATATTCTTAGAGATGATCTATACTTTTATAAGTCAAAGTGTTGACTTCTGTTGTAAATGTACTATCTCTCTCTCTCTCCTGAACTAATAAAGAACATATAAGAAGAATTTATTGATGGTTTCCCCACATTGGGGTTTGTCCCTGGCTAGCGCCACATCTTTTGTCCTCTTGTCTTGGCTTGTCTTTTGCGATCTATGTTTATGTTCTATTTGCAATTTACTTTAATGCTGATGTGATTGCTAATCTGGAAAAGATATTGAGCTAACTATGAAAATTGAAATAAATTGCTCTAAGCATAGAACATACCTAAAATCAACATGATAAAAATGGATTGAGGGAAACTTGCATGATCCTTAGGATGAGGTATCCTACCATATCCTTAAATATATCTCTTGTGAGGGCCGGTTAAGCATAATTTATGCTTACCAATTTAAGATTTTGTATAAGCTAATATTTCAATCCCAACTCATGGCCTATGATCTATAGATCATTCCATTATTTCTCCTATAGTCTCTGAAGGATATGAGACTAAGCTAAGTGTGGGGAACCATAAATACTTGGCCCATATGTCCTAATAAAATTTATTATCAAATATGAACTAGAATACCTACAACATCTGATTGCATGGGTTGGTTTTGTGGATATTGATAGATAGGAATTTCTATAATCCCAAGTAGAGCTCAGTTGGGAAAAAAAGATTGCAGCTAAAAAGAGGAAGGGGAAGGTAATATCCAACCCCTCAAAATAGAAGAATATAGACACCTTGAAGGAATATGAAAAATAAATAGTAGCCAACTTGGTAGATTTAAGTACCCCTACCAATCCTAAGATGAGGAAGCCTTCCTAGCATATTGCATATACAAGGAGAAAGACCACTAGGATTAGAATTAGTGGGAAACCTCAATCTATCTCTACCATCCCCATTGAAATAGAAGAGACACCTAGCCCTAAAGAGAAATGGAAATAAGAAGAAGAAGTGTAGGGCTTGTTAGAGCTACAAGAATCTAAAACTGAGTTACAATTGGGAAAATTAATAGTGCTACCCAAGAAAACATAATATATACATGAGCATTATGTCCAACTACAGGAATAACATATAGAACTATAGGAGGTAGAAAAAGCAACAAAATAACCTGCACCAAGTAAGTGACCTTCCTTCTTTCCTTGGCCATTAAGGTATAACCATCCTACTACAGGGACATTAGGAAGAGTGATGTATGCACATCTAGTGCCTCACCTAATTATTGAGGTGGATAAGGCCAAAAGTAGGAAAATATATATGGAAAAAGATTGCACAAGATAAAGGGGTAGATGATATTGCTAGCATGGAAGATGAATTCAACAAAGTGAGGGAAGAAATGTCCCTCTTGAGAATAAAAGAAGTCATCATTGGAGAGTACCTTGAGAGAGAGAATCAATAATTAAGGAATCAATTGCAATAGGAACAAGAATGGTTAAAATAAAAACATTCTTAGATTACAACAATGGAGACATTCTTATGAACCATGGCACACCTTTCTTTAGAAGTTGTCAACTGTAGGAATCCTTCCAAGGCATACTCATTGTTCCTAAAAGAGTAATGGTACAAATTCCATATTAATTAGATAGCTCAAAAAGGAACCATATAGTTGCAAGACACCAAACACTTCATATATTTTTTCCTAGAATGTAGCATGGAGGACAAAGTCAAACTGGCTCAATTCTATAATAACCTTATCCTTTATTATATGCTCATATGGGACCCCGAGCCTTACTTTGGGGATGCACAACTACTAGCATTACAATCTTGGTTAAGACATGAGGAGATTAGAGAAGAAGAAGTAAAAAGTAACTTGGAATGGGAGTTGAAGGAGCAATGATGGATTATACCAAACCACACCTCCCCTTCAATGCTTACATCATCCCATGCCATTCTTACATAGGACCCTAAGGTATAAACTATTTGGAAGAAATTGCAAGTATAATCTATCCTACATTTTAAAGACACCTTCATACTATTGGAAGAAGAAATTTCATTAATATTTTTAGAGAAGATGGAAATGCTTGTCTCACAAAATGAATATAAGGGAGTATCACTATCTTGATAGACTACAAGCAACGCTAGTAAGAACTCATCTATATAAGAGGATCATCTAGAGGCTTTGGATTCAATGGATAGAACTTAATTTTAATCCACCTCTATTGTTAGGGATAGAGGAGGACCAAAGCCAAGATTACAAGACTCTATCCAGTAGGGGAAGCCACAACTAGTTAAGCCTAGGACATCAAGTAAACAATCAAAAAGTTGAATGAATAGGAGAAAATAAGAGAAGAATATCAAGTTTCTCAAGGATGATAAATAGTTCTAGTATAGGGTTATGATGGGCCTCCAAAATAGGTAAATTATAAGGCCCATCAATCAACTCCCAGGTACATAGAATGATGTTTGCCCCATATTTTTCACTTAATGGTATATTATCCTAGATTAATGAGTTCCTAGGAAATTCAATGTGACTTTCATGTTTTATGTTCCTTAATATATTTATTGTGCAAGATTTAAAGAGATCCTAAGCATATTCTAAGGAATACAACACTAAATAAATTTTATGGATTTTCTCCCAATAGTAGGAAGACTTAAACTTGGCTAGCTCAAGGAATTTAATTCCTCCTCTAGTTGTTTTGAGTTGGCTTTGGGATAAGATCCCCTTTTTATAGGAATTTTGGAGGGAAATGTAGTCCTCCTCTCAAGGAGTTTTCTCCCCCAATTAATGTATAAGTAAGAGACTTGAATTGACCCTAGAGGTATGTTACTGATGAAACCACCCTAGGGCTTTGGGTTGAGAACCCCAACAGAGCAAAGGGCAAACCTCAACAAGAAATTCTTAAACAATCATTAAAAATCCTTATTCTACTAAATTGCGTAGGAGTTCCCTTACCCGATGTCCTTCATTTGGGTAGATCCCGTAGGGTGCAAACCATTAACTTCTCCCAATGTTCTTGAAACCTGAAAATTATTGAAAATAAAACATACTCGAAAGTAGAAACATAAAGGATATACATGATGTTAACTTTATATCATATAAATGAATGATTAATTATACATCAATATAAGATTCATAAATGAATTACAACACAAATCTGATGCATAAACACATTTCATATCGAAAACAAAACAACATTTCTTTTTATTGAATTACGATATGGATAAGGTGGAGAAATACGACCTGAGTCTTTCTCTGGCGCCAAGTGGAACCGTCCTCCGGATCCGTCCTTTCCCAACCTTCATCAATCTTCCTCCATCGCCAACACAATGATATCTCAAGCAAGATGGGGGATATCTATAATTAAGGAAATAAGGGTTTCCTGAAGCTTTGGGGAGTGCAGGAGGCACAAGGATTCTTCAAACTTGATCAGGAATAATCTCACTATAGTATCATATCTCATACTTTCTCCCCTAAGGCCTTCCCATGGAGGTTTATTTATGCCTCTCCAAGTTAGTTTTTTCAGTTGGGAAATAGTTGGACCACGGGTAATAGGAGGTGAGTGACAGGTAAAACCTATGAACTCCGCCTAAAATTAAGGAAATTTAATTTTTTTAAGTGTTTTAACATATGTACGTGGGTTGGGTATATGTTGACCCGCGTGTACACACTTTTATCATAGGGTAAACTAGCGTATAAGGGATAAAACACTGTTTTTTAAGATTTTGGACCAAGTCTGGAAGGAAGGGTTGCCCTAGTCCATAAACAGAGCATTAGATCTAACAAGAGGGGTAAATGGTGTTATAACATATTCCCCCTAATATATGAGGTCATAAGGGGTACATGATGGAAAAAATGTATTAAGTGTATGGAAAGAATCATGCCGAGACCGAGGAGGAGTTCACCAGAATTCAGACTTCCAAGCCATCGAAAGAGATCAGAAAGAAACTATTGTCTGAGGTGGGCATACCCATGCTTAGAAATAGTAAAGTATGTCCGCATATCAAGTGCAAAAGTGGATCCAATATGTATACAAGTATAAAGGAACTGAAAGGACATAATGGATCATCTTATCATAATCAAGAAAGTACATGTTTGAATATTGTTGGCATTATGGGACAAGTGTTGGCCTTGATGGCAAATCACACTGATGACAAATCATAGTGCAGAAGGATAGCAGCAAAGAATTGATGATCAGACTACAAGTATGAAGAGAAAATATATACACGCTGGTTCACTATATACCAAGTCGCGTATACAACCAGGTTCACTATATACCAAGTCGCGTATACGCAGGTTCGCTATATACCAAGTCACGTGTACACGCAGGTTGGCTTCAGTAAAAGGGCGTGTATGTGGAAAACTTATCTTTGGTCTGTGGCGGTTATTCCTTGGAAGTTGTGCTATGGTTTTGGACCATGGTGTCTCGACGGACGTGTTGATCCCTAGTTTTGAAGTTGATGGTATTGGATTTCTATGGTTTTGGCCCGTGGTATTGAGCAAGGCCTAAGGCTATATAAGGAGAAGAAGATCATTAGGCAAATGTATCTGAAATGTCTTGAATATTTGATGAAGTATTAGATCCAGTATGAAGGTTATGGGTTGATGATGCATTGCTTGATCTGAGCTAAGAAGAGATCTCACCGGTTGATGGAGAACAAGATCTAAGGAGAGATCGGGATCAAATGGTTTGAAATGAACTATCTTTATATGGTTGATTATGCTTATTCTAGATCTGCATACTGACGCAAATAATGTTCTATAAGTGTTATAGTATGATTGATGTCTGGTACAGCTGCAAAGTAAGGAAATATTTTTAGATCTGCACGCGGGTTGGCCTTGGAAAAAGGGCATATACACGCAGGTTGGGTTCATCCAAGTAGCGTGTACATTGTAAAGCTTGATATTTGAAGTTGCAGATGGGTCTGATGGTTATTGCAGAGTTCTGTGTCTGCTCTGTGTTCTGGTGACTGTGTTGTTGACAGAGTTTCAGTGTTTCAGTGTTTCAGTGATTAATGATGCAGGTTGTACTACAAGGTGATTGTCTTATGGATCCAGTATGAAAATGTATGAAACGTGGTCCCGGGTAAATCATAGACCGACACCTACGTACTGGTAAACATATCAGCCAGTACAAGAGTAAGGGGAGTAAAGGTTGGAGCATTTTGTAGGTAGGCACCTACGTACTAGTAAATGGATCAGTTAGTACAAGAGCTAAGAGGATTGTAGCCCTCTGCAGGTTGTAGCCTGCGTACTGGTAAAGGACTGCACCAGTACATTGTAAAAGAAAGTTTCTTATTAAAGGAAGATAGAAACAAATTGCAGCAGGTGGTTTTCACCCACATTGGGTTTCCACCTTATATCATGATGTTCATGTGTGTTCTTTATGTGTGATGATCTGTTCTGTTATACTGCACCTGTTTACTGTTAATATGGTTAATAATGTTCTGATGCATTTATTGAAGATAAGCTAACTGAATCATAAGATTACTGCATATACGCTAGTTGCCCTTAACAAAGTCGCGTATATACGTTGATATCCTTAACTGAAGCTGCGTGTATGAATCTGAGTATAAAATTGAAAAGTTTTATCTGATCTGATAATACTGATTCACCCCCCCCTCTCAGTATTATTTCCAACAATTGGTATCAGAGCAGGTCCTTTGGTAGAAGCTTGATCGCTTGAAGGAGATCCGTGGAACAATGGGAAAGAAGCTTAAGAAGAAAGCTCATAAGAAGAAGAAGACATCTCAGAAGATCTATGACAGTGGGAGAGTCGATTGGGGATTAGGTATAAGAAGCTCTTCAGATTCAGAATCAGATTCAGAATCATTATCAGGTATGAATGTGTTATCCTCTGATGTTCCAACTATATTTCCTTGTGAAAGAGATGAAAGTGATAGTGAAGCAACTGAATTTGCTTTTATGGGTGAGCAAGAAAAGTATCAAATAGAGGCAGTATTTAGAAGGCTTATAGACAAAATTAAAGATCAACAAGATCTATTGAACAAAAGGGAATGTGCTTTCAAAGAAGTTACCAAACTAAAAGCTCAATCAGAGGAAGGAAACAAGGTAAGAAAACTACTCAAGGACAAGGAAAATCAATGTCAAAAGTTGCAGGGTGAAGTGACATCATTAAGAGATGAAGTCAATGAGAGAAGCACAACCATCAAGAAACTTAGAGATAGATCCAGTTACTATGAAAATCTTGAAGCTACAATCCTCTCTAAAAGGAGATCTTGAAGAATCAAAGAAGCAGAATACAAATCTACTCCAAGCTATTGCAAAAAAAGAAAACGAAGTCATCAACTTAAAATCTCAACTAGAATGTGCCTTCCGAGTTCGTCAAATGCAGCAGGATCTGAATGAAGAACAAGAAAAGGAGATTCTCAAACTAAGGGAACAAATGGAAGAAGGAAGGAAAGCTGAAGAAGATTTGAAAAGGCAATCTCTTGAAAAGGAGGAACAGCTTCAGGTTGAGGTAAATATCTTGAAAGGTAAACTAGAAGAAAAGGATAAGCTCTTACGATTTCAAGATAGTTCTAAAGTCTTGGATGATATTCTTAGTGGTCAAAGATCTCCTGCTATAAAGACTGGTCTTGGTTTCCATGAATCTATTGAAGGTGAATCTAGCTCACAAGGTGAGGCAAGGAACTCTAAAGAGAAAACTAAAATGATCAACAAGGAGATGAAAGGTCAACCCCATCAACAATCAAGGAAAAAGACTCCTCAAAGAAAATATTTTACTCCTCCTATGAATAATGTTGAATGTTATGTATGTCATAATCTTGGACATGTTGCAGCTAGATGTGGAAGAAGAAGGGTCCAAGACCACCATGTAGAAAGATCATCACATTCAAGGTACTTCAATGGATATTGTTTTTCTTGCAATATGTTTGGTCACAAAGCTGCTGATTGCTATAGGAGGAATATGAAACATGTAAGATGTTATGCATGTAACAAGCTTGGACATATAGCAAAGGAATGCAGGAACAAAGGATGGACATCACACCAAAAGGAGAAAACCTCATCACACTTGAAGATATGGAGGAAGAAGGAAGTACAGTCAACACAATGTACTGAGACACAGCACAGCATAGACATATCAGACTTAGGGGGAGCTGAAAGTGTAAAACTTCAGTGTTCTGAATCTCATATGCAAGTTCCTTAAAGGGAAGTCGCATACATATGCGAGTTAGACACTGCAAAGTCGCGTATATGTCAGTCTGAGGAAAATCAGTGGGGACAGGATCAGAAAAAGGATCTGATATGATTCAGTCTATTATTTGCTCTATTGGTTACAGTCTGCTGAGGATGTGTGGAAATGTTTTGTTACTTGTATGATGTCTAGAAGTGTTTTGATCCTAACTTGAGGATGATGATGTTTTGATGCTTATTGCTGATATATGCATGATCAGATCTAACAGATGGCACTGGTTGAGGGGGAGCATATGCCTTTAGTAATTCATTTTTGGCATTATGGTTAATAATCCTTGGTGATGATTCTTATATGGCTAAATGATATATCTTGCTATGATGTGGTTGTGAGTTGTCTATGATAAACTCTCATATGATTCTTGAAGTTACATAGAAGATGTTCAGATCAGATTTATGGTTGATTCTTTGATGATGCATATATGGTGCTTACATGGTGATCTTCATAAGGACAAGGAGGAGTACAAAGCTTGAATACACATCTTTCTCACTTGATGATGAGTCACTCATATACTGCTATTGTCATATGAATAAAAGTTATGATGCAGGCATTCTTGTGGATAAGGATTGTTGCTTTTGATAATATCAAGAAGTTTTGTCAAATGAGCTTGAGCTCAAGATACATAGTGCTGATACATGGATGACTACTCAAAGTTGCTTTGTTGGAGACATGGTGATGAGTTCTTATCTATATGATGATAGGTTGATACTTACATATGTTGATTGATGCAGATGTTCCCAAGTAATGATACTTGGATCATGTAGATCTTGACATTGATGTAATGGTTATGGTGGTTTCACATGTAATGTGAATGATTTCATGATGATGTTTAAAAGGAGGAGTTGACATCTATGTTCAGACATACCTTGCTGCAGGACATTTACAGGTTGCTGATATGAAAATGGTTGTACGCGAGTTTCATAAGGCCTATCCGCGTATATACGCTTGTTTATGTGGATGCAGACGCGTATATGGAGTTTTGAAGGAAATCAGCAGGGACAGATGTTGGTTGCAGAAAGTCTGATATGGGTCCGACAGAGATCATCTGGCACAGGTTCAGGGGGAGCAGATAATCTTCCAATGATGCATTGTTGGCATTATCTTAAATCTTTTGGTTCTAGTTCACATTTTTTTGTTGGTTTCAAGTGGAACAAAGGCGAAAGGAGAACAGAAGGATCTCTTGGTTGCTGATCTGAATGGTGATTATCAGATGCTGCTGGTGACTTTCATAAGTCTTGGTCTAGTTCTTTCGTCTCTATGTCATATATCTCTTTTGTGGTATCTCTTTCATGGTGTCAAGGTCATGTAACGGCCTACTTTGGTTTCCCCACTATGCCTGGGATGATTGATGCAATATGATTGGTTGTCATATGTAAACTTTTGATGTATCCCTACTTGGTTGGGTGGATGAGTCAATTTTTGTATATCCTCACCTAGTTGAGAGATGGATGTATGTATGAGTCTTTGGTGATAGGAAGGTCTTTTATGATGTATAGAGTCATGTTCTTCTTGAAGAACATCTTTTGCAGATCTTGCCTACAGTCAGGAAGAGCATGATCAGCACACTTCAGCAAAAACAGAGATTCAGCATGTACTCAGAGGGAGCATTGGTACACCTTGGCATTTACAAAGGGGGAGATTATTTAGAGAGTTCAGCAGGTACTCAGGGGGAGTATGGACAGTGGAATTATTCAGCAAAGGAAGAGAATATCTTTGTCCACCCTTTGCCCTTGATGTCAAAGGGGGAGAGTGAGTTGGTGTTGTTGCCATCAAGTCCAAAGGGGGAGTTTGTTGGCATTATGATGCATGTGTTGTACTTGATGGCAACCCTCTCATAGAAGAATATCTCACTTATGTATAATTGGATGAATCTTCAGAAGAGATGTCAGATGTGACTGATGGAGGACAACTCAAAGGAATCAGATGATAGTTCTAAGTGTAACAAGTTAGATTTGCCATCAAGTCCAAAGGGGGAGATTGTTGGCATTATGAGACAAGTGTTGGCCTTGATGGAAAATCACACTGATGAGAAATCATAGTGCAGAAGGATAGCAGCAAAGAATTGATGATCAGACTACAAGTATGAAGAGAAAATATATACACGCTGGTTCACTATATACCAAGTCGCGTATACGCAGGTTCGCTATATACCAAGTCGCGTGTACATGCAGGTTGGCTTCAGTAAAAGGGCGTGTATGTGGAAAACTTATCTTTGGTCCGTGGCAGTTATTCCTTGGAATTTGTGCCTATGGTTTTGGACCATGGTGTCTCGACGAACGTGTTGATCCCTAGTTTTGAAGTTGATGGTATTGGATTTCTATGGTTTTGGCCCGTGGTATTGAGCGAGGCCTAAGGCTATATAAGGAGAAGAAGATCATTAGGCAAATGTATCTGAAATGTCTTGAATATCTTATGAAGTATTAGATCCAGTATGCAGGTTATGGGTTGATGATGCATTGCTTGATCTGAGCTAAGAAGAGATCTCACCGGTTGATGGAGAACAAGATATAAGGGGAGATCGGGATCAAATGGTTTGAAATGAACTATGTTTATATGGTTGATTATGCTTATTCTAGATCTGCATACTGACGCAAATAATGTTCTATAAGTGTTATAGTATGATTGATGTCTGGTACAGCTGCAAAGTTATAAGGAAATATTTTTAGATCTGTACGCGGGTTGGCCTTGGAAAAAGGGCGTATACACGCAGGTTGGGTTCATCCAAGTAGCGTGTACATTGTAAAGCTTGATATTTGAAGTTGCAGATGGGTCTGATGGTTATTGCAGAGTTCTGTGTCTGCTCTGTGTTCTGGTGACTGTGTTGTTGACAGAGTTTCAGTGTTTCAGTGTTTCAGTGATTAATGATGTAGGTTGTACTACAAGGTGATTGTCTTATGGATCCATTATGAAAATGTATGAAACATGGTCCCGGGTAAATCGTAGGCCGGCACCTACGTACTGGTAAACATATCAGCCAGTACAAGAGCAAGGGGAGTAAAGGTTGGAGCATTCTGTAGGTAGGCACCTACGTACTAGTAAATGGATTGGCTAGTACAAGAGCTAAGAGGATTGTAGCCCTCTGCAGGTTGTAGCCTGCGTACTGGTAAAGGACTGCACCAGTACATTGTAAAAGAAAGTTTCTTATTAAAGGAAGATAGAAACAAATTGCAGCAGGTGGTTTTCACCCACATTGGGTTTCCACCTTATATCATGATGTTCATGTGTGTGCTTTATGTGTGATGATCTGTTCTGTTATACTGCACCTGTTTACTGTTAATATGGTTAATAATGTTCTGATGCATTTATTGAAGATAAGCTAACTGAATCATAAGATTACTGCATATACGCTAGTTTCCCTTAACAAAGTTGTGTATATACGCTGATATCCTTAACTGAAGCTGCGTGTATGAATCTGAGTATAAAATTGAAAAGTTTTATCTGATCTGATAATACTGATTCACCCCCCCTCTCAGTATTATTTCCAACAAATATCACATATAAAGAGCTGATCAATGATGTTGAAGTATGAAGCTGATCACTAAAGTCAAGAAACTGATCCCAATAGTACCAAGTGAACATGATGGAATAAATTATACTACACCGCAACTCGAGTTCCAGCATATAAGATTTCGATGTAAGGAACTGCAACATATAAGGCGGATGGCGTCAACTAGCAGAAATAGGAGCAACTGACAAGTGAGCCAAGACATGTTGATGCAAACCTGAGGTCTTCACTGACCGGCGTGGCACATTTCTACACAATGGGAATGAATGATCTGAAGTCGACCATGTGAGAAATCGTTTGATTACCGATCATTGATGTATACCATTAACAAACGCGAGACTACTCACTGATAATAATAATGAGAGTCAAGGTACCCAGTGCAATCTAACAAGTGTGAAGAAATGAGCTGTAGTCGAACACTTGAAATAATCTGTCAATCAGGAGACAATGATGTTTTCCCACTGTCGATAGTGAAGGAATCTACCACTGATGACTGCAAACCCTAAGGTATTGTCAAATGGACTCTAGATCTCTTTCCCAAAGCAAGGAGTTGAATTCAATGGGAAAAGATCTGCTAGAAGGAAGGCATTAAGGCATCCTTCATCAATCTAGCATGAGTGTAACCCGTAGGCCAATAATGTGGAAGGAATCAAATGAAAAAAGATGTAGTAACCCAACCGAAGCACGTTTCCAGCGTACACAATATGTGGCTAGTGCATGATAGAAACACTCTAAACCAACCAATAATGAAAGCTGACATATAGGCGAGGAATGCACAAATAGGGTCAAATGGAAACCAAGGCACTGCACGAATCCCAGTGTGTGATAATGAAAGCTGATGTTGAACACAAGGGAAATCACCCAGTCAAATACCCATGACACTGATCAATGCTGAGCACAAGGTGACCTATCAATAATGAAAATAGGGCCAGGGTGCGACTCTAGATCTAACCTCAGAGCAATTTGTCGTAGTCAATAAGGACAAGACCCACCAGCAAGAATTCAATGGTACCTTCTCAAAACAGCACAAGCAAAGGACCAATACAACTGATGTGATAATGAACATGACGCTGACAACCAGAGATGACTAACTAAAAAATAGCTCAAGAGACATTGTAGAGAGGCCGAGTCAGGCTTACTTCCCTTGAACAAAAGCACGACTCATCTATGACTACAAGGTAGCATATGATAACTTTGTATAAGTTTGTCATGCAAGATGCATAAGAAAACTCTCCATATGATTGGAAGAGGTAACCAATCAGAGGAGGACTGACTCGATAACAAGGTTAAGGTTCTCCTAAGTCAAGCTAAAGCCCACCCCAATGGAGGAAAGACTTTCTTTTGAGTGCTTTGTTCAAGGGCGACACAACTGACTCTAGCTGCCATCAAAATATGGAAATAATGTCATGTTCCCACTCTTTTTTGGAATATATAATTTTTTTATCTTTTTCTTTTATATGAAGCTAGAAAAAGAATAAAAGAATGCTATAGTATAGTGGAAAGAACTAGTGTCGAAAAAATAGATGTTCTAGTTCCTGGGAGGGGAACATTCCTATGCTCAATGTAGGGAGGTGAAACTAGTCAAGGACACTCAAAGGAATGTTCTTTCCATGGAAAAAGGGTGTGTCAAGTTGCAAAGGCTAAGTGATTGCAAGGTTGATTTTGTAGAAGGCATGGTTGAAAAGTGTCTTAAACACAATTCCAAGTGAAGTCGACTCAAGGCCAAAAGGTGCAAGTAGTCAATATGCAATGCAGCAGTACAACTCAACACAAAGGAGCCTCTAGGGTATAACGCTAGAAAATAGCGAAGAAGAAAGAAAATGAGGCTTCATCGCAAAAGTCATGGCGGGGCTAAAGAGGACTCCCAATTCTATGAACAAAAGCTCTGCATGGATGCCAAGTGACAACAAGGTACTATCTAGGGCGCCCATGATAAGTCTACCACACAAGTCATGACACTTCTAAGCAATGAGAATGTTTTGCACCATAACTTGGTGGGGTTGATCTTAAGGCTAAAATGAGAAAGGACACCGATAAATGCACAATGCAGGTCAAACACCTAACCTATATGCCAGTTTCGAGAACCAATACCTGTCAGAGCAGATCAACCATACAAATGTCCAAAGGAGAAATCTTCCAAGTGTCGTAGACATAAATAGGAACACTATACAAGAAGTTAATACATCCCACATATAAACTTCAGATAAAATCTTGTGTTATAGAATACAAAACTTGAAAATGTGTACCTTATATGTACAATATGGTATAGGGAACCACGAAGCCTTGCAACTTATGAATAATAGTTCTCCTAGACAAACCCCTTGTAGGGCTCAGACCAAGGACTCCTTTGGTAGTCAAAACTCATGGCTTCAAAGAGTTCCTCCTGTGAAGGTAAATAAAATTCTGAGGAAACATGAGAACTCAAGGATCAAAAGAGTGAATTAAGGGGTCCCATGTCCTTATAGGAAGAATCTCTCAGTCAACTGTCGGGACCAAGTCCCAAGAAGGAGAACAATAGGTCAAAGGATCCTTCTCAGAAGCAATTGAACATTGAGGATTCAACACCGCATAATTAACCCATGGCAATGTAGAGTCTATTTGAACACTTGGAACAAACCAAGGGTTATTCTGCAGTAAATTCGAATTAGGATGGTGATTATCAGATGCAAGCTGATCAATAGTGACAATATTCCCTTTATGAGGAAAACACATCACTCAAAATAGTGAAGACACTATAGCATTCATAGCATAAACATAATCCCACCCAAGTAGCATATTAAAATCTAAAAGGTGATCAACCATCATCATATCAATTAAGACAAACTTCCCACCTAAATTAATTGGAAATTGAGGAAGAACACCCATAGATTCACCAGGTCTTCTATCATAAGCTAACAACTAACTCTCAGTTGTCAACAACTTTGGAGAACCCAAAGCTTTCCAAGTCAAGGAGGATATAATACTTGTAGAGGATCCTTCATCCACCATACATCGATAGACATTTGTGGAATTAACTCTAACCTTTATTTGGAGAGGTGCAGCAGAAAGAAGACGAGGCTCGACAAGTCTATCCCAATCAAAGGAGAAACTCCTAGAACTTGGAGGGGAAACATTCGAAGAAACCAGAATGTGCCCTATAACAGAAGGCTCTGTACTAGAAATCAAATAGACTCTATTTTTAGGCACTTCATCCCCCAAAAGAGGAGTGTAATCAGCCAAATCTTGCACTGGCTCAACCACATTATCAACCAATAGTTGATGAGACTGTTGAGAAACCATATTAGTTCCAGGAGTAGAAGAACTTTCAGACTCAGACCATATCCTTTTTACCTCTGGAATATCGGGGCATAAATGAGTAATATGGTCTCCCTTGCATATCTTACAAGGAAACTTAGGTTTAAAACTTCCACGCCTAGGTTTCTTATCAACATCCATTCCACCAACATGACTAACAGTGGTTTGTGGAGAGTCCCCAACATGACTTGCAGAGGTCAGTGACTCTTTGCTAGTATGACTTGTAGTGACTAGAATTATGTCCCCAGCATGACTTGCAGTGGTTGAAGGCTCATCCCCAACATGACTAGCAGAGGTTGATGATGAATTGCTAGTATGACTTGCAATGACTAGACTTGTGCCCCCAACATGACTTGGAGTGGCTGAAGGCTCATCTCCAACATGACTAGTAGAGTTTGATGATGAATTTCTAGTATGGCTTGCAATGACTATATTTTTTCCCCCAGCATGAGTTACAGCGGCTGAAGGCTCATCTCCAACATGACTAGCAGAGGTTGATGATGAATTGCTAGTATGGCTTACAGTGACTATACTTGTGCCCCTAGCGTGACTTATAGCCACTAAAGGCTCATCTCCAACATGACTAGCAAAGGTTGATGATGAATTGCTACTATGACTTGCAGTGACTATACTTGTGCCCCCATCATGACTTGCAGTGGCTGAAGGCTCATCTCCAACATGACTAGCATAGGTTGATGATGAATTGCTAGTATTGTTCTTCTTCTTTGTCCGCCTCTTTCTCTTCTTTTAGATCTCTTATTACAAGAGGGAGGAGGAAGAGGAATCCCATATTTCTCTTTGAAATAAGATGAACAACCCATTTGATGCCCTTGAAATAAAGCATTCATTTGAGAAGCTTCAAGAACATCTGGAATATTCGGAGTGGACCACAACCAAACTGGTAGTCCAACATTCAATCCAGGAATATTCAAAGTGGCCATCAAGGGGGTACCAATGTTTCTAAAGAAAGGAAAATCACAAGGATCCCCTTTTGGGAGGGTACCTTGGTTGGTTTCCACGAGAATATTGGCCATATCTAACTTATTCCCAGATCCTTCCCTGACTGGAATGTACAAATGACTTTCCAAGGAAGATAGATGCACAATCAAAACCTTTTCCCTTGAGGAGGCAACTCCACCACTTTAAAAATAAATATCAAAATCCTTTCAAGATCAGCAGAGTGGTAGGTTAGTCACTCAGAATCTGAAGTACAAAAGTGACAAGACTAAAAAACCTAAAGCCAACTATATACAAATAGAAAATAGCACTCGACTATAAAGTCCCTAAAGATAAAACCAATCAAGCAACTTCCAAGTATTTATGCTTCGGGTGATGAGGACTGGACACTAAAATACAATAAAGTGATGTAAGGGACCTTCCAAAGATAGTCTGGGATAATGACGGCCCAGGCCTACCAGTGAAGGTATCAGAAGCAGTTACAATGACCTCCACACAACAACCTTTGTCGGTGCAAGCACCCAAGCTTCACAAGGGTACCCTCCAGATGTACTGCTGAACATGATGCAACACCAGCCTCAGGTGCCATGGGATTCCCCTCCGCAACCACCTATGTGATCCCTAGGAAAAGCCACTATGGATACCAACTCTTATCAAAAGTTGGGTAGAACAGTCATGAGGCGGGATCCAACAAGTAGGAGAGGGGGTATCTCTCTTCATTGTATTCACTCTCCGTCGTGCTTAACTCCCAATCATGGAGCTTTCCCAGTCTTTCTAACGATATTGGGTTTCGCTCTTTATTCAACTTCTAATTTTTGTAATTTGAGTGGCCTTGGAGAGTTAACTCTCCACTCACCTAATCTAAGGCCCTAATGAACCTAAACTTGTTGGTGTTTGTTAATGACAACAATAAAAGTTCTAGTTCATTTTATTAATTGCTTGATTTTATAAGGTTGTTCTTTAAGTCAGGGGAACTATGAGAGTGAAACTAATGATGTTTTTATGATGCAAAAGAAATCAATAGAAAACTAACTATATGAATGAAGTCATTTTCTTTGATGAAGAGTGATTTCTATAGAGTTCTACGAATAAGATTGTACAAGCAACTTTTTTTTTTTTCCAGAAAACAAACTCCACACACCCAAAAGCTAACAAAAAGACTAAAATGTCTGTAATGCAAGCTACAATCATATTGCATGGATGCTCATACAAGAAGCAAAAAAAGGTGTTTCTTTATATAGACAATAAGCCAACTTGAAAATGAAGAGGGCCAAAAATTTAAAAACAAATCTCTCCAAAGCAAGCAAAACAAATTGCAAAAGATCACAATTCACTTCTCAACAATAAAACAAAAGAAACCATAAACCAAAAACTTAGAAAAAGAAAAACACAAGCAACGTTTTTTAAGATTTTTCTTTTAAGGAAACAAAACAACTTTCTGAAGTCACAAAATTACTACTAAAACTCGAAAGATCAATAAATAGGCACAAGGATTCTTTCAATCTCGCAAGTTATAAAATTGAAAATGAATAAAACTTGAACAAGAAAGACTACAAACTTGTACAAACTGACCCAAGCAGCAGCAAAATATTTCGACAAACTGACCAAAAGGCCAAGAAAGAAATACTTTCAAACTTGTGAAAAAGAAACTCTCAAAAAGCAAGAAAAGAAATAAGGCCACCAAACAAGGGAAAGAAAAGCAAGTGAACTTGAAATCTAGGCTTGAAAATGAAATTGAAAACAATTTCCTATTCTGGAAGACCAAAACAACTAAGAACTTCAAAACGAAGCCTTGAACACCAAGATACAAACTACAAACTTGCTTAAGAAACAAACCTAGGCCAAGTCTTTTTAGGGAGAAGAAGATTTTGAAAAAGAAAGCTTGTAGGAAAAATAGATTCTCCAAACAGTAGATGACCATACAACAATAGAAATCACTAGGCTACAAACCTAACTGGGCATAAAGATTTGAAAAAATCATCCAAAAAATTGCATACGCAACTGTGTAAAAACACAGAAGTGTGCACACACATTTCTAATATAGCAAACTCGTGTATACACGAGTTTTCTTTACAAAAACCTGCGTGTATACGCCACTTTAAACAAAGTAAAAAGCATATACAAATATTTATAAGGAAAAACAAAAATCAAGGTCTAATCAAGAAGATCAGACTTGATGCTTGGGACACTAATGGATCAAACAATACTGTAAAAGAAAGAAATCAAGCAAGTGAACCCCGATTGAGAACAAACAACCCAAACCAGGAATAACAATATTGTTATCCCCAGCAAAGTTTCCAATTCTGTTACGGGTGAAACCACCCTAGGGATTTGCATTGAGAAGCCCAATAGAGCAGAGGGAAAGCCTCAAGAAGAAATGCTCAAACAATCATTAAAAGTCCTTATTCTACTAAAACGCGTAGGAGTGCCCTCACTCGATGTCCTTCGCTTTGGTAGATCCCGCAGGGTGGAAACCCTCAACTTCTCCCAATATTCTTGAAACCTGAAAATTATTTAAAATAAAATATACACGACAGTAGAAACATAAATAATATACATGATGTTAACTTTATATCATGTGAATGAATGACTAATTATACATCAATATAAGAGTCATAAATGAATTACAACACAACTTTAATGCATAAACACATTTCATATCATAAACAGAACAACATTCCTTTTTATTGAAGTAAGTTATAGATAAGGTGGAGAAGTACGACCTGAGTCTTTCTTCAGCTCCAAGCAAAACCATCCTCCAGATCCGTCCTTTCCTAGCCTTCAGCAATCTTCCTCCATCACCAACATAAGGATATCTCAAGCAAGATGGGGGATATCTATAATTAAGGAAACAATGGTTTCCTGAAGCTTTGGGGAGTGCATGAGGCATAGGGATTCTTCAGACATGATCAGGGATAATCTCATTATAGTATCAATATCTCATTCTTTCTCCCCTAAGGCCTTCCCATGGAGGTTTATTTGTACCTCTCCAAGTTAGCTTTTTCAGTTGGGAAATAGTTGGGCCGCAAGCAATAGGATGTGAGTAACAGGTAAAACCCATGAACTCTGCCCGAAATTAAGGAAATTTTATTTTTTTAAGTGTTTTAACATATGTAAGCGGGTTGGGTATATGTTGACCCGTGTATACACACTTTTATCATATGGAAATAGCGTATAGGGGATAAAACATTGTTTTCTAAGATTTTGGCCCAAGTCTGGATGGAAGGGTTGCCCTAGGCCATAAACAGAGCATCATATCTACCAAGAGTGGTAAATGGTGCTATAAAAAGGTAGTAGAATAGTAATAGAGAAGGAATGATAGGATTTTTTAATATTTCTAAGCAAGTTTTGCAACATTTGCAATGTAAGACATATTTTCAGTTAATGGAAGCAATTCTTCATTTTAGCTCTTAGCTTGGTTCTTATTTAAGGAATCTGATCATCCTTGGGTTGGGCCCACCCTATGAGCTTCTAAGCATTCTTGTACCTATATTGATCTTTTTCTAATGCTTTGCATTTTTCTTGTTTAGTTTTTAGATTAGCATTTCCAAAAATTACAGTTTGATGGTCTTGTGCATGGTTAAGTAGGTAGTCTTTTGATCTAATATTCTTTGCAAGTCAATTATACAATATTTCATCCTTATTTATAATTCATATCATTTATCAATTCATATTTAAATATTTTTCCATTTCATTCCCTTTGTTGTTACAATTTTTTCAATTTGTTGTTTTATTGTGCAATTGATATTATGGCTAAATGGGATAGATAAATCTTGATTTTGTGATGATAAAGCTTAGATCAGGTTGTCCCATGCCATTACCCATTGAATAAAATAATTATCTATCATTCCTATCTCCCTTCCTCACCTTAGATTTTCATTCCAACTATTTTACTGGATTGCTAGACTCTTTCTATAGCAAACCATGGAATCCTATAGTAGTTTGTAAATAGTCTATTTCTCTCACCTAGTTTAGGAATAAACATTTGTTTTAGTCTTGTTAATGTATTAAAAATTGTTACGTATGTTGATGATGGAATTTAGAAGCATATATACCTCACAAGGTTTCTTGTAGATGATTTTACTAAATTATTTATGAGTGATATTTTCTAAAACATAGGTTTCAGGTTTACCAATCCTTTATTTCCAAGAAAGTGTGATTTTCATTTATTGCAAGTAGCATAGGTGTGTTCCATTTTATTTTTGCAAGTCACTTATGCAAATTTACTTTCCTATAGCATAGTTAGTCCAACAACTTAACCTGGTTTATGTTCATCTAGCCTTCACTCCAACACTTCTCACTTATATAATAACTAAAAGAGGAAGAAGATAGTGTGTGTTGCACATATAATTCTTCCCCCTCTTAAGTTTGTATCAATCCTAGGTTGATAATAAAAGATCATACCCTTGGAATTACATCATTGTTACTACAAATCTAAGGACCATCACATGTATCCTTGGATATAAATCAATTGTTAGGCATGGAATCCCCCCAAGGCAGGTTTTGGGGCTTAAAGTCCAAGTCTTGACCCAATATTATTGTAAAGATTCTGTGAATTGTGGGTGCGGAGCGCAAAATATATGATAGAGTCATAGGGTTGTTCGCCCTAGTTTTGTAAGGTAAAATCAGCCTGCCCAGGGTCCACATATCATGGGATTGTATAAATAGAGCGAGTCTCTAAGTGTACAAGAGAAAATGGATATGGTAGAGTAGTAGAGAGAAGAAAGAGTCTAAGTGACTAAGTGTGTCTTTGGGTCCTAGAGTAGGAGGAGGCTCTGCAACTGAGTGCGCAGACCCCTACAGTTGAGTGCATAGGGTGGAGTCGAGTCTGTAACCAAGGAAGGAATTAATAAAGAGAAGTTTGATTATAATTATGTGTATCTATTCTTGGGTTAATACTTGATTGATATATCTTGCAATTATACTATTTATTTACGGCGTGCATCTATATGAATAGTTTATGTTGTTAAAGATAACGTAAAGCACTCAACTAACTAACATTGGAAAATACAAGTAAGATCTTAGGTAAGAACACAGAGTGCGGCATTCAACCCCTGAGTAAGGGCTGGGTGAAGGCAGTATATCAGGCTGCGAGGCACGGGAAAGTGCGTTAGGCAACCTGCGTGCAGAGTCAAACTGCGGACCACTTGAACTCATCAGACATCTCTAGGGTGCGAAAACCTAGTTCTAGCACCCTCCCATACTACTTCGGGTGAGACCTCAGCCCGCGCTCTGTGGACTGTTGCCAAAAGGGATAGTAGTACTGAGATTTGTTTGGTTAACTCACCTTTGAACCTGGGTTAGGCCCCAACAAGCCAACAAAAGGTTCCATTGCCGGGACCGGGATTTGCATAAGAGATGTCTGATGTCATGTCACTGGAATCTGACAAAGAAAGAAATTGAAGAGTGGCTGGACAGAAAGATTCACAAGTTTGCAGCGCAGGAAAATAGGAATCCATGAGTATCGAAGGAATAATGGTTAGAGTGCTACTTATATACGGAAATTCACGAAATTTTCTTTGCATCCTTCCCCTCTAAGTTGTACGAGTGGATCGCAAAGCTAGTAGAAAGTCAGGGAAGGTGTAGACTCGACAAGCCTATTGTGTGGACTCTAGAGTTGGTGCGCAGACTGAAAACATCAGAAGATAAGATTGCACGCACTGTGGACCATTAGCTCTATCGAATTATAGGAGGGTTTGTTCATGGTAGATACATCAGTCAGCTACAGCGAGGCAGAATGATGCTTCCTCAAAGGACCGCGAGGTAAGTACATTAAATCTTTGAACACTTGGATTAAAATGCTACTGTGTGAAAAGATGGTTATGCGAATAAATTAATTTTTGGGGCTACGCAAAGTGGGAGGATCTACAAAAATGAAGGTAGCGAAGAATTAGAGACTATTCCCTTGATTTCACCTCTGCGGGAGAGCGAGAAGGAGCTCGCAAAAGTTTCACCAAGAAGTGTGATCAGTCTAATAAGACAGCAAATTCCGTGCATACCACCCCCACCTGCACCTCCACTAGTTTCACTAGCCTCACCCCCATCTTTGCCCACACCACCTCCGCCACCACCAAATTTCAATATGGCGAGCGCGATAAAGTTATCGGTGTTCAAAGGAGTAGGGAATGAAGACCCAGACGAATTTTAGTTCATGGTAAAGGCAGTATGGAAAGCACAAGGAGTCAAAGATGATAATATAAAGAAGGCAACACTAGTCAGCACTTTGCAAGAGCGTGCACTGACGTGGTACATTAAGCATTCCAATGACAATCCAAACACAAGAATCACGAATATCTAAGCTATGATAAACAGAGAATTTAGCAGGCCAAAATTAGAGACACAGTCGATCATGGGATTTAAGGAAATCGCAATGCTTCTAGGTGAGACCCCCTTGGATCTGGATCGGAGACTAAAAGGTAAAATCCGTGAAGCTAATATGACCCTGACGGATGCACAACACCGCGCGTGGTTTGTAGCATCACTAACGCCGCATCTAAGGAACATGTTGTCACAACAGAAGCTAACCACTTAGGCCGAGGCCTTGGAGATGGCGATGAGACTACACGAAACCCCAATAAAAGATCCTAACTTGGGAGTTCAACAGATCCACACGTAGTTGCAAAACTTGTGCCTTGAGATGCAGAGTTTGAAACAAGACAGGATAGCTCGCCTAGAAGCACGTGAGGAGGTATGGTGCATAAAGTGCAAAGGGCAGGGACATGATAACGACCATTGTCTAGTCTTTGCAAACTACCTAGCGAAAGGAGGGCCAATGACATTGAGACTAGAGGCACAAGCAGGACCAAGCACGGTGCCTGCATTATGGTGCGCGATTTGTCAGATAGGAGGGAAGCATGCTACAGATAACTGCCATGTATTGCAGAAGTATACGCAGACGTCCCAATAGTTGTTCTGTAATTTATGCAGGTCGATAGGTCATGATGAGCGTACTTGTAGAAGTTATGAACTGATGATGGATCGAATCCCTACCTATAGGGTTCAGACCGAAACGCGAGCCCTCGATCAAAATGTAGGAATGGTGCACACTAGATTTCCAGGGCGCGGACGAGGTCGAGGTGGAATGGGACCAGGAAGGGGTCGCAGACAGCTAATCTGTTAAAATTGCAAACAGCTAATCTGTTAAAATTGTGGAGGGCCAAGGCATTATGCCCGCGATTGTACAAATCCAATGAGAGAATCGTGTTTATATTATACCTAGTTTGATCATGAGACAGAGGACTACCCCACACTGATAGCGAGGTTACGCAACAAAGGAATACTCCAGCCTCCCCCAACTCAAAACCTGCAAATGATGAGGTCTGAGCCGCGAGAGGAGGACCCCAATGTAAACATCATGCTCCTAAGCAGTATCATGACAGGAGATGACAAGGGCAAGCAACCCGAAGAGAGTGCCTGGGTTCGCAAGCCTCCAACCAAGGAATCAGAGTTCGATTTAGAGCATGCAAAGGAGACATTCATGGAAACTAAGAAGAAATTCACAAAGGCCTTCACTTCAAGTAGTCAAGACAAAATAGAACTGGAGATAGACCCATCAATGCTCACTACCTTTCTGGAGACATGTATGAAGTTGTTGCACGACAGCAAAGCGGTGAAGGAGCTGCAAGAACTCATCACTAGATGTGCTAGACCAGGAGAACCGTGCGTAGTCTGAAAACTCAGGAAGCACACACCGCGAACAGGAAGGGAGATGAGATTGACTGTGCAAATCGGAGAATTTGAAATGGATAAAGTAATTTTGGATCTAGTATCAGACGCAGACGTCCTGCCAAACTAGACATGGGAGTGCATGGGCAGGCCCACATTACAATGGTCTCCTATTCAATTGTGAATGGTGAACTAGCAAAAGATCCTACCGATGGGAAGATTGCAGGGAATAATGGTAGATATCGAAGGTGCAAGCGCGCTTGCGGATTTCGAAGTAATGAGATTGTTGATGACAGTAATCCCTATCCCACACTACTGGGAATAAATTGGGCCAATGATATGAATGGAGTAATAAATCTAAAGAAGTGCAAGATGATTTTTGAGAAAAAGTCATTGCGCGTAGTGGTACCTCTAGACCCTGTGGAGGGATTGCACTACACAGAGCTAGTGCGCGACTGCGACAACGACGACAATCTTGACTATATTTACAAGATAGCCACGTGAGAGCCGGACTTGGTGAATCCAACAGTGGATGGCATGATTTCGTGGGACCGTGAAAGCTCCTGCACTTCAGATTTAGACGAGGAAATAGAAAGATGGCAGAACCAGTTACACGAGGTAACCATGCTCAACTGCAACATAATGATAAGGTCACTACACTCTGTAACAACAGAAGTAAGATATCTGCTGATGTATGACAGGTTGAGCGAGGTAGATGATTTCCTAAACAAATTTGAATAAGAAGTACCAGAACAACAGCAGTTTGACGCTCTGAAATGGGCGTTGCACGCTATGCCCACAAGGTGGTGGGGTACGCATCAGCAGAATTTTTAGGACTAGCGGGAATGCAAAAGGGTGATGTGCATATAGTTTGGAAAGCCTCGGATGAGGATGGAAGCTGGGTATGATGAAGGAAACAGCTTGTGCGCCCACCTCTCCAGATGGGTACAAATGTATGACACGCAACCTGTATGAATACACACCATCTTCACAATAGGAAATAGGACCAACAAGAAGGAGCGGGCAAGATGAGGGTGCAAATAGTGAAGTATGATAAGGCCAAGCACACTGAATATTATCTGCGTGACAGCTTTTGACAAGGTGTTTAAAGTATTGAACGCGATCTACCAAGTGAAATGCACCAACTGGGACCTACGTGTACCATCGGTTCTATGGGCTTATAGGACCATGTGCAAAACCCTAACCGGGTGGGCACTTTCGACGCTGAAGTATGAAGCAGATGCTGTAATCCCTATGGAGCATGCAAATTCTAGTCCGCACATAGCAGCACCTATAGATACGATGGTGCACGAAGCTTGGAGAGAAGGAATCACATAGCCGCAAGAAATAGAACACATGGAATTTGAGGAAGAAATATGACAGGGAAACTTTAGACTTTGCGAACTTGAAAAGGAAAGGGTATGATTAAGAAGGAAAAGCGCTTTGATGGATGCAGAGGTCAAGAAGATGGAGGGAAAAATCAAGGAAGAATTTCTCATCGAAAAACCTAGGATAGTATGGCAAGGTGCGTACGATCATACTGACCAGATGGCGGGCTATCGCCTGAATTGGTCAATCTAATGCCTTGGCTTGGACTGCATATTGCTAAGCCTAGTGACCAAGGTAGTGCATTGCACGTGGTGAAGTGCGCGATGTGGACCCCAACAATAGAAGGAGGGGATTTAAGAACCAGGGTGGAGAATAGGATGGAGCCTCACACAGGTGGCGTGACCACCTGACTAGCCACGGAAATGATAGTCTTAGCACTCCAAGCGGTTGAAAGGGAGCGTGAGACTATAAAGTATTCTACTTGGGAGCTGCATGATGTTGAGGATGCATGCAGTAGCAGAACGTCACAAGGTCCACGACCGCACACGGGGGGTTGTGGTGCCACACGAGTTGGCCAGAAAGTGACCATTGAAATCAATATTCACGATGGGATGCTCAACTTGAGACCAATTGGAGCAAGTAGCGGGCATTTAAGACGTGATTTATGGGAAAGATTTGGGAAAATCTACCGCCAAGAAAGCATTAATGGACCAGAATTGGGGGGAACAGTCAAATTTGAATGCAAAAGGTGCTATAAGACACAAAGGGCTGCCCAGCAAACAACACTTGGTCATTTGAGAATTGAGCGATTGAGCAGAGCCCTGAGCATTGTGATCCAAGTGTTAATTGAGCCCCTAGATTCGCAAGCGACAGATTATAGCTCAGATACAATGATAACAACTAAAGATGGTCTGGGCATAGAGGAGGTAACTGTCGGAAAGGTCGCACAGGCCATAACTATGGAGGATGTCCCAGAAGGTGTCGGGGTTGTGGCAGAGATCCCCAAATCACCACATACGCCAAGACTCAAGAAAGATAAGCAAGCAATGGCTCTCATATGCATGTCCCTGAGGAACCTGCTGCGCAGGAAACTATCAATGGAAGAAGAAGGGAAAGTCGTCATAATAGAAACAGATGAGGAAGAAGAAGATTTGTAGGTCCTTATCATCGGAGAGGAATAAGATGAAGGCATGGAGAAGGATATTCAACCTACACACTCTGTGACAAAACTACCCACATATGTCCCCCCGCGGAAAGGGAAGGCCAAAGTGCCCAAGGACCTAGACGAAACTAAGAGTTCACTCCAGACCCTGCTCCTCCCAGACAGCATTGTGTTTGAAGGCATGCACCTGGGCCACATGCCAACCATGAAATTTGAAGATTGGGACCTCGCGGACCGCAAGAATTTCCCTCATCTAGAGATAGGGAACATCATGAAGTAGAGCACCATGGGGATGGTGACAACGTTAGAACCACGTAAGTGGCTATGTGGTGTGGAAAAGGTTGGGCTCCTGAACTTACTATGGGTGCCGCATTTCCACTGTGTGCCAATAACCATTTTTGTCATCAGGTAGCTACTCTGCCTAGTGCATGATGGGTATCTATGGCTGGAGGAGCCTATCCCCATCACGGAAAACCTAATTCACCGTGTTTCCCAGCTCCCCTAAAAAAGAAAGGACCCCAAAACCATATCGGAAGGAAAGGGTAGTGATTTGGCCCTCGCAGAGGCCATGAAGACGAAGTACAAGATGGAGAAGAAGAAGAGGGGCTACACCATCTCCAGCATCAAGGACAAAGTGGTACGCATACCAACCCAAATCCTGGCCAGCAAAGTTATGCAAAAGTGCCGCACAGACGAGGTACCTGCACCAGTGATCGCACTGACCGAGAAATGCTTGGAGGGGGTCCAATTTAACTGGTCTGAATTCCTCTGCACATACTTTTTTGAAAATTGCCGTGAAGCCCAGGATCAGGGTAGAACCTTCCACTATGTGTGGTTGTTGCTATCCATAGTGCTCGTAGCAGGGGAATGTTGGAGGATAGTCAATTCCCCATAATTGACAGAGAATTACCGAAGGCCACGAAGTACACTTCACTCTAGGCCACGAAGGATGTGAAAAGGATACGCGACAGCAAGATCTTCTAGGTGCTCATGGAGATGAAAATCTGGACGTGGATCAACAAGAAGCCGCGCTTGTCACCCACGGTATACAATAGTCTACAGAGCTTCACAGAAATTAAGGCAGACATGCAAAACATATATATCAGGGCATGCAAGGATTCATCAAAGTAGTGGATGAAGCTACCTTTCGTAGCCACGGATGACGCCATTTTCAATGTCCTGGAGGCATGGCCGCTGGAGTGGTGCACCCCAGACCTCACAGAGATCGAAGGATCGGTGGCGCAACGAAAGAAAGACGAGGCCAAGCTACGCCTCTCACAGTTGGATGAGAAAAGGCAGTAGGAAACAGTAGCAGCGGAAGTGCGCGTAGTGCGGGAAGTGGCATAGAAAGCCGCCAAGCAAACAAAGGTTGCAGAAGCAGCAACAACATCACAGGAGGCAAAGGAAGCAACTGTGAAGGCGGACAAGGGCCAAGGGCAGTAGGTAAGAATATGCAGAAACAACATAATAGAGCACGAACCCTGGGACCGCACCCACACAGTTGAAGTGCCCACCCATGGCAAAACAAGGAGGGTCAAGGAAGATGATCAAGGTGTTGAAATTGGTCATTGACCTGATCACCCTAACCAAGGGTGATCTTCATGACATCGGCGAGATGGTGCACAATGTCACCAATGAGGTCCTTCAGAATTTTATGCAGGAGCACCAAACTATGTTGGGGACCCTCAGAGTGCAATTGCAGGAGTTGTAGGTGCGTCCCACTCAGGTAGGTACCCTTTCAACCCACCTCGTAGTAGGATAATTGGCAGCAGAATAGATGGTGCACGCACAGAGGACGAACATAGTCATGTTGCTAGAAGGGGCTCTAGTAGCCTCAAATGAGGATGATAGGTTGTCAGTTAGCACGATGAAGGGTCTCAGGGTTAATCTAGCTGCCCTTCCACACGAGACATTATAGCTCTTGTAGGATGGGATAATGGCAAAGCTGCACGCTAGGGAGAGTCGCATGATCCAAGTCATCACCGAGCAGAGGATAAATATGGAACAACTCAGCTTGCAGCGCAACAACTTGGTGTCGTAGAATCAACAGTTGATGCAGGTGGTCGACGATGCTTGCCAAAGTGTCCCGGAGCTGGCCATCCCAGTGGATCTACCAGTGGAGGTGTGGATCCACAAACTCGCCATAGGATTCTGCAAGGCCAAGGAAGAAAGACCAAGGTTCAGCTGGAGCTAAATCTTCAGATCACCGAGCTACATTAAAGGCACAACCATCCACTCCCTCGGAAGTCATAGAACAGCGCGCTAGCACTATCACAGTGGGATTGGAGGAGATTGGAGGTGCAATGCGAGACTGCACCATCTTATTGGAAGAATCACTTGAGGTCCTCAAAACTCTGCAGGAGGACCCCAACATCCAACGCTTGGAAAAAGAAGCATGGGAACTCCAACAATAGTATGACAGTGTCCAAGGAACTGCGAAGACAGTGGTCCTCACTCTGCGGCTTGCAAGGATGCAATAGGCTAAGGCATTAAAGGAGCAGGTGGATGCGGCTCAACATAAGGAGGCAGTTCTAAAAGCACGCATCCAGACTTGGATCGATGAGGCTTTCACTATCACGACAGCCATCGAAGGAAAGCTCGCGCATATACATGGGATGTACACATTGAGGTAGAGAAGCAACCCTGACTCAAAGGTCTCAGAAGAGCGCATGCACCAGGTCCAGGAAACAGCAGCTCAGTGTGTTGCTGACCTCTGCCCAGTTCAAGAACAGTTGGCGGGACTCCGCGCAAAGATCGTCGCGCCGATAGAGTGACTTGAGGGTGAGTCACAATGTTTGTTTTGGGGGCCTGTTGGGCATGGAATCCCCCCCAAGGTAGGTTTTGGGGCTTAATGTCCATGTCTTGACCCAATATTATTGTAAAGACTCCATGAATTGTGGGCACAGAGCGCGAAATATATGATAGAGTCATAGGGTTGTCCACCCTAGTTTTGTAAGGTAAACTAGACCTGCCTAGGGTCTGCGGACCATGGGATTGTATAAATAGTGTGAGGATATAAGTGTAAAAGAGAAAAATGGAGATAGAAGAGTAGTAGAGAGAAGAAAGAATCTAAGTGACTAAGTGTGTCTTTGGGTCATAGAGTAGGAGGAGGCTCTACAGCTGAGTGCATAGAGACCTAGTAGTCCACAGCTAAGTGTGCACGGCGGAGTCGAGTCTGTAACCAAGGAAGGAATTAGTAAAGAAAAGTTTGATTATAATTCTGTGTATCTGCTCTTGGGTTAATACTTGATTGATATATCTTGCAATTATATTGTTTATTTACTGTACGCATCTGTATGAATAGTTTATGCTATTAAAGATAACGTAAATCACTCAACTAACTAACATTTGAAAATACAACTAAGATCTTGGGTAAGAACACAGAGCGTGGCATTCAACCCCTAAGTAAGGGCTACGTGAAGGTAGTATATTAGGCTGCGAAGCACTGGAAAGTGCGTTAGGCAACATGTGCACAGGGTCAAACCGTAGACCACTTGAACTCATCAGACATCTCCGAGGTGCAGAAACCTAGTTCTAGCACCCTCCCATACTACTTCGGGTGAGACCTCAGCCCGCACTCCGTGAACTATTGCCGAAAGGGCCAGTAGTACTAAGATTTTTTTGGCTAACTCACCTCCAAACCTAGGTCAGACCCCAACAAGCCAACATCAATGTAGGCCTTACATTAATTAGGTGACCATGAGATTGGGAAGCATGAAAGTGGTAAGAAATAACTTAGTCGGTATTCATTTATGCCATCTACAATGCATCCAATACTCCCGTTGAAGTTTTAGTGATGTCAGATATGTTGGAAAGGACAAGCTACCTATGCTAATCACATTTATGGAAATGAAAAATCACACAATCAAATCCTTTTTCTTTGCCTAAGGTAGGATTTTAACAATTAAGGAGGATCAAGAGATAGATATTCATCCAAGTTAAGATGTGAGCCATGTTAGGATATGGGGTTTATTTTATGTTGTATTCCTAAAGCTAGATATTTAAATTATAAATTGTTTGGTGGCATATGCAATATATCATTCATCACCATCCAAAATGTTTGATTAAATATAGGGATACTCATAATATCTCCACCTTAGATAAATCCATAAAATTCCCCACCAAGATGACAAATTGTTGCAAGAGAGCTACATCCAACAAGATTCTTTTGGATGAGCCTAGGAACAAGCTTAAGTGGTGTAAATGGTGCTTCAACCAAATTGGAAGGAATGGGAAGATGTGGAAGGCCAAGTCTGCCACTGTGGACTTCAAATTGGTTGTAGGAGATTATCACCTCACTTCAAGGTGTTATCACTTAAGAAAAAATTCTAAATTCTGAACATCAGTTTGATTCCAAACGATTGGTGTTAGTCCTGGTCTAGTCTTTCCATGGTTTGGTTTAGAGTTTATGACCTTAGAAGGGAGTCTTATTGGCATTGTCAAATAGGATCAACACTCTGGTTTTACCTATCACTGGTCCCACATCACACATAAATTTCCATGTGTCAGATGTGTGTAAAGGTTTTCATGCGCTACGAAACTGCCTAGGAATTTTTGTAGTGCAAAACCCAAAATTTGCATTGGTTGCGCTACGAAATCGGGGATTCGTGTAGATTCGTGCTAAATATCACCTAGATGTCCAATCCATCAGAATCCGTTAATCTTACATCATCAATTGTCAGTCCATGCACCATGCCTATCACATGCAACCGCTCATTTTCATCATTAGATTCGTTAGGTGTCTTGGTACGCATGAGTTTCAAATTTCAAAAAAGGGTCCAAGTGTTTTCAGTTATGATCATGTTTGTTTTCATGCATGAGAAGCAAATTGACAAGCATTTGATCATAATTCTTTAAAGTCCAAGTGAGGCAGCTCCCCTTTCCATTTCAAGTGAGGTAGTGATCAAGATTAAGACGGTGCAAGCTCTTTCAATTTTCATTTTGCAGGAATTCCATGGAGATGTCTACAGAGAAGAAGGATCATAGGTCAGGAAGGTGTCTAAGGAATGAGCCTGAAGGTTTAGATGTTCTCTTGAGGAACAGTGAAGTTGAACAAGCTTTCAAACAAGTTGGTTGTTGGAGATTTTGTGAAAAACTTCAAGGAGGCCACATGCAAGTCACCAAAGAGTTTGATTTAAATTTCATAGGATTAAATTCGAAGGTTGGAGTGCTTGAATTACCAATCTCTCCAAAGGTTATATCCACAGTCACTGAAATTCCAAGGGGATAGGAGATGTGGTTTAAAAACTTCAATTTTGATATGACTCCTTGCAAGGAATTCTTGAAGCCAGAGTTCATTGATTCAGACCTAAACAAGTCAGTGCCCAGGAGCTTTGTGAAGGATTCATATGCTAATTTGCTTACCTGCATATAGAGATACTTTACCTGTGAGGGGAGATATCATAAGGTGTATTCCTATCACTTCAAACTTCTGCTTCATTTCACTGGAAAGATATGTCTGGATTTGACTTTCTATCTATTTTGTAGCCTAGGAAAAATGTGTGACAAGGTTCAGTTGAAGAAGGAAGCATGTGAGACCTCGATGTTTCATCATGGATTAGTCAAATTAATTGTTTTACATGAGCTCCAGAAAATAGATAGGGAGTGGTCCATTTTCTTGTTTATGTCTGGCTTCAAAACTGAAACTGGTCTTAGCCCCAAGGCTATAGGGATTTCTTCACCAACAGTAAGTCATCAGGAGGAAACAAGATCAAGAAGATTTGTGAAATTGAAAGCTAGAAAGTAGGTGAAGGAGCCTATGAGACCACTAGTAGTTCAAGACACCCCTCAACAGTCACAGAAAAAGAAGGTTCAGATCAAAGAAGGTGTACAAGAGCAATCCACAGGTGAAACGGTCCAAAGAAGAGTAACCAGGAGCCAACTAGCTAGAGAAAAGGGTAAGATAGTGATTGTTGATGGGAGCCCAGCTTCAAAAGGAAGTTTGAATTATTTGCTTCAAGCTATTGACATTGAAGAATCTCCTCTGGTCCAAGCAGACTTAATTGAAGCAAGTAAAGGCAAAACCAAAAAAGCCAAAACTTCTAAGAAGCTCAAATTTGATGATCAGGCTTTTGAATTTGTTTTTAAGCCCAGAAGACCCGTGACAAGGCATTCAAAAGGGATACAAGAGGCACAGCCAGAAGCAAGTGAGATAGGGGAGGTAGAAAAATTACATGAAGGACCTGTGGTTCCATCAGAAACATCATCACAACTGCACAAAGATGACAGAGGTAAGGTAGTTATCACTCAACAGGAGGAATGTAGTTTTGAAGAGTTAAAAAGAAACTGAAGCTTGCCAATCTTGAGATTTCCAAACTTAGAAAAACCTCAAGAAAACATGCAATGAAGGAAGCCAATTTTAACAAAATGGAGGCTCTGTGGGAAGATAAAACAATTTCGATACCTGAAGTAGTTAGTTGTCATGCTCAATATTTCACTTGGACAGTTCCTGCAATAAAAGAAGCAAGATACATCAAAAAGGTCAATGCAAAATTGAGAGCTGGAATCCGAATTATGAAGAGGCAAATCGAAGATCTGAAGATATAGCTAAACCAGCCTGAAGGACATCCTCAACTAAGAAAAACTTCATAGCAAGTAAGGCTAATCCTAAAATTTTGATGTGGATCACCTTTTTGAAGTTTACTTTGAAGAATGGTATCAGTTTATTTAATTTTGAACAACCCTGTGGCATATGGAAAAGCCATTTCAAAAGAAATAAATCTCAAGGAAGTCAAATTTTGGCATAAAATTGTGTTTTTGAAATCACACAGTAGTTTCATAGCGCGCTACGAAACTGCTGTAGATGATACCTAATGCACAGTAGTTTCATAGCGCGCTACAAAATTGTTGTAGCTGCACATCATGATTTTGTGGGCCAATTTTGAGAAGAAAAAGGAGCGCTTTTTGAAGATGGGCTGTTGGAAAGGATTACTTATAGGGTTTAAACATCAAGCAAGGGCAAAACAAGGAAAGGAAAGACATTTATGAACTCCAAACTTTATGATTGAAAATGGTCATTATTTCGTAGCTAGAACTGTTCATGATGCTCCAGGCAACATTAGAGTTTTTTCCTTACCATGTGTATAGGAGCAAGGTCTACAGCTTATGGAAAACAAGCTAATCCAATGCATTTTATGTAATTAAGAAGAACAACAGGGATAACAAATTTCGAAGATCCTTTTTGGAGACCAAAAGAAGAAAAATAGGAACAACTTCCTAATATCCAGGAACAGTCAAAGTATAAGGCATTAAGGGTCAGTAGGGAGTTTAAAGCCACCACCAAAGCCAAACTAAAGAAGGCCACTTGTTAGGGAACGAGTTTTTGTTGTAATCAATGCTACTACCAACATAATGAGGAGTTACACTCCTAATTATTTTAGGTCTCTAAAACTTCCAGTTAACATTCAGTTATATTAAATAGTTGGTTTTAAGTGTCAATAGGTTTCAAATTAGGAAGATTTCGAATTCCCCTCATGCTAGAGGAAGGAATCTAAGTCATGTAATGAACTCTATATATGAGATAAAATCTAATGTGCCAGGGTTGAAATTTTTGTAAAGAATTCTCATATTGTGCTTTTGTGTAAAACTCTATTTAAAGTAATACAGTATTTGGCTTTGCTTCTTAGGATTCAGAAGGAATTCAATGTTCAAAATGTCTTATGGTTGTCCTCTTTCATTACTTACAGTGGTATGAATGTGTGATTACTTAGAATTCATTGGCTATGCTCTAACTTCCTTCATACATTTGTGGACTGTGTTTTCCTTTTATGCTTCTGATGTACTCTCCAAATGTTGAATTCTAGATGCCCTGACTTCCCTGTAAAGCTAACATTATTGTCATACTGAAACATTTTTTACTTCATAAGCCCAATGAATGTTTACTAATTGTGTTTCAACCATTCACACTTCTTCACTTATTTCATAGAGTTAGCCCTCTAATCCTTATCAATAAACTTTAATCTAGTGAGAGAGCCCTCTCAGGTTGAGGAGGCTAAGCCTCAGCCAGAAGTTGGTTTGAAAGAGTTACACAATGTCTTCTTGATCAACAGCCTATGAGGGACCTCACATCCCAACCTTAGAACCTAAACCTCTAATTTGAGGAGAGAAACACAAGATTATGGTTCAATGGTTGTATAATAGGAAAATGGACATGCATCATGGGATGAAGTGATATGCCAAAGAGTGTGCTTACATTGAGATATCCCATTGTGTCACCCTAAAAGAGGTTGAAGATGCTTGCTAGGTTAGATGAATCCAATGGAGTTTATATTGCTAGACTTCCTCTTCCATTCCCATTGATACATTACCCCATCACATGTCCATCCTAACACTTGAACCTATAATGACATAATTTTCTTTTGGTCCTAAAAATTATTGTTGATCATGGTTGTGAAAGTAGGATGGAAGAGCAAAAAAAAACTAGAGTGGCAACCTAAGAAAGAATGAAAGGAGAATATGGAAGGAAAAAGGAAGAATGACCACAAAAGCACACAAAGTGGGAGGTGACAAGGAAAACATTTATAAAGTGGAAATTTAGAAAGGTATACTAGATACCAACAATGGAAGAGTTCACCACTTGACATGTTTTAGCAAGGACATGAATCTAGAATTAGAGTTCATTGTTTAAAGGTGAAATGTGAATCAACAACATATTATATGTGTCTTTTTCATGACTAAGAAATTTAATTGATTCAAAGGAGCTAGAATGCAACATAATCAACACATGCAACATGACTACTTGATTTACTCTAGCCAGTAAAGTTGTTCCTAAAAGTTGCATGTTAGATCTATGAATAAAATTTAGTTTTGTGATTAAACCACCCCTAGACTCTTCACATGGGGAGATATTTTGTAATGATATAAATACAAAATGAACCACATGGACAAGGAGTTGGGATTTTTTGTATTCAAGGTAAGAATAATATTGATGTAATAACTATTTCTACTCAATTCTTAATACTAAGAAGCCAATTTCATATCGAATATTTTGCTAAGAAATGTTGTTTGTATCTTAGACAATTCTCATAATAGAATGTTTTATTCTACAATTTTGATTAGCTCAGTATTTTTTGTTCCTTACCTTATCTTAATTAGATAAGCTAGTTTGCTTAAAATATTTGCATGTTCCTTAGACTATTCCATGAGAACTAATTTCTTTTGTAAGAATTTAATTTGATTAACATGACTCCTTGAGTTCTATCCAAGGATTACCCCAACTTTTATTCAATGGGCTTATGTGATAAGAATTTGCATGTTGATGAGCTATTTTATACAAGTGCATATTCCTTCGATTATCTACGCTTTTATTTATTAGAATAGTTTAATTTTATTTTCATTATTTTTTACCATAGTGAAGTAATATTTTCCCTTTTTTTTCAGTTAAACATAAATCAGTGTACATTAACATTTAGTAGATCTAGAATAAGCCCGTTTGTTGAATTTATAGCTTTCTTTTTCTTTATTGCTTTAGAAATTAGTGATTGAATTGTTCTTTAGTAAATCTAAGACAATCTTTTTTTTTGAATTACAGTCCCTCTATTTATTATTTATTAGGATATTTTTGGGGGGTTTTATGATTAATTCATATCCTTTCCCACCATTAAAACTAGATTTTGGGCCATATAATCTACAAGATTTAGCTATCCCAAATAGGGGAGTATCTAATTGGGCCTCTCTTTTGGGTTGAGTCCCTTGAACTACTTGGTGGTGCAGCTTATCCTGTTAACAAGTCTTCTGGTGCTAGGAGGGAAGAAGCTATCACACCTTTTATGGAAACTTTTAGAAATCATAGTGTACAACCAAACTAGTAATAAAATTAAGTTGGTGTTTGAAGTCCTAATTAAGGGAAAAATATGTTTTAGGGGAGTTATGAGCCAATACACTAGGACACTCAACATATTACTTGTTAAACCTATCCTCTATAGAATTAGTAAGAGTACCTAATACATCTCGGGGGGTTCAAAAGTTAGTTCATAACATCTAGGATCTATAGTTCTACCATTATTTGATATCCACTACCCTTTGAATTATATCTCTCCATCTAAAGAAGAATGATATGAGGAAGAGAAAACTAGATATTATGAATATGATCATAATGACATAGGATTAGACCTCATGGAGTTAAAAGAGGGTTTTCAAATACATCATAACATAGGGGATATAAAAATGTCCTCTTCAACTAGGGACATAGTTTTTTTCCCTTGGTGTATCTCATAATCTACATGAACATCCCAATAGGTTGCTACCCAAGTTTGACCCAAATATCTGTTGAAATCCTAAATATCACAATAAAAAAATTATCCTAGCCATTCAACTAATGAATGTATAACATAGGGACATAGTATGTTGTTTATTCCCATACATATTTGATAGTAAGGCATCCCACATGGAACTTCATCTTACCTATAGGGAGAATCACCAACTATAATACTCTCTAATCTCTCTTTCTATAAAATTTTGGTGGGCCAATTATGACTTTTAGGCTAGCATGGAAAAATTTATTACCCTGGTCATGAATCCTACTTAAAAATATTAAATACTTTTTGCAAATATCCATGCCTATATTGAATAGATTCAAATAAGGTATATGACCGTCAATTGACTTATAGAAAGGAATCTTTGCTAATGCATAACCCAATTCCATGTCCATGTGGTTAAAGAGATATAATAAGAAAACCCTATGAGAAATGATAATTAAAGAAAATAATATTGAGGTAGAGATGATGGGTTGTAAGGAAAACCACTTAAAAATAAATCCATCTAGGTAAGGGGTTAGAATGAGTAGAGTCCCACCTAAATTTGAATATCGAAATAAGGAATTTCTTGAACTAGGTGATATCAAATGGATGATTAAGAAACTGACTAATGAAGTAATTGGTATCAAAACGAGTATAGGGGGAGGCGCATCTAACCCCATGTCTTCTAGACCCTTTATTATGAGAAAAAAATTGAATCTTCAAGTTATTGAACCACCTCTTGTCAATCTTAACATAGAATTGGACAATTTCACCATGGACATTTTTTATTAATACAATTAGGAGAAACTCTCTATGAAGACCTACTATCAAGGGAAAAATTCATGAATTTTGTAGCCAATTGATTAATATATGAATATTTCCAAGAAGAAACACCCATTGCCGTTCATGAAAAAGAAAATTACCCAAAATTACAATAATGACCATATTGGAGAATTTGATATAATGTTCAAAGACATTTTTTAAGGAATTAGTATTGGAGTGAAAGAGCCTAAATTACCCACTATAGGGTGATATTCTTTATGAATTAAGTGACCTTACCTAATCCTCCCAAACCTAAATATACTAGGCCCAAGTTTAGAAGAAAGGATCCCCTACATGCTGCACAAAATGGTCCCCATAAGACATCAAATCCTTCACCTGATGAAAGAATTACTCCTGCTACTAAGCATGTTGCTTCACCCATTGAATATAATGTTTTAGAGGATCCAAAGAAGAAGAAATCCAATATTGTGATGGATGTTTGAAATATGAATCCTTAGAAGTGGAAAATGATGATTAGAGTGTTATTCTTTTACCATTCTAAAACCCTTGGGAAGGTCTCAATGAATGACCCCCAACGGTTCTAACAAAAAGAAAAAAATTGATTGCCTCCATTCATGCTAACCTTTGAAATATTTAACTATAATTTCCACGATTTCTTAGCAAAATTTAGAGCCTCAAACAATTGTATCCCTTACTCTATACGCCAAAATCTTGGGGTGACTCTTGTTAAGGGTTGAATCATATTATTTAGCTAAATGAGAATGAAGTCAAGGTCATAAGAGAATTAAAATAAATCCTTATTATATTGGATAATCTCCAAGTCCACCAGATCATTGACAATGTGTTCATAGATGTCCTCAAGCATATGTTATGTTAATGAGTAGGGACTAGTCCACAAAGTTAGAAGGGTATTTTTTATCTGATTAGTCTCACCTCTAGCTTTGATGGAAGGGAGTTCCTTATAATATCAAGATAATGAGGGAGAAATATAAGAAGCACAACATCACCTAAATTTAAGTTTCAAACAAGCCATCTTCGATAGAGTTCCTTATAGTAGACAACTATACATTGGATTACCTTTTAAGGAAATTCAATGCTTAACCATCCCCTCTCCCTGGATTCCATATTTTTTGAATCACTCTTACATAGTGTAACACTAAGATAAATATCAAATGCGCACTCCAAAAAAGGTTTCATTTAATATTGATGCCATGATCCCGATCACCTCACCAAGTCCTCAACCCCAAATCTAGACCTCTTTCCTTGATGTATCTAAATCCCTTGAGGGAGGAAGTGTTGAGTGCCTCATTATAGACCTTTCAAGGAAAATAAATTTCATCTTGTGTAGGATTGAATTCAATGCACCAACAACATAAATGGATATGAATCTCTAATATAAGGACTTAGGGACTACTTATATATTGGAACCAATATCCTCAAAATGCTTCATGCACCAAATTTGAAACACAATCCACTATAATTCCTAGCAACTTAGGGCTACTTGCAAGAGGGTTTTAACCTATTGAATTCTTAACTTCTAGTATAGACACCATTTCATACAACCAAAACCAAAACCCCAACTCATTAGTTATGGCTAGATCGAAACTTTATCCATTTAAATACTTCCAAAAATGTAGGTCCTATGTAGACTTGAACTTCAAAGCTTTAGTCCTTGATAAAGTTATTAACTAGAGGGTATTAAAGGATGGATCCTAGGTCACTCAAATTTTAACTAGAAAATATTATTTCAAATAATCTATAATCAAACATGAGTTGCATGATTCCAAAATTATTGACAACCAAAATCAATCAACCAACATTACAACACAAAAGTTTATGTCTCTATAATAACTATTCAATTTGAAAGAGATTTTTTTCAATCCTATAAACATGAATACCTATAGTTTTTTGTTAATACATCAATCTAGGAACTCTCAAGAACCTTAAGAATGTAAACCTCGGAGTGAACTATAATGAGGTAGAAGTGCAAATATTGTAAAAAATATTTAAGAAATACTAAGATGTGTTTTCCTAGACTTAGAATAAAGTTTAAGTGTAGGAATCTTAGATCATTCAATATGTAATTCCTATGAAGGCAAATGATAATACTTTCTATAAAATGATCAGGAAAATACCTCTCACTTTAGAGGTTCGATATCAAAAGAGCTCAAAAAATTGTTAGATGCTACACTCTATGTAGGTGGAAAATTTGGTACCTATTCAAAAAAATGTTTAGGGAGCTTAGTTTGTACATATTTTTTAGGAACCTAAATTGATCCTTAGAACATATAATTACCTATTTCTCTCAATGGAAAAAATACTTCAAAACATATATGGCTCAAAAGTGTTTTCCATAATAGAATACTTTTTAGGGTATAATAAAGTGCTAGTCACTAGGGTATACTTACACAAAATAATGTTCCTATTGTGGACATGGAGTAAAATTTTGAAAATTTTAATTGTTTCCCAAGTATTTGGAAACAACTTGCAACAAAATAAGATGGTGCAATACACGAGATATGAATATACTGTGCAGGAGGAGTAGGACACTCAATGTATAGAGTGTTGGATGGATAAGAATGCATGCATAAGCAAATCATGGTGGTTAGGATCTGAAGGTGTTATGGAGAATTCAAGAGAATCTCGATGATGAGGCACCATTGAAAGATATTTTCAGAAAGAGGAATGTCAACGGGTGGAGAAGAAACCATTGGGAGATATTTTGAGTATGGACTAGCTATCGAATAGGGTGCGTGGTACAATTGGACGAAATTGTCAATCATTTTTAGGGCATGTAGGCCAATGTGGGGATTAGATGGGCTGGATGGAATTTGGATGAATGATGATGAGGATGGTATTGTGGATCTACAAAAGGACAAGATCTCTATAGCTTTTGGTTTGGTCAGTGGGGCAATTTGAGTAGAGAAGAGTTTAGTTAGGTTGGGTTCGACTATTCTAGAAAATGTTTTCATTGCATTGAATCTCTATGTTGGTTCTATGCTTCAATGTATGGCATGCACACGTCTAGCTAATACTTTGTTGTGCTAAAATATGTAATTTTTTATGTTTATCATGGATGTTAAAATGGTGAGCCTCTTTATGAAGTACATTGTTGTAGTGCATTTCACATCATTTTGAAGAAGTAATGGAAGTTATAGATGGAGTGTTCTCTATATTTTCTTATGGTTTTATTTGATCTTGATATGTGGGTTATGCATGCCTTTTGTTGCCACTATTAATAATGAATGTTGTTAACTTGTGTGTTATAAAGTATTGCAGAGCATAAGAATTAAGTGCACCTCTCATAACCCTGGCATGTACATGTTAGGAGTATAGAAAAGCAGTTTATAAAACTAAGAATGTATGTGCAATACTCCCATCCAGCTACAGAAACCTAGTTCTAGAAGTCCCCCATAGGCACTTCATGTGAGACTTCATCCACCCTGTGGGTGATGTTGAAAGTGCCAATGATGGAGAGGGTTTTGTTGGATGATACTTCCTACCAACCTGAGTATATCTAACCTTTCACCAACAATTTTTTTTTTGTTGGGGTCTAGATAATTTTATGATGGGATTGTTGTGTAACAAGTATGTGGGATCCATGGAATCTGACGAAGAAAGAAATCACTCGGTGGTTAAAGAAAAAGCAACATGAGTTTGTATCGAGTGAGATCAAGAACTGAAGAATCAACACTAAAGATTGGTTGCAGAAGTACATGCTCACCGAGATCCACAAGATATTATTTACAAAACTTTCAATCATCTTGATAGAGTGAATTCAACGTCTAGCGGACAAGAATCCAACCTATCGCTCAGTTGGGTTGAGACAATGGAATCTAGAATAGGTGAGCCAATTGGAAGCGATAAGCAACAATATTTATTATGCTATGGAGTTTTGATTTGAAATTGTGTTGGAAGGACATAGTATCAAGTTTGAAATAGAGTCTATAGAATCACACAATGCAACATAGAGAAAATTATTGCAAGATCCACAAGGAAGATTAATTTGGTCAATACCTCTATCAATTAAAATGTTGTTATGTGATCATGGAACTTTTCGTATGGAATATAACACCATGGATGGATAATCCATTCACACACTATGGGGAAATTAGCATAGAACTAGGAGGTAGTATGAGTTCAACGAACTTGGGATGCAAAGGGAAAAAAGGGGAAGGATTGGAAAGCAGTTGGAAGACTATGTTGGAAGCAGAAGGTGTGCGAAGGAGCTACAGACATGAAGGCACCATAGAGATAGAATGGAGGTAGAGGAATTGTAGGGTGGCACATTGAGAAGTGGATGGAGGTTTCAATAGAGTGATGTCGAAGGAATTTGGTCAACGTCAATGCCCACCAAAAGGAGAATCCTAGGAAGAGGGGAGAAAAAAGGCCATATGAGGAGGAGAAGTAATGCAAGTGGATGGTCCTAAAGGAATTTAGTTGAACATAGTGTGCATTGAGGCATAGGAGGAGGAATACCAATATTTTATCCCAAGGAGTATGGATTTTATGCATTCCATATAGCCTATTCATACCATGCATGGTGTCGAGCCCACGCCCCCATGCGCTTCTACAAATATTGAGGTAAGTATTCAACATACTCTAATGAATATTGTAGTAGTTCATCAGAGTCAAGGGAGTAGAGGTAGTAGTAGTAGTGGATTTGGTTAGGCATAAAAAGGAGTGTCATAAAGTATTCCAGTTCAGTCTGTTACACATAGTAGCACGCAGTTGTCTGGAAGGGAAACATGTACACTAGGAAACCCTTTGTCAAGAAGAAATGCGTAAAGCACAATGAGAGTAGAGAATGAGGAGGCCTATGTTTCATGGTACTAGGAAAAAGTATTTAGAGCAACATTTGTTTTTTTATTAATCCATATGAATAGTAAAGAAGGTTCAGGATGAGGCAACTAAGATTGTACAACTAGATATTAGATTTAGGGACCACACATTAACTTGGTATATGAAGTATAAAAGCACGACTCTGACTGGACAAACCAAGTCATTGGATGACATCAAGTAGTCTTTGATCAAGGAATTTTAGAAGCTAAAATAAAAATATCGATGCATTATGGAATTGAAGGAGATTAAGCAGGGTCCTAAAGAATCTGTTTAGGATTTCAACTAGAGATTCAAAATTTTGAAGGACATGTTAATCTTCAAAATTCCAGATGCACAACACAAGGAATGGTTCAATTCTAGACTAATCCCACACATTAGAATTCACCTAACACATTAGTGAATTAATTCATAGTCTAAGGAACTAGAAATCACTCTAAAGCTATAGGCCTCTTCACAAGGAACTGGGAAAAGCAGTGAAATGGAACAATTTCAATCTTAGTTTGTTGTGTTGACCCTTTAGCTATAGGATTTGACTAAGGGGGATGGAAGTAGGAGGAGGTGTGGTGTACCATCTACATAATTGAATGCCACCACATAGGCGAGTGTAAGTTACTAACGGGTTACATGGAAATGGGTGCAACTAACTGACTTGCACAGGACAAAGGCTTATGGTGCGAGGTTTGTCAAGTTTTGGGCCACACCCCATAGAATTTTCCTATGACACAAAACTATGATACTTATGTGCACAATTTATTCTCTGATTTTTTAAAATCAGTTGGACGTGATGTCCACCATTGTCGCACACTAGAGCTAATGTGTGAGAAAACTTTGAATCATTCTAGTTGTAAGGGTTGGAGGGAATGAAGCAGTGACATCAGGCTTCAACATGTAGGGATACAATTAGGATTTATTTTCTTTACTTCTTTATAGATTGGTAATTGAATTGTGCTTTAGTAAATCTAGACTACTCTAGTTTGCTAAATTATAGTTCTTCTATTTATTAGTTCATAGGATAGTTTTTTGTCCAATTAATTCACATTCTTTCCCATCATTAAAGCCTATACTAGTTTTAAATCCACACAATATAGAGGAATTAGCTATCCCAAAAAGGGTAGAGTCTAATTAGGCCTCTCTTCTAAGTTGAATCCCTTAAACTACTTGGTGGTGCATGTTGGGGTAATTTTTGGGTTTTGGAATTTTTGACAATTTTGGAGAAATGGCACGCACAAGTCAAGAGTAGGAAACATCATAGAGAATAAGTGTGCAAGAATTATTGAAAAAGGAGAAGCGCAAAAAATTGGAATAAAACGAAATAATGCATGGAAAGGAGAGTGTGCAAGGCAGTTGACTTGAAGTGGTTTATTTTGACTATATATTTTGAACTAGTTTTCATCAGGCCAAGCATAACACTTGTAGTTTACCTACCCATGGTAATGCCAATGGTAAATATTTTCCATGGCAATGAGGTCGACTTGATACCACATAATTATTTACAAATAGGTAGAGCAAAGAGGATTTGGGTTGGTTGCTAGTTCATTGGCTATGTGTTGGTTCTTTCTCGGAGTTTTACTAGGGATTATGATTATTGTAATGTTGTCGGAGCTTAGGTGCTTAAGTCAAGAAAGGGGCATTCAAAGCGAGTTGACACATGAGAATCAAGCTTCATAAAAATATCAAAGCAAGTCGAAGAACTCTAGTCCATCCAATCAAGAAGATATCAAGCATCAAAGAAGGATCATACCAAATTCAAGGACTACCAAGGACAACATCTTCAAAACCCTAGATCGAAGAAATCTACACCAACAAGAGTCTTGAAACCATATTCAAGAAATAAGGAAGACTAAATCATTCAAGGAGGATCGTGAATCAAACTCTCTCTCATCATTCTCTCAAATAACATCCCCTATCAAACATCAATATTAAGGAGGAAGCAAGCATCTCAAGTAAGTCTATGACTATATATGATAATAACAAAACATATTTTTGCAAGGAAATCAATAAATTGCTTAGGGTTGCAAATTTCCTTACATGGAAGAAAACGACAGACCTAAATCTTATTAAGAATGAGGTCACGGGTCACATCAAAGGATCGATAACCCAAACTCCAAAGGAAGATACTCAATCACATGCTAGACTCATGAAGGGAGAAGTGAGAGCCCAAAGAATTCTTATAGAATCTATAAAAGACTCTCTAATCCCATATGTATAAAAGTTGGAGACTGCAAAATCTATATATGAAAAATTGGTAGAGTTTTTTTTGTACATAATGTAGGAAAAGTAATCTCATTAGGGCAAGAACTCTACAAATTGAAGATATCTAATGAATATGGAATAGTCTCATATTTTATGAGGATATCATAAATTTGAGATCAATTACAAGAACTAGGAGAAGTCATGTCTGATAGAGAGATGACCATAGTGGTATTGAATGCACTACCAGAAGAATGGGGTAACTTCACTTCAAGTTTATATGGGAAAAAAGAAACTACTCCATTTCAAGATACATGGTCACTATGTAAGATAAAAGAAACCATACTGAAGGCAAAGGTTGATGTTGGACTAAATGGGAAGAATCAAGCATATGTTGCTATGGAAAGAAGAAAAGGAAATTTTGGAAATTTCAGTCCTGAAAAGAAAAGGAAGAACATGGATAAGATAAGATGTTATGGATGTCATGAACTTGGGCACTATAGAAGAAATTTTCCTAAACGTAGTAAGGACAAGAGAGATAGGGAAGAAACCAACATTACTGAAGAAGTGAAAGAGCATGAGACAAAGAAGTTTAAGAATGAAGAAGTAAAAGATCTCTACTATGATTAAGATGGTCTTCTTCTCTAGAAGGAACTTTTCACTTGTAATTTATAGATAGGAAGCAATATAAATAAGATAGGATGTATCAGATTAGGAAATAGCATTCTGATAGAAGCATTAGAAGTAAGAGCTCATGATGAGAAGCAGAAATAATCTCTGAAAGAAATTCTATTGAGTACAAAGAATAAGAGATCTTGGAAACTTCATTGAAATAGAAAGAAGTAGAAGTCATCATCAATTGGGATCATCATTCAATAGTCAGTGAGGAAAAATATGCTGGGTGAGGATATGAAATATCCTCAAGTTTCTTTGATGGAATCCTCTTCAAAGGATTCACTAATCTAGAAAGGAAGCAAGAGTTTCATCAAGAATTCCAACTTGTGGGATTCAAGGAATGATGGTATGATGACATAATAGGAAAGAAGGTCTAAAGAATAAAGTTCTTTTGCTCAAATAAAATTACTACAGGAAGTCTGGATGACCGAAAGGAAAAATGAGGTATGTATTCTTACATAGATTATTATGAAAGTCACGTCATATGGTTGCAGATAATATGGATCACTATTTCCATCTTGGGAAATATGATCAATAGAAGAAGGGATCTCCAACTCCGAAAGATTGTTGAAAGACATAAGTCACACTATATGAAATCAACATAATATGTTCTCATATGAATCATGAGGAAAGATTACTACAATTGAGGAGCTCTGATTAGAAGCTCTTGGGAATGAAGTGTGTGAAAAGAAAGGAAGAGACCGTAAAATATACAGCAAAGGTAAAAGGAATTCAACATCCAAAGTCCAAGAAGATTTGACTAGAATATCTCCCAGAAATATATAAAGACTCTGATAGAAGTTGGAAAAAGATAAAGACCCTTGAAAATCAATATCTATGGGAGATGTGTCAATCTGCATGCAAGGTGTTGATACATACAAGAACATGTGATGAAGAAAGACCATCACAAAGGTAATTTTGATTTAAGTTTTCATTTCTAATTTTCAACTAATATTTGGATGGGCTTATGTAGGAATTCCAAAGGGAAGATTTGTGGAAGACTTCCAAGAGGACCATATTGAAGGATGTAAGATCCTTCTGGAAAATATGGCATGAAGGAAAAATAACATAAAGAAAAGGCCAGATGGAAAATATGATGGATCACTTTCTGATGAGATGAGGACATGACGAAATCATGGATGAAAGTGATGGATGGCGTTTTCCCTATGAAGAATTCCCCGGAAGATGAAGACTCCATGACAAAAGAAATTGATGACTTCAAAGAAAAGAGGAGTTCTTAAGGCATTTGGTTGTTCCACATGAGGAGTTGTTATAGGTCCCTGGTTAAGAGGGAGCCGGAAAAAGAAGTTTCTTACTTGGAATAAACTTGGAAATTCCTGAGCCAAGAGGGAGCTTAGGTACATTCCTTGTTGGAATATGGCCTCCCTTTTTGAGAGGTAGAGATAGACATGACATTTTGGTCTTCACCTGGGAAGACAAAATGGAGGATTGGGTAATTATTTAGCATTCAATGCTCTTTGAGGATGAGATAGGGCATCCAACAAAAAGAGTAGTCATGGAGGACCGATATTCTTTGAGGGCTGGGGATTCCAAGATAAGAATAGTCCTCATGGAACACACCCTGAGTACCCAGGCAGGGATTATATGAGAGAGACAATGATGAGGGTGTCCATAAATCATTGGTCTCGCCAACATTGAGCTCAGATTTTGTGGAGATAAGGAGTTGTTAGTCAAGGCCTTGTTATGTAACAATGTTAGTTGATACGATGTTATACAAATGAGTTAGAAATTTGATTTCTTCTTATGAGAAATTATTCAAATTGAGAAAGTCCAATTAACATTATGAATAACTCCCAAGTTAAGAGGGATTTTTGAAATGTGTAACCAAGTTCGGTCCTCATAATGACATGTAACTATGATTTTATGTAATTGGATGTAAAGAAGAAAAATAAAATTATTGTATTGACTTGCTTCATGGGTTTCATGATCAAGAGATTTTATTTTTGAGTCAAGACTCCCATTGAGATTCTTTATAATTTATTTGTCATCTAGTCATAAAATGTTAAGATTCATTGTCATTTAATGAAGTCATGTTACACCTTGTAAAAGGTCAAATTTGTCTATGTAAAGTATCCTCCAAGACCTTGTCAATTATCCTCTTCAAGTCGGCCTACAATAATGGAAGAACATGCTAGAAGAAGTTAGCCTAACCACAAGTGATCATGTCAGCCTAAAGAACATGATGAAAGGTGTACATATAAGCCACACTTGGGCTCACTTAGAGAAAGTAACTCAATAAGATTTTGATCAAGAAGAAGTGCAAAGAAAGGGTGAAGGAGTGTGAAGAAGGGGCTACAAAGAGAAGTGAGAAGGTAGGATAAGAAGGTTTCTTCTGAGTATAGCGAAGAGAGATTCTTCTAGATCAGCGAAGAAAGATTTTCTTCTAGGGTAGCGAAGAAGGTCTTTTCTAGAGCAACAAAGAAGTTTTCTTCTAGGGAAGTGAAGGAGGTTTCTTCTGGGGTCAACGAAGAAAGGATTTATTCAGGAGCACTTGTTTTGGGTAATTGAGGTAAATATCTAGAGATTTAGCTTCTCTAGAGGATACCAGTGAAAGCCTAGGACTGAGATTCTATAGGAGAAGTCGAGAAGAAGCAGTGTGAAGGATAGAAATTGAGTTTCTCTAGAAGGATCTGAGGAGAGTTGTTCGAGATCAAGAAGGAAGTTGAAGGGAAGAAGCATAGCATCAAGGATAGTGACAAGGTTCTTGGGAGATACAAGAGTCAAGGGTTTGTGTCATGGTCTTGGTACTCATCAATTGAAGATCTAGAGGAATAATTTTAAACCAATTTTCCTCTCAAGAAGTGAGAGGTTTTGGCCCTGGCTAACAAGCCTACATACTGTGTCACTTTTCTTTTATTGTGCATATTGGTAACTGTCTTGATGAAGATAACACAATAATAACATAACGAAGAAAAGATTATAAGCTAAGAAGTAAAAGTATATCACAAGCAATTATCAAGCATATAAGTCTTTTAACTATTCTTGCCCTAGATTTCTTAACACTTTCCTTAATAACCTGAGTTAGACTATACCTAATGCCAAAAAATGGTTTCATTGTCGAGATGGGGATTTATTGTTGAAAGTAATATGGAATCCCACTAAGGAGGAGATAAATTAGTGGATCAAACAAAAAGAGCAATAATTTGTTATAAGTGAGATTGGAAGTTAGAAAATTAACACAAAAGAATGGTTACAAAGGTTTGTATTCATTGAGTTTTTCAACATTTTCTTTGTTAAGTTCCCAAATCTATTAGTAGAGTGGATACAAAGGATGGATGATAAGAATAGGAATTGGTGACCTGTTGAGCCAAAAAGGCAGACCCTTGAATTGGTTCAGCAAGTAAATTCCATAAATAATAAGATATCTCATGTTGTAGACTATTAGTTTGAAATAATTATGAAAGGATACATTGTAGAGTTTTTTGTTGAGACTATAGTATCCTATGGTGTAGCAGAGAGGAAGTTCCTAAAAGGACTACATGGAAAGTATATTATATTTTTTCCAACTCTCATTAAAATTATATTGTCTGACAAGGGAGTCCTAAAGATTGAATGAGATAGTATGAGCAGCTAAATCCCTCATGTGTGATGAGCGAGTTGGGGGATGACTAGGGAATGGCTTGGGGAAATAGGCTATGGAGTGAAAATAAAGAAGGGGGTAGAGAATAGATGAACTATTGAGAACTTCAAAGTAACTGTCAGAAAGTATGCTGAGATGTTTTAGAATTGACAACATGAAAGGAGGAAACCAAGAAAGAAATATTATGTTAGAGAAGGATGATAGATTTCAAAGGTGGGGTATTATGTAGCAGAAAAAGGTTTCAGTGTGATTTTGAGATCAAAGAGATATCTGCATTAGTACCTGTAGCTAAAAAAATTCCAATGAAGGAGGTGAGAAAAGGTCGTAAGAAACTAAAGAGGAGTGGAGATCAAAGAAGTTTTGAAGCAATGCAACTTAGCATACAACATGAAGATGTAGAGGATGGAGGACCCTCACAACAAAGCCTGGGAGTATTAGAATTGTGCATCCCAATCACCCTACTTTGACCATTCCCTACACATAACCCATGACCCCATGCACATTAGTTAATCAAGAGGTAATTTCACCTAGCAGTGTTTTACATACTTTAGTTAGTAAAGAAAGTGGAAGTAGTCATCATAGAAGTATTAGTGAAGTCAATATGTTGAAGGGAAGTGTGTTGAATACTCATATATTAAAGAATGTTGCAGAGTGCACCACAACAAACAGTGAGTATACCTAGAAAGTTGTTATCAAGGACTAGTTCACAAAATAAAATGGTAGATACTTCAAAGATGCATGTATTTTATCGTTCTAGGATTAAGGATGTCGAACAACAATTTTTGTACGTGAATCATTATGGACTATGAACCAAATAAAAAATAAGCCTACTAATATTGTGCGGTTATAAACTACTTTTAGAGACCATGCACTAACATGGTATATGGAGAGTACTACTCTAGGTGGGAAACAAAGAACTTTGCCAGAGATAAAGCACACATTACTAAAAGAGTTCGGGAGACCTAAGTCTGAGTCACAATGTATTATAGAGTTGAAGGAAAATAAGCAGGGAAAAAATGAGTCTATTTAAGACTATGATCAAATGTTTAAAGTACTTTTTGGAAGATTCGCATTTGAGATACAAAATGCATAGCAAAAGGAGTGGTTCATTTTTGGACTACTCTCCCATATTCAAGTACCATTGACCTAGCAAAAAACAACATCACAATAAGAAACCTTGGAGATTGCACTGAAATTGGAAGCATCCCCAACAATAAGTGAATATGGTACTCACATGGCTCAAGTTCAGTCACAGCTAGCCACGCTGATTATTCAATTACAATATTTGACCAAGGGTAAAGAAACACATGAGGAAGTATGTTGAATGATATATAGGAAGGAGGGACACCATAGGAATGAGTGTTATATTCTGAAATACTACATAGCAACTGGCATAACCAATCCATTGGCACAAGGAAGAGGGATGTGGTGTAAAATTTATAGATTTTAGGGACATTCACCCTGGAACTTCCCCATGATGTAGAAATATGAGACTTCTATGAGGACCTGTATTTTCATCATTCTCACATATTGGAGTTGATGAGGGATCACACTATCGATTCTTACTGAGTGAAAGAAGAGAACAAAGAAATTGTTCAACCTTACAATCATATTGGACCATATAATCAATATGGAAAAGGCCAAGGGATGATGGGAAGAGGACCGAGAGAACCGAGAGAACCAAGATGAGGAAGAGGAGCATTTGGAGGGCGTATAGGACCAGTTGTCTACTATAATTGTGGACATCCTAGACATCTTTCAAGATATTTCCCCAATCCTTATTCAACGTGTACATATTATAGAGCAATGGATCATGAAATAGAAATTTTTCCTAGACTGATTACAAAATCAAAATAATCACTACGAAACTGCACAAAGGACAATCACGTGTGGGTGTAGTTATGTGTGGAGGCACAAAGACAGGAATGGATGTTGCAAAGAAACCTAATACCAATCAACAGTGGGTTTGATTATCCTTTCTTGATAATTACTTGTGAGTGTGTTGGCTTCTTTTACTTCTTTATTTTCTTATCTTTAATCAAGAAATTATCATATTATATGTGTATGAAGATCACAAAACAAGAGACACAAGATATAGGCACATGCCAGGGAAAAACCCCCCTCGATGAGAAAAACCAGTCAAGATAATTCTTCCTTTCAACAGTATTCTTTGAGACTCTTTACCCTAAACCAAGACCAGACTTTCCCTCTACACCATGTCAACCTCCTAGATATTCGAACATGTAGCTTTTGCAAACAGTGAAATCTTAGGAGACTTCAATCTCCCAACCCAAACCACGAAACAGAGAGAAAGAGGCACAAAAAGTTCAATTTTCTTCCTCCCTATAGACTTCCACAAACTTTCACTTATTTTGTCCTCCCGGCAATAGACTTCACACTTCTCCAGCTCTTCTTGAGATATCAAACTTGCTTGAGAGTGAGCAATTCAAATGACCTTGACCTCCTTGAATATATAGGCATCTTGTGGGTCGAATGGAGGTCCTTAGGACAACTTGATCTTCCTTAGGCCGACATTATGTGGAGGGTACATAATTCACATTTGACTTGATAAAAAACCTTTTTACGTGATTCGAGAGCCCAAGAAAGATCTCTTCGAATGTACAATGACTCTATAAACTCAATATTAATCCTAGGAGTCCACAATGGGGACTTTGACTAATATAATGATGACCCAAGCATGAAACCCATGCTTTAATAAGTCAATTTTACAATAATAAAAATTATTTTCTTTATTCTTTTGACAAGTACATTACATAATGACTCAAGTACTTTATTGAAGACTAAACATAGTTACATTTTCTAGCACTTTTCCCTCTCCAAAAAATATAATAAAGTATTCCTAATGGCCAGATCTTGATTTGGTCAATAATATTTTATTATTTCCCATTTTTTAGCTCAACACAATACTTTGTTATAAATAAGAGGGTTTTCCATTCATTCTTCTCAATGATCACTATCATCGTAACCATTATCATCTCATGCCATTTGAGCTCCCATTTGAGTTCTATTTTTGTTTTGGGTTTTCTGCATAATGAGAGAGATAAAATATCTTTGAAGCGAAAGGAAATCAAATGACCCATCCCATGGAGAGGGATTTGCACACCCTTGTTATAGATCTCCTTCACCAGGTGTATTTAATAAAAAATTATTCATTTAAAAAGTCTCCATCTATTGGGCTATTTCATCAATTTTTCTTGTTATTTCATGTTTTAGCTCACATACAATATCTTTGTTGCAGGGTTGTCTTGTTTTTTCATTGCATATCTAAAGTGTAAACAACCATATCTTGTTGTTAGGGTCGCTTGTCACCAGTGACTAAAGTGAAGTGTTTTTGGTACATCTTCCCGAAATATTTACACTAACAAATGGCCACTCCACTAGTGTAGTAATTCAAATCGTTCATGATCGTCATCACAATGGTTTTCAGTATCTTTTCAGGTATTTTTAGACTCTCAATTTCTATTTTTAGCTCTCTTTCTTTTTCTATCAAATTTTTGGATTATGTTGGCTTTTTTATTCTCTATACAGGTCATAAGTACCAGCCAAGTAGGAGACGACACAATCTAGGCAAGATCTATCGATCGAGAGTCCGAGGAGAAAAATGTATTTTTCAACCCCTTTTCCACATTCTAGAATGTAATTTTGGCCTGGTTTACTGCATTTTGCACTCTTTCCGAGTCATAACCTGCATTTTGCACTTTTTCATAAATATTTTCAGAATTGCCAACTATATTGTGTGTGGACTAGGAAGGGTTTCTTTTCTCTTTTGAGTCTCCCCTAGGGCTAGATTCTCTTACTTTTTTCTCTTTAAGGAAGGAAAATCCCCCTACAATTTAGAGTACACCTCCACCTTTTTAGGAAGAGATTTACTGAATTGAGGAGTTTAGGGTTCAACATTTTTCAGCCATTAATTTTGAGGGTCTAATTCATTATTTTACAGTCCTCTAGGATAGGTTTCTTCATTGTTTTACTCCCTTTTATATTTTAGTGTTTCCTTCCCCCTTACGATCCCCTTGTATGTCCTAGGGTTTAGAGCTTCTTTCCTATCCTTTGCAACATTTTTCACCTTTGATTTTTGTTGTTTGTCTGCATCATTTATAGTAGATTTGTTCCTTTAGATCACAGTCCCTTAGACATTATATCCTTTGGCCATTTATGTGTCTTTGAGTAGCTTGTTTTCCTTCTCTTGCTTAACTTCTTGTTAGCCTTATTGGTTGGGGTTTTGTGCGCTTGATTTGTTGTTTATTTTTCTACACATTTTCAACATTATTTATAGTTTTTCAGCACTTTATTTTTAGTGGAAAATGGCATCATAAAACATGCTCAATTAACTCATCCACTTGACACATTATTTTCATGCACTCACACCCTAAGCGAATGTGATCTTAGTTAACACCGCCAAACCAAGACTTGAAACACTACACCTTAATAATTCAACATACATAGATTAAGCCCACTTGGGCACCAGGGCCAAATAATATGTGTAGTTAGGTGTAGGATTGGTGGGATAGGCTTCTAATAACATCCATCGATCACTTACATTGAGACATATAAGTTGAAATATTAGGGAGCTTAAAATCCTTCACCATCCCATGATCCAAAGTCAGAGTGCATCAGCAACCTAATTCAAAGGGGGCTAAGCTAGGTCATTGTGTGAGTGATTCTCCTCAAGGCTACCCAACCCATGGTAAGGAATCTCGTGTGGTGGTTGCCCACCAAGAAGCTCAAGACTCGACCACCCCTGTGGGACGGAGGTAACCGTATTGACCAATCTTAGGAAAACACCTTAAAGGACTGGTTGTGGGTGGTAGTAGGTACTCTACCCCACCTTTCTCTAGACATCTTTTCTTGCAAGGATCAAATTCTTTTAAGTAAGAAGTCTTTTGGAAGGCCATATGAGACAGTAGATTTAGGACTTACTTGAGGATTTAGATCACCTATAGGCTAGAGGTCATTTTTCTTTGATAAGACATGCTTGCTTGAATTAGAGTAGCATCTTGATATAGTTAGTTTACACTTGGAACCACTGCACTAGGTGTTTTCTTGTTGTTTGTTGATATATTTCTCCTATCATCCCCTTTTAGTCTATTGATTCATCTTTGTCTTGACATCATTGTGCCACCTAGGAATTTTCGTGGAGACTTCATGGCCTTCACCCTGAGTTTCCTTTAGGACATCTTACTCCTCCTTGTCGAGTTATAGTTCATCCTCCTAATCCTCCATTGAGTCCTCATTTTGACTCTCAATCCACTGATTCTTCTAGTTCTTCCTTTGATTTTGCATCTTCCCATCCCCGTATTTCCACCATGTCAGGAACCAACGTGGGTGCAGAAACCCAGGTGGAAACCAAGATGGTAACCATGGTAAACCCACAACCAAATGCTATACCAATATGGTCACTCCTACTCCATTGCTTCCTTTTATGGTTGTTTTGATCCTCCATGATTTTAGCCATCTTATCAATGACCCTCTTCTTAATGTCCCCAGTTGGCCTGCTATTCCTACCAAGCTTCCTTCTAATATGCCCAAGTTCGAAGGTAATCGTGGAGAAGATCCCACAAATCATGTTCGCTCATTTCGTATGTGGTGTTCATCAAATTCCATCACTGAAGACTCCATTTGTCTTCGTTTATTCCAATGCACCCTTACTAGAGCTGCTGTCAAGTGGTATGTGGACCAACCGCATGCCTCCCATTCCACCTTTGCGAATTTATCCAAATATTTTTTGTCATGCTTCGAGTTACCCCTCTAATATGACACCGGTATCAAACTCTTGACCTCTTTCCATCAAACTTCTACCACCTGCCTATCTGACCATGTCCAAGAAAGGCGTAGAAGGAGGAGAATATGTAAAGCTCTTGAATTTGAAGACCGTATCTACATGGATTGGTTCCTTAGATCGCTTTGGCCCCCATTGGTAAATATTTTGCCTCTCACTTCCCCAAGTATGAGGAATATGTGCTCCAAGTAGCTTTGAGATATGACTTGATCTATGCAAAATCAGGATATGTTTATATTGTCATTCCCGATTTGCCTCAGCCTGGTGTTGTTAATGCGTCAAGGGCATCTCATGTCATTGTTGGTATCATTGGATCTCTCTCATAGCCTCCACCTACACCATATCCTCAAGCTCCCATGAGTTATGGTCAACCCCAAGGGGGACCAATTCCACTTACACCTATCCCCCTCCTACTTCTTCCCATGGAAACCCTTACCAAGGTTCAAGCATGTCATACGCATATTCCCATCTGCATAATTTGATTCCAGGGCCACTTTTTATCATAATTTTGTCGTCAATACTTTCTATCCTTATGCATCACCTAGCACTCCAGCCCCTCTAGCACCAATGCCCAATCTCCCATGCCTCCTCCACCTCCGCCACAAGAGAAACCACCTCCTCAAGGTCAAGTGTATGCTCTGCAGAGTGCAACCAATCTACCCAACCCCAAGAGAAAGAACAAGGGGAAAGGTAACTGGAACCAGCCATCTCAAGGTAATCAGGGTAACCAGGGTCCACCACCTAACTCCCCTCAGGGAAACCAGCCTAATCCCACAACCCAGCAACAGGGAAGACAACCCAAGAAAAACAAGGCTCTTCGTATGAATAAACCTTTTGCCTATTGCAGAGTATTTGGCCATTATACTCATGAGTGTTCCCTTTTACCTCATATGCACCAAGTATGGGAAGCTCAAGCAGTTGCTTCCAGAGGACCTCAGTGCATTTCTCCACGTCCTCCTCCTCCTGCTTCATCTTAACCGTATTTTCTTACCAATCCTTTTCCTCATCAAGAATATATCGTTGCTCAACCTACACAAGGTTATGTAGCTCCCCAACCTTCACAATTTGGTCACAATTATTACCAAATCCTTATGATGAATTATGACAAAGTCAATACCAAACAAGTCAACATTCAGACTCAGTCACACCAATATGACAAGCCTCTTGAAAATTCAACAACCCATTCCCAACCTCAAGTTTCAACTAAGCCTTTGTCGTCATCAAATGGTGTCTTACAGATCCCTCCACCTAAGGTAGAGGTTGTCCCTAAGATCCCCAAAGCTCCATTGCATCGAAACGAATGCTTCTTCTAAAGCCGCCCATAGTAGATGACCTGGTGCAGTCTCTTGTTTCCATGTTAACAATGGGAGCACTCCAGATGTGCCCATACCAATGGAAAGATCTACTATCTACTTTGGGTGTTGTGGATCCTTCTGATGATTGTATTTTTTTCTTTGACATTGAAAAAGTGGAACAGCCCCCCCTTTCTTTATCTATTTCCTTTCAAATACCAGTCTCAATAAGAAACACCAAATGTATCGTAGAAAAAGGTGCCTCCGCCTGTGTTATGGCTGCTAGTGTTTGGAAGAAACTTGGTTCACCTGACCTGTACCCATCCACCAACACTCTTCATGCTTGGGATGGTCATCCCTCACAACCCCTCGACTTATATCTCAACTGCCCAATTACTATTTCTGGCAAGACAGTCTCAATTGACATCAAGGTCACTGATGCCCCATTAGATTATAACATCCTCTTGCTTCATAGTTACACTTATGCCATGTTTGTTGTCGCATTTGTATTCTTTCACAAGATGTGATTTCCTCATAATTGAAAGATCGCCATTATCGATCAGTTGACTTACTATGATCCTAAGTCTCAGACTTCCCCTCAGTCCATTATCTCATCGATGACTAGTAATAAGACTATCTTATCCCTCACCAATGTTTCACCTAGAGTCTACAAAGATTCCACGTTGCTTGGTGCTTATTATGGTCCACCACCTACCCCCTCGGAGCCTAGCTCTTCCAATGTTTGCATGCTTCAAGCGTCACAAGATGCCCACAAGCAGTCTGGTATGCCTTCCCAATAGCTAGCACCTTCATAACCTCCTACTCCCAACTTAACCCAGCCTTCAATTATTATTCCTCAAGGTCCATTTCCTTCTGCTGGTACCTCTCCTAGTCCTTTCCATCCCAAACTATTCCCCCGGGTCTTAACCATCCAGGAGTAGTTCCCTAATTCATTACCCTTTTGGTTAGATGCCCTTCTTATTCCCGCCACCAAGAATATTTTCTACACTTGTCATGGATATGTTGATTTTACCTAACATCACCTTAGGGATCCTAGTCTGGTACATTGATCGTCATGCAAACACTCCTCCTGATCAACTCAAACCTTATACATCTTTGACCCCGGTTCAACCTATTTTTCATTCCCCTTACTTTGTCACAGCTCCACAAAAACCTCAACAGGAATCCAATCCTATTGTGAAAACATCTAGTGAGAGGGGGAAAACCCAAAAAAAGGGAACCAAAGATAAGGCACCCCAACCAACTTCAGCTCATCCTAAGCCTCCAAAGCCTACTCCTCCATGCATTTTTTTTATATTGCTGGACACACCGCTAATAATTGTCCTAAGCTCCCTCATATCAAGAATGTTTTCTTTGATACCTTTCCTGACGCCAACATTCCTGAGGTCCATGTCACCTTACCCTAGTCAGCTAAGAAGAATAGATCCTTATGCATGAATCACCCTTGTGCTTTGTGTGATAACTATGGCCATTATTCTCATTATTTCCCCCATCTCGAATACTTTTGTGATACACTTCAAGTCCTTCATGATTTAGATGTTGCTCGTAGTGAGTCCACCTCCCCTCTACTTGTAGGTTATGGTCCTACTATTGTACCAGAACAAGAGGTCTCTCAACTACCTATTGTGATCCCTCCTCCTGATATCGAGATAACGGATAGTTCTTCCCATATTCTCTACATGTCATCATCCATGGGATGGATGTATTGGGACTCTCTTGGAGTTTCCTATTGTGATTTTTTGAACCTTCTTCGATGAAAACTTTAGTCTCAACATCGATAGATATCACATCTACTAATCATGTATCTCCCCTTGTCGACAATGTGCATGTGAACCATGTCTCTCATGAAGATGCCTCAGGTATCTCCTCTTCATCATGTAACTACAAGAAAAAAGGCCATTGGTGAGGGTCATGCCTATGACGGACCTTTAAGGTTCATCACCAATATTGCATATGGTGACAGCCTTGAAAAAGTGTTGTTGTAAGTGCATATAGTGACGGTCCTTTAAGGTTTGTCACCAAAGCCATTTTTAATGACACTTTTGGTGAAGGTTGTTAAAGGCCCATCACTAATTCTCTCTTTGGCGATGCTTCTAATGACAATGTTTTATTGACCCTCACCAATGCTATTTTTGGTTACTTTTGGTTATGGTCAAAAAATGTTCGTCATCATTGATCATTCCAATGAGTCTTTGATGATGCTATGTGATTGTTGTTATATTTTTTTTATCACGAGATAATGATTTAATACCATTGTTATGGAGTCTTTTTCATTATGTGTCCAAGGTCATAATGGTTAGAGTGAATCAATTTGTTAAGAAGTAATTATTTGTATCATTTCCCTCAAGTAATGAGAATATAGTTTTCCTATGAATCAACACATGATTAATCTTCGTTAGGTTTATTATCTAGCAAATTCCCTTTAAATGAAGTTCCACTAGTATGTGTAGGAACCATATTATTTAATACATAATCAAGCTCAGTCAATTTTATTAATTAGAGAGACCTAGCACTCTTCAAAACTCCTGACACACTTTTACATGCCTTGGCATACACTTACATTCCTTGGCACCTCACATGTCTTGGAACATCTTTGTACCTAGAACATATTTCCATGACTGTGATGCCTAAGCACATCTTGGCATGCCCTAACACAACATAGCACTCCCCTAGCATGTGTTGGCATGCCCTATAGTCCATAGCATGCCTTGGAACACCTTGGCATGCATTGACATGCATTAGCACGTGGAACACATTGGCACCTAGCATGTATTGTGTTATGAAACTAGCTCAAGAAAAGATAGAAAAGATAGATCAACGCCTTAGAATTCAACCTCTTCGAGGGGGCAACCTCCTTTACATTACATAAATGAACAATTCTTGGATGATTCAAATGACAAAACCTCCTTTCTATATATAGGATTCTAAGGAGTCACAATATAATCCAGCCGACCTAACAATAATAATATAAAGCCACAAAAATAACAATAGAGGGATTCTATGGGGCACAGAAATAACAATATGGGGGTAATAGGGGCACAACAATATAAATAAAGGGTATAACTATAATAGTAATGGGGTAATCACTAGTATTATAGGGACCCAACATGCCCCTCTCCTTCAAAAAAGTTTTGTCCTCAACGCTTGAGTAATTCTGGATACTTCTGCATAAAATTCTCATCCTCCCATGTGGAATCTTCAGCGGATAAGTTCTTCCACTTGATAAGATACTCTGAAATTGATCGATTTCGTAGCTGTCGAGTTCTTGTTTCTGTGACTGCTTCCTGTTCCAATATAATTTTTCCTTCCTCGTCAAGTTCTGGCAATATTGTTTGAATTGGGAGCTTGTCGCCTATAACCTTCTTTAAACATGAAACATGGAAAACTGGGTGCAATCGAGAAGCTGTAGGAAGCTCCAATTTGTATGCCATAGTACCAATTTTTTGCAACACCTTGTACGGACCATAATACTTTGGTGATATTTTATTATCCTTCTTAGCTTGCTTTAGGGACATTTGCTTATATGGTTGTAGCCGTAGGAATGCCCAATCACCTACATCAAAACTTCTTTCACTGCGATGTTGATCTGCCTGTTGTTTCATTCTATTTGGTGCCAACACGAGGTTATCCTTTAAGAGTTGGAGGACTTGTTGTTGATGTTCGATGTGATGTTCCACTGCCTGAACCTTAGAATTTTCTCTTAAATATGATGTCATGGATGGTGGTTGATACCCATAAAGTGCCATAAATGGGGTCATTTTTGTTGCTGTATGGAAGGAATTGTTATACCACCATTCAGCCAGAGGCAACCATTTGACCCATTGTGTCTGTTTATCAGATACAAAGCAACGAAGATATCCTTCCAAACATTTGTTTACTATCTCAGTTTTCCCATCAGATTGAGGATGATAAGATGAGCTATGAGCTAACTGAGTACCAAGACAAGAAAATAATTCTGTCCAAAAATTTCCAGTGAAAATGGGATCTCTGTCACTTACAATAATCTTTGGGTTTCCATGTAGCTTTTGAACTGTTTCCATAAATGCAGTAGAAACTGTACTGGCTTTAAATGGATGTGATAATGCACAAAAGTGTGCATACTTGGTAATTCTGTCAACTACCACCATGATGACACTCTTTCCCTCAGACTTGGGTAAACCTGTGATAAAATCCATTGAAACCTCCTCCCAACGTTGGCTTGGAATGGATAAAGGTTGTAATAGACCCGGTGTCTTAATTGTTTCAACTTTATTTTGTTGGCAAACCAAACATTTTACCACAAACTTTTGAATATCTGATTTAAGGCCATCCCAAAAAAATTCCTTCTTAACCCTGTGGTAAGTTTTTAAAAATCCTGAGTGCCCTCCTAAGGGAGAAGTGTGCAATTCCATAAGAATCTTTTGTTTTAGCTGGGAATTCTTACAGAGGTATAAGCGATCTTTGTACCATAACGAATCATTTTGCCAGCTAAATGTATCAGAAGTACTGGAATCTTGTTGTAGCTTTCGAATAAGTGCCCACACTTCTTCGTCATTCTTCCATTCCTCCCTTGCTTCATTTATCCAATCTGGTTGGATAATAGAAATGGCACACAACAATGCTTCCACATCCTCATCCTTTCTTGAGAGTGCATCTGCCACCACATTTTGCTTCCCTTTTTTGTAGATGATTTCAAAGTCATAACCCAACATCTTTGTGACCCACTTTTGTTTCTCTTCAGAGGATAATCTTTGTTCTAAAAAGTATTTAAGGCTATCATGATCCGTTTTTACCTTGAAGTGTCTTCCCATTAGGTAGGGTCGCCATTTCTTAAGTGCATGGAGTATTGCCAACATTTCCTTCTCATAAATAGCTTTGCTTAAAAACTTTCCCTTGATTGGACGACTTTCAAAAGCAATGGGTCTTTCATCTTGCATTAGAACAGCACCAATTCCATTTCCTGAAGCATCACATTCCACAATAAAGGTTTTTGTGAAGTCCGGTGTAGCTAAGACCGGTGCTTGGCACATTGCCTCTTTAAGATGTTCAAAGGCCTTTGTTGCTTCCGAAGTCCATGAAAATGAATCTTTCTTCAATAATGTTGTTAGAGGTGCTGCTATTCTCCCATAATTCTTAACAAACTTGCGATAATACCCTGTCAACCCAAGAAATCCTCGCAGATGCTTTATGGATGTGGGGATTTTCCATTCCTTAATGGCTTTAATTTTGCTAGGGTCTACCTTAACTCCTTCATGAGATACAATATGACCCAAATATTCCACCTCCTGGACTCCAAAGAAACATTTGGATCTTTTTGCATATAATTGTTTCTCCTCCAATAGTTGTAGCACCCTGTCAACATGTTCAACATGATCCTTCCAAGACTTGTTGTAGATTAGTATATCATCAAAAAATACTAACACAAATTTTCTAAGGAATGGTTTGAAAATTGAATTCATCAAACCTTGAAATGTTGAAGGTGCATTGGTAAGGCCAAAAGGCATGACCAAAAATTCATAATGACCCTCATGAGTTCTAAATGCCGTTTTCGGAATGTCTTCAATCTTCATTCTGATTTGATGATATCCCGAACGAAGATCCAACTTGGTGAAGTAAATTGATCCATGCAATTCATCCAGTAATTCATCAATGACAGGAATGGGGAACTTATCTTTAATAGTGAGCTTGTTGAGCTCCCTATAATCCGGACACATGCGCCATGATCCATCCTTCTTGTGCACCAATACTACTGGAGCTGAGAAAGAACTTTGACTCAGTTGAATTATACCAGCCTCTAGCATTTCTGCAACCATACGTTCAATTTCACTTTTTTGGACATAGGGATATCTGTACGGCCTGATGTTTGGAGGAACACTTCCTGGAATCAGATGAATAGCATGATCATGATCACGCATAGGTGGGAGACCTTTGGGAGTCTCAAATACCTTGGAATGATTGTCCAGGACTTTTTGGAGATCTGGAGAAATAGATGATTCCAATGTGGAAACATCTAGCAAACATAATTGTGCAATTACACCTCTTTGCTCCTTTTTTAGAAGCTTTGTCATGCCATTAGAGCTGATTATCTTTCCTGGTTTCCCTGCAATACCCCTTAATTCAACTTCCTTTCCTTTCGTAGAAAATTTGATGAAAAGTTCTTGAAAATTAAAAGCTATTGTACCCAAGGATTGTAGCCATTGGACTCCTAGTACAACATCGGCACCTCCCATTGGAATGGAAAGCATTGGGCTAGTCAATACATATTCTCCCATGGATAGCTTGATATTATGGCACTTTCCAGAGCAATTTATTGTTCCTCCATTTGCAATCATCACTTGACACTCTGGTGCTGGATATAGGAAGCAATTCAATTCTTTTGCTACCCTACAATGAATAAAATTGTGGGTGCTTCCTGAATCAATCAACACTATTACCTTTTTCTTCTTGATTTGTCCTTCTATCTTGATGGTTTGAGGAGTGGTAATTCCTGCCAATGCATTACAAGATATGGTCGAATTTATTTGTTCTTCATCTAGGCTTTGTTCCTGGAATATATCCTCTTCTTTTGACCTTTCTTGCTCCTTTTCTTCTTCCTCTTCACAATCTATGTAGAATAATTTCTTCTCAGCACACTTATGACCTTTTGTGTATTTGCTATCACAATTGTAACAAAGCCCTTTTGCTCTTTTTTCTTCCAATTTTTGTGGTGTCAACCTTGTAGGTTGTGGAAGACTAGGGGCAACAACACTTCTGTCTTTATAGTTGTGAGTGGTATGCTTCCTAGTTGCCATAATTTTGCTTTCCATTTTTCTTGCTAACCTGAATGCCTTCTCTAATGAATCAGGTTCCCAAAGGCGAACATCATGTTGGATATTATCCTTTAAAGACCCTATGAACACATCAATCCTATGCTCCTCTGGAATATCTTTTACCCTTATGTTCAATTTTTGGAACTCCTCAATGTGCTCCATTATTGAACCCTTTTGTTTGAGACTTATCAATTGGCTAAAAAAAGTGTTGCTTTTTGTATCCTCATAATGTGCTATCAATTCTTCCGTAAAAATTGCCCAAGTGATAAATTGTTTACGAGAACAAAGCCATTGATACCATACAAACTGATTTGGTTCCAAATATATAGTTGCCATACGTACCTTTTGTGTGTTTTGCACATTATTGAGATCGAAGAATTGCTCCATCTGTAATATCCATGTGGCGGGATCCTTGCCATCAAACTTCCTCATATCGATTTTTGGAATATGGTGATTCTTCGATCCAACATTAGCGTCTATGGAATCATGATTAACATTTCTTTTGTTCTCATCATGAGTTTCCTTTACTACCTTTTCACCATTAGTCAGTATTTCTTGTAGAAAATTTGTCAAATCTGTCTTCAAATCTGCCATGCCTGTCTTCAAATTTGTGTTCAAATCTATCTTCAAATTGTCCATCTTAGCTTCCATGCCATTCATCTTAGCTTCCACGCCATTTATCTTAGCTTCCACGCCATTTATCTTAGCATCTTTTAACTTTTGTGAGCGTGACATTTGTTGCACTTGTTCTTGTAATTTTGATATATCATGTAGCATTTCTTCCTCTTCTTCATGAGTCATGCTAGAGCTTTCAGGTTCCTTACTAGGTGTTTGCATTTTCTTTCCTCGGGGCATCAGTTACCGATAATAATGCTCTAATATGCCCTTTGAATTCCTTCAAAATAAATTTTCAAACCAAGCTTAAGCAAAAATTTAAAAAAATCTACACACATTTTTTCACTTTGTAGGAGCTCGATATTGCCTCTGATGTATCTCTGTACTTTCGAATCATCTAGTTCTGAATTTGTGACCTATAGTAGCTCTCTATGTCCTCTTTCCAATGCCACCAGTCTGATCCAAATTTGATTCTCCAAGAAAGAGTTATGCACAATCTCCCAAGATGACCTGATTATAGACCTTTCCAGAAGAGCGAAGTTGTATGAAGTGCCACGTGTACAATTTTCAATATTTGGTTTTGAAAAAGATATACAAGAAACTACAGTCTGTCCTCTTTCTGTACCTTCTTACACAATTTCAATCCGATTCCCAGAGAGAAAGTTATGACAATTTTCCCCAGGTCACCTGTTTTGAATGTAATTCAGGAATCTGCAAAAAGACCAACTTCCTCAGATCATATCTCCGAATATTTCGCTCGAAAAGCTCTGAAATTCAGACCCAAGGTTCAGCGCGATTTCTTCTCAAATGGGTTTTTTTTGCGACTTCTGAAACGTCACAGAAAAAAGTTATAGTGAAAATTCCACGATGACCTGTTTGGAGCAGCGAAACCCTAGAATCCAAAGCTCTGATACCAAATGTTATGAAACCAGCTCAAGAAAAGATAGAAAAGATAGATCAACACCTTAGAATTCAGCCTCTTCGAGGGGGAAACCTCCTTTACATTACATAAATGAACAATTCTTGGATGATTCAAATGACAAAACCTCCTTTCTATATATAGGAGTCTAAGGAGTTGCAATATAATCCAGTCGACCTAACAATAATAATATAAAGCCACAAAAATAACAATAGATGGATTCTATGGGGTACAGAAATAACAATATGGGGGTAATAGGGGCACAACAATATAAATAAGGGGTATAACTATAATAGTAATGGGGTAATCACTAGTATTATAGGGACCCAACATGTTGAAACCTATTGTTAGAGTGCCTAGCATGCCCCTTCTGAAAAAGGCAAAGTCTTGACTTATTAACCCTCTTATTTTTTCATTTCCTTGCATTTTATCTTAGTTATCCCTTTTGTTGCCTCGACACTCCTTGACACATGTTGGCATACCTTGACATCGTACACATCCTAGCATGCCTTTGCACCTGACATGTCTTGGCATGCCTTGGCACTATTTGGCACATGTTAGCACACACCCTGGAACTCCTAACACTTCTTAACATGCCCTGGTATTCCCTAGAATGCCTTACCACTACCTAGCATGCCTTATCACTCCCTCCTTGGCATGCCCAACACTCATTGACACTCGCTGACACACCCTCATATTCATTCATTTCCAAGCATTTTGACTTAGTTCTCCCTTGTGTTTCCCTAGTACTCCCTAACAATCCTTGTTATGCATTGGCACTCTATAGCACACCTTAGCACTCTTTGACATGCCTTGCCACTCCATAGAATGTGTAACACTCCCTAACACACATTGGCACTGTTAGCACCTAAATTTTTCTTTGGCTGAAGGAAGGCAAAATTCAGGGTAACCACAAACCACGCTCAGTCTGGTAGCTAGCCCTACCAGAACAGGAGAGGGCTCTCTCCGGGTCACACTCAGGAAAATAAACAATAGGGTCTAAGATGACTTAAAAATGGATACTAATTTGAGGCTAGGTAAATAAATATGACAGAGGTATTTTGAAAAATGACTGAGTTTTTTGGGATGTGTGGGGGCCAAGGAACAACATGAGCAGAGAATTTAAGTCAAAGACACAGGTTATTTCGTGAGGCAAGACAGGCGGAAAGTCTAGCAATTAGAGTTGAAAAAATGTGAGGTGGAGAGATTGTTCGAGAGTGTGAAAAGGGGATAAATAGATGAATCCTTTTCAACAGAAGAAAACATAGAACATGAAAAGTATCCCAAGGCAGAGCAGTGCACTAAATTCTACCTTTTTTACTTAGAAATCTTTCATTGGAAATGAGTGTGAATGAAAATATGAAACATAAAAAAATACATATGAAACATAAAGAAGATACATTTGCTAAACTCATGCCACAGGAATCTCATGAACCATAGCTGCAATCTTTCATTAATTCTCTGTCAAAATGTACAGTGAATGACTGGGTGTCTCTCCCACAGTTTCCCAGAAATTCCAACCAACCCTTTGCAAATGGTTTGGATACAATAAATAGACTATGCCATGAGGAAATAGAACAACCAAGAGTTGTGGAGTTTTTCAAATCATTACAAAGTGGAAGTGGAAATCCAACCATTAGTTACAGGTGCAGTGTTACAAAAATGACAAATGGCTTGGGTGACTTCTCCCCTTCCTTTGCCACTTGGATAGAAGCCAACCTTTAGTGGAAATACTTTAAATTTTGCCTTAGATGCTGAAAAAAGTGTATTGTAGATGCGTGGGCCCACTTGGAGAAAGTCGTGAATCAAAATGTCGCGAAGCGGAAGTGATTTTGGCCTTTTTCTCGATATGCGCCGCGCCCAAATCTATACGCACCACGCCACTTTGGAGGCGATTTGAGGTACCTTGTGGAGTCCAAATTGTGCCCAAGTGTGCTTGTTGGAACGCCCTGCCTGTCTACTTTCCAACCCAAGTCGAATTTCTGAATTTGGTGCTCATTTGCCCCTCAAAAACTTCATTCTCCCAAGACTGCTTCCTGTATGTCAAAATAGGGGCAGAGAGGTCATTTTTTGAGTGTTTTTGACCTCCTGGGGACTCAAATCATGCCAAAATTTCTTGTCCATGCACCAGAATTCATGATTTTTCATGCTGAATCCAAAAATGCAAACCATTTGTGATTTTGAGCTCCCAATCCTAAGCGCCGCGCCAGTGGCGTGGCGCATAGGGAGAAAAACCCTGTTTTTTGCACAAAAATTTCCAAAAACACCAAAAATGCCCCAAATTTCTTGAAATTTGGGTTGGAGCTTCCTTATCAAGTGTTATGCTGGGCCAAAGAGGCTTCAGCCAATATCTAAAATCGATCGAGCTCCCTTTGCCTCTTTTGCTTCTTGATTGCCTTCCTCAATTTCGCCTTCAAATTTCTTATCTGAGCCTTGGAACTCATATTGCGTGCCCTGTAATGATAAACCATATGCCTCAATAATGTTTTTTCCTTGTCGCCTTCACCAACAGCTTGTCTAAGTGGATGTTGATCATCTTGAGCCAAATCTCTCGATCAGCCTCTGTCTCCTGCTGAATGGGTGTCCTCTCATTTAGGCTTTGTTGGGCAGCCTACTGGTCTTCACGAATGTTTTGCCACCTCTATGAGGCCTCCTGGTTGCATGTGCCTCTGTTGGCGAATCACTGTGTGTCTCTTTTTCATGATCATATGACGGATCAGATGTCATGTCTGCTGGTGGACAAACTATCTTGGACAAATAGGTGTTGATATGTCACACTGTCTTGTAATGCCTTTGATGATGTGCTTGACCTTTGTCAGCAAGAGAAAATAATGACATGAGGGATAGTAAGGGGAGGGAAAAATAGTGAGGGATTAGGGACTATCGAGGAAAGATTTGTTTGGGAAATATAGGAGGGTTTGAGGGGTCTTATGTGTGGGATAGGGTTTAGGGTTTCGCCTTTGAAAGTTTTGGGAAAGGGAATTTAGGATAGGGTTTAGTAACTTTAGGGGATGGGGAAAAAAAGGAATTAAGGAAAAGAGAAATAATGGAAAATAGTAACCTTGGTGGCGAACAAGTTTTGAAACCCTAGGCAGTAGTTTACATGTGAGGAATTCAAAATGAGAGGGGTTGAATTTTTGTTTCAATCATTAGCATCCATAAACCACCATACCCTAGCACAAACTTGGATGAAACACCAAAATGGAGGCTTTACCTACTTGTGGAATGAAGAATTTTCAATTTGGAGGAAGATTTCAATGAATTTCAGGCCTTTTAGCCCTGTGCGCCGCACCTCCCATGTGCGCCGCGCCAGTGTAAATTTACACTGGAAAATTTCTCCTAGTGCGTCGTGCTCCCTCTATGCATCGCACCTTTTTGCAGGAGCCTTTTAGAGGCCTTCCCAGTGTCCAAATTGGGTGTAGGATAGCTCGTTGGAAAGATATTTGAGTCTACTTTCCAACCCAGCTAGAATTTTTCAATTTCGTGTCAATTTTCTCTATAAAAAATCAAATCTCCCAAGACTGGTCAAAATGTGCCAAATGAGGCTGCCTAAAGGCAGAGTGCTGTTACAGTCAGCTTTTGAATGCCTTCCTCAACTCCAAACTAAGCTCATGATAGCTCATTGGAAATATATTTGTGTCTAGTTATCATTTGACTCATAAAGAAAGTCATTTGGCTGACCAATCTAGGAGAAAACTGGATTTTCCCAAGGTCACTTCAGAGGTGCATCGATTCTCCCGAGGCGATTGTATTTTTGACATTTCTCTGAAACCATGACACCTGTGTAAAAAGTGAAGGATTTTTTTCTTCCTTGGCCTGTTTTGGAAAAAAACCTCTCTTAGTTTTCCCAAATTCATCTTTTCTTTCTCAGAGACATCATTTGAGTGAAACCTACCCCGATGTGTGGAGCAAGAGATTTGTCGAAATGAAGCGAAATGAAGGGGATAAGGGGCTTTTAAATTCTTGAGGAAAATTCTTGGAAGTAGGGAGGGATGTTAAGAAGTAGGTTAAAGTGGAATTTCGAAGATTGAGTGAGGGGAAGGGGTCCAAAAAGGCAAAACACAGGTCCAACCTAGAAAATTGCCAAGTTGTAGCAAGAAACTAGGGTTTGTGTGAAAATGAGGAATTTGGGGCATCTCAGTGATGGGAAGTGTTTGATAAGGTGCTTTAAGGATAGGGTGAGGTGTATGAACATCAGGATACAAGTTTTTCCAATGATTTGACCGTCCAAGAGAAATTTCCTTCAAAACCCTAGGAGAGGGAAATGACCTTACCTAGGCGCAACTGAAGCATGAACACGGTGTAAAATGACCCAGTGGAACTTGACATGATAATCACAACCCTCTGAATGATGGTACACTCAGTTGAATGGTGACATGGACTGACATTTGGACAACTTTGAATGGATTAAAAGCAAACCCTAGACCTAGTACCTAGTGACCAAATTTTGCTCGAAGACTCACTGAAATGATAAAATTTGACCTTGACACCTTAAAATCACTTTGTAAGAGCATGTTTGATCTCTGCCGGAGGACTGACAAGACCGACTCTAACATTGGCTCCAATGGGGATGGTAGCTCCTTGGAGGTGCCAAGAACGACAGATCTCTGGAAGAGCTAGACAGTGCCTTCGTCCATTGGGCTATGGAGTCATTATTTCGACAAACAACACAAGACTTCGACTCATTTATTGACTGAAACTTGACTTAAACCGACTTAATTATGAAACCAACATGACTAAAAAAACCAACTCAATGCAAAAGGAAATGACTCATGACTGACTTAACTAAAACAAGAACTGACAAAACTTATTCAATGGCAGCAGTCCATCAAGATTCGAGGGTTTCAAATCATGATGACAACCACCTGTGTACTAATGCAATATGTACAATCATGTGTAGTGTGTCTTCAAATGTAACCAATCAAGTAGATGCCTCCTTGATTGATTCTCCGGATCAGATCTTCAGGTCAACAAAAAATACTGGTAATTGGGCCTCCAAAAACATAATTGACCATGATCCCCTTCATCACTGAATACTGCAATAATCACCTTCACTGCTGACTGCAACAAATCTGCCATTGGATCCTGAAAAACATGAAGTCTTTCCTCCTGCTGAAAAAACAAGGTATCTTTTTCTCTTGATTCTAGTCTTTCTTCATAAATAAGAGTATGCTCCTGGTCTTCAAAAAATTTTGAACAAATAGGTGAGCAGATTTCCTCTTTAAATAACATTTCAAAACATGAGACATATGAGGAAGAATCTGAAAGGGAATCCTGAATGGTCTGGTCTGCTGAAGTCTGAATATATTGTAGGTCATCTTCATATGATATGACAGTGAGATTGTCTCTGCATTCATTAATCATGAGAAAAGAAACCTCAAATGATTCTTGAAACCCAACACAATCATTTATAACATCTACCATAAATTCACCCAGAGCTTTTTCACTTACTTGAACAAAGATCTCATCTCGCTATTCATAGAGGGAATGAGATACCTCCTCATGAAGGTCTAGTTCTGGTGAGATAAGGTCAGTTAGGTCTGTACCTCTGTTTTCTCCATTTGAGGTAGCCTCAACCATGCAACTCTCTTTTTCCTCCTCACCATCTGTCCCTTGATCTGATTTATCATCCCCATTATCTAAGATTGGAACATCATTTTCTTGCATATCATCTTTTATTTCCACCAGATCTGAAACAAAACTTCTTCTTTCATCATTTCCATCCATATGGAAATCTTCAGCCTGCTGATCTATAAAGTTGCCCACAGAACTGTCGTCCTTTTCAAAAGAGGAAAAATTTCCACCATCACCTTCTTGACCAGGTGCACACTAGAGATTTGTGTTAACTTGAGCTGGAACATGACTGTTCAAGAGTTGATCTATTTCATTTTTAGACAAAGGAGATATGGCTTTTCATTTTCTCTTGCATGAACAGTGATTTTCTTCAATATTTTCAAGTGGAGGAGTGTACAAATTTTCCTCAGACTTCTAATCCATTTCATGTAATTCCTGTTGATTGTCAAGATGCAAAATTCCTTCATCTTCAACTGTACTAAGATCTTGATCCTGCTGCAAATTTTCATGATCGTCTTTATGCTGCTGAAATGAATTTTCATACAATGCTTCCATGATTTCTCCGTCCACCAAGTCATCACGCCCATAAAAATTCTCAAGATCTTCAATAAAACTATGAACATGGCTACAACAGTCCTGAACTAAAGCCAAGGATGGATATGATTCTTTATACCTTTCAAAGAATATTGCATGAAAATCCTTTAAACAATAAATAGAAGCAGGTGGCAAACTTTCATACCAAGATCGGGCTTCGTCTTCCAGAGTAGCCATAAACATTTTCATCAAACAGTCTTCAGGAAAATTGATCTTTAGTTTATGCACATGAATGTGAAATTTCACCAGATGAAGAGCAGCATCATTACCTTCCACATTTCTGAACATAGGCAAATTCTGAAGCCAATCCACCTTGGGCATTTTATTCGGAAAACCTGGGATGTGATCTCGGCTCATGGGAGCGTATCTTCTTGCAACCCGCTCCATTTTGAAAATCTCAAAGCTACTGATCTCTCTACAGTGGAGTCACCATGAAGGACTGATTGCTGGATTCTTCAGTGAATGGAGTCACCAGGTGAATGATTTCAGCCTTCTTATGTCTGATCGTTGTTCACCATCAACAATCAGCTCTGAACTTGAGATATGTACTCGGGCAAAACAATCTTCAAGCAAGCCATTTTCTTCCCCAGCGGAGTCGCCACTATGTTAGCACCTAAATTTGCCTTAGGCTGAAGGAAGGAAAAATTCAGGGTAACCACAAACCACGCTCAGTCTGGTAGCTAGCCTTACCAGAACAAGAGAGGGCTCTCTCTAGGTCACACTCAGGAAAATAAACATTAGGGTCTAAGATGACTCAAAAATGGATACTGATTTTAGGCTAGGTAAATAAATATGACAGAGGTATTTTGAAAAATGACTGAGTTTTCTGGGATGTGTGGGGGCCAAGGAACAACATGAGCAGAGAATTTAACTCAAAGACACAGGTTATTTCGTGAGGCAAGACAGGCGGAAAGTCTAGCAATTAGAGTTGAAAAAAGGTGAGATGGAGAGATTGTTCGAGAGTGTGAAAAGGGCATAAATACATGAATCCTTTTCAACAGAAGAAAACATAGAACATGAAAACTATCCCAAGGCAAAGCAGTGCACTAAATTCTACCTTTTTTACTTAGAAAACTTTCACTGGAAATGAGTGTGAATGAAAATATGAAACATAACGAAATACATATGAAACATAAAGAAGATACATTTGCTAAACTCACGCCACAGGAATCTCATGAACCAGAGCTGCAATCTTACATTAATTCTCTGTCAAAATGTACAGTGAATGACTGGGTGTCTCTCCCACAGTTTCCCAGAAATTCCAACCAACCATTTACAAATGGTTTGCATACAATAAATAGACTATGCCATGAGGAAATAGAAAGACCAAGAGTTGGGGAGTTTTTCAAATCATTACAAAGTGGAAGTGGAAAGCCAACCATTAGTTACAGGTGCAGCATTACAAAAATGAAAAATGGCTTGGGTGACTGCTCGCCTTCCTTTGCCACTTCGATAGAAGCCAACCTTTAGTGGAAATACTTTAAATTTTGCCGTAGGTGCCAAAAAAAGTGTAGTGTAGATGAGCGGGTCCACTTGGAGAAAGTCATGAATCGAAATGTCGCGAAGCGGAAGTGATTTTGGCCTTTTTCTCTATATACGTCGCGCCCAAATCTATACGTGTCGCGCCACTTTGGAGGCGATTTTGAGGTACCTGCTGGAGTCCAAATTGTGCCCAAGTGTGCTTGTTCGAAAGCCTTTCCTGTCTACTTTCCAACCCAAGTATAATTTCTGAATTTGGTGCTCATTTTCCCCTCCAAAACTTCATTCTCCCAAGACTACTTCCTGTGTGTCAAAATAGGGTCAGAGAGATCATTTTTTGAGTGTTTTTGACCTCTTGGGGACTCAAATCATGCCCAAATTTCTTGTCCATGCACCAGCATTCATGATTTTTCATGCTGAATCCAAAAATGCAAACAATTTGTGATTTGGAGCTCCCAATCCTAAGCGTCGCGCCAGTGGCATGGCGCACAGGGAGAAAAACCCTGTTTTTTGCACAAAAATTTCCAAAAACACAAAAAATGCCCCAAATTTCTTGAAATTTGGGATGGAGCTTCCTTATCAAGTGTTATGTTGGGCCAAAGAGGCTTCGGCCAATATCTGAAGTCGATCGAGCTCCCTTTGCCTCTTTTTCTTCTTGATTGCCTTCCTCAATTTCGCCTTCAAATTCCTTATCCGAGCCTTGGAACTCATATTGCGTGCCCTGTAATGATAAACCATATGCCTCAATAATGCTTTGTCCTTGTCACTTTCGCCAACAGCTTCTCTAAGTGGATGTTGATCATCTTGAGCCAAATCTCTCGATCAGCCTCTATCTCCTGCTGAATGGGTGTCCTCTCATTTAGGCTTTGTTGGGTATCCTGCTGGTCTTCACGGATGTTTTGCCACCTCTATGAGGCCTCCTGGTTGCATGTACCTCTATTGGCGAATCACTGTGTGTCTCTTTTTCATGATCATATGACAGATCAAATGTCATGTTTGCTGGTGGACAAACTGTCTTGGACAAATAGGTGTTGATATGTCACATTGTCTTGTAATGCCTTTGATGATGTGCTTGACCTTTGTCAGCAAGAGAAAATAATGACATGAGGGACATTAAGGGGAGGTAAAAATAGTGAGGGATTAGGGACTATCGAGGAAAGATTTTTTTGGGATAGGGTTTGAGGGGTCTTATGTGTGGGATAGGGTTTAGGGTTTCGCCTTTGAAAGTTTTGGGAAAGGGAATTTAGGATAGGGTTTAGTAACTTTAGGGGATGGGGAACAAAAGGAATTAAGGACAAGAGAAATAATGGAAAAGAGTAACCTTGGTGGCGAACAAGTTTTGAAACCCTAGGCAGCAGTTTACATGTGAGGAATTCAAAATGAGAGGGGTTGAATTTTTGTTTCAATCATTAGCATCCATAAACCACCATACCCTAGCACAAACTTGGATGAAACACCAAAATGGAGGCTTTACCTACTTTTGGAATGAAGCATTTGCAATTTGGAGGAATATTTCAATGAATTTCAGGCCTTTTAGCCCTGTGCGCCGCGCCTCCCATGTGCACCGCGCCAGTGTAAATTTACACTGGAAAATTTCTCCCAGTGCGCCACGCTCCCTCTGTGCGCCGTGCCTTTTTACAGGAGCCTTTTGGAGGCCTTCCTGGTGTCCAAATTGGGTGTAGGATAGCTTGTTGGAAATGTATTTGAGTCTACTTTCCAACCCAGCTAGAAGTTTTAAATTTGGAGTCCATTTTCCCTGTCAAAAATCAAATCTCCCAAGACTGGTCAAAATGTGCCAAATGATGCTGCCTAAAGGAAGAGTGTTGTTATAGTCAACTTTTTAATGCCTTACGCAACTCCAAATTGCGTTCATGATAGCTCATTGGAAATATCTTTGTGTATAGCTATCATTTGATGCATCAAGAAAGTCATTTGGCTGACCAAGCTAGGAGAAAACTAGATTTTCCCAAGGTCACTTCAGAGGTGCATCGATTCTCCTGAGGCGATTGTATTATTGACATTTCTCTAAAACCATGACACCTGTGTAAAAAGTGAAGGAGTTTTTCTTCCTTGGCCTGTTTTGGACAAAAACCTCTCTCATTTTTCCCAAATTCATTTTTTCTTGCTCAGAGACATCATTTGAGTGAAACCTACCCCGATGTGTGGAGCAAGAGATTTGTCGAAATGAAGCAAAATGAAGGGGATAAGGGGCTTTTAAATTCTTGAGGAAAATTTTTGGAAGTAGGGAGGGATGTTAAGAAGCAGGAAAAAGTGGAATTTTGAAGATTGAGTGAGGGGAAGGGGTCCAAAAATGCAAATCACAGGTCCAACCTAGAAAATTGCCAGGTTGTAGCAAGAAACTAGGGTTTGTGCGAAAATGAGGAATTTGGGGATCTCAGTGATGGGAAGTGTTTGATAAGGTAATTTAAGGATAGGGGAAGGTGCATTAACATCAGGATACAAGTTTTGCCAATGATTTGACCGTCCAAGAGAAATTGCCTTCAAAACCCTAGGAGAGGGAAATGACCTTACCTAGGCGCAACTGAAGCATGAACACGATGTAAAATGGCCTAGTGGAACTTGACATGATAATGACAACCCTCTGAATGATGGTACACTCAGCTAAACGGTGACATGGACTGACATTTGTACAATTTTACTGGAGTAAAAGCAAACCCTAGACCTAGTACCTAGTGACCAAATTTTTCTTCAAGACTCACTAAAATGATAAAATTTGACCTTGACACCTTAAAATCACTTTGTAAGAGCATGTTTGATCTCTGCCAGAGGACTGACAAGACCGACTCTAATAGGCACTTAGCACATGTTGGCACTTGGTAAGTCTTAGCATGCATTGAGATGCCTTGGTATGGTTTGACAAGTGGTAGCATGGTTTGGCATGGTTTAAGATTAAAGTTATTTAAGATCAATTATTGGAAATTGGGAGAGAAGTAACAAAGGAAGAATGTGTACTTATAATGCACTAACACTTGGCACTTGGCATGTATTGGCACCTACACTACTACAAAAAGTGCCTTTAGGGGTGGTTTGGCTTACATCTATCTTGCCAAAACTACCTCTAAAAGTGTTTTTTCATGACTTTTGGAGGGGGTTTTTTAATTATTACCCTAAATATATTTTTCATGACATCTTTTTGAAAACCCCCCCAAAAAGTCATGAAAAATTGAACTTTTAAGGGGGGGCCGGGGGGTTAGGGGGGATGGCACTGAAACTACTTAAGGGTGTTGGGTTAAATTACTACCCCTAAATATATATTTTTATGGTGGTTTTTAAACACCCCCCCCCCCCCCCCCCCCCCCACCCTTGAAAGTCATGAAAAATGAACTTTTCTTTTGTGGTGGGGGTTTCTAACAACCACCTATAAAAGTGTTTTCTCATGAAGTTTGTGGGGGCGGGGGCTTTAACTAACTTCCCCAAAATACATTTTTCATTGCGAGTTTTTGACAACTCCCTTAAAAATCATGAGAATTGAATATTTGGATCGGTAGAAGTGAGAGGTTTGAGCATGGTTTATTGAGATCTATAGTCCTAGCATTGGAGAATGAGAAGGGGCCCTAAGACCTCATGGCGTAGGGGCTAGGGGGCCTAGGGGGAAGGAAACGAGAGAAATTGATAAGGAACCCCAAATAGTTGTGATAAGGGGATTAGGGGCTCCATTATCACAACACTTAATCCCTTAACTCGTGACCACTAAATTCCTTATCCCCTTAAGCCCCAACCCATAATCCCTTAACCCCTACACTCATAACTCACAACACATTAACCCCTTGAATCCTTAAACCCTAATCCCTAACCCCTAACTTAAAATCCCTGAACCACACTTAAAAGTCATAACAATATAACTTCTGGAGGCAATTTTGGACAACAACCTCCCCCCCACCACAAAAAAAAGGTCATTAGCATTAACCTTTTAGAGGTGGTTATCAAATGACTACCTCCAAATGTTCAATTCTCATGACTTTTGGGGGATGGGGACCTTTTGATGTATTGAACAGGGCAATGGTACATAAGGGTAGCATGGATGGGTAGAAGTGAGAGGTTCAATCATGGTTTACTGAGATCTATAATCCTAACATTAGAGAATGAGAAGGGTCCTTAAGACCTCATGTCATAGGGGCTAAGGGGCCTAGAGGGAAGGAAACGAGAGAAATTGATAGGGGAACCCCCAATAGTTGTGATAAGGGGATTAGGGGCCCCATTATCACAACCCATAAGCCCTTAACCCATAACCACTAAATTCCCTATCCCATTAACCCAAAAACCATATTCCCTTAATCCCTACACTCATAACTCATATCCCATTAACCCCTTGATTTGTTAAACCCTAAGCCACTAATACCTAATGCCCAACTTAGAATCCATGAACCCCCTAAGTCCTAACCCCTTATCCTCTTAAACCCTGACCCTTAACCCTTAACCCCTAACCCCTTAGCTTGCTGACACCTAAATCCCATAACCCTTAAGCACTTAACCCCTAAATCTCGTGACCCCTAAGCTATTGGTGCTTAACCCTTAATCCCTGAAGCCCTTAACCACTAAGTCATTAACCTCTAACCCCTAAACCCCCTAGACCTCAACTCCTTGGCCCTCAACCCCCTAACCCCTAAACCCCTTACTGAAAATAGTACTGAGAAAGGTCTTCTTGACTTTTGCCTTAGCCAAGAAAGACCTCGAACAGTCCTTCTTCAGCATGCACAAGTTCGAGGACAAGTTCATCGAACAGTTAACTCATCCAAAGAAATTGGAGGCTCATTTTTTTTGTTCTCCAAGTGTGATTTTATATTTTGAAAAATATGAATGTCTGAATGTCCAATCGAGGCAAGGACAAGTTAGAAGAGTTAGTTCAATTCAATTAACAAATCAATCACAATTTTGAGTTCTAAAACTTAACTTTCCAGTTATAACATGAGTCAAAAACCTTAAAAGGAGGACGAATGCACATCATTGTATCATAATTGTGAGCATGAGTTTGTGTGAGATCTTGTTGTAGGAACAATGTATCAAGGAGGAGACTATACACAAATCACATAGATAATTTTCCTTACAGAAGTGCACTAAGATTTAGGAGTTATTTCCTAAATAATAGGGACTTATCTAGCACTACCAAATAGGAGAATTCAACGCAAGGAAATAGGGGTTGGGCTGAGTTCTTGCATGGAGGATTCGAGCTAAATATTAGCAGTTGTTTTTTGTTGAAATAGTTTTCCTTGTAAATAATTCTATTTGCTCAATTTATGACAATAAAATCTATAGTAAGTAGAGGGTTTTCCAAGTTAGGTTCTCTAAAAAAATATATTGTTATTGTGTGTGACTATGTTTCTTTATCTGTGTTTCTATTCGACTACTTATCTATTGTAGAGAAATCTTGTGTCTTGGTGCAATGAAATTAGTTTCAAAATTTTTCATTCAAGAAGTTGCAGGATTTCAAAGAATTTCTACATGGTATCAAAGAAAAGATCAATACAAATACCAAAACCAAGATCAGTTTGTGACCAGCGTAGATTAGTCAAGAAGGCTAGTGCTAGATTGTGAAGGAGAGATCTTTGGGTAAGCAATATGGTGTTCCAAGGATTGAGATCAGACCACTGTTTAGAGGGAGCCTCTAACTTCATCTCTTGGAAAGGGAGGATCATGATAGTATTGGAGGATAATGGGGTGGGATAGTTTGTCAAGAATGTTATACCACCACCACAATATCCCCAACAATTGACCCAACATACTAAGAATGATATCAAGACTAGGAGGATTATTCTAGAAGGGGTCAAAGATCATATAGTTCCTCATATCCATGAGAAGAAGACAACTTTTGAGATGTTCAAAACTATTTTAGATCTATATCAGAGTACTAGTGATGCTAGGAAGCTTGCTCTTAAGGAGAAGCTAAGGAGTATCTAGATGAGACAAGGAGAGCCCATCATCACATATCTTACGAAGTTCACTTAGGTTCGAGATGAGCTAGGTGGTGTGGGTGTCAGTATACCTGAGTAGGAAATTGTGAGTTTTTCTTTACTAGGACTTCATAAGTCTTGGTATGGTTTCCAAAATGTTGTTAGTGGCGGAGAGAATTTTCCCAGTTGGGAAAGGTTATGGACTAACTTCGTTCAGGAGGAGATCTGGAGAGGAACCTTATATGATAAATCAACAAAGACTGAGGACGAGGAGAATTTTTCTCTTGCAGACAAGGCCAAGGGAAAGAAAGGAAAAGGGAAGGCCAAGTAGTCAGAAGGGCGAGAAGAAGAAGAAGGATCTAAGTAAGATCAAGTGCTTCCATTTCCATGAGTTTGGGCACTATGCTACTAAGTGTCCTAATCAGAATAAGAGGTCCAGTAAGAATCATGTGGCTGCATCGGCTGAGGTAGATGGGTTTGCTTCTCAGTTTGAGAAATATTTCTCATTGATAGCTTGCATGGAAAGCTCAGTAGGGAGAAACATGTGTTATATTGATTCTGAAGCCTAGTATTTCAGCTAGTTGGAGGAGAAGGACATGGAGGTTCATATTGAGCTAGGATATAATGGAAATCACACGACTAAGGGAGTTGGTACTATCAACTTTGAGAGTGAGTTTGGAAGCTCTCTCCATCTCAGAGATGTTCTCTATGTTCCAGGACTGAAGAAGAACCTTGTTTCAATAGAAACCCTTGAGGACAAGGGATATGATGTCATCTTCAATAGAGGTAAAGTGTACCTCAAGCACTTAGCTTCTGGATTAGTGAAGCAGATAGGTGTGAGGGTGAGGAACTTGTAAAATTTGCAGGTAGAGACTTGCGCAACCTTGAGAAACAAGGAAGGTGGTGAGAAAAGTATAGATGTTGGAGAAATTTGGCATAGGCGCATGGGATACTTGCATCATGGGGCATTGAATATTCTTCAACAAATAACCATAGGATTACCAACATTCAGTTTTGACCAACATGATGTGTGCAAGGGGTGCACACTTGGAAAGTATGCCAAGACTTCTTTTCAGGGTTGAGACAACAAAGCCAAAGGGATTTTGGAGCTAGTGCATTTAGTTGTATGCGACCCTTCTCTTATCCATCTCTTATGAGACATATGCATTATGTTACTTTCATTGATGATTATTCTCAGAAAACTTAGATATTTTTATGAAGAAGAAAGATGACTAGGTCTTAACCAAGTTCATGGAGTTTAAGGCCTTGGTAGAAAACTAGACCAGGAAGAAGATCAAGGTAGTGAAGAGTGACAATGGTGGAGAGTATGTATCCAATGCCTTCAAGGATTTGTGTGTGAAGGAGGACATTAGGAGAGAGCTTATAACACCCCATGACCTCATAACCCTCAGCAGAGTTGGGCAGATGAGAGGAAGAACCGCAGTATTTTTGGAGAGACCAATGCCATGTTGCATGATCAGGGACTCACTATGTTCTTGTGGGAAGAGGCATGGAACACTGTAGTATTTCTTCAAAATAGGAGTCCACATAGGGTTCATGGATGAGATACATCAGAGGAGGATTTCATAGGTAATAATCATGATGTTTCACACTTTTGTATCTTTGGCACAAAAATTTATTGCCATGTGTCCAAAGATAGCAGGAAGAAGTTGGAGCCCACAACATAAAAGGGTATTTTTGTGGGATACAGTGAGACAACTCAGGCATACATGGTGTATCTACCAAGACTCAAGAAGATTGTTCTCAAGTGGGATGTGAGGTTTGAGGAGTCTAGAGCTCTGAGGTATTCCTTAAATCGAGAGAAGGTTAGAGTACCTGAGATGGATGAGCCACTCGCTCCCAAGGAGGAACCTTAGCCAGGATCATAGATTGAGTCTCATCAAAGTGGCAAGAGGCCTACAGAGCAGGAGGATGAGGAGAAGAGACCTAGATGATAGCAGCCTCTTAGAATATGGAGGAAGAAAGCCAAGTGGGCCAAGAAGTTGATACAGGAAGCCCATGAGCAGATTAAATTTCCTAGCACCATGTTTAGGCAGATCAAGTAGCCATAGAGGTACACGTGTTATATGGCACTAATGACAAGGGTGGTGGACACTTAGCCTTCTAGTTATAAGGATGCAACTTCTTAGCAGGTTTGGAAATATTCCATGGTGGAGGAATATTCCTCCATCATGAGGAATGATGTTTGGAAGATTCTGCTATGACTTGCTTGTGATGGTAACTTAATTCAACATGGGTACCTCCATATACACCTTGATGTCCACATGCATGGTTGTGGAACACAAGTGTTTACCCGGCTAATTAGGACTTCCTCTTGATGCCTTCATAATGGTCTTGTTTCTTGACTCATGAACCACTCCATAAGATGATAAATTACTCATTACATAATAATATTATTTCTAGCATATGTAAATACTACAAATATTGTTCCATTTCTAGAACTTTTAGAACTAGAGCAATGGTTTACAAATTTTTAAGCCTCAAAAGGGCTTGTTGAAACTACTATATCCATACTAATTCCTTGTGCTTCTTCTTGACTTTGGTAATGGAATTAGATATCTTGGAGAATTCTTCTAGGAATCTCCTATAATACCCAACCAATCCATTGAAATAGTGTAGCTTATGAGCATCCTTTAGTGTTAGGAATTCCATAATGGCCTTGATTTTGGCAAGGTCCATTACTATACCTTCTCCAGAAGTAATGTGGCCCAAAGAATGGATATTTGACTAGAATAAGGAACACTCAGAGATATTTTAATCATTCTTATTCTCTCCAAGTCACTACACTATCAACCTTAGGTTCTCCTCATGCTCCTTTAGAACACATGAATAAATCAAACTATCATCTAGAAACACTTGAACAAACTTGCCTAGGTATTTCTGAAAACCCCATTCATTAGTTTCATGAAGATTACTAGGGAATTGGTAAAATTAAATGTTACCATAACAAAATCATAATTTCTTAATCATAGTTTGAATGCATTATTTGGGATGCTCTTCTAAATTCTTAATTGGTGGTATTAAAATCACAAATCAATCTTTTAGAATATTATGGTCATTTTCATTTGATTAGAGAAGTCGTCATTCTATGAGAACTAATATTGATTCTAGATGATGATGTTATTCAACCATCTATAGGAAATGCAAAGCTCCAATGACTAATCCTTCTTCATCACCAAAATTAGTAACCTCAAAATGTTGCATTAAGCCAGATCAATCCAAAATTCAACAATTATTATAGATGCATATGTAATTCATATAACTTGGGGTGAAATAATTTGATAAGGAACCTTGGATATAGGAATCATCCCGCATTGAGTTCAGTGGTGAACTTTAGATCACACATGGGTGGGAGCCCAAACAAATCTTTTAGAAATACATAAGGAAACTCATAAAAAACTAGGTGTTGAGTCAGATCTATCATGTCCCTTTTGTTCATGGTCACCACATGGAAACATTATCATGGTTTTTTTCAATTGCAAGCACTAAAACAAGGTCATTTCACGCATTGAAAGATTATGACAACTCTATCTCATAGAAAATAGTCCCATCTAGATTCGGATTTTCTGAGAGATTTCATATGCACAACTCTGATACCATGTCAGTTCTCTACATCATATTTCAACTCTTTACTCAAAGAATGAATTTTTAAACTCCTAAAACTTTAACCTTTAGATTGCACCTATGAAAAATTTAGATGAGTATATACTAAAATACTCTAAGGAAATATTCATGAGTGCCAATACTATATTATGAGTTAATTTACAACAACAGATAAATAATGTCTACTCGACATAAATTCTACAATTTGAAAATTATGACAGCAAGTTGTAGCAACTAAAAAGGGCCTAATATACATCATGAAACAATATGAAATGGTCTAGATGGCAAGGACATGCTCCAACAACAATCACATGGTTTTTTAATACTCAAAATATAAAATATTATAACAGCCTGGCATCAAGCTCAAGCTCTACACATGTCTGAAATATACAACATGGACAACTTTGTTGTCTGAAATATTAGTGTGTCGTCTGTCCTTTTATAAGCCAAGAGGAGGGGGTTAAAAAATTTCCATTAATGGCCTCAAGGAGTGCACCATTATTGGCTAATTCCACCTTCTTAGCAATAAATTCTCCTTGGTAAGTGCATCCCTACTCAGCAATTTTAACTTCCAAGCATAAATGTGCCACATACGGATGTATGCCCCACAATCTTACAAGAGAAGATGATCTATGGTATGTTCACTATCTCATGAATGCAAAATAACCCTTGAAAATCCAAAATATAAGGAAGGGCCCATAAGGCAAATTGAACTCATGAGGACCAACCTTACAAGTGTGCCATCTCTCTCCAATTTTTGTTGTTTTTTTCCAATGTGGAAATAATCTTCTTCTAACTTAAATAAAAACATCAAAAAATTCAATTAGAAAGTGGGTATGGGAATAGCCTTTTTCGATAAAATAATCTTCAGTGATGCATGATGACAACTGCAACTTTATCACATCTAACTTACAAAAGGCACTCCACATACCTCCAATATATAGATTACAAATGATAGGTAGGGTAAGCAAGGTAGTTGGAAAAATAAAATAAAAAATTATAAGTTCCTAAAAGATAATCACATGTGGATAAATATGTTTGACCACATGTGATTATTCACATGTGGATAAATATATGTGATTATTCGCATGTGGATAAATTCATGTGACTACATATATAGAACCAAGTTATGTGAACCTAATGGGCAAGTAAAATATAGACATATATGTCTAAACATATGTCTTAACAATAGCCATCCCTCATCAAATTCTCAGCATGAAGATAGTCCGATGTTGGTCCACTAAATTGTCATTATTATTACCACTTTTTAATGCCTATTTCATCCATTTCTATCGTTCTTTATCACGACATTTATCATAATTTATCATAAAATTCCATTTTATAATTATTTATGCTCTTATGGATAAATATTATTTCTTCTCCTTTATTTTTAATAAATTGATAATTATTATGCATGATTTTACCAATGATGGTTTATTAATGGATTTGTTGTAACATCACTCACGATTTTAGCCTCCAAGATCTTTTCTAGATTGAAAATTTGATCTCCAACTCATAATTAAATATTCCAACTTAGAAATTCGTTGGAATAAGAAGTGACAATTTTGCATTAGACGTTTCAGACAAATGAAGGAGAATCTAGAAAATCTGAAACATGAGTTTTGTCCAGAATGGACCGAATTAGTTTTTTAATGAGCAGTTTTCCAAAATTCGGTCTATATTAAGAGAAACAGAAGGTTCTTCGAAGACGATTTTCTCAGATTTACTGTTGCGGCCATTTTCCAAATTCTTCCAATTGCAATACCAGATTCGACTTGTTCCAATTGAATCATGATGGGAAGATATTTCAGATCTGATATTTTTTACTAATATTATGTAATCAATCCAAAATTGTAATGGAAATCATTTTGTAATTAGCTTTGTTGTAATTGCCCTTTGCTCTCTGTGTATTTAAATGAAAACAGAGATCAAAGAGAGGAGGAGAATAGGAAGAGAATTAGAGGGTAATTGGGGGATAATTAGGAGATAATTAGGAGATAGGAGATGGAAAATTGTTAGATAGGATGTAGGAGAAGAGATAAGAGATGATAGATGAGAGGATGAATAATTGTTGAATTTGAGGCAAAGCTAAGAGCTTCATTATGTTGTAATTATTTCTCTCATATGTTTTAATGAAGGAAGTTATCCATTGAGTTCTACATACGTTATTTGTAATTTGATCTGAGTTACTTCTCAAGGCGGAACTAAATCTTGGGCAATTGGTCCCACTACCTTGGACGAGGTTTTGCCTTGAACATCTACAATAGTTTAGTTGTGTGCTTGTTTCTTTGAATTTCAATCATTGTTATTTGAAGTAAATTTCCTTTCTTTTAACTAATTTGTTGTTTGCTGCATTTTCCACATTTGTTATTTCATCCAATTACTAGATTTCATTTGATTTGTTACTCTAGATTAGCATTTGAATTATGTTGAGTGCAATAGATTAAATTTCCAATTCAGCAATGTGTGGTTTAATTTAGCAATGATTCAAGTTGTGTGATTAGGATAATTGTTTTTCCTGTCATTTGCTTCCTTATTTTTAATTTTAGTCTTATTATTCAGTTTTACATTTTATTTCTTGTTAAATGAGCTTGATAGTATAGAACACAATCATATAGAACCAGTGTTAGCTGTTGGTATTCTTATGCATATATTTTGTCGATTGCCTTGAAATAAAAAGACGCTCCTCGGGTTGATAATTAATGTCTAGGTGATTAGTTGTTTTATTTATTTATTAAGCAATTAATTTTACCCAACATTTTGGCGCAGTTGCCTTGAAATAAAAAGACGCTCCTCGGGTTGATAATTAATGTCTAGGTGATTAGTTGTTTTATTTAATTACTAAGCAATTAATTTTACCCAACATCTGTCACCTTTGTTTTCTTCAGCTCTCTCCCAATATGTCAAATTCTCTGCCATTGAAGATGGTTGAGTGAGTTATGCATTGAAATCAAGCTCACCAATGGACAAGCCTTGGTTGCAGCAGGAAGTTACCAAGAGGGAAATCCTTTTAAGTGAGCATTCAGTCCTCGATAATTGTCCCTGTAGTTTTAACAAAGTTTCTCCAACAAAAGAAATTTGGTTGAACTCCATCAACTGAAATATTTTACCATGGAGTGGGAGGAAATGACAGCTCAACAATGCACCATTTTTTAACAGAAAGCCATCAGTCTCCTGGAATTTATTGTTTCTGCTATCAAAATCTTGGATTGCAACCAAAAAAAGGATGAAGACTTTAAAAGTAGAGTCCTCAGTAATTTGGAAATCCTGTTTGATGATATGTACAGGTGTCATCCTAAAAAAGAGCTTCTATGACAGCCTAAGGAGATATACAAAAATTGCAAACTTCATCAGCCACTGAAGCATCAAAATTCAAAGGTTTTGACATCTACTTGGATGAAATTTTGTATGGCACTAACTCTGTATTTGGATATTCTAATGTCTTGTTAAGGAGAGTTTCTGTAGTGTTGTTTTTGGATAGTGGAAAGTATTGGAAAATATTTTGTATGCTTTGTAGGAAGTATTAGAAAACTCACATGCTCTGATCCAGGAGTGCTTGTAAATTTTGTTTCGATAGTAAATTGGGTTTTGTAGGGTCTATGCTACAACTTATAAGTGAATACCTTTGTTTAGTTGAAACTATCTGGCTATTTGGTTGTACTTATATCTCTTCTTCAGAAGAGATCTTATATATAATATATATTTTTTTCTCTTATATAGGAGTCAACCTATATCTGTCTTTTATAGAATTTTATAGAAATCCAATATGCATTGAACTCATCAGTGTTGCTTATTTGTTCTGATTGTCCACATTATATTGAGTTATGTGGAGACTTTGTTGGACGGTTTCACAAAAACTTGGAGTTAGATTTCGATTTATATGTTGCTTTGCTTGGCCATCACTCAAAAATGTACTTTATAAATGATAGAACCATGTTTAATTTGTAATATCCTCATTAGTACTCTAGAATAGTTTAACCATTGTTCTAACTATTATTCATTTGCTTTTGTCTAAAAGGTTTCCTCTTCTTCCCCAGGTGGGCCAAGTATGGGCTATTATATTTAAGTAAATTGTAGCAAGAATGTTTGACATGAATATTCTTTAACATAATAATGATCACATTGAAACAAATCAACTTGATGGTAAGTCGAAAAAGGTTCCATATTTGAAGTGTCCAAGGAGAATTGCATGCAGATTTCTACATATCTAGTGTATTAGTTAGATTTGGATTTATCTTATGCTTTCTTAGCCATCACACACTAAGGTGTTGTATAAATGCTAGAACCATGTTTAATTTTTCATGTCCTTTTTGGTACTCTGTAGAATATTTTAGACTATTGTTCTAACTACTATTCTATCACTTCTGTCAAAAAGGGCTCCTTTTCTGCCCCCATGTGGGTCAGGTATGGACTCTTATATTTAAGTAAAATTTAATAAGAATGCTTGAGATGAATGTTCTTTAACTTAATGATCACACTGACACAAATCAACTTGATGATAAGTGGAAAAAGATTCCATATTTGATGTCCAAGGAGAATTGCTTACAGATTTCAGCATTTCTAGTGTACTACTGAAGTAGCAGTTGTATCCATTTAAACACTAAGTGACCCAAAGTTGTTACAAACCCCAATGTTGCATATTGGTCTACAAACCTAGATTAACATGGGGGGGGTAATTTGAACCCTAAACCTCTCCCAAGCATTAACAATACCTTTACCAATACACATTTTTTCAATCTTGCAGTAGAAACCATTTCAGCTTTGAGCCTTGGAGAGATTAGTCAAAGTTTTATCTAATAAATACTTACAAGCATGTTTGTAGATGAAATTTCAATTGTAAAGGTTTCATGGGTAGCTCATAAAATCCATTGTTAAATCTGAAGATGTAGCTGACAAGGGTAAAGGGGATTTTTATGTTATGATCTAGGTCCATGGCAGGTCAAAAGTGGCTTCTTCTACACTTATAGTACTTGACAGTGAAATAGATCTCAACCTTGAAACTTCCAACAAGAGGAAACAAAATAAAGATCTGTGTAATTTTGAGGTATAGTAGCCATGTGCAGGGAAAATGAAGAATGACAAGACTATAAAAAAAGGTAGGACTAGCTCAAGAAAAAAGGAGAACCAAAAGTTAACAAAAATGTAATAATACATAAGGATGGTAAGAGATATTTGTAGGTTTGAAGATTGGGCATGTTTGAAAGTTGGGAATATTTGAAGGTTTCAATATAGAAAAATTGATATATGAACCATATTAAGGAAACAAGGGAATGAGCTGCAGAATGCAAAACATAGAGATGAAACAGAGGATAAGAAAATAGAGAAAATTCCATTAAGAAACAAGAACAAGAAAGAAGCACATAGCTTCATAAATCTCCAAGCCTGAGTATTTTGTTAAAAAGGTGGCCTTGGGTTATAGTTTAAAGGTGATCGATATTATAAAATTTCCTTTAACCACTCTTTTCTAAAGGGTAGGGTCATATGACATAGGACATTGACTAATATAAATTAATTAATTGTTTGGACCAAGGACAATTCTGTTTGCAACCCATTCTTGGCTATGTAATAATGAATCCCCTAGGCCTCTTGTAGGGACAAAAGGTTGGTGCATGCCTGGACCACAGTGGGAAAGGTGAAATTGTCTGGCTGTATATTGTTCTCCATTATTTGAGAGAAAAGGCCAAGGACTTCCTCACCTAGCCATTTCCTCGCATACTCTTTAATCATTAGATTCCATAAGAAAACATCCCTTGGGCATATTTTGTCAAACAGTTTGTAAACCTATTAAACATTTCACCCATATGCTTCGTCTTTAGTCCATGTAGTCCCACTTGGGCTCTCGACTCTCTCAATATCATCATGAGCAGGGTTTCCCTTTTACAGATTTGAAAGGGTTGCATAGGTATAGATCACACTAGTCAGCATGGAATCATTTATCATGATGCCAGACACATGCATTTCATCAATAGTTTCTAGGCCTTTGTAACATGGCCATTCCGAGCACCTCTTATATTTTCATCAATTCCCCAAAATTCTGAATACATCTTATTGAAACAGAAACCCATGCTTGTAATTTCTGGAAACCATACATCAGTCAAATGCTGAAAATACCCTACAAAGCTAAATATTACTAATTTAAAATAGATTGGGTTAAAATATTGACCCTTGTTTGTGAATGAATAGTGAAATTGACCCAGAAACTCCATGTTCCTTGTTTGATAATAGTCAAGTAGATGGCAACCATTCCAAAATTCCCCCCCATGCTATGTCTATGTGATTTGTCTTTGGCCCATGCAGGCTCAGTGTTGCAACTTGGCTTTGATACCACTTGTAACATCACTCAGCAATCCTGCTAGGTGACATCACTCACCCAAGCTCCACATTTCACAATTTCACTGAAAACATAGGCATAATTCAATCACAATTGCACAAAATCATAAATAACCTAGGCACAGTTAACCCTAATGCACAAATCATAAACCACAACATAATCCAACAAACACATAGCCATGTAACAATACCAACAATACAAATGTATTAATATTAGATGCATAACTTAAATTTAACACATAGTATGAGCACAGTAAAATCTCTAGAATACTAACTCACATGTAAGTACAACAGAACCAAATGTGCACATAAACAGTTTTAAACACGTATTTGTATGAATCGATGGATGGTTGCAAACCAAAGGTATGAAGTATGAAGTATTTTGATCTGTATGAAGTGAGGTGTTGAAATTTCCCATATTAGTGTTCAAGCATCTTTGATGAAAAAATTGTGTTTGTGCTTATGGATGCAACAACACAAAAAACAATGGTTGGATTCAGATGCAAGTTCTGATCATCTTTTGGCAGAACAAATGCCCCTCACTTGCAATCTCTTAGTGGATACTATTGATTCTGATTTGTCTCACTTATCTAGCCACATTGTGGTAAGATTAAACTAGTTCATATTCTCTCTTCAAGATATATAGAAAGGGAAAAATTGTCAAAATATGTCATAGTAGTCATCTCTATCAAACTTATTTTTCAAAATCCTGGATCAAGCTTGTTGACTAGCGTAGGAAAACATAATTAAGCTCATTGCATCTTGGTCGAACTTGACAATATTTGATTAGGTTTGGTCCAAGCTCAAATAAATAAGTCATATTTAGAAACAAATTTTGGAACTCCTATTTTAATGTTGGAGAATAAGCATAGAGTGTAGCACAAAACCCCAATGCCATACATAGAGGATTTATTCCATAGGAAAATAGCAAAGAGGCTGGGATTTTCTTCCCATTTACTAAAGAAGTAAATGTCATTTTATCAAGTGCATAATCAATCAAGTTGGGTTATTTTTTTTCCTCTAATCTTTGAGTACATGTGGACACATGTTCAAATTAGTAGATTTCATTGTTGGTTATTTTTCTACTTCTCATCTTTATTTTTCCCACTCTAATCCTATTCTCCATGGATTTTTGTTTTATTCCCCTAGATCTATTCAATAAAGGTAGAGGGGGATGGAGTGTATTTTTGTATTCCTTGTATCCATGCAATTGCATCTTGGGATACTTTGTATTTGTGTATTGTGTAGTTCTTTTTGCTTTCAGGTTCTTGTCTTCACACCCCTTTTCTAGTTGAAGTACTTGTGGGAGGGTATAGTTATCATTGAGAGGTAGAAAGTGATTTCCTTATATCCATGCAATCACATCTTTGGATACTCGTGGATACTTACATGGAACAATATAAGTGTAATTGTTACTTTGGAATAGACATACTTCCCTATCTGAAAACAACTATTACATATAGTGGGTCAAACATGACCACTCTCCCAAATTTTTTACTCTTTATATATGTCTTAGTATAAATGAGTTTGTATAGATGTGGATAGTTTCTGCAATCTCCTTTAATACTTGCATACTTTCTTGTGTGAGTATTCACATTGTTGGTAGTGTGCTCATATCAATAATGTTCATAAATATGCCATCTCATTGCCTATGTAGATTCCTTGTTCAAAGTGCTACCCACACTCTCCAAATTGGAAGACAACTTACTTTGCATGTAAATTGATAAGGCGAACAAGACTTTTCAATGGAGCAAGTTTTTACTTTATGGATTTGGTGCTTCAAAAAAGATAATTTATGGCTCCATTTTATAGTTTTGTAACTGATCTCGTATGTATAGAAAAGTGTGTTCCCATTACAATTCTAGAAGTTGCAATCTTAACATTTTAGTGTTAAGGTTTTAGGCCTTTAGGTCTCTCCTCCTCTTTTGCCAAGGAAAAGGATATGAATCACTATTAGGTGGATTATGCTAGGACATATGTAAGTCAATAGGAACATGTTTTGAAGGTGCATGGTCTTGGTTGATGATTTTTTTTTTAATGTACATTCTTTTAATCACAAAAAATAACAAGATTGATTATGAGTATGATAGATGAAAATTGTAATGCATTTGTTATAATATAATGGGAATATTGTGAGTTGTACAATATGTGTTTCAATGTTGCGGAACTCATTGATAAATCACCAAGGCCAAGCCAAAATGAGAACTAGGCTTGAAAAATTGGTAGATTCACAATTTATAAAAATTAGGAATGTGCCAATTTTTTGAAGAAAGTTGCACAGGTAGGAGGAAAAAATCTATTTTTAAAGTGACTTTTGGGTCTCATTTTACCCATTTTGTTTGCATATTTCATTTTCATGAGTGAGAACTTCGCTTCATTGTTCCAACAGAGGGGAAACATGGTGTTAATGCATGGAGAATATAATTACTTGAAAGAAAAATTTTGCATTTTAAAAATCTTAGCAAGATCTTTGTTGGTTTTTTTCTATGCCAATATTTTGAAGAAAGTTGCACAGGTAGGAGGAAAATATATATTTTTAAAGTGACCTTCTGGGTCTCATTTTACCCATTTTTGTTTGCATATTTCATTTTCATGAGTGAGAAATTCGCTTCATTGTTCCAACAGAAGGGAAACATGGCATTAATGCATCGAGAATATAATTACTTGAAAGAAAAATTTTGCATTTTAGAAATCTTAGAAAGATCTTTGTTGGTTTTTTTTCTAAGCTTTTCCTCAGTCAACAATTCAAGATGATGTTCAAGTCACTATAAAAATTTTGAATCCATGTCCCACATTACCAGTTTCAATTGCCTTGTCTCATAGATGTAAAAGCCTATATTTATCCCTTTGGGATAACCATCTAATTGAGTTTCTATAATTTTAATATCAAGATAATGCAACTATTTTTTCCTTTTCAATTATTTCTTCATTTCCTTTTTCTTTTCTCCAAATATCAACTGGAAGCAATGTTGCTTGTCTACTAGATTTCTCTTTGATAGAGGTTGCCAGGCAAACTAGTGGAAAACTTATTGTCCTTTGAAACTAAAAGTTTGTAGCTAGAGCTAAATGATTGAACACCTAAAGGTATTCCATTGTCATTGCTAAAAAAATTGGTGTTTACATCTTGGGGACTCCTGCTTGCCTTGTTATTTGCTATATATATATATATATATATATATATATATATATATACATACACATACACACACACACACACACACACAACCATTTTGGTATAGGTTTGTTTTTAATACAATGCTAGAAATTTTGGTGTTTACAGCTTGGGGACTCTTTCTTGCCTTGTTATTTGCTATATATATATATATATATATATATATATATATATATATAGATATAACCATTTTGGTATAGGTTTTTTGTTAATAAAAAGCTTCACAAAGACTTTGGATGACTCTTCTTGGACCTTTTCTAATTGAATTTTGGTTATGCTTGGAAAGTAGTGAGGGTCAGACATTGGAAGAGGCGAAATCCATTAATCTTTCCCTCAAAACACATCAATGTACTCGCTGAAAATAGTTCCCATATTCCTATAAGAGATTCAAATTTTACTAGATTGCTTTGTGACTAATTTGGAGGCTATTGAATTACCTCTCTACCATTTTTTTTGTTGTTCTTTTGTCCTTGCATTTGCTTCTCTTTTTATTTTTTTCCTTTGTAAGCTTTCCCATGTACTGTGTTGATAATATACAATTTTAGTTTGATGTTCAATTTATATGTGTTGGTCATATATGTGAAAACTTGTTAACGTGGGTTTTCAAAGTATAATTACATAATGTATAAATTAAACTAAAAAAAAAAAATCTACACACTAAAGTGCAAGACTCACCAATTGAATACTCTAGATATGGAGTTCCATCTCCTTTTAGACTTTGAGGTCAACATAATAATAATCCTATTTGTTGGTGCTAAATCTTTCCCCATGATGAGTAGGTTCTGCAAGGACTTAGTTATAATAGTTGAAACATTATCGCGACATCAAGGAGAGACAACAAACACAATTATGTTTGGTATGAGAGTGAGTCATAAGCTTAGTGCCATTTTGTATGTTGGTTGTTTTAGCATATAATATTTGTCTTATTTAAACTTCATTATTGACTGGTAATATCTACCAATGCTAATGTAGAGAATCAAATGAAATTTAAGATGATTCCATTTAAAACTAAAAGCTTTGAGCCCATGGGAGTGTGGTCTAGAGGCAAGAAGTGAGGTGATTGGGCTTTGTATTTACATGGATACCTGGGTTCAAAACCCCCCAAGTGTATTTTTGTATTATGTAGTTCTTTTTACTTTGAGGTTCTTGTCTTCACACCCTTTTTCTAGTTGAAGTACTTGTGGGAGGACATAGTTATCATTGAGAGGTAGAGAGTGCTTTCCTTGTATCCATGTAGTTGCATCTTTCTATACTCATGCTTGGTGTGGATTTGGAAGTGTCTAAATGCTCCTTGGATATTTTGTTGTTGTAACGAATATTAGCTAAACTTTGTGCTTACAATTTTAACATCTTTTTAGTGGTTACATTTCAGAATCATTGTTATTGATTGTTGTATTTTGACATCTTGAATTAATTAATAATGAGAAACACTCCCAATTAGTTTTCTACACTCTATAGCTAGTTGGATTCAAGCATGTAGCTCATTATTCATAATTGCATCATATGTACTCACTATTTTTTACTTTTTGGCATGCAAATTAGTCTGTTAGAGGAATATTTTTATGCCATCACAACATAACTACATGATTCACAAGGTGAGAAATCAATCTTTGGTATAATTGCAATTTTTAGGTTTGATAATTATAGGTCATTTAGAGGCTATAAATGTCTTCAAATTTTCACTTCTATTTGAGTATTCAACTAAGCATATTGAGTATCTTATACTTGACTATTTTTTCCTCCACCCACTTTTCATACCTTCCATAACCATTAGGTAGAGACTTGCAACTTTGATGTTATTTTGCTTGTTTAATAAGAGATTTACCAAGACTTTACAAAGTTTTATAATTTATTGAAAGTTGTAGAATTTACAATTATAAAGTTTCAAGGTCTAATATTTTAAATTTTAATTTTTTAAAGGATGCTAGCTCAATGGAAGAGCACCTTCTTTACAAGCAGGAGGTTGGTGGTTTGATTCCATCGTGCCCTACTATTCATAAGGAATAATGGCGATCAGTTTTTTGTGACATAGGCTCTTTTGAAAATCACCAATGAGCTTATAGTGACATGTTTTGACCCTCACCAAAATATGAAATAGTGACGGTCAACGATCGCCACCATATATATATATATATATAGTGATGACTATGAAAGGTCCATCACCATAAATCATTGTTGGTCATATGAAATGGTGGCATTTACTATATGTCATTGTAATAATTATTTGTGACAAACCTTAAATGTCACCACAACACCTATACTTTTGGCGATGTGGTCTTTGGTGATGTTCATTTTTTGGTGACAGAGGCTCTTTTGACTGTCACTAATGAGCTTATGGTGATATTTTTCGATCCTCATCAAAATATGAAATGGTGATGGTCAATGAACATCGCCATATATATGAATCAATAATGACGACCATTAAAGGTCCATCACAATAAATCATTGTTATTCATATGCAATGGTGACAGTCATTATCCATCATTATAATCATTATTCATGATAGACCTTGAATGTCACCACAACACCTAAATTTTCTTGTGTCGCCACCTTTGGTGACGTTCAGTTTTTTGGTAATGGAGGCTAATGTCTATCACCATTGATCATATGAAATGATAACGATCAATATCCATCATTATAAATCATTATTAGTGACGGACCTTGAATGTCACCACAACACCTATATTTTTGGCAATTCCACCTTTGGTGAAATCAAGTTTTTGGTGATGAAGACTCTTTTGACCGTCACCAATGAGCTTATGGTGACATTTTTCGACCCTCACCAATGTCATTTTTTTTGTACTGTGTGTTCTATCTTCCTCTCATCCTCCCATCTTTCATTCTGATGAAGACATCATGGATGCTATGACCAACCCTGACTATCCTTGGGATGATCTGCACCATCTTGTGTACTTCCTTCCGCAGCAAACCCATGATCATTATGTTGTGGAGTCTAAAGACTTCATTCATTGTGAATTTGATTGGTTTAGAAATCTTATTCCTGCACCAGATGCTTTCAAAGAATGAAATATGGCTAATATCTACCCTACCATCAAGATTAACTTTTTGAATAAATCAGGGATCAAATAAAATATCACCTTGGGGGCACAATGCACCCCGGAAAAAATTGATGCATACACTAAGTTCTTCAAGCAATTTTGTGATGTTTTCGCCTCGTCGTATTCAAAGATGCGTAGACTTGAACCCTCCATTGTTGAAAACCATATCGACACATGGCCTGATGCCATTCGTGTCCGCCAAAGGCAGAGACCTATCCATCCTTCCAAACAAAAGGTTATCAAATCCGAAATTGATAAGCTCTTGTAGGCTAGTTTTATCTATCTCATTGAATACACCACATGGGTGTCCAATTTTGTTCTCGTTCTAAAGAAACAAGGCACCATTCGTGTCTGCACGGAATTTCGCGATCTAAACAAAGCTTGTCCCAAAGACAAATTTCCCACACCTTTCATTGACCAAATCATTAATGAGTGTGAGAGGCATGAGGTTCTTTCCTTTATGGATGGATTCTTTGGATAAAACCAGATACGTATATGTTATGTTGATAAACTTAAAACTGCCTTCACTATTATATGTGTAACTTTTTCTTATAGGGTCATGCCTTTCGGTTTAAAGAATGTTGGGGCTACTTTTCAGCGTGCCATGTCATATTGTTTCTATGACTTAACTCATATTATACTTGTGTATCTAGACGGTCTCAACACTCGTACCAACCTCTGGTCGTAACACCTTCATGATTTGCGTACCATCTTCCTTCGATGTTGTAATTATAACATTCGCCTCAATCCCCTTAATTGTCTTTTGTGTTCCTGTTGGCCTATTTTGGGCTTCATTGTGTCCAAAGACAGTATCATTTTTGACACTCTCAAAGTTCAAGCCATTCTCGAACTTCCTCCTCCTCATACCCTTCACCAGTTGCAAAGCCTCCAAGGCAACGCTAACTTTCTTCGTTGGTTTGTTCCTAACTATGCCACCATTGCACATGGGTTCCTTAGACTCATTCGATCTAACATTCCATTCATTTTGGATGACCAAGCTCAACATTCTTTCGATGCCCTCAAATGTTCTCTCATTTCTGCTCCCTTGATCAGCCCACCTAACTTTGAGAGGGATTTCATCTTGTATATCTCCACGTCCACCTATTTGGGCATTGAAGTCCTAATACATTAAGATGGTTGTGGAAATGAGCATGTCATATATTATGACGATAAGAACCTTAACAACCTCCCTATGTCCTATTCACATGAAGAAAAGTTGGTGATACCTGTTGTATTCTTTGTTCAAAAGCTTCGTCATTATATCCTTACACGTACCACCAAAGTTGTGACCAATTCCAACCCCATGGCCTTCCTGTTGAGTTGATGGATCATCAATGGGAAGTACTTCTATTGGATCATTATCCTTCAGGGATTCGATCTTGAATTTATCACACCCAAGATCAAGAAAGGTTTGGCCCTTGTTGAATTCATTTCTGAATTTCCAACTGGTACGCTTGATCCGCCGATAAATTATGACCTTCGAGATGAACACATGTTCACCATGACCTCAAATGATCCTTGGTATGGTGACATCCTTACCTATTTTCAAACCTATAAATTTGCCCCCCATCTTAACCGTGATGATCAACGACGCATTTGACATCAATCCCCTCACTACCTCCTCATCGGTATCATCAAGGTGTCGACATTGTCCTTCGTTGTTGTCTCACCCGTGCTGAAGTGAAGCAAGTGCTCAATGCCTATCATGGTGGTGATTGTGGTGGTCACCTCTTTGGAATGGCCACTACGCAGAAAATCATGCGCGTCAATTACTTTTGGCCTTCTCTCTTTAGTGATTGCATTGAGGTATTCAAACATTGTCCCAATTGTCAAATATTCTCCCCTGAGGCTCGAGATCCACCTACTCCCCTCCATCATGTCATCACAGTCGATCCTTTTTGTAAATGGGCTATTGACTTTATGGAGTGTTGATCCCCATTTGCTAATAACCATAATTATATTACCATGGTTGTCAACTATTTCATCAAATGGGTTGAATCCATGCCCACGTTCAATAACATCACAACTATTGCAACCCTATTCTTCTTTAACCATGTTATTGCTCGATTTGGGGTTCCAAAAAAATTGGTTTCCTACCATGTTCGAAACTTTGAAGATGAGATCTAGCGTGAACTATCCTCTTTGTGGGGATTTAAACACCAATATTCATCATCTTATTACCCCTGAGGCAATGGCTAAGTTTAATCTGTCAATAAAATCCTTAAAATTATGTTTCAACTAATGGTGAGTAAACACAAGACAGACTGACATCTTATGCTCTTCCTTTCTTTGTGGGCCTATAGAAGCTCTGTCAAAACTGCCATTAGGTTAACTCCTTTCCACCTTGTTTTCGAAGAGGAGGTAGTCTTACCAATCAAGTGTACAATCCCCTCCCTCCACCTTGTTGTTGAACTCCTCCCGAGCACCCAATATTTAGAAAAATGACTTATCACGCTTGAGCACACCAATGAAGACCATTGTGTTGTATTGCAAACCATTGAAGCAGCCAAAAAATGCACCAAATCTTAGTATGATTGTAAAGTCCACCCTCGTACCTTTCATGAAGGTGACCTTCTTCTTGTCTATGACCAAACTCATGATGTCCCAGGGCAGGGGTAGTTGAACCATTATGGCTCAATACTTACATCATCCGTAAGTGTTTGAGCAAGGGGTCATACCTTTTAGAGGTTCCAAAAAGAGAAATCCCTCCTAACCCTCATAATGCACTCTACCTCAAGAAATTTTACCCATATCATTTTCCATTGAAATTTGTGTATCTTTTTCTTTTTCTACATTTAGGTAGATTGCGCCCCCCATCATATCAATTGTTGTCTTCTTGCATCTTTCAGATAGATTCATCATCCACACCTCATATCAGTTATTTCGATGGTGTGAGTCACTTCTCCAAGAATCTAACCTCGATAGGTTGGGCCATCTTCACCCCTTTTCATTCGTTAGTTCACTCCAATTGCCTCTCCATTTGATCTGCCACCAATAACCAGGTCGAATATGTTGTTGTGATAGGTTTCTTAGTTGATGCACTTGATCGTTTCATCCTTCACCTTTATGTTTGTCTTGATTCCTTGCTACTTGTCATGCAATTGAATGCCATTTATCATGTGCGTAATCATGTCCTATTTAGAAAATATATACGAGTTAAGATTTTGGCATGTGAATTTGAATCCATTACATTCAGTCATGTTCCTAGAGCACAAAATCACTATGTACGTACCATCGCAAATAGCATTCTAGATTGGCATTTATCACATGCATATAAAAGAAGGAAACCAAATCATAAAAAATTGGTGAACCACAATCCTCACAAAATATGTATAAACATATTATGTATCATAATATCCAACATATAATGTTTGGAGTCCACTACTCTAAATACATCTGATATTCCCATAACATGTTCTAAAAAGAATGGGTACCCACATGTCCCTAAGCATAGTCAATATCATTTGGAGGCTCCCGAGCCAATGGCTCCATTCCACAAACCTGTAAATCTCGAACTGCTTGACCGACCATAGCTATGTGCCTCATGATACATCGCCATTCCTAGTGAAGACTGGTGCATTCATCTGTATACCAAACTTCTACCTCATTCCATCCACACTCATTTACCCCTATCAGTAGCACGTTGAACCTACAACGAAGATCCTCCAGTAGAGAATCACTATTTGATCTATGTTATGATGTCGAACCACCCTAATCTGCAGCCCCAGGAGTTGCAGCTCGGCCTGTATATCCTATCGACTTCACCGGTGCTATATCTTCATACCATAAGTTTGGAAATCATTACTACATACATCCATTTTCTAAACTCTACATGCAATCAAAATACAACAACTTTCACTTACCATTTGGACCCCATGATTGTCCTGGGGGAAGTGGTAAGTCAGGATCTCCCTGATAGTTCATTCCACTATACGGATAGTCATCTATGTACAGTGGCATATGGCCCCAATGAAAAAAGAACTCAAGTTGAAAGACCTGTACAACTCCCCCTCCTCCACCTTGTCGCAGTAGTTACCCCCAACGATGCATCCTAGGCTCCTGTGGGTCCCCATCACAGATCTATACGTGTGGACAGATAGTCAGGATCTTCTCAAAGAAGAATGAGAACACAACTGTCACAATATGAACAATTATCATTAGCTTGCCAACTGCATAGTCCCAACTGTCGTTTCAATGATGACAGCATCATTTGATACCACCCATAGTAGGTCCCTTCTAGTACACTCTTTACAAGCGTCATTTGCCCCCAGTGATGTGATGAAAGGCATGACTACCCAAAATTTGCACCAATGTTGTGGTTATTTCCCATGTCTTGAGTCTCTCCAAGTCATGAATCTGGATGGTTGTACCCTTTGCACAAGCACCAGGTACATAATGATGCTCCACAAACTCCCCTATATGCCTCCCATGAGGCAACACTGGATGTATCTCACCCACCACCCCCAAGGGTGGAAATCCTGTCAAAAAGTATATGTCCTAGATAGTGATCTCGATCCTATGCCCCTGTATCACAAAGGCCTCCTGCTCTGGATCCCAATAACTCACAATCCTAGATAATAGTGGCTCACTAGCCCTCATCAATGGGTTCTCCAAGAACTTCAACAACCCATACACACCATAATCCCTCTAACTTCTTGGTTTCCTTGAACCTTAGCACGAAGAGTATTAAAGCCTCGTTCTTGCCACACCATATTTAGCTCTGCCATACCTGCAAAATACCATTATGTTTTATCAGTTCAGAGTCAAAAGCATACACTCTTGGTTCTTAGCTTCATCTCAGTAGAGACCCCAAACTTGCTTTTCCCTTTAGCCCAAAACGTAATTTTTTCCCTCAAATATGCATTGGACACACTTATTGACTTAGTTTCCGTGTTCAAGAATGCAGATCAGGATCCAAAAAGTGCATTGTGACTGTAAGGAATAGCAAGGGTTTCCCCCAGTCAGTTGAAGCCCTAATCTGAAAGTCTAATCCACCAAAATTGATGAGTAAGATTGGGCCACCTACCTCCAACTCACAAAACCAAATCCTAACAATCGGTTTGTCCGCTATGATCTCCTAAAGATTTAGGTCTTTATCCTCCTCTCCAAATTTTCTAACAACTCACTATGCAAATGAATTGGATTTAGGGGAAAGAAGCCCTTTTATAGGAAAACCCTATTTTTTTCGTTGCCCATTGCGATCAAACCAGAACTCGGTTTGACGAACCTTCAGCACCATTGGAAATCTCTCATCGAGTCTTGTAATGGGTCTTTGTTGGTTTTGGTTAATTTGACAATTCACCATGAAGCCATTTTTTCCATGAGGTCTCACTTTGCCGCCTCTTAAAATATAATTTCTTCATATGAGCCTCTTGTACTCTGGTACCACTTTACCTTTGCACTGGTTGACCCATGTGTCAATTTTCGTCATGAGTAACCATTTTTACTCATGTTTTTATGGTCCCCTTTGGGCTTCCCCCCATGTGGCAGCATCATCAAGTCACCCTTGTTCAGAGCATCAAAGATGAGTCACCCTTGTATCTATGGAGTCTATTTTGAGTCCCCTTAAGTCTAGTTACATTGTTCCATACATATTTGTGTTGCATTCATCCCATTCTGCTCATATTTATCCTCCATCTATACTGCTCCATCTTTGAAAATACCCCATCTGAGTAATTGACCATCCCCTCTGGAATTAAGTCAGTCGCTTCTAGGTCAACCATGCATATCATGCTCTGACAAGGGAATTTGTCAGTCTGCCTCTCATCTTGTATCCTTCCATCATCATCCCTAGTGTCAGTCCATCAGTCACATTTACTATGACTCTCATGCCTTTGGTGAGGACTCTTCATTTCCTCACCTATGACAAGACCTCTTATGTCGACATCAGCGCATTTATTCTAGGAAAGTGGTCTAGTGGGTGATGTACCTTGGTTCTAGCGTTCATCATTGTTCGGTGCCTCAGATCAAACAAAGGGAATCAGCATTGCCCTTTGACTTGGTTGTTTCTCGCGTGCTCGACTCCAGCTCATTATCGCATGATCGATAATTGTACACTTGATGGTTCGGTGATCCAGCAGATTGTACCAGCCTTTCCCAGGTGCGTGTGATATGTTCAAAACTTCATGAGGGGGTGGCCCTTTAGGTAGCCCCCCACATGCTAGGATGTTAGCAGATTATGATCCAGCCTCAGATGTAGTTCTACAGATTTGGTGGGTTTGGTTTCAGCTGCTTGCAACGCCCACAACATGCATGTCTCCTTTAGATGATCCATTCAAATCTTCAGATCCCTTTCCTATTCAAAAGGGATTCTTTGGTTTTGATTCCCCCTCACCATGTAAGCTTGAGGGGAATTATGTCTCATGTACTTAAATGCTATTATATTCAATCCTAGCCTCTATTCTTCCAGGAAAATTATGTATATAGGATTCATTGTATTATTTTCTGGCAGATTGATATCAACATACCATGTATCATGTATCATCTATTTTGTTGCTCAGACCCACATTACTAGTCGCACCATTATTATTTGTACTCAGATATCTCAGCAAGTATGGGTATGCCTCCCCCACCTCATTTGAGATCATGTACTCCAAAATAAAACGAGACTTATATCATATTCATAGGTCTTTCCCCCTCCAATTTCGTCATTCCTTGCATTTCTTTAGTTGTATCTCTCTCTCTCTCTCTCTCTCTCTCTCTCTCTCTCTCTCTCTCTCTCTCTCTCCCCTTTAGTGTATCATGGAGGTGTAACCTACAACATATTTTGGTCATACGATTTGCTCCTAACACTCATACATTGGGGAAAAATCTATTATCACCTAAAAAATGATCACCTAACCATTTCTAACTAGATGGATCGAAATACACCATCTAGGATTAATTTTACCATAGCAAAATCACCTTCACCATGGGAAATAATTTAGTAAACCATTTTTATTAAAATTATTTATGATTAAAATTTAAAAACTCCGTGAGAATAATTGAATAAATCATTATTTATTTACTTTTCTCTAGGAATAATTATTAAATCATTATTTTATAATTATTCCTTGTCACATTTGACTAAATCGCCTAGGAATAATTAAATAATTCACTATTTATTTAGTATTCCTTAATTCTATTTTTGGAATAATTGTTAAATCACTATTTAATAATTATTTCCATCTCACACATTTCATAATCCTCATGAAATAATTAATAAATCATTTTATTTGTTAATTATTTATAAATAAAGACATTTGACAATTTTGAATATATTTTCCCTCTCCAAAAAATATAATAAAGTATTCCTAACGTCTAGATCTTGATTTGGTCAGTAATATTTTATTATTTCCCATTTTCGAGATCAACCCAATACTTTGTTATAAATAAGAGGGTTTTCCAATCATTCTTCACCATGATCACTATCATTGTCATGATTATCAACTCATGCCATTTGAGTTCTATTTTGTTTTGGATTTTGTATATTGAGAGAGAGAAAATATCATTGAAGCACAAGGACATCAAAGGACCCATCCTACGGAGGGGGATTTGTAGACCCTTGTTGTAGATCTCCTTCAGCAAGTGTATTTAATACAAATATATTCATTTTAAAAGTCTTCGTCTATTGGGTTATTGCATCAGTTTTTCTTGTTGTTTCATGTTTTGGATCGCATACAATCTCTTTGCTATAGGGTTGTCTTATTTTTTTCATTACATATCTAAAGTGTAAACATCCATATCTTGTTGTTAGGGTCACTTGTCACGCGTGACTAAAGTGAAGCATTTTTGGTACATCTTCCTGAAATCTTTACACTAACATCCTTCCCCTTATTCCTTCTCTTGGGGTTGGTGGGATTGGTTGCACTCTGCAAAGCATACACTTGACATTGAGGAGGTGTTTGTTGTTGTGGCAGAGGTGGAGGAGGCATGGGAGGTTGGGCCATTGGTGCTAGTGGGGCTGGAGTGCTTTGTGGTGCATAAACATAGTAAGGATTCGTGACACATTTAGATAACCAAGTGGAGCAACAGTTGACCTAGGCATTGACTGACGTGTGTGGGGATATGCATATGATGTGCTTGTACCTTGGTAAGAATTGGCATGTGAAAGATTAGGGGGGGGATAGGTGTAAGTAGAACTCATCCCCCACCGAGGTTGACCATAACTCATAGAAGGTTGAGGATATGGTGATAGTTTAGAGTGTGAGATAGATCCAATGATATTGTCAGTTTCATGAGATGCCCCCAGTGTATTAGCAACACTAGGCTGAGGCAGGTCGGGAAGGAAAAAGTAAGCATGACCTGACTGTGCAGTGATCAGGTCATATTTCAAAGTTATTTAGAGTGCTTCTTCCTCAAACTAGAGGAATTGAGAGGCAACATCTTTATCTAGGGGCAAAACGCGTTCTAAGGAACCAATAAATATATAAACAGTCTTCAAATACAGGGGCCCTACACAGGCTCTTACTTCTATGTCATTCTCGAACATGGTCAGATATGCGAGTAGTAGAAATTTGACGGAAGAAGTTAAGAGTTTGGTACCAGTGTCATATCGGAGAGGTAGATGGAAGTATGACAGAAAATCTTTGGTGATAGTCACAAAGATGGAATGGGAGGCATGTGGTTAGTCCACATACCATTTGGAAGTAGCTCCAATAAGGATGTGTTGGAAAAGGTGAATTCGAATGGAATTTTCAGTGATGGAATTTGATAAACACCACATATGGAAAGAGTGAACTGGTTTTGTGGGGTCTCCTCTAGGATTAACTTCTAACTTAGGGATGTCGAAAGGAATCTTGGTAGGCATAGCAGGCCAATTGGGGTCATGGATAAGAGGATTGTTGATGCAATTGCTAAAATCAAAAAGGCTCAAACCATCCATATACGGGAGAAATGGAAGATTAGTGACCATACAGGAAGAGGTTCTGCCTATGGGGTTACCTTGGTTACCACTTTGGTTTCCTGCACCCACGTTGGTGTTTGACATGGTGGCGGTACGGGCGATCCAGGTGGAATATTGGTGGCCACCCACCAAGTCCACTTGGACCCCCACCATTGTTTCTTTCAGCTTTTCAATTTCTTTAATTGTAGCACAGTTTACTATTTTTAGTACTTTTTTGGGTCCTGAACATCCGAAGCCGTTTTGAGGCCCTAAACAACATTTTTTGGGAAAACTAGGAGCAACATGGGTCCATGGACTGATGTTGCTCTTCCCAAAGTTGTAGTTCTCGAATAGATCTTTCTAACGAGATATTGTGCACGTCAAATGGAGATCGTATGCCAAAGTTACAACCCCGGGAAGTTGATGTACCAATTTACCCAAACGGGGCCCACAGTTTGGCATTTCATCTTCTAGGGTTAGGTTTTTAGATGTTTAGGGTTTTCCATTGTTTCTCAACAATAAATGGGCCTTTGAGCCTCATTGTAACAGAGTTCAAAGGCATGTATCTGCCACATCTCTTCTCAGAGATAAGCTACCATCGCCCTAGCTAGTTTATTTCCATCTCTGTTTGTAAGCATATTTCAGTATTTTACATCAATGAAATGAAGTATTATTTCCGCTGTATCTTTGTGTTTATGGTTATCTCTGTAATTTGTTGCATTCCTATTTAAATCCAAATCAATGGTATCAGAGCGGTCTGGTTTTTCTCTGTTTTTCTTTGCATGTCCCCAACGAGGTCGGGATATAAGGAGTTAGGGCTTGAACTAGTCGAACCTTTGCAAGACCAGCCTCACAAATCCCGACGACCTCCCATGGCGAATGAGAAGAAAGATGAAGGGGTAGGAGATCCTATCAAAATCTTGCTCGAAGAAGCCCTCAACTGACAAAGGAACACGATGATGGACAGCTTTGCCCAGATCCTTCAGCAACTACCCAGGGGCGATGCATCGGCTTCCAACAGCTACTCTAGAAATGCCACACCATTTAAGGTACAAGTTAATTTTGAAATCCCCATATTCGAGGGTTAGATAGATGCAGATTTCGACGATAAATGGTTAAATCTGCTAGAGGGTTATTTTTCTATTCATGATTTTTCTAGTCGAGAAAAGATTATTTTTTCTCTTCTCAAAACAACCCCCCATGTCAAGGACTAGTGGGAAACCTACTGCGAGCAGAAGGATAAAAGTACAGGCTCACTATTTTCAGTCGCACCCACTTGGAATTCATTCCGAAATGCCATCAAGGAGCAATACTACCCTGTCGGAAGCTATGAGGATCAATACATAAAGTGGACCACGTTGCGGCAGGGAAGGGACCAAGACGTGCCAGAGTTTACCAATATTTACCATACCCTTCGCACAAAGTTGGGTATCAAGGTTTCAGAATCAGATGCATGTTCTGACTCTGAGTTAGAACTTGACAAGGGGAATGACAAATGGAAGCAGATTATCGATGTAGATTCCAATGCCACCGTTGCCACCACAAAGATCTAGAAGGAGGAACCCGAAGATCCAGAGGAGGAGAGCATCTCTTTCACTCCCAGATGTGGGTAAAGGGATCCCTGTTACAGTTCATGGTTGATAGCGGGAGCCAAAAGAACCTCATTTCAGCAAAGGTCATGAAGCAGTTGGGCTTACTGACCAAAGCACATCCACAACCGTACACCATCGGGTGGCTTCACCAAGGACGAGATCTTCACATGAGCCAACAATGTCGCCTTCCATACAACATCAAGCCCTTCACGGATGAGATATTATGTGAAATTGGTCCCCTTGAAGTTTGTGATGTATTATTAGGACAACCATACTTGTGGAAGCGAAATGTTGTGTATGAATCAAGGCCCCATGATGTTATTGTTACTTTGGGAAATAAGTTGTATAGGATACCAAAGGTAGCACCACCTACTGCCATCTCTTTGGTTACTACAAAAAATGCAGTAAGCTCATTTCCAAAACCGGGAAATTTGTTTTCCTGATGATATGCCCTCAAGGAAAGAAGAAGACAGTGGCCACGACCTCCAGACAGGGCCCCTCCGCACAACAACTACAGATGGACAAGGTCGTGAAGGAGTACAAGGACATCTTCACCTCCCCCGCAGGGGTTCGTCTACATTTTTAGGTTAAGCACTCCATTGATCTGACCCCAGGTGAGCTATTACCCAACGGACCAATCTATCAGTACTCTATTCCGGAGAACGATGAAATCAAGAGGCAGATTCAGGAGCTGCTGCAGAAAGGTCACATATGTCCAAGTTCATTGCCCTATGGGAGCCCGATCGTGTTGGTACAGAAGAAGGATGGGACTTGGAGACTCTGTATTGACTATCGAGAGCTGAACAAGATCGTTGTCCATAATAGGTACCCGATCCCACGGATTGATGACCTCCTGGACCAACTGAAGGGCGCAAAATATTTCAGCAAGATCGATTTGAAGTCAGGATATCACCAAGTACTAATCGAACCCTCTGATGTGTGGAAGACTGCCTTCAAAGCCAAGGAGGGCCTTTTCGAATGGTTGGTTGTGCCTTTCGAATTGACGAATGCTCCTGCAACCTTCATGAGGTTAATGGATGACATCTTGCAGCCATTCACCAACTCATTCATAGTGGTATACTTGGATGACATCCTGATCTTCAGCCAGAGTCGGGAAGAGCACCTCCACCACATCCGACAGGTTCTCCAAACACTACAGCAACACAAGTTATGTGCCAATTTGGAGAAATGCATTTTTGGCATGACCCAGGTTCAGTATCTGGGATACATTATCGATGAACATGGGGTGCATGTGGATCTAGCCAAGATCCAAGTCATTTGGGATTGGCCATCTCCAACCACTCTAACAGAGCTCCGCAGCTTTCTAGGTCTTGCCAACTTCTATCGCAAGTTCGTGTTGGGATTTTCTCATATCACTTGGCCCTTGAGTCAAGTCACCGAGGGAGGAGCAAAAACAAAATTCTTTTGGTATAAATCTCAACAAAAGGCATTCACAGATTTGAAAGATCACCTCTGCTCTGCACCAGTGCTCGCATTACCAGACTTGCAATAACCATTTGAGGTTGAGATAGATGCCTCTGACTATGCTATTGGGGCAGTCCTTACTCAACATCGGCATCCAGTGGCATATCACAGTGAGACACTTTCAGACACAGTCCGAAAGTATCCCACTTATGACAAAGAGATGTATTCCATTGTGTAGGCCTACCAACAATGGAAGCATTACATTTTGGGGAAGGAAACAGTCATCCACATAGACCACCAGCCCTTGCAGTTCATACAGACCTAAGGGAAATTGCAGAATGATCGCCATCAGAAGTGGTCCAAATAACTGCAGCAGTTCCATTTGAATATCAAGTATAAGAAGGGAAGCACCAATAATGTTGCATATTGCCTTAGTCGACCACCGATCATGGCATTAACCACCGTGCTCAACTCTTGTGGGCACAAGACTTCTGATTGGCCAATTCTCTACAAAAGCGACCCAGAATTCGGCCACACATATCAACACTCTTGGAGGGTTAGCATGTTCCAGATTTTCACCTCCATGATGCCTTGTTATGCCACCTAGGTCACCTTTGTGTTCCTTCAGGAGAGTATGCCAAGATGATTTGGGAAGCACACTACAGTCGGGCTGCTAGGCATTTCGGGATCGAGAAAATGGTGGCAATACTGCAGAAGTATTTCTATTGGCCGAATCTTCAACAAGATGTCAGGAAATACATCAGATCATGCACTACCTACGCCATTGCCAAATCAACCATCAAGAAGCAAGACCTCTATACCCTGCTGCCTACCCCGAGTCGACCTTGGGAATCCACCTCCATGGATTACATGTCAAGCCTTCCTTCCACTAAGCATGGAAACGACTGTGTTTTTGTGGTCGTCGACAAGTTCTCAAAGATGGCCATTATGGCAGCCTGCAAGAAGAATATCATAGTAGAAGCCACTGCTAAACTCTTCTTTGAATGTGTGAGTACACTTTGGGATACCACAGTTTATCATCTTAGATCAGGATAGCAGGTTCCTTAGTACATTTTTGTCCAGTCTCTGGTCGATGCTGGACACCAAACTCACTAAGTCCACAGCCTTCTATCCTCAAACTGATGGCTAGACAGAGGTTGTCAACAAGATGATCATACACATTCTGCGCATGTACAACTCAAAGCATCCACGCACATCGGACGAGAGCCTCCCCTATGTTTAGCACAACTACAACCGGGCTCTCCACAACTCGACTGGCCACAGCTCTTTTCAGGTGGGCTTGGGATTCCAGCCACTATGTCCCATTGATGTGGCCATGCCATTTTCAGCTACTCATGCATATTCGACTCATGTCTAGTCTGAAACAGATAAGGCAAACAACTTCATTGAGCGCATCCAACATATTTTCTAGTAGGTCCATGACATTCTAGAGAAATAAAATGCCAAGTACAAGTAGAGACATGATCAATATCGGGTGCCACACAAGTTTTAGGTGGGCGACAAAGTTTGGTTGCATTTTCAAAAGGAACACCTTATCGGAGCCTATCAGAAACTCTGACCACTCTGATATGGTCCTTACACCATTACTAAGCTGTGGGAGACAATGCATTTGAGCTTAGCATTCCCCCATTCCTTGGCTTGCACCTAGTGTTCAATGTGGACCGCCTTCGGCCATAATTTCCACCATTACTAGACACATCCGACGTTGCAGAACAACTCACACCCACAGAGTTAAATCCAGATTGCATGGAACAAGCTGTAACTAATCAGATGATGGACACACAGATCAAGCACACTCGCCAGCAGAATATCCAACTGTATCGAGTTGTCAAAGCAAGCCAACTCCTTCACCAGGGCAAGAAGCTCACCAGGAACCAAGTTCAGCAAAAGTTTCCTCATCTCATGGAGGAACTCAATGCAATGGGGACCATTGCTTCCTAAGGTGGGAGGAATGATCCAGGTGGATATTGGTGGCCACCCGCCAAGTCCACTTGGACCCTGACCATTGTTTCTTTCAGCTTTTCAGTTTCCTTAATTGTAGCACAGTTTACTATTTTTAGCAGTTTTTTGGGTCCTGAACTTCCGGAGCCGTTATGAGGCCCTAAACGACATTTTTTGGGAAAACTAGGTCCATAAACTAATGTTGCTCCTCCCAAAGTTGTATTTATCGGATAGATCTTTCTAACGACATATTGTGCATGTCAAATGGAGATCGTATGCCAAAGTTACAACCCTGGGAAGTTGATGTACCAATTTACCCAAACGGGGCCCACAGTTTGGCGTTTCATCTTCTAGGGTTAGGTTTTTGGATGTTTAGGGTTTTCCATTGTTTCTCAACAATAAATAGGCCTTCAAGCCTCATTGTAACAGAGTTTAGAGGCATGTAGCCGCCACATCTCTTCTCAGAGATAAGCTACCATTGCCCTAGCTGGTTTATTTCCATCTCTGTTTGTAAACATATTTCAGTGTTTTACATTAATGAAATGAAGTATTATTTCCACTGCATCTTTGTGTTTATGGTTATCTTTGTAATTTTTTGCATTCTTTTTTAAATCTGAATCATGGGAAGACATGAAATCAAATGAAGAACTTGAAGAATCAGAAGAACTAGAGTTAGTATGGGGACTAAATGGAGGACTAGGAGGATGAACTTTAACTCAACAGGGAGGAGTAAGATGTCCTAAAGGAAACTTGGGGCGAAGGCCACAAATTCTCTATGAAAAATACCTAGGGGGCACAACGATGGAAAGACAATGATGACTCGATATACCAAATGGTGATGATAGAAGAAAAGAGTAACAAACAATAAGTGAACATTAGTGTAGTGGTGCAAGTTTAAACTAACTGTTTTAATATACTACTCTAATTCAAGCAAACACATCCTATCAAAGAAAAAATGGTCTATAAAAAAGTCTTAGATATATTGTTTCAGATGGCCTTCTAAGAGACTTCTTACTTGACGGAATTTGATCCCCGCAAGAAAAGTTGTCTAGAGAAAGGTGGGGTAAAGAACCAACTGCTACCCAAACCCAGTGCTATAGGGTGTTTTCCTATGATTGGTCACTATGGTTACCTTCATCCCACGGGGGATATCGAATCTTAAGCTTCTTGGTGATCAACCAAAGCATGGGATTCCTTGGCATAGGTTGGGTAGCCTCGAGGAGAACCACTCACACAATGACCTAACCTAACCCCTTCTGAATTGGGTTTTTTACGCACTTCAGCTTTGGACCGTGGGATGGTGAAGGATTTTAAGCTCACATTCGCTTAGGGTGTGTGTGTGTGTGAAAATTATATTTCAAGTGGATAAGTTAATTTATCATGTTTTATAATGCCATGTGTTGTTGAAAATAAAGTGTTGAAAAACTATAAATAATGTTATAAATGGGTAGTAAAATAAACAGTCAATCTAGGAACACAACCCCCCACCTAAGAAGGCTATCAAGAAGCTAGGAAAAATATGGAAAATAAGCAAACAAAAGACACACAAATGGCCAAAATATCTAATTTCTAAGTGACTGGGATCTAGAGGCACTAAGTTGTTGAAAATGGTGCAAACAACTAGCAAACATCAGATGTGAAAATGCTGGAAAATGATAGGCAAGAAGCTCAAAAAACCTAGAATGCACAAGGGGATCCTAAGCGGGAAGGCAACACTAAACTCTAAAGGTAGTAAAATTATGAAAAATATTATCCAAAAGGGTTGTAAAACAATGGACAAAACCCTAGAAATCCATGGTTGAAAGTGTTGTACCCTAAACTCCTCAACTTAGCAAGTCTCTCCTTAAATAATGGAGGTGTACTCTAAACCCTAGTGGGATTTTTCATTCCTCAATGAGAAAATACTAAGAGAATTAGAATCTAGGCCTAGGGGTGACTCAGGAAAGAATGGAAACCCTTCTCAACACAGATGCAACACAATCAACAAAACGGGAAAATTCTGAAAATAAAAAATAAAAATAAAAATAATATATATGTGTGTGTGTGTGTGTGTGTGTGTGTGTGTGTGTGTGTGTTGGATGCTGAAAAAGGCCTGAAAAATACGTTGGGACATAGGAAAGAGGCCAAAAAGTGTGTTTTGTTCCTACATCTCTCGCTCGATATATATATATATATGTGTGTGTGTGTGTGTGTGTGTGTGTGTGTGTGTGTGTGTGTGTGTGTGTGTGTGTGTGTGTGTGTGTGTGTATATATATACATATATACACATGAAAATTAACACGCTGCAAATATTGACCTGAAAAGTGTGTTTGGATGTTGAAAAAGGCTTGAAAAATACGTTGGGACATAGAAAAGAGGCCAAAAAGTGTGATTTGTTCTTGCATCTGTGTGTGTGTGTGTGTGTGTATGAAAATTGACAAGCTGCAAATATTGACCTGAAAAGTGTGTTTGGATGCTGAAAAAGGCCTGAAAAATACGTTGGGACATAGAAAAGAGGCCAAAAAGTGTGTTTGATTACTGCATCTCTCGCTTGACATATCTCACCCAAATGGTGTCGTCTCCTGCTCAACTGGTACCTGTGACCTACAGAAAGATGGGAAACCCAACAGGATGAAAAATTTTCCAGAAAATAGAGATCTAAAAATATAAATTGAGAGGCTAAAAATAATTGGAAAAACACTAAAGAGGGTTGAAACAACAGGCACCAATGATCTGAATTACTACACCAGTGGAGTCGTCATTTGTTGATGAATATATAGCTAAAAACGCAATGGAGCCCCCATTTGTTAATGTAAAGATTTCGGAAAAGTGTACCAAAAATGCTTCACTTAAGTAAGTGGTGAGAATTGATCCTAACAAAAAGATGTGGTCGTTTTTATGCTTTAGATCTGCAAGAAAATATCTAATGCAAGCTCAAAAACATATAGCAGCAGTAAAGAAAAGTGCAATAATCCAATAGAAGACTTTAAATGAATTATAATTTTATTAAAAAACCTAGTGAGGAAGATTTACAACATGGGTCTATAGATCCTCCTCTGTGGGATGGGTCCTTTTGATGTCCTTGTGCTTTAGTGATCTTGTTCTTCTCTCTCAAATATGCAAAAAAACCTAAAAATAAGATGGAACTCAAGTGGGAGCTCAAATGTTGTGAGATGATAATAGTGACGATGATAATGATCATGGTGAAGAATGAATGGAAAATCTTATTATTTATAACAAAGTATTGAGCTAAATTAGGAATTGGAAAATAATAAAATATTATTGACCAAATTAAAATCTAACCGTTAGGGATATTTTATTATATTTTTTAGAGGGGGAAAAGATATTCAAAATGGTAAAATATCTTTATTTAGAAAATGGTTGAAGTAATTAACAAATAAAATGATTTATTAATCACTTTGTGAGGATTAACAAAAGTGTGAATTTGAAATAAATATTAGATAATGGCTTAACAATTATTCCAAAAATAAGAATAACAAATAATAAATAAATAGTGATTTATTTAATTATTCCAAGGTGATTTAGTCAAATGTGTTGAGAAATCATTATCAAATAATTATTTAATAATTATTTCTAGAGAAAATTAAAATAATAATGATTTATTCAATTATTCTCATGGGGTTTTTAATTTTAAATAGAAATAATTTAATAAAAATGGTTTATTAAATTATTTATGATGGTGAAAGTGATTTTACTATGGTAAAATTAATTGTACATGGTGTATTTAGATCCACCTAGTTAGAAATGGCTAGGTGATCATTTTTTAGGAGATAACAAAATTGCATTGGAGAAGCTCTATAGATTGATAAATCAGTGTGTGAAGTACCCCACGTCGCACAATTAATCAGGTTGCGTATAAAAAGAGGACTAGTCGAGAGTTCAAATTCATCATGCAAGTAGGTGATTATGATATGAAAAACATTATTCTGGACTTAGGATCAATTGTAAATTTTTTGTTGAAGAAGACATGGGAGATTATGGGAAAGCTTGAACTATCTTGCTCTACTATTCAACTGAGGTTGGCGAACCAATACAGAATATCCCCCATCGATAGGTTGTCCAATGTGGAATTGGATATTGATGGAGTTAGGAGTTTTACAAATTTTGAAGTCATAAAAAATGTGGTTGACATAGATCCATATACCATGTTATTATGCATTGAATGAGAATTTTATAACCAGGTCATCATCAATTTGAAAAAGAGGAAGAAGATATTTGAGTCTGGAGATGTCAGAGTAATTGCACCACTAGATCCCAAGGAAGGGGACAAATACATGGAGCCTATACAGGATGGGATGTTGGAAATTAGATCACTACTAGGGGGGGTGAATCAATAGTGGTAGGGTTTATACAATATTAAAAAAATTCACTGTGAAATCCTAAACAATCAATAACCCATCATAATATAATAGATCTGAATATGTAAAATCAACATAAAATTAACACAAAAACACCATATTAATAAAAGTTTACAGAAGGAGACACAAGAATATCTAGAGGAAACCCTCAAGGGAAAGAAAACTACCCAGATGTTGTTGCACTACTCAGATTTTCTATTATTTGTTATTATGCATATATTTACATAGATCAGTTGGCCACTACCAACTAGGAAACATGACCATGACTACATTATGTTGGCCACTACCAGCTAAAATGCCCCAACTTTCTATCAATTGTTTGCTGGCCACCACTAGCAAGAATTCATACTCTTATCTTGGTAAGCCACCACTTTCCAGAGGCCCCAACCTCCTCAACCTCTATGCGGACCTCATTTTAAAAAATTTAAACTGGGCCCAATATGATCGATTCAACATGCATACTACAAAAACATATCAAGTCTACAACTCAATCTCTAGAACTCTATTGATCAATGCTACAGGTATACAAGAGGCATCATTATGCATTGTAGATCTCTCTCTCTCACGTATATCCTCCAATACTAACATAATACATTTATAATATTTCTTCTCATTACAATGAACCAAATCAAAAACATTAATTACATTCCATACCCCGTGATGAACACATCAAATAAAATAAATTAATTAACCATTTAAGCTCTCACACCAAATACCATGGGAAAACCCTTGGCAATTTCTGTGGTTTTCCTTTCCACTCTTCAACATTGTATAGCTAAACATCCACAACCAATCGAACACAAGAATTAAGGCATCATCACATCATGCAAACCATCTTCAACAATAATGTGCCTCCTCTCATCAAGTGTGTTATAACGCACCCCATAAGTCTAACAACCAGCATTCTAAAGTTGTGTCTTCAATTGGGAACATGTGTTACTCCTTATAAGTATTCCTTCTCAACCACAATTGCAACTTAACTTCAGATATAAGTTTTGACCATTAAGAACATGCATGAGACCTAGTACAAAACATAGAACTTCATGAATACAAGGAAAATGAAGTTAAATAATTGTTGACATCAATGGCAACACTATACTTCCAACAAGCTCCCCCTTTGATATTGATGTCAACTAAAGCTTCATCTTCTCTCCTGGACATAATATCCTCTAGGCCTTATCAATACATACTAAGGAAACAATACACTTTGTCATTTTAGCAATACCAAAACTTTGATCAATCAAGAAACAAGCATATGAAAAGCTATACATGCCAGCAACATAACCTTGCTTTCTCTAGTAGCAGCAACATCATTGATCTACTGGGTACAAAAAAACATATAACAACTCTCCAGACATAATGTTGTCCATATCATAATCATGTAGGTTAATGATATGCACTTTAAAACTCTAATCTCTGCTCAGGTACACACTTCCTATATAACCCATAGATCTACATCATTTCATTGCAATCTTTCATCGCTTGATGTTACCTCTATTCAATCATCAAATCGCAATGATTAAACACATATAAGAAACACTCCATCAGCGTTCAGGCACAGTCGCAGCCAATACCCATCACACTATACTCAGACCATCAATTGGTATTTAAAGAACACAAAAGCTAACCTTTGTTCCATCATTCCTTACTGTAAACACAAGTAGGCACATGAGCTGATAGTTTTTTTATTGCTCTAGTGTATTACACATATCATTTCTCCTTCACTAGAATTTCCGCGGGCGTGCATGCATAATACTAAGATCAACTCGCTCTCTATTCTCACTGTGTCTAAACAAAGATAAGTTCATGGTTTAGAAATTTAATCTAACTGCCCAACACACTAGATTTCATTCCAAACACAATACAACAATAACAACCAATTTTCAATGATCTAATTAAATTACAGTTGTTACGATCCACTACAACAAGAATAAATCAAAGAAATATTACACCAACTACACAATGCACTCTCATTTTAGACTAAATCAGGAATGCATTAACTACCATCACAACACATTCTTCACTACATGGAGATGACCAAATCAACAAAATCTAAATCCACATATCAATGACTCAAAGAAGTGACTACACCAGCCATTATGACTTGATCCACACAATGTACATGCATCTGGAGACTAGATCAAACATCATTGAGTGAAAGATTCGTGGACCAAATCAACCAAATCAAGTGTGATTAACTCATACCATTTAATGTGATTACCTAATTGTATCATATCTTCAATCATGACACAATACGCACCACATATGGACGTTCCTTAACTCATGCGTACTATTCATCCTTTCAACACATAGAAATTGTTCCTTCTTAGCACAAAGTCCCAAGCATGTTAATACATAAGTGTGTTCTCACTCTAACTTTTCCATTTACTTCAATAAATTTGTCACTCAATGCGCATTAACTCAATGGGCTCATGCACACTTTTGTAACTTCTTTTTTCTAAATTCTAACCCTTTATCCTTCTTTGCAGGTAGCAAATATCATCGCACTCTTCACTAACTATTAACATTTTATTTGTAATCATTCTCCATTGTTTGTAGCTTATAGGTGCACTCGTTGAGATTTAAACAAGATTTTTCTCCAAACTGCCATTGGTTTCCAATTTCTCCATATCGCATCAACAAAAAAGTTATTAAAAACATCTTTTAAAAGTATAATCAAGAGATATATCAGATCATGGCGTTGCATACTTTCACACAAGTTCAACTCAATTCAAACGATAAAATGAAGACAAATCTTTTACAACTACTATCAATATTGAAGGAACCTTCTTTTCTTGGAGGAGCTCCCTTTGAGCTCATGCACCCTTTGTCACATGCTCCTCTTATGGCCGAGTTGGCCTCAATTTTTCTTTGGGGTTTCTTGATATTCCTTCTTCTTCCAAACCTTGATATGTTTATTTTTGGTCTGATCTCTTTCTGGATTTGCTTTTCTTCTCGAAATTCTCCTTTGAATAAACTTATTCATTTGACTAGATTTCTTAAGATCCACAGGCAACTTCCAATCTTTGGCCATATGGCTAATATTTTCACATGTAAAGCATCTTATATGCCCAAGAAATGGAGGAAAATTCTCAAATATATTATTGATATGCCTTCTAATCTTCTTCGTCTTTGTATCAACCCTGAAATTCTTAGCCTTATGCCCAAAATCATTACAAAAACAAAAATATCCATAAAAGAGATTTCTATACCTGAAAGATGATGAGACTAATCTTTGAGAATTCTTCTTATTCAGTTTCTTGTCTAGCTGGGAAAATTTAGTCTTTTTACCTCTATAATCAGCTGAAATTTGTCCAAGTTTTTGATAGCTAAAACATCTAACACTTTTACTTGACACATTCTTTGACTCCCAATTTTTTATGTCGGTTCCCTTTCTTGATGCTACAATCGTATGATTTATTTTTTGCGAATTTTGGTTCATTAGATCCCTTTGAGATGGATCTACTGTTTTCAAACTCTTCTCTTACTAAAATCACCTTGGCCTTTATTTTTTCACAATGGTTGATCTGATCTTTGAGCTGGCTTCCAATCTCCTATTTAGTTCTCCTTGCTTCCTCCAACTTGGTTTTAGATCCACAATATCTTTCTTGAAATTGTACTCTCTTTCTTTAAGTATTTGGAGAAGCCATTTTAGGTCTCTATTTTCTACTAATAGTTGCTCTATTTCTGCCAATGTTTAGCTAAGTTGAGCTTGATCTTCAATTAATTTCTCTTTTTCTTCATCATTTCTCCATATTTCTTGTTCATGCAGTGCATGCAACCTATCCCATATCTCTCTAGCAGTCTTGAGATCCATTGTTTTCTCAATGTCCATATCTTGAAGATTATCATAGATTACACATATGGCATGTGCATCCCATAGTTGAGCTTGTTTTGAAGGGGTTTTATCACCATAACCATTTATCACCACTCTCCAAACTTCAGATCCTTGAGCATATATTGTTGACTTTACCTTCTCTCTCTATGCTCGAAAATTTGTGGCATTAAGTAGTGGAGCATATTGATAACCCATGATTCACCTAGATCCACCTTCCAGCGATTAAGCTGCAACAAAAGGTATCGTCTCTGATACCACTTGTTGGAAATCATGTCACTATTGAGAGGGGAGGTGAATTAGTAGTATTAGGGTTTATACAAGATTAAAAAATTTCACTGCAAAATCCTAAACAATCAATAACCCAACATAATATAATAATTTTCATATGTAAGCTCAACATAAAATTAACACATAATTTATTAAGCACCATAAGAAATATTAAGAAATCATGCACAAGGAGACACTAGAATATTTGGTGGAAACCCTCAAGGGGAAGAAAACCACCCTGTTGTTGTTGTGCTACTCAAATTTTCTATTATTTGTTAAGAAAATCTTTACATAGATCAACCGATCACTACTAGCTATGAGAGATGACCCCAACTATAGTTTGTTGGCCACTACTAGTGAGAAAGCCCCAACTTCTTGTCAATTATTTGTTGGCCACCACCAAAAAGAATTCATACTCCTATATTAGCAAGCCACCACTTGCCGAAGGCCCTAACCTCCTCAACCTTTACGCATACAGCATTTCAAAATTTTTAGATTGCGCCCAATATGATTTGCTCAACATGCACACTACAACAACATCTCAAGTTTGTAACTCAATCTCTGAAACTTTGTTGATCAATGCTATAGGTATTCAAGAGGCATCATTTTGCATTGTAGCTCTCTCTCTCATACACTTATTGTTGAGAAATAGAAACAAGAAATTCCAGTTTAATTTGTCCTTGAATTAAATTAAGAATTAAAATTGAATTATATTCTCGTAGCAACTTGTAACTAATAGAGGACTATTAGTCAATTGGTACACTAATGCATCCACTAGTTCTACTCCAATTAACTAAAGATTCCCTCATGAGAAACTCATGCATGTTAGTTCAGAGAAAGACACAATTGAGACTAGAGTGTAGGGACAGTGTACCATCAGTGGTATTATTTACTGGAGTGTAAATATCATGCATGCATCAGATATTGATCCTATGTTTTGATTGTGCATCTTTAGAAGCATGAATTCCCTTTAAATACAAGCTATTCATCCTAGGAATTACGCAAGAGATTAGGGGCTTGGAGAGCTGCAAAATTGGCTAAGTCTTCACCAAGAGCTAGCTTGTGAACTGAGAGAGTTGAGCATACTTATGTGGAATTGTTCTAGTGAGAACAAGCTTTGTATATTCACTCATATTTCTGATATATGCAATACAGATAGCAAGGTTTTGAGCAGTGGTTTTCCCCAAATACATCTTGTGTTATGTGCCATTGATTTTTCTTCTTCTTGTTCTTATTGTTTTCATCGATCTATTGGCTTCCTCTAGTTGAAAGTAGAAGTAGATCCTTGTCATATTCTTTAGTGCATTGCATGAGCTTGTGAATCTACAGGATATTCTACATGGTATTAGAGCTGAGAATAGTATACTAGAGGAGATTTCGAAGTTTTGAGTTTTGGGTTACAGGTGAAATTTGAATTTGCAATACATACTTCAAGATCAGCAGATGGCATTCTACGGTTTGCGACTCGAGTATGCCTTGGAAGGCAGCTCAAATTTTATAGCCTGGAGGGACAGAATGGAGGTTGTGCTAGAGGATAATGGCTTGAAGGAATTCGTTGATCAATAAATTCCTAAGCCAGCAGCATCGGATGCACAGAATTTGGTCGAATGGAAGAAGTGTGTGGCAAAGGCGAGGCGGATAATCCTTGAGGGAGTTCGAGACCACATTGTCTTGAGTCTCCATGGCAAGGAAACTTCGTATGCTATGTGGAAATTATTGACGGACTTGTATCAAAACAGCAGTGACCAAAGGAAATTGGCATTGAAGGACAAACTTCGTAAAATCAAAATGGAGAAAGGTGAGATTATTCCAAAATACTTGACCAAGTTCACTCAATGTCACGATGAACTTGGAAGTGTTGGAATCGCGGTTGCCAAGGATGATATGGTGAGTCTTGCTCTTCTAGGGGTCCCAAAGAGTTGGCATATTTATTAGGACTTTGTCAATGGTCAGGAGAAGCTGCCGGATTGGGAACGATTGTGGTCGGATTTGATGCAGGAGGAGATCACGAGGAATACCAGGGATGGCTCTTCATCAAATACTGATGATGAAGAGAATTGTGCCTTAACGATTAAGGCGAAGAATGCGAAAGGGAAATATTCCCATTCCAAATCGAATTCTTATCATGGAGGTAAGAAGAAAGACATGACAAAAGTTAAGTGCTTTCATTGCCATGATTTAGGCCATTTTGCTACATATTTTCCACTCAAGAAGTCCAACAAGAAGTCCTCAGGAGGAGCAGAATGTAGTGCCCACTCTAATTCCCTAACCCTAATATGCCATTATCTTGGATACTTTATTATTTGAGGACCTCCGGTTGAGGAATCTGGACACATAACTCTATTATTAGTGAATGTGATGTTTATGTATGTTCTCCATTGACATTATGCTGATGATAGTATTAATGGTTAGGTATGTTCTTACATTAATGATTATGCACATTTTCTATTGATATTATGATGATTGTGGCATGTTTGTTCTCTATTGAATTTATGATGATAATAGCACTAAAGGATATGCATGCTCTCTATTGATGTCATGATGATGATAGCTTTGATGGACAGGTATGGTGTCTATTGATGTTACGATGTTGATAGCTTTGATGGACATGTATGTTTCCATTGATGTTATGATGATGATAGCCATGATGGATGTGTCCCCTATGTTACCTACTTGCATTAGTTCTGGTTCACAATGAACAATGATGTGAATGACTTGGTGATGTTGATGATGCTATTATGACAATGACTAACATTGAGGAACCTTGTTACTGATGATTATCGAGTTTGGCAGGAAACCATCAGAGGCATTCACATATGAGGAGTTGATGACACCTGGTTTGATGAAAATTTATATCATTTTATCTTTGAAATTCTAAGTCGATTTTGAAACTTGCCATATATGTTTAACTATATTCTGGTGATATGTTAATGGTTGCAGGCACATATTAGTTGCTTGACCGAATGACTCACATATGGGTGATGGGGTTGTACAAGTGGATGGAACTACATGGGAGGGGTGGGACAGAGTCCCTGATCTCACCCACTAGCACTCCCGCCGTGACTTGGGCTGGAAGGGTTGAAACACCTTCGCCTTGAAGATCACGATGCCATGAGGGCAGGTCCCAAAGTTGGGTCGCTCATGAGGACTTTACCGGGGGGGGCGCATCAAGGCGGATTCCTTGATCCTCGACACCATTAGTCTCATTATAGCAGGCAACATAAGAGATGATAGTAGTCTATGACGTTGCACTATACTTTCCCCTCGTAGTCACTGGATGCTTGAAGGGCAAGTGGTGTGGCACCCTTGGAACTTCAGGGGAATTTCTTGAAGGGCACGACCAACTTGGCACCCTTGACATCACAAATAAACTATTAGGTGTGGCACCCTTGGAACTTCTAGGGAAGTTCTTGAAGGGCACAGCTAAACTGGCACCCTTGACATCACAAATAAACTATTAGGTGTGGCACCCTTGGAACTTCTAGGGAAGTTCTTGAAGGGCACAACCAAACTTGGCACCCTTGGAATCATTAAAAATAAATAATAATAAATAAATATAAGCAAGGAATGAAAACTAGGTAAATTTACATCAAGGGTAAATGATGATTAGAAACCAATGTAATTAAATCAAAAATAAAACTTGGAATAAGGAGGATCATAGGAAGAATTAAAATAGAGTACCTTAAAAACTCTATCCTTCCCATGTTGGAAAGTACTAGGAAGATTATGTGGTTTAATTAGGAAAAAGGGGAAAGACAAACATAATTGTAAGGATAAAGATTAATCCTAAACTAAATTAAACCTAATTAAGAAAAGAGGAAGGTGAATTAAAATGAGAATAATAAATTAAATTTAGAGAAATGTAGAGAAGCTCCATGTGTCAACAACCAACATAAAAATATCCATCTAAGAGATAACCTGAGTTAAATTAGGGAGTAGATTGGGGATAAAATCTTGACTCATTAATTGACTTCAAGTAATGAACAAAAATTAATGAATAAAAAGGGGGAATAAAGAGACAACTAGGAGAAGAAATAGGAATCTTGTTGAGGTGAGGAAAATATTAGTTTTAAATAAAAAGTTATGTAAATAATTTTGGGTGACCCTTGATGAGAGAGTGACACATGGGTGGGTGAATAATAAAACTATTGAATTAAAAAAAAAAAATATAATTATACATGACATGCCAAGTGTCATCTAGGAGGACTCTTATAAAATAAGGGGAAAGCCATAGGAGAAGGTACTTTTTTGGGGAACCCTATTGTTGGATGGATGAGATGTTGTCAGAGCAGTGATTACGAAGCTATAGTGAGTTTGGTGAGGTAGAGGATTTTTAGAGAGGGGACTCTTGAGCCAAGGTGTGCTCTCCTCTACTAGCTAGTGCTTTCCTCCATTGTACAACCCCATTGCAGCTCGGGGGTCCGCGGGGAAGAAGAGTACCCAAGGAGTAGGCTGGGAGGTTAACCGATGGGTCTTCGCATTCGGATCAAGTGCGTCATCATTCACTCGCGAAGGTGACCAGCTACAAGGGAATACCAGCAACAGCAGAGCAAGTGGAGTCTCGCCTTCTGGTGAACGGTACATATGTATTTCATTACTATTGATCTTAGTTAAAAGTATGAAAATGTATGATATGTTTCCTGAAATGAGTGGCAGGAATGTGTGTGCTAAATAAATTTGAATTTCAATGCGTTTCTTTTCTGGTTGTATTTGTTGTTTTAAAAAAAAAAAAAAAATATATATATATATATATATAGTCTCAATGTGGTCCTTACATTTGGTATCAGAGCACAATTTGAACCCTTGAGGCCTATGGGCCCATGCATGCATAACTAGTTTTGTTTGCTATGTGGGTATTTCTCTAAAATCAAATTACTCAAGTTTCAAAAAAAACAAAAAAATGTATCTTGTACAGCATTACTTGTCATAAGGGAAAAGCTTTCCCTATTCCCTGCATAGCTTATGCAGTGGTGGCTCTGTTTATTACACGAAATTCATAACACAAGACGTGATCATCTTCGGACTTGCAATTCCTGATTTACTCTGCAATGCCTAAACATTATTTTTGAATACCCATGCCTCATTATCAGGTGTGTATAACCAATAATGTAGAAAAACAAAGGTATCAACGAAGAATAAGATCTTTCCAACACCAAAATATACACAGACTAATGTTTCGTTTTTATTTGTTCAGATTCAAGTTTAAGGGCTTAAATAATTGAAGGCCAATGAAAAATTGGCATGTTTACCAGATATTCTCCTAAAAAATATATATATAATTGGCATGTTCACAAGACATTCTCGTAAAAAAGTACCCTTCCTAATGTATCCTCAACATTTGTTGTAATAATGTTTAACTCCATCGAGTCCACGGTCCAGGTTAGTTTTCAACATTACCAATCTGAAATTGCAATAGGGTGGGAAATTAAAATGGAAGGCATGGGTGAACATTGACGTCAGAGATTCAACTGCTATATATAGAACTAACCTCAAACAGTAACATATAATTGATTTCATTGTAGGAATTTCTCATTCTAGCTGCCATGACCTAGCTCACAAAAAGCCTCACCTGAGATTTGACAAATAGATCTTCACTTGGTTTGCAGACTATGCAAGCTGAAATTCCCAATGAATTTACGAAAATAATTCATGAACAAGATCCACTACTTCCCGCATGGAGGCATCATTAGGTAAGACAATGTCGAAAGACTGCTTGTAAGTTTCCATCCATTCCTCAACGTTGTCATTCAAAAATGCAATTGAGATACGATTCTCAAATTCCAGGCCATCAGACATGCCAAGATCTCCAGTGTGATCCCCGAGTAGCAGGACATTTGTTCTATTCCTCACACCAGAAGCACCACTGTCATCAGGCACACCACTGCTCCCCAAGTTTTCATGAATGGGGGCAGCCATTTCAAGGGCATGTTCATTCTTATTTAAGACGTGAATTGTCTTGCCTCTAAACCCAGTGAGATTTCCATTGTCATCGAAGACCATCCGACTTGAAACCACCTCTATATTCTTGAAATTTCTTTTAAGTTTCTGCCGCATAACCTCTTCAATAATGTCTCAAGAATCTCAAACAACTGGATCACATAATCTCGAAAATCAATTACAGAATTTGCAACTGAGTTCCTGATGGCTGCATAGGTCAGAACACCCTCAATAAGAAGTGCATGAGTCTTCTCCCACCACTCTTCCATGAGCTTTGTCTTCTCATCAACTGGAATTGTAGGACAGATTTCTAATAGGTAATAATAATCATGTACTTCTCTCCGCTTGAGATCATACTCAAGTTTTCCTTGCTTCAAGAGGGCATGAGTGCCTCTGTCCCCGCTTCTCATCAACCCAATACTTTGTAAGTGTCATGTCAAAGTTTGAAATTACCTGTAGTTTAGAAGGACCATCAGTTTTAATGGCGATCTTTTTCTTCTCTAACTCCGCCGGATTAGAGATGATAGCTTCCCTACATTTAGCAGACTCCACTCTGTACTACTCCATTTGAGAGTGCGTGCAATGGCAGAAGCTAATCTTCCCCTTGAAGCCCTTAAGCCTGTAATAAGTAGCAGACGTGCTTCCTCCCAAGGTGTTCCAGCTACAACCTTCCCAGAGCAATTTCCCTGCCCTAATTGAAAATAAATGCAAAGAATCTGAAATAATGATACTAATAATAATTATTTAGTAAGAGGAATTGAACTGGTCTGGTTGTCAAAAACACCTGAGAACTTCGTTTTGCCCTGTATTTTTACTCATTCCAACGAATATTTATTGAGAAAGAACTTCACGATTTTGCCTTGTACGCACAGCAAAAGGAAACAAACTCATATGCTCAGCCCAAAATAAAATACGCCCCATTTTAGGGTATGTTGTCCAGAACTCGTTTTATCAAGAGTTGATGACGTTGCTCATGGACAGAGAGAAAACGTATTTCTTCTAGTTTACAAACTCAGTTGCCGGCATCTCCATAATGAACCAGTCCATTTCTACACAACTCGAACTCCACAATTCAATTGATAAGCATATCCTGAATAGAACTCGGCCAAAAAGAATAAGAGAACTAGTCCTCTTCCATCCGCGATTGTGAGATTCCTTCTTTTGAAATGGCTCCAAGAAGTACTGATTTTTGCATCTTTTTCAGTTAAGCATTTAATCAAACAGTTTGAGAACAATGTGCTATGGATGTACTTCATTTAAATTGACTCCAGGTGAGATTAACACATTTACAAAATTGGCGGTGGTTAATCCATTGACAAAACAACATCGACTCCTGCCCGATACAAAGGTGAACTTGAGCCTTAATCTGGAGTTGCGTCTGAGGAAAAAAAGCATGGGCCAGCAAAACCACTCCATTGCGGATACGGCCGTGTCTCAACATTGTGGTTAACCCCGCAGATCAGAAGACATTTAAAGTGATGGTGTGTGGAGAGATAATAACTCAGCAGGTACACGTCCTCGTCCACAATTATTCTACGGATAAATAGACCACAAAGCTTTGTTCTGAAATGGACTATGCCTTCTTCAGGAAAATGACTGGTAATACTCCTGCAACATATCTGGGTATATTAGATGATTTGGTGAAGAACGTCAACTCTACAACAGTGGACATATATTCAGAAATTAATTCCATGTGCACAAGTTGTTCCATGTGGCCTGATAACCAGAAATACCTCCTCCGTTTCGGCAGCTACAAAACCCACCACAAGCTGGGTTGCCTTTTAACCCCTCAAAACTCCAGTTCGAACCCTTATGAAGGTTGGTACGCACAGATTTTGGAGGTTGCTTTGTTCGGCTGGCAATGAGAGCTAACTCATCCTTCATAACTAGATAACTCGACCTCTTAACTACTAAGAATCGGCGCACAAAAAGGGAGATGACAATACCCTCTTTCCTGGAATGAAACTCGGTCAATGGTACACAGAAACCGAGTCTTCTTTCAGAGTCATGCGATGAAGCTCTCCCTTGTGTCCTAGACATATGTGCTTATATAATTTTTAATAAAAAGGTCAAAAAAAAAATAATAATAATAATAATAATATATATATATATATATATATGTGATTATTAAGGTTTGCGATTATTAAGGTGTATATCACTCTGAGTTGGGCCAACATCCCAATAATAGTGGGCTTAGACAAGCTAACGTATGTGCAACTGCAACCAATTCAGTAAGTTCAACAGATAAATTTTTTAGCCAACAAAATTTTGGAAAAAGAAAAGGTACGGAGTGCTCAAATGCCAATGACAATGAGAAGAGAATCTGCTGTCACAGTGACTTGGATGAAAATCAAGAAAATGATTTCTGGGGAGCAATCAAAAGCACCAAATGGGAGGTGCTGGATTCCATTACTAACCCTCGTGTTAATAAGACTACTTCTGATGCAGTGATTAGCAACAGTAATGATATCTCTGTCATGGCAGAATCAGATCCCTGTGATAATGTATTTGTTCAAAGTGTTCACACAATAGAAGAATTATTAAATTTCTTAGACCACACAGAGGTCTTGTTGTCAAGACCTCCCAGTATGCCTGTTAGACTGGTTGTTATAGATTCTGTTGCTGCTCTCTTTTGTTCAGACTTTGACAACACTACCAAGGATTTGATAAAGAGAGCTAGCCTTTTCTTTAAGCTTTCAAGCAAATTAAAATGTTTTGCGCACAAATTCAGTCTTGTAGTGGTTGTAACTAATCATGTCGTGGATTGTATCAAACCTGAGGGATCTGCAAGACCGATGAATGATCTTCAGGTTGGGAATTTTATGTCTCTGGTATCTTCAGGCCGCAGGGTTGTTCCCACTTTGGGTTTATCTTGGTCGCATTGTATCAATACTAGGCTCTTTCTATCCCGCACAGAAGAGAAGACAGTCTTTTTCGATCATGTTTGTAATAGTTCTGATAAGACTTTGAACCAGAGTAATTCTGTTACTCCATTGGATGAATCTAGCAACTTTTGGATCACAACAGTAAAGCGGAAATTGCTAGTAGTTTATGCTCCTCATCTTCCTAGAATTTCATGTCATTTTGTTATTGAAAGAGATGGAATGCGAGCTTGTTTGGAAGTGGATATACAACTTTGGTGGTATATGTGTGGCGAATATTCTTGGTGCATATTTGGATTGTCAAAGTTGATTTGGTAGCCACAAAGGATGTGGCAGAACACCTGAGTCCCCAATCATTGGAAGAGGCTCATTTTGTTGTCAAAGTTCATTACGAGCTTTCAAGTTAGGCATGGGCAGCATACCCTAGCTATTGGAAGCAACCAAATCCTTTTCAATAAATGGCACATGTTTCTTCAGAATCCCTGGCATTTCTAGTCAAGAAATTGCAGTGCCCTGATTTAGAAGACCTTTATTCTGGAAAGCAGATTTAAAATCAGAGACTCTCATGGTTGGTTCGGAAGAAAAAAAACCATGTATTGCCAGATCCAGGACTCTGGTGGTGTCATGTTTCAGATCTAGGCTCTCGCCGTGTCACATGTTTCCAGATTTCACACATTTGATTTCATCTTTTTTTTAAAAGGGCAATATTTATTGAAATATGTCCAATCTTGCAAGTTATTGAAATTTTATTCTATTTAATGACTTAGAATTGTGCTAGATTCGATTTTCTTGGAACCACTTCGAATTCAAATTCTTTGAGGACTTTGCACAGTTCAAACTTTGTTGCCTTCTCAATCACAACTGAACAGAAGTTAGGGTGACAAATCTTCATTTGGTGTTCTGTTGGAATTCCGGCCTAAATACTTTAGTGTTAGATATCAATTTGACTGGCTAAGAATTGTATTCAGATAAACAACGTGATGACAAGCTCCCATTAAACTTGTATATCACATCAAAATATGAAGCCTGCTAGCATCATTTTTAACCTTTTCATGTAGCGTGAATTATTCGGCAAACAACTTTGTACACTTCCTAATCCGTTTCCATGAACAATTTATGTCTCCCCAGTTCTGAATAATTCTTCTGCATCTTTCTGCTAAAAAATATGTTCATCACTTAAATTATTCTGTAGATTTTTAATGCAACTCCTCCTCTCTTTTTCATATCCAAGCTGCTTTTCTCTATGATTCCTTCTCTTCATTCTGAAGTCCAGTTCAGATGGATCAATAATTAAATATCCAGAAATATGGGCCCTTTCATTAATTTGAACTTTGTTTTCTTGAATATTTGTGAACAACTAGTTTGGTTTTATATGCAAAATGATTTGTTTTTAAAAGAAGAAATTTTGAATATGGCTTAAATATTCTATTGTAAGTCACTAGGGATTTTCCTTCATTAGTTTCCTTCAAAGTTCTTAACACATGGTTATTGAACTAAATATTGTTCAAAAGGGGTACTTGAATTTAAATGGAAATAATTGAAGGCCTGTGATTTGAATGGCATCATGGTTTATTCTCTAAGCTAGAATTTTTCTTTCCATTCTGATGTTATGTGGCCCTTTTCATTTACATTTTGTCCTCGTCTCCCATTCCGTGTGATGCTTACAGCTGCCATTGTCCATTTACTACTAGAAGAGCCTATTTTTGGTACCTAGAATAACGCAGTGACTTTGAACATAGCTTATGAACCCTGATTGTTAAGGCCTCTTATTATCACTGAAAATAAATCCCAAACTGTCTATTATATTCCCTATTTCAATCTGCTATGGTGATCCTTCGATTTAAAACACAAATTTTTAATACTGATGAGTCTTACTTTCATTAGGGAGTTGTGGTATTTATGGGTCTATTCGTTTCCTCTCTAGATAAAGCTTTGAAATGAATGTTGTTTTTGGGAATAAAACAATGTTAGTATTAAATAACACCCTTAATCGTAAAAAAACCTTTCTTGCTTTTAACTATTACAGTCTGAATCTATATTTTCTTGCTTCAATTCTCTACCCCAGTGCTTTAGAGTTATCAACTGAAGCAATCTATTTTTGGTTTGTTCCTTGTACAAGTTTTTTGGTTGTTAGATGATAAATGAAAAATAAAATAAACATGTTATTTCAGACAACAAAGTAGTCATTGGGAGTGGTTATTAAAATATGATACAAACATTCTGCTTATTTTTTAGTGCCTGAGGAAATAAATTTTGTATTGCAGAATGAAAATTTATATCAAAGCTTTTGTAAGTGATATCTCCTTTTAAGATGATGAATTGGAACCTGGAATGGGAATTTTGGTTCACTAATTTCAAAATCCTCAACCAGTCTCTTTGATCAAGAATATGTTATTGCTACCAATGGCAAGAGCAATGTGCCTTAAGCCTTTATAGTCTGAAAAACATTGCTCTAAGTTATTTTCCTTGAGATGTTTGAGTAACACGGGCTTCTTTTGAAATGATCAGTGTCAGCATGGACTTGTATAGTAAGTAAGAGGTGTAATGCTATGATAATTCAGTTAGTTTGTAAATTCAAAGAAATTAGTTTGTGTGGACCTTGATATCATGTTTCCTGGATATATGACAGTCTAATATGTTTTGATCTAGTGAAAACTAAGGCATGTTATTCTCTTCATTGGTGCTTTGTTATTTGTATTTTTGGGATAGTAAATCCACATATTGACATTTTACTTAAAGTTAAATTATGCAAAAAAAAAAAAAAAGACTTGCATTATGAACATAGTATGAAGGAAGATCATAACAAGGACAATTGTTGGGCATTACATCTCAAGCTCATGTTTGAAGGAACTATACTAGAAAGACATTCTTGAATATTCAAGAGGTTAAAGGAATGAAAATTAGAAGCTTTAGATTTTATGACAATGTTTCATGAGGGCCTAATAGAACTAATTAGGTAAAAATAATAAAAATAATAATAATAAATAAATAAATTTGTTGAGAAAATTACTTAATCCAAAAGATGAAAACGATTTTGTTGATTGATTTTAATAGCGAAAATTTGAAAAAAAAAAAAAAAAAATCAGAGATGCCTGTTACCAGAAGGTTAGCATGAGTTTTAGGAAGGGTTCCTAGGATATGTGTCGTAATTTTCCTTTATGTTCTAAGGACTTCGGGACGAAGTCCATTGTTAAGAGGGGGTGTATGTAGTGCCCACTCTAATTTCCTAACCCTAATATGCCATTATCTTGGATACTTTATTATTTGAGGACCTCCGGTTGAGGAATCTGGACACATAACTCTATTATTAGTGAATGTGATGTTTATGTATGTTCTCCATTGACATTATGGTGATGATAGTATTAATGGTTAGGTATGTTCTTACATTAATGATTATGCACATTTTCTATTGATATTATGATGATTGTGGCATAAATGGTTATGTTTGTTCTCTATTGAATTTATGATGATAATAGCACTAAAGGATATGCATGCTCTCTATTGATGTCATGATGATGATAGCTTTGATGGACAGGTATGGTGTCTATTGATGTTACGATGTTGATAGCTTTGATGGACATGTATGTTTCCATTGATGTTATGATGATGATAGCCATGATGGATGTGTCCCCTATGTTACCTACTGCATTAGTTCTGGTTCACAATGAACAATGATGTGAATGACTTGGTGATGTTGATGATGCTATTATGACAATGACTAACATTGAGGAACCTTGTTACTGATGATTATCGAGTTTGGCAGGAAACCATCATAGGCATTCACATATGAGGAGTTGATGACACCTGGTTTGATGAAAATTTATATCATTTTATCTTTGAAATTCTAAGTCGATTTTGAAACTTGCCATATATGTTTAACTATATTCTGGTGATATGTTAATGGTTGCAGGCACATATTTGTTGCTTGACCGAATGACTTACATATGGGTGATGGGGTTGTACAAGTGGATGGAACTACATGGGAGGGGTGGGACAGAGTCCCTGATCTCACCCACTAGCACTCCCGCCGTGACTTGGGCTGGAAGGGTTGAAACACCTTCGCCTTGAAGATCACGATGCCATGAGGGCAGGTCCCAAAGTTGGGTCGCTCATGAGGACTTTACCGGGGGGCGCGCATCAAGGTGGATTTCTTGATCCCTAACACCATTAGTGTCACTATATCAGGCAACATAAGAGATGATAATAGTCTATGACGTTGCACTATACTTTCCCCTCGTAGTCACTGGATGCTTGAAGGGCAAGTGGTGTGGCACCCTTGGAACTTCAGGGGAATTTCTTGAAGGGCACGACCAACTTGGCACCCTTGGCATCACAAATAAACTATTAGGTGTGGCACCCTTGGAACTTCTAGGGAAGTTCTTGAAGGGCACAACCAAACTGGCACCCTTGACATCACAAATAAATTATTAGGTGTGGCACCCTTGGAACTTCTAGGGAAGTTCTTGAAGGGCACAACCAAACTTGGCACCCTTGGAATCATTAAAAATAAATAATAATAAATAAATATAATCAAGGAATGAAAACTAGGTAAATTTACATCAAGGGTAAATGATGATTAGAAACCAATGTAATTAAATCAAAAATAAAACTTGGAATAAGGAGGATCATAGGAGGAATTAAAATAGAGTACCTTAAAAACTCTACCATTCCCATGTTGGAAAGTACTAGGAAGATTATGTGGTTTAATTAGGAAAAAGGGGAAAGACAAACATAATTTTAAGGATAAAGATTAATCCTAAACTAATTTAAACCTAATTAAGAAAAGAGGAAGGTGAATTAAAATGAGAATAATAAATTAAATTTAGAGAAATGTAGAGAATCTCCATGTGTCAACAACCAACATAAGAATATCCATCTAAGAGATAACCTGAGTTAAATTAGGGAGTAGATTGGGGATAAAATATTGACTCATTAATTGACTTCAAGTAATGAAGACAAATTAAGGAATAAAAGGGGGGAATAAAGAGACAACTAGGAGAAGAAATAGGAATCTTGTTGAGGTGAGGAAAATATTAGTTTTAAATAAAAAGTTAAGTAAATAATTTTGGGTGACCCTTGATGAGAGAGTGACACATGGGTAGGTGAATAATCAAACTATTGAATTATAAAAAAAAATATAATTATGCATGACATGCCAAGTGTCATCTAGGAGGACTCTTATAAAAGAAGGGGCAAGCCATAGGAGGAGCGACTTTTGGGAACCCTATTGTTGGATGGATGAGATGTTGTCAGAGCAGTGATTACGAAGCTATAGTGAGTTTGGTGAGATAGAGGATTTTTAGAGAGGGGGCTCTTGAGCCAAGGTGTGCTCTCCTCTACTAGCTAGTGCTTTCCTCCATTGTACAACCCCATTGCAGCTCGGGGGTCCACGGGGAAGAAGAGTACCCAAGGAGTAGGCTGGGAGGTTAACCGGTGGGTCTTCGCATTTGGATCAAGTGCATCATCATTCACTCGCGGAGGTGACCAGCTACAAGGGAATACCAGCAACAGCAGAGCAAGTGGAGTCTCGCCTTCTGGTGAACGGTACATATGTATTTCATTACTATTGATCTTAGTTAAAAGTATGAAAATGTATGATATGTTTCCTGAAATGAGTGGCAGGAATGTGTGTGCTAAATAAATTTGAATTTCAATGCGTTTCTTTTCTGGTTGTATTTGCTGTTTTAAAAGAAATTATATATCTATATATATATATATATAGTCTCAATGTGGTCCTTACACAGAAGGTGAGGCTTTGGCCTCTCAATTCGAATTGGACTTTTCCCTCATTGCATGCATGGTGTCATCAATGATGGGAAGTGTATGGTACTTAGATAGTGGAGCTTCATTCCACATGATTGGCGATAAAGAGTTATTCAGTGACCTGGAGGAGAAAGATCTCCATATGCATATCAATATGGGTGATGACGGGAAGTATAGTGTTACTAGATTGGGCACGATTACTTTTTAGAGGGAGCATGGGGATCCACTCACCTTGAAGAATTTTATATATGTGCTCGGACTGAAGACGAACTTGGTATCCATTTTCATGCTTGAGGATAGAGGCTATGATGTGATCTTCTCGAAAGGAAAGGTGTTCCTTCAACACATAGCCACGGGTCAAGTAAAGAAGATAGGGATTCAGGTGAAGAATCTCTATAAGCTGGAGGTAGAGGAATGTGTTGCTTTGAGCACAAAAGCAAAAAGGGTGCAGATCCGAGATGTTGGCGAGTTGTGGCATAGGCAATTGGGCCACTTGCATCATGGGGCTTTGAAGATATTGCAACAGATCTCTATCGGTCTTCCCAAAGGTATGCTTAAGCAAGTTGATACATGCAAGGGGTGTACTTTGGGAAAATACACCAAGTCTTCCTTTCACAACAGAGACAGTCAAGCAAAGGCTATTCTAGAGTGAGTCCATTCAGATTTGTGTGGACCATTCTTGACAGCATCCACGGCCAAACAAGTACTATGTTATATTTGTTGATGATTATTCTCGTAAATGCTGGATATTTTTCATGCAGAAAAAGGATTGAACTTTCACAAAGTTTTTTGATTTTAAAGCATTGGTGGAGAAAGAGTCGGGCAAGAAGGTTAAATCTCTATGGAGTGATAACCGTGGTGAGTATATTTCAAATGAGTTTAAGAACTTCTGTGCAACGGAAGGGATTAAAAGGGAGTTAATGGCACCCCATAACCCTCAGCAAAATGGGGTGGCTGAGAGGAAGAACAGAAGCATAGTAGGGGTAGCAAGGGCAATGTTTCATGATCAAGGCCTACCACTACACTTGTGGGCTAAGGAATGCAACACAACGGTTTATGTTCAAAACCCTAGCCCACATCAGATACTTGAGATGAAGACACTAGAGGAGGCTTATTCCGATAAGAGGCCAAATGTTGGTCACTTAAGGATTTTTGGGTCATCGGTATATTTCCATGTGACCAAAGATGCAAGGAAGAAGCTTGAGCCTACAACATTGTTGGGGATATTTGTGGGGTACACTGATACACCTCACAACTATCAAGTGTACTTTCCAACCAGCAGGATGACAGTGGTTCGCATGGATGTAAAATTCGATGAGGAGAAGGCCTTGTGAGTTTCCCTTGAGAGAGAGCTTGAGATACATGTAGATGAGGAGCTTTTAGCTCCTAAGGTTACATGCAGAGGATCCGGGAGTGGAGACATCCACTCAGGCAGAGTATTCCAGAGAGGGAAGAAAGTGCACCAGAGAGGCTGACAGATTGTTGGATTATGCACGGGAGAATGTGGGAGCACCCACTTCTCAGCGTAGGAAGAGAAGGTCACCTAAGAGGTACACTAGATACATGGCTCTTATGGGAAAATATGTTGTGACAGAGCCATATTCCTTTAAAGAAGCAGTGCAGCAGTCAGTTTGTGTTGATGCCATGGTGGAGGAGTATGACTCCATAGTTCGTAACAGTATTTTGGATGTGGTCCCGAGACCAGAGAACAAGTCAGTGGTGAGCTCATGTTGGATTTACAAGGTAAAGAATGTTGCGGATGGTAGTGTGGAGAAGCATAAGGCTAGATTTGTGGCCCATGGCTTTTCATAGGTAGAGGGGATTGACTATGATGAGACCTTTGCTCCTGCTGCAAGGTACTCGTCAATCAGATCTATATTGGCACTATTAGCACATATGGGTTGGAAGATACATCAGATGGATGTGAAGACATCCTTCCTTAATGGCATGATTGAGGAAGAGGTGTACATAGAGAAGCCTGAAGGTTTTCAGACCTTTGACAGTGAGTTGCATGTGTGATGGCTCAAGAGAGCGGTGTATGGGCTGAAGCAAGCACCTCATGCTTGGTACACCTGTATAGATATTTACTTCACCGGTTTGGACTTCACAAAGAGTGACGCAGATGCAAATCTATACCACATAGTGGTGGAACGTAAACTGTTAACCATTGCACTTTATGTTGATGATCTCATACTGACAAGTGATCATCAGCTGATCAAGTCTTGCAAGGAAGAGCTTGCAAGAGAGTTTGAGATGAAGGACATGGGGCTCATGCATTACTTTCTTGGCATGGACGTATGGCAGGGAGATGGGGAGTTGTTTATGTCTCAAGGCAAGTATGCCAATGAGATACTCAGGAGATTCTTCATGGAGAGCAGCAAACCCATGGAGACACATCTAACGAGTAACTGGAGGAAGGAGGATGCTACTTCATGGGAAGTAGTGGAAGTTATTATTTATAGGCAGCTTGTGGGTTCACTCATGTACTTGGTGAACACAAGACCAGATATGTGCTATGCAGTTAACCAACTTATTCAAGCAATGTTTAGGCCTACCAAGTTGTATTTGAAGGTAGAAAATCATGTGTTGAGATGCCTCAAGGGCACTTCTCAGTATGTATTATGGTACAGACGAACAGAGGGAGTGAAGCTTCAAGGTTTCACCGATGCAGATTGGGAAGGGATCTTCAATATTGGGTCAGCGGCAGTTTCTTGGTACAACAAGAAACAAAGATTGGTTGCACTTAGTTTGGCAGAGGCAGAATATATGGTTGCGAGTCAGGCAGCATGTGAGGCCATTTGGATGAGGAAGATCCTGGTTGGTTTGTTTAGTCAGGAGATGGATCCAACTGTGATTTACTGCAATAATCAGAGTTGTATCAAACTCTCTAAAATCCATCTTTTCATGATAGGTTCAAGCATATTGATATTTGATATCATCATCTTAGAGATTGTGTATTGAGGTGGATTATGTTGTTAGAGTACTTTCCACAAAGGAGAAAGATGCTGAAATTTTGACAAAGGCATTGTCAATATGTAAATTCGAGTTTCACAGAGACAAGATCGGGGTAGCTGATAATCCCTTTCTTGTTGAGAGGGAGCGTTGAGAAATGGCAACAAGAAATTTCAGTTTAATTTGTCCTTGAATTAAACTGAGAATTAAAATCGAATTCTATTCTCATAGCAACTTGTAAATAGTTAATTAAGTTTAATTAACTTAATTAGCTTAGGAATTTCGAGTTGGAAGTCTTTTTGTAGTCATGTATATGTTCTCCCTAAGTTTTAGGGGTCCAGTATGAGTTTAAATTGATTATTGAGTTAATTTTAGTTAAATTAGTTCTAAATTGTTTTTGGAACTAATAAAAGACTAACAATCAGTTGGTGCACTAATGCATCCACTAGTGCTACTCTAGTTAATTGAAGATTCCCTCATGAGAAACTCATGCATGTCAGTTCAGAGAAAGACCCAGTTGAGACTAGAGTGCAGAGATAGTGTACTATTAGCGGTATTATTTACTAGAGTGTAAATATCATGCATGCATCAGAGATTGATCCTATGTTTGGATTGCGTAGTTTTGGAAGCATGACTTCCCTTTAAATATGGGTTATTCATCCTAGGAATTATGCAAGAGATTAGGGGCTTGGAGAGTTGCAAAATTGGCTATGTTTTGGCCAAGAGCTACCTTGTGAGCTAAGAGAGTTAAGCATACTTGTGCGGAATTGTTCTAGTGAGAACAAGCTTTGTATATTCACTCATATTTCTGATATATGCAATGTATATTCACTCATATTTCTGATATATGCAATACAGATAGCAGAGTTTTGTGCAGTGGCTTTCCCCAGATACATCTTGTTTTATGTGCCATTGATTTGTCGTCTTCTTGTTTTTATTGTTTTCATCGATCTATTAGCTTCCGCTGGTTGAAAGTAGAAGTAGATTCTTGTCTTGTGCTTTAGTACATTACATGAGCTTGTGAATCTACAGGATTTTCTAAACATATTTCCTCCAATATTAGCATAACACATTTATAATATTTCTTCTCATTATAATGGACTAAAACAAAAACATTAATTACATTCCATACCCCATGATGACCACATCAAATAAAATAAATTAATTAACCATTTAATCTCTCACACCAAATACCGGGAAAACCCTTGGTAATTTCTCATGGTTTTCATTTCCACTATTCAACACTAGATAGCCAAACATCTACAACCAATTGAACACAATAATCAAGGTATCATCACATCATTCAGACGCTTTGCAACAGTAATGTGCCTCTTTCTCTCATCAAGTGCGTTATATCACACCCCGGAAGGCTGAAAACCAACGTTATAATGCTCTATCTTCAACTAGGCACCTGTGTTAGTCTATAAGTATGCCTTCTCAGCCACACTTGCAGCTTAGCTTCAGGTATAATATTTTACATTAATAAACTGCATAATACCTAGTACAAAACATACGACTTCATGAATACAAGGAAAATGAAGCTAAACACCTGTTGACATCAATGACAACACTATACTACGAACATGAGATAGATGCAAAAGCTTTAGATAAAATTTACATTATAATTACACAGAGGGATGATTATGTCAATCCTACTGCATATAGTGTGTTGAGTTTCCATAGTATCAGTTCCTACTCTTGAGATTCTGAAGTGACCTTAGAGAACTACAAAAAAAAATTGCATCAGCTGTCAACCAAAAGTTGCACACACATTTCTCATATAGTGCGCTGGATCGAGACTGAGGTATAGGACCCTCCAAGGTATGATGGTTTGTCTGATGTTTTATATTTTGTGAAATCATTTGAATTACAAATACTTGATTATTTGAGACTATCAGGTTTGGATGTTTCGTTGAGAGTAACTCCATCACGATGGTGGACTACACATAAGAATAACTTAGAAACCTGGCTGAAATGTAAGAATTTACTATGTATTCATTTTGTTTCATAATAAAATGGTAGGGGAGTGAAATATATAGGTTTGGATTGTCGAACAACCCATTTGAAGAGTTATTTCGCTTCTTGGAATAGAAGGAGGATACCACAGGAGCAGTGGGTGCACATGTTTCTGCATACTTTAGATATTATTCCTAAAAATTGGTATGTGAGCTAGAAGTGCACAGAGGAATAGTAGAGTGGCAAGACATGAATTAGAGTTTAAAATCCACATTCCTCTTTACAGATAAGGATAATGCACTTGAAAAAACCCTGAAGGTATTGAAAGGGAAAATCTTTGCACCAGAAAGTTGAACTGTATGAAGGTCAATACCCATGTGTCCAAGGCATAAACATTCATACAATTTAAAACAATATATGGAGTGCTTATTGTAGGGATTTATGTTCAATTAGACAAACATTCACCCTCTCAGGTTCTCCCGATAACCTAATACAGACGGATCAAGGGACCTACTTTTATAAGACTTGGCTCTTTCAGTAATGCATGAAGTAAAGCTAAGATTGAGAAGATGAGAAGAAGGTGAGCCTATGATTCATCACATATATTTTAGTTGGAGTTTTCAGTGTAGCTGGGAAGCACTCTTGGCTAGATCCAAAATCTAGTCCTGCACAACATATCAAACCATTCATAGCACAACAATATCACAATCAAAACCATAAGAAATCAATAGCTAAACATCATTGAATAAACCATTACAAGCTATACTTCCAAGCAATTATTAGTTAAACACAAGAAACAACTAATGAGAAACAAATAGGAAGCCAAGAAAAATCAATCTATATTATTAATCAGTAGGAAAGAGGTCACAGCCAATAGAAGTTGCAATATCACCTCCTACAACTCCTAGCTCCAAAACCTCTCTCTCTAAAGGAAGATCTTGAAAGCATAGCATTACAATGAACTCCAATCCCTTTCTCAATGGCCAAGCCTCAATTATATATAGGCAAGTTGAGGCTATGAAGATTACAAAATTCTCTTAGTTCAATTTGGGAAAAAGCTATAGGGAGGGTGATGTTTCCTCTTGCTTTAATGTTTTTATCTACTTTATTTTTTTGGGAAAAAGCTTCCTTATGGATTTTTGCCACTTTTGTAGGCTTCGTTTATTTAGGAAAAAATGTAGATGAGCTATTACATCCCACCTTTCAAGAGTTTCACTAAGAAAACAAGAGTGTCATAGTAAGTTAACTCATGCTTTTTGCTTTATGACTAAATGATAATTTGGAAACACGAGTTAGATGAAGAGAAAAAGTGTTATAGAATAGGATAATGTTGTTCTCGTGGTACATAACTTGTGTTATATTCTTAAATAGGTTAGAAAAATGGGGTGTAAAGGGGTGTATTTCAACCAAAAGCATAGAAATCTCCTCTGAGTTGATTAGGATGTGTTTCCATGGATAACATATGCCCCCTAAAGTGTGAGGTCAGAGAAGAAGGAAATGGTCGAAATACTTTATAAAACAACCAAGAAGAGAGAGTAATTAGAGTGTTGGAACAGAAGGAGGGTTGAAAAAAAACATCAAACATATGTCATATATAAATCATTTCTTGAGTCGAGCATTCCCATGCTCAGTAGCTAGAACAATACATTGTGGCTCCATGTAGAAGATGAGAGATCATGCCAACCAGTAAGTACAATGTGGAACTATGTCGCAGTGTAGTTAAACTAAGATAACTTGTCTCCAAAAACAAAATATGTAACTTGGGAGAGGAAACAAGGTTGAGTGATATAAGTCTCATCCTAAGGTCTTTGTCACCATCCTAAAAATAGCATAATTCTACACGTGAGTAAATGAGTTGATGTCAAACATGCGGGAATTCATATAATTACCATTCAATAATGAAAATTGTTAGCTGATGTGAGGAAGGGCACTGATAAGGATGATGGTCTCCAAGATGCTCAGTACAATCTAGTGAGTGTGAATGAAGAAGTTGAAGTTGAACACTCATAGAATCGCTCAATTGGGAGTCAATAATGAAATCCCCCTATAAAATGCACACAAACCTACCACTGAGGACTGCAAGCTCTAGGGTACTATGATGTTTCTCAATCCTCTTCCCAAATAATGTTTTGAATTCGATAGGAATAGATTTGTTAAAGTTAGGCAATGAGGAGTCCTACGTCAACTGGCACGAAACATGACAAAATAATTGATTTTCAAGATAGTATAGAATAGTAGGATGAACTGACTCAGGGAAACATGGCATATAATCAAATGGTTGATAAAGGTAATACAGAGTAGATGATCCCTTGAATAATAGAACGCACGAAACCAAAAATACCAAACAACTTAGACTTAAGAACACCAGGAGGAGCTACACATGAAGATGCATGGACATCAGGGTATCAAGGCAAGACTTAGAATGTGGTAGGGTTCAAATAGAAGATGATAAAAGAGGAATATGCAGGGTAATTTCCATGTTCAAGGGATGGATAGTAGACTAATACCAAATATTATGACCAATATAGATAGTAGTAACCATTGTTTCTTCCTATTTTTTCCAAACCTTTTTAGGTTTAACGAGTCCAGAAAGGGTAAAATGAGTGGTATTTTCACGTTTAGAGAGTCTAAGAAGAGTTTAAAGAAGACTCCAATGGGTATCTTTATCAAGGTCGGTGATCGAATGCAAAAAGGGGTTAATAGTATATTTGGCACAATTCCTTTTCCATAGTTGTTCCATTGAGTCTGAATAAAGTGATAAACCTATGATCAATAGACGGTCGCCTCATTTTGTTACGAGTATGAGGGGAACAAAGTAAACTAAATAACCTTCGTAAAATTTGAAACAATTCAGACGAAGAAAACTTGTGGTATCTTTTTTCAGTTTGAGCGAGAAAAATATAGAAAAAGAATGGCTCAAATCTTATTCGTGGGAGTTTTATGAGCCCAAAGAAGGTAACTCAAGGTTTTTTCAATTTTACAAGCGAGAAAAAGGAAAGAAAAAAATGTTTGATCCTCCCCATGGGAGTTTAACGAGCCTGAAGAAGTAAACTCAAGGTCTTTTTAGTTTTACGAGAGAGAAACAAACAATAAAAATAATTATGGTTCTTCTTCATGGGAGTTTAATGAGCCTGAAGAAGAAAACTTGAGGTTTCTTCAGTTTTACGAGTGAGGAAAATATTATAAAATTAATTCTCATTTAAATTTTCTTTCTTTTGAAAATTATGTAATATTTTTAGTCTGGTGCAACAACCAAACATCCAAGCTTTCGGATTTTGATGTACTAAAAACTTGAGAAAAACAAGAAAAGGGAAAGCAACAAACCAAAAGAAACAAAAAATTGTACATATTATTACAAATCACACGCTAGCAAGGAGTTAGGCATAGTATGTTTTGAGTGGGTCCCCATCATAGTCCATAAGTTGATAGGCCCCTTTATAAAGGACTTGAGTAACAGTGTAAGGACTAAGGCAGATGAGTGGAAAGGTTTTTTCTGAAGCATAAAAACTATCACTGAAGCAAGAACACTGATAGCTTGGAGACTTGAATGTAAAAATACATGAGGTATTTAAAATAATAATTTATATATATATATATATATATATATATATATATATATATATATATATATATATATATATATATATATATATATATATATATATATATATAATTGTATAAGTGATGAATGTTACAATGAGGACCCGCATTTATATACCTAAGCAGGTGTCCTTTCATGAATGGGCATGTCTTTTAGACATGCCTTTTCACTTAACTTAATGACTATTTAACCTAATTAATATTTGATTATTTAATATTTATATTTATTTTATTTATTTACTTGTTATGAATTATATTCATAACATAGCCCCTTCCTTCAGAAGCTTTGTCCTCAAAGCTATATTGCTGACAATTGTTTTCGTTGTTGTTGTTTCGGCATATGGAAGGTGGAAGGTCTCCATCACTGGTGGCTCGCTAGTAACTCTATTTTGAGTCCAAGGTTGTCTTCCCTTCTTTTTTTTCTTCTTTCTTTTTAAATAATAATTTAATTAATTAAAATATATTAATTAATTAAATTATAATTATAATATATTAGTTATAAATATAACTTTAGATAATAGTTATAAATATAACACTATATCTATATATATATATATATATATATATATATATATATAACCACACTATATATTATATAGCTTTCATTTAATTAACATTGTTTAATTTGATTGCGCAGGTACTGACGTCATGATGGTTGATTGCCTGGACACGACAGTTTTCCAACAACACTTTGGGTCGATAACCTACTAGATGGTTCGATGGCTAACCCCGATGCTTGATGGCCTGTACGCTCCCGCTCCCACACCGATAGATGCTCATTCGGTGGACTATAAAGGCACAGTTATGGAAGATGGACTCCCTGAGCCCGTAGATTCCTTCCATGCCTCTGATCCACGAAAAAAAAAAAAAAAAAAACTGCAGATGTTAGGATTGCCTCTCATGCATAAACAGTGGATGGGCTTACACAACATAGGGCTGTCCAGAGGTGCCAGTGGGCACAACCGACATGGCAGAGGACAGGTCTGAAACATTAAAGCTGACATAATTATGGACAACAACGTCCAACTGGTGGTGAAGCCATTGATTTAATTAATGGAAATAATTTTGCAGCGACAGGTCTTGCAAGCTAAACTAAAGGCAAGTTGTTTCCCTTCCCCATCACACGTGTTCCCAATAAGGAGAAAAATTATAAAAGTAGATCCATGTGCTGCTTGCATTCCAGTGATGCACCATCTCCAGCTAGCTGCATGATCTTCAGTGAATCTGCTTGGGATTGATCACTAAAGGCATGGAACAAGCTAGGATCCAAGGTGGAGATATTTGATAAAATTTCAATAATATAGTTCTCCAACTCCTGCATCAAACTCTTAAGATAATTGGGAAGTGACTTAAAATTCATAGGCAAGTTGTTTATGAAAACATATGACCCATTTTCTTTTATAGTGCTCTTATCTACGAAATTGACATAATTGGGACTTGGGACAGTTGCTGGACATTGAGCTAAAATTGGTACAATCTTACTCATCACAAGAGACGATCCCTGGATTGCAGTGGTGGACGGTGCTGCATTTTGTTTAATAAATGAAGCATATGACTCTTTATGTGCTTGGTTATCAACTGGAGCTCTTTGAGGAGGATGAGGTGGCAATTGCTTATGAGCATGATTAATTTCTGATCCTTTTTGGCCAGTTGAGGCTTCAGGGACTTCCCTCTACTGCATGGGATTTTTAGGTACCTCCTCAACAACATGAATAAGCTCCTCATTTATTGTTGTGGATTGTTCAATCACACCATTCTAAGCTGCTTGTTTAGGCTTGACAATTAGTTCTGAGAAGGGATAAGCTTTGTCGGCTTCTTCTAAAAGATTTTTCTTTGTTTCTTCCTGTCCCTTAATGGGGCATGCACATCATCAAATTCATATTTATCATCTTTTATAGTTTTTGTAAATGCAGATTCATCATTTTTGGTTCTTCATAGTCAGCTATGTTTTTAAAATAATCTTCATTCTCATCATAATCTGAAATTGACATGACCTCTTTCTTATCTTCTGTAGAATGTGGTGATTTTTCTAAACGCTGAAATGATTCTTGAATTTTACTGAACTATTCAACACATTCAGGATGTGAATGTAATGGCACATTGTGCGATGAACAACGTTCAAAGACTTGCATCATTATATTGTGTGCCATGGCTCTAATACCATTGAAGCATAAAAATTGTTACTGAAGCAAGAAAATTGATAGCTTGGAGACTTGAATGTAAAAATACACAAGGTATTTAAAATAATAATTTATTAATATATATAAAATTATATAAGTGATGAATGTTACAATGAGGACCTGCATTTATATAACTAAGCAGGTGTCCTTTCGTGAATGGGCATGTCTTTTAGACATGCCTTTTCACTTAACTTAATGACTATTTAACCTAATTAATATTTGATTATTTAATATTTATATTTATTTTATTTATTTACTTGTTAAGAATTATATTCATAACATTTTCCCCCAAGAGATTTCCTAAGTTTCCTTCGAAGTATAACTTTAGAATAGGTTTCAAAGTGGAACAACCTCATATTCGTTAAAGGATAGCATTTTCAAAGGATTTTTGTTCAATGCAGATGGAAAAGAGACTGAGACATGAGGGTGGAACTCATCCCATGGTCGCTTAGCTAGATACATGATATCCTTAATAGCCTAATCAGAGGGGAGGACAATGGTGAGAAGATCAGTTGAAGGAGTTTTAATGGGAGAGTTTTCATGATCATGGGCTCCAACCAAAGAACAAGGAGAATCATATGTAGATGGACTAGTATGATAAGCCATTTTCGCCTATGACAACAACATTTGTTCTCCAACAGATGCAATAGTGGAAGGGTTCAAGACTGTTGGAAATAATACTGAGAGGGGGGGGGGGTGAATCAGTATTAGCAAATCAATAACTTTTTCATTTCCATAATCAGATTCATATATGCTACTTCAGTTAAGGGAACTCACGTGTACATGCAACTGTGTTTAATGCAACTAGCGTATATCCAACAAACTTATGATTCAGTTAATTCATCATATGTTGATCTTTAATTAGTGCATCAGAATAGCATTAACCATATAAACAGTAACAAGGTGCAGTAAAAATAGAACAAATCATCACACATAAGAGACACACATGAACACCATGATATAAGGTGGAAACCCAATGCGGGACAAAACCACTTGTTGTTGTTTTCTTTAAGATAAGAAAAACCTATTTACAATCTTGTACTGGCGAAGACTTATACCAGTACGCAAGCACCGAGCTGCAGAAGGCTACAACCTTCTCTCGTTCTCCAACTTCTACTAGAAGGGAGCTACAACCCCCTAGCTCTTGTAGTAGCTGATATATTTACTAGTACATAGGCACCGGCCTACAGAAAGCTACGACCTTCTCTTTTCTTCCAGGAACCACGTTTCATAAATTTTCAAACTGGATCCATCAATACAAAATCAATCACCACTACAATAAAACCATCAACTATATCTGCATCATCAATCTCTGAATCACCCAACAACTGAATCACTAAAACCCTGTCATCAAAACACAGTCACCAGAACACAGAGCAGAACCCAGAACTCTGCAACAACCACTAGAACCAACAGCAACCTCAAATATCAAATCTCATAATGTATACACTACTTGGCTGTGTCGAACCAGCGTGTATACACCCTTTCACCAAAGGGAACCAGCGTACAGATCTGAAAATAATTACTTATACCTTCGCTACAATTTTCTACTTCAGATATACCCAGATCATTAGATATAAAGGATAAGACATGCGTCAGTATTCAGATCTGAACTATTCATGATCATACCATATAATGATAATGCATTTTAGTCTTCATGATCCTAGTCCATCAACCTTCATTCGCCACATAGGTGCATCCTTAGCAAAGCATCACATACCCATAACCTGCATACTAGATCTCACACTTCATCAGATATTCATCACTTGCACACTTGCCCTTTGGCCTAATGATCTTCTTCTCCTTATATAGGTTTAGGCTTCTCTCAATACCATGGTCCAAAACCATGTAGGACCGATACCTTGGACCCAATACCTAGGGTCAATACCTCGAACCAAATACCATGGACCAATACCAAAATACCATGGACCCAAATACCACGGACCAAAACTTAGTTTTCCAACATGTATGCGTCTTTCCTTCTGTGAAAGTGTGTGTACATTATACACGCATTTTTATATAGAGAACCTTCGTGTATACGCAACTTGGTCAATGGTGAACCTGCGTATACCTTTTCGTATACGCGACTTTTTATACAGTGAACCTGTGTGTATACGCGGCTTGGTCAATGGTGAACCTGCGTATACCTTTCTTTCTTCATTCTTTGTTGTTTACCTGCTAAACTTTGATCTTTCATCTAAGAGAGTTGCCATCAAGGACAAGACCTGTATCATAATGCCAACAAGGACAATCCATGGATCAATAGATTTAGCAAGTACATCAAAGACCAGAGAAATGGTCAAAGAGGCCTCAGGCAATAGAATAAGAAAACACCCCAAGAGAAATGAACCCTTCAATAGGTTGGTACCAATACTGACAAAAGTGTCAAAAGAACCACCTACCAAAGGAATGTTGCCAGCGGGTAACATTTGAAACTCGGGGGTGCAGAAGGATAGTTGGTCCAAAGTCACTATTTTCCATTTTCGATGAAATGAGATAAGAAGAAAATGGACAAGAAAATGGCTTTCATTGCGTAAATGCAACTTCGTCCCAGTAGAAGGTTGTAATCAAGAAGGTGATCAACAACTTCAATACCAATTGAAACAATTTTCCCTCCAAGGGTGATGGGAAATCTAGCAAGATATCCCTTAGGAGTAAAATTGTGGCCATCAAATGCTTTCAAGGAATTTGATGGTGCAGAAGAGTGGGCGAGCCAATGGGAAGTAGTCATCACATAGGTAGATGCACCTTCATCAACGATGGTGCGGTGGATGCCTTTACCTTTTGCATGAACCTGCACATGGATTTCAAGTTGGGGGGAAAGGTGTGGTTTACTTTTATCCATGTCAAATACAACTAGGGTGGAATCCTGAGGGTTGACTCTGCCTATAGATGAAAGAAAATATTTTTGTTGCATAGGAAAACTTCGTAATACTTTGAGAGTGGACATGGCACAAGGCGCCTACGTGAGATCTTCTACAATACTGTAGCTCTGGGCAACACGGGAAAATGGATTGTGCACAGTATGATGAAGTGTCCTTTTGGGGGGATGAATCACAAGGTTGAAAATGGGCTTCTCGATATGTTGATCGTTAGGTGTTTTGTTTGGGATATGATTCCCATAATTCTTGGCTCGAGTTTGTAAATCAACTTCCTTAAAATCATAGATAGTTAAAAATCCTCCTCCAGAAGGAGGGGGATGAGAAGCATCATTTCCCCCTTGCGGGGGTGGGGGTAGGTTTACAATGAGATGTTGTTGTTGTTACTAATGTTGGGAAGGGAAAGGGTTATTAAGGATAGCAGGGGTCCTGGAATCCTTTTGTGCAAGGAGATCAATGCACTCTTGTGGACAAGGAATTTTTTAGGTTAAATGATCCTCAGTGCCGATCTTGCGAGGAAACTTCACCACTTTCTCTTTTCCTTTCTCATATTTAGCATTAGCAAGCGCTTTTTTATTTTGGTTGTTTTGGGTAGGTTTCTTCTCTTGAAAAGGAGCAACCTTTTTCTTATTGTTCTTATTTTTCTTACCATTGGGTTGTTGTGTATACTGCATAGAGTTGATTGCAACAGATGGAGGAGTGGTAGTGTGGGTAGTGGTAGTTGAGACGAGGGCGGTCGTAACATATAACTGAGCAATTTTCCCGCTCAATTGGTTTACAACACCCTGGCGATAGCACCAACGAGTCCATAGGCATGCGCACTAGGTTTCTAAATAGTGGGAGTATTAGAAGTTTTAGAGGCATTAGGGATCAAGTGATAAAGCATGCCAAATTGTGAATAAATAAGATCTAGATGTTGGGCACATCAAATGGATTTATCTTCAGTAACATCTCCATAAATGGAAACATACTTTGCGATGGCAGGAGAAAGAGATTTGAAGAACCAGTCTACTAAGAGGTAATCTGAAACGACGACCTTTACTAACCTCTATTGTCATCTCCATTCATGAATATGAGTCAGAGATGTGGGTGGAGTGTTGGGTTGTGTTATATTCTTTCCACGACTAGCCACGTAGTTAACCAGGGGGTTAGAGGGCAGGCAGAGCCCCCCCTTCATTGAGGCGATTGCACAGCAGGGGGTCCCAGGGGGGCAGAAGCCCCCCCTGTTTGGGGGGTTTGAGGGGCGCAGGTAGCCCCCCTCTATGGGGTCCGAGGCAGCGCCCCAGGGAAAAAAAATTTGGACCCTATATTAGATTGGGCGGACCTACCTATGGTTTTTTGCATGGTTTTCACACATGGTTTTGGACGCAAGGGTTTTCGGTCCATGGTTTTGGACTTGATGGTTTTCAGTCCATGGTATTGGATGCTTCAGCATGTATAAATATGTATTGTAACATTGAAAGAAACATAATGAAAAATCAAGCTGATAGTCCCGGTTTTGGGATCGAGGGGAAAATATCTGTGTATATGTGTTATATGTGTTATGCTCTCACATTGTTTATTTTCCGTGTTTTAGAATTCGTATGCAGGTAATTTTTTTACGGGGTTAAAACCTACATTTGGTATCAGAGTTTTTGGCTTCAAGGGGATGCCTTGTTGCTGAGGGGTTTCGCTCGGGCTTGTGGTAGACCCTGTTCAGTGAGAGATCTACAAGATCAATTCTAGTGGTTAAAGAAGATGGTGAGCAGTGGAAAGATAGAGATCGAGAAATTTAATGGTCAGAGTTTTGAATTGTGGAAACTGAAGATGGAGGATCTATTGGTGAATAAAGATCAGTGGATCGTAGTAGATCTGGGTACTAAACCAATGGGAGAGTGTCCGATGAAGAATGGAAGAAGTTGGATCGAAAGGCAAAGAGCACAATACTATTGTGTGTCTTAGATTCAGTGTTGTGGAATGTATCAGGGGAAGCTACAGCTAAGGCTTTGTGGGACAAGTTAGGGACTTTGTACCAATCTAAGTCTCTAGTGAATAAACTGTTCCTACAGAAAAAGCTCTATAACCTAAGGATTAAAGATGGAGACGTGGTGATAGAGAATTTGAACACATTTAATACTATGGTAATTCAATTATTATCTATTCATAATAAATTTTAGATGAAGATAAGTGCATCAGTTTGTTGTGTTCTCTACCAGATTCGTGGGATAGTCTGGTTATTGCAATAGGTAGCAATGCAACTACTTTGCAATTTGATGAAATAGTCTCATCCTTGCTGACAAAGGAGATGAGACAGAAAAATATGGAGATCCAAAATGGTGATGCCTTGTCTGTACGAGGATGGTCCCAAAACAAAAACAAAAATAAGTCATCGAGTGGGAGATCTAAATCTAGAGGGAGATCTAAATCTCCAAGAAAACCTGTAAAGGTAATATGCTAGAAATGCGAAAAGGAAGGGCACTACAAAAGGGACTGTAAATCTAAAGCTCCTGAAAAAGGAAAGGGATCTAATGATGTGCCTTCTAGAAAGGCGAAAACCACCTCAAATGATGGTGGGGATGTGTACTTGGCTTCTTCAAGTACACATGTAGATCATGAGGTATGGTTGATTGACTCAGGTGCATCCTTTCACTTCACTCCCCATAGAGAGTAGTTTTGCGAGTATGAGAAATACGATGGTGGTGATGTCTTCCTAGGGGATGATAGAAAGGCTAGAATCGTTGGTCGTGGAAAAGTAAAGTTGAAGTTGCAAGGTGGAAGGGTTAGAACACTTCCGGGTGTTCTGCATATTCCTGCATTGGCCAGAAGTCTGATTTATGTAAGATGGTTGATGCAGGTGTAAAAACAATGTTTGAGAAGGATACCTGTAAGATGGTTTGGGGAGCACTGGTATTGATGCGTGGAGTTCGGATTGGAACTCTGTACAAGCTGCAAAATAGCACTGTTGTTGATGGGTGCAACAATTTTATGGTTCCTGAAAGTGGAGCAGAAAATCTAGTGGTCTCTGGAGAGAAGACCATGTTGTGGCATCAAAGGCTTGGACATATTGGAGAGAAGGGCCTTCGAATACTTCATAGTAAAGGTATGGTATAAGGTATGAGTAATAGCTCTCTGGATTTTGATTTCTGTGAAAACTATGTATATGGGAAGCTGAATCAGGTGAGTTTCCCCTCTAGTGGTAAGAGGGCGAAATAGATATTAGAGCTTGTGCACAGTGATGTGTTTGGACCTGTGAAGGTTCCATCACTGGGTAAGTCTATGTACTGTGTATTATTTATAGATGACTTCTCAAGGAATACATGGATATATTTCCTTAAGAATAAATCTAAAGTCTTTGACAGGTTTAAAGAATTTAAGGCTCTAGTGGAAAACCAGACAGAGAAGAAGATAAAGGTGTTGAGGTCAGATAACGGTGGAGAGTATTGCAGCAATGAATTTGAATAATTTTGTAAGAAGTGTGGTATAGCATGGTAGAAGACTACTCCATACCCACCTATGAAAAATGGAGTTGCAGAAAGAATGAACAAGACGTTGATGGAAAAGGCAAGAAGCATGCTCAATGGTGCCGGGTTAGGACAGGAATTTCGGGCAGAGGCGATGGAGACAGCATGTTACCTGGTCAACAAATCACCTTCATCAGCGTTGGAGGATAAGACTCCACAAGAGGTATGTACTCGAAAAAAAATCTCTCTTTCACATCTGAGGGTATTTGGATGTGATGCATATGTACATGTTCCAAAGGAGAAAAGAACCAAGTTGGACAGTAAATCTGAAAAGTGCATCTTTATTGGGTATAAGGATGGTTTAAAGGGTTATAAGTTTTGGAAACCAGTAACAAGGAAGGTTGTGTACAACCAATATGTGGTGTTCAGAGAGGTAAAATATGTTATTAAACATGAAGTCCAACCAAAGGAACCTCAGAAGATATAGTTTGAGCTTAAGGAGGAAGAATCAGACTCTACAGTAGAAAAGGAATTAGAAGATGAAGAGCCACAAACTCCGAGTGTGAGAAGATTAGTTCATGAAAGAAGGCAACCAAAAAGGTATAGTCCATCTGATTTCTACTCAAATTTTTCTTTATCTATTACTGATGATGATCCCAGAACAGTGAAGGAAGCAGTAGATTCAGTGGATGGAAAACTCTGGAAAGAGGCCATTGTTGATGAAATGGCATCTTTGCACAAAAATGAGGCTTGGGATTTGGTGGAGTTGTCGGCTAGAAGGAAACCCATTGGCAGCAAATGGGTGTTCAAGAAGAAGAAAAATGCAGAAGGAAAGGTGGAGAAATACAAATCTCGGTTGGTAGCAAAAGATTATTACTAGGTGTCGGGAATTGAATTTGGTGATATTTTTTCTCTTGTTGCCAAGGTAGCTTCTATTAGATTATTGTTATCTGTTGTTATTACTTTTGAGGTAGAACAGATGGATGTGAAGACAACATTTCTTTACGGGGATATGGAAGAGGAGATCTACATGAAGTAACCTGAAGCTTTGCGGTGAAGGTTAAGAAAGAACTGGTATGCAAGTTAAAGAAGTCTCTGTATGGGTTAAAACAGTCACCAAGGATGTGGTATCAGAAATTTGATACATTTATATGGGGACTTAGCTTCACCAGAAGGAAAGCAAATCACTGTGTATATTTTAAATTAATTGGTGACCGTGTTATCTATCTGGTCTTGTATGTGGATGATATGTTGCTGGTTGGAAATGACAAAGAAATTATCCAGGATTTGAAGACCCAATTGTCCTCAAAATTCGATATGAAAGATCTTGGTGCTGCAAACTATATTTTTGGCATGGAAATTAAAAGAGATCGGGAAAAGAGGAAGCTCTGGTTAAACCAGAGGAAGTATTTCGAGACAATACTACAGAGGTTTAATATGCAAGATAGTAAACCGGTGAAGGTTCATATTCCTATAGGTGTAAAGTTATCTGCTGAACAGTGTCCCAAGACACAAGAAGAGGAAGAGGACATGTCCCATGTTTCATATGCAAGTGCAATCGATAGCCTGATGTATGCGATGGTCTGTATTAGACCAGACATTGTACATGCAATGAGAGTATTAAGCAGGTTTATGTCAAAACTAGGGAAGGAGCATTGGACAGAAGTGAAGCGGGTCTTTAAGTACTTGCATGGCACTAGTGATTATGGTTTGTGCTACCAAGGAAGACCAAGATTGGATAGAGTTTTGGATATTTGTGGCTTTGTTGATGTAAACTGGGTTGGAGATCTGGAGCGAAGATCTACAAGTGGGTATGTGTTTAACCTATTTGGAGGTGCAGTCGGTTGGATGAGTAAGAAAAAATTTGTAGTGGCACTTTCAACTACAAAGGCAGAATACATGGCAGCCACTCATGCAAGCAACGAATCAGTTTGGTTGCAGAGATTGTGTTCAAGTATGGGGTTAGTACAGGGACCTATAAGGACAGACAGTGATAGCTAAAGTGAAATTTTCTTGGTAAAGAACCCTGGTTACCATTCAAAGACAAAGCACATTGATGTTCAATATCACTTTGTGAGAGATATGATAGAAGACAAAAAGGTGTTGCTGGTAAAGGTGGACACTTTGAAGAATACCACAGATGCATTGACAAAATCTGTGAGCTCTGAGAAGTTCTCTTGGGCGTTGCAGGTCTAGATAAATGACTAATCTCTCCTGTGGCCCCCTGTGGAAAGTGTTAGCCTCCTGCTGCAGTAGGTTAATCATCTTTCATGATCAACATTTTTACATGCCAAATATGTCATACTTTGCTTGCTGCAGTGCTCCATATTTGCTACAGATGGCCAGAGAAGTATCCATGAGAGTGTGCTAGTCTAAATGCCACTGTTGTGTTCCATTTTTTATGAGTTTTCAGCTAAGGGAGGTCCAAACAGCTTAATCTTGGTCTCCCTAGGTTTCAATTTCCTGTTGTAGAATATAGAGAATGAACATCTGTCCAAACAGCTTAATCTTGGCAGATTTGTAGATAGGTAGAGAAACAAGGGTGCTCAACAGCTTAATCTGAGCCCCTGGATGTAATAAGTGTAGTTGTAGATAGGAGGACAGCAAGAAGAAAAGAACAAAAAGCTGGGTATGCTAGTTCAAGTGCACCCAAACCAAAAAGAAGAGAAAATGCTAGGTGAATAGGCCGAGTAGGTAGCTTTGTGGTTGCAGAATCATGGCTTGTGACCCATTTCATATTGTCAAGTGTTATATCTATCATATCACAAGTTGAAGGCAGTTGTTCAGTTGGAGGACTTCAAGAAATGCATGTCTAACTTCCCCCTTCTTCCTCTCCCCCAAATCACTCGCTAACTTCCCTAAAAAGAGGTCAAGATCTTCTTGGTACCTCTTAGTTTCATCATTCTCCATATCATTTACCTTGGTGAAGATCTGCTTCACTCAAGTAATGTCCATACTACTTCTATGAATCACTTTCCCCCTTAATAGCCTAAGATCTGCATACTTAGCGTTCTCTGATCATTTGTCATTTTAACTATTAACTTTACTATGTAGCTCCCTATCTATTTCCCCTTCCCCTACTAAAACTATGTTAATAACTCCCCTATATACTTATCCCCTCCCCCTGGTTGAAAATATAACCATAAGTACATTCGGGAATTGCTAAGTTTACTTGAAACTGAGCAAGAGCCCTCACTTCCCCCCTCAAACCATCTTCCAAATGCATTAGGACCCCTTCCTATGCATAAAATCCCTCCTTTCATCTATGCAAACCCTCCATTATCCATGTTTTAACCTTTTTTTAAGGCTCAAAACCCTCTCACCATGCTTCGGACCCCTTCCGATGCATTAACAACCTTCCTGCGATTTCATTTTACCTTTCTTCAAATGCAAAAAACCCTTCCGATGCTTTATAGCCCCCTTCTATACATATAAACCCTCCTCCGATGGATTCCCCCCCCCCCCCCCCCCCCCGACGCGATATCGCTGTCGGAGGTAATAACAGTGCTAGCCCATATATATATGCCCCCATTCCTTTTTGTCCCGATGCGATATCGCTATCGAAGGCTTCCTCCATCATATTTTCCCATATATCTCGCATATACTCTTTTTTATCGCAACTCCCCTTTTTTTGTTTTATCGTTTAAACTCAAGTTTTTTATAAAACTTAAATTATAACGTAAAAACCCGCATTTTTCAACAATATCGCATCGCAGCCGTCCATCACCCCCGCTCAGATCAATGGCCCAGATCTTGTCGGCGATCTCCCATTTTGGCGATCGCAATTGTATAAAGTCCTGCCCCATGTCCCCGCCGATAGCGAAATGCCGATTTAATCGCAGCCACCCATTCGGGCCCTCAGATCAACAGTCTTTATTAAGTCACGGCCCCATATATAGCATTTCTTATTCCGGAGCCGAAGTATTAATAAAATGCAGCATATAAAATTATCGGGTCCGAAAGGAGGCCTTTGTACAGCGAAATGGGAAAGCTCCGATATTCCGGAGCCGAAAAGTTATAAAGGGCAGTTTTAAGGGATTTTGGGTCCGCATATTGATTTTGTTAAAATCCACCGATATGAAATCGTCGACGGACCGGACCCGATCTCCATAAGGAAAGGGCATATAAGCATTTCACGTCCGCGGCATTTCGGAGGTTTTATGTATTGGGACCAATGGTCCGCCCCGATACGATTTAGTGCCAGCCGTCGGATCGGGCCCCCAGATCAATGGCCCTGATTTAATCGCAGCACTCCCCATGTATCGCTCTGACTCGTAGAGCCGAAATGACAATAAAGCATGGTATATTAGCATTTCGGGTCCGCAAACCAAGTTCTTGTAAATCCGCCGATATGACATCGTCGATGGGCCGGACGCGATCCCAAATAAAAGGAAGGGCCTATAGCATATCAGGTCCACCCAGTTTCAGCGATTGTTTATGTGCCACCCCCTGGTCCGCCCCGATGCGATTTAGCGCGATCCAACAACCAGAATTTAATCTCCGCTATAGTGCTGCTCCCGCCTATGTTTTTCACGAATTTTACATAGAAATTGGTCTTTTCTGTGTAAAAGAAAAGGCGGCATTTGTTCATATTTTCACATATATGTCCATGCCCGGCTCCCGATAAGGGAATTCATGCATCCCTAAGCTTTCTGAGATCGCTCCAAGGCCCAGTTTTGCTTCAGATAACCAGTTTCGGCCTCGGTACAGTTAGAAGCATACAAATCCTCCTTTTTGCAGCATTTTTTGCAAGGTTTAATGCTATTTTTTATCGGCCAAGCGCCGATTGCACCCAAAGGCCACAGAGGACATTAGCAGCAGTTAATTTTACATTAAAAGGCGGAAAAGGGGTGATGGGACAGTTTAAAGAGTATCAGCGGCGAGAAAAGGCCCAGATTCAGTGCCAAAGTGTATCATGATGCGGCAAAGAGTATCAGTCCAGTTTTTCAAAGCAGATGAAAGCAAAGCAAGCCCAGCAAAGTCAACAAAGCATCATTCAGCCATTAAGGCTCACCAACACTTCTTTTGTTGCTTTAAAGCCACCTAAAGGCATAGATGAAGGCTTTCAAGGCAGAGTTATTGCAGAGACATTGTTCCCAGTCATATTTTTGGAGCAGCGTTGCTTCCTTAATTGCGCAGTTATCATACAGAGGACAGCGCGTGGCTCAAGGCACTCTTTCAGTCCATTTTTGAAGCTGCAGGACCCTGTGCAGCCCTAAAGAGCCATTTTGATGAGGATGCTCCCTCATGTGCAGCTGTTTTAGATATTTTATTGCATTTATTTCCAGCACAACTTAGCATTAGAAGCAGTTATTGCACAGATCTCTTTTGGCTCTGTTTTGATATATATTTTGAGATATTTTCTCCCTTGACACCGTTCAAGGGATGTTTGTAAATATTTTCTATTTAAACCACCCTCCGCACTGTTTTAAGGGTTGGTTGGTCGATAACTTCCTCTAGACTTGCATTGTATTTTCTGAGAGTCTCTATAATCAAAGATCGCTGGAATGTTTGGGAGATGAACTGACTGTTGTGTTTTAATGTCTGAAGAGTGACTATGGAATCCTAACGCTTCTACATAGCCCAATAAGTGTTTCTTATCTCTGTTTACAGTTTATATTTGTTTATGCCATCATTATTTCACTATCTAAATAGCAGAAAGAAAGAATAGTTCAGAGCTCACTTAGTTGTATTCTGTTCTCAATTTCTGTGATTTATCTATGTTTTTCCTCTGAATTAGTCCTAAATATGAATACTGATTTGCTCATATTTACACTAGTTCTTTCATATATGAATGTTGTTTAGGAATCCTTGATTTCTCCTATATAATGTTCATTCACCTTCCCTCTGTTAGCATAATGAGAGCTACTTAGTTGCCTTTCATTCACTGACCTTCATTCCATCCTTATTCCAGTTTGATATTGTTTTATGTGTAGCTATCCTGCTCTGTATTCCTCTTGTGACCAAGAAAATGCAACAGCAAGCCTAATCCACGACTCCATGCCCAATGGTTTGAACCTCTCACACTATGCATCCCAACTCTGTTTGAAAGAACCCTCCATCCCACCAAAATCAAAACAAAACCCAAGAAAATCATAACTAGCCTAAAATCAACCCAAAACAAAGCTAAATTATAAAGAGAGAGCCCTCTCTGATTGCAGGTACGCTAGGACCTGCAGTCCAAAGATTGGTTTGTGGTTACCTCAGTCGTATCCTTTAAGAAGCTTTAAGGACAACCTGAGTATTAACATAATGGCGACTCCACTGGGGACCATCCTCAGATAATTTCACAAATCAAGGTGGAAAGTTCCACTGGGAAGGAACTAGACATTCAAAAGTTTCTTTCTAACCCTTATATTCTTAGAAAATTCCCCAAAAAACAAGCTAGAAGTTGGCTCCCAAAACGATTTCACGTTATACAAGGTCAAATCCAGACCCAAATCCCCCAGCAGCTTTTGAAAATCCCAATATAATCCCAAGGAACCTCAGGAAGCTAGAGCGAAGAGAGGATTTTGCTGATAATAGTCCTGAAGCAGTTCACCCACGCTGTGGCCCAACCCCTGTCAAAGTTTTATTTTGTTCAACCCCTAGTTCCCCTTGTTCTTCATCCACCTCTCAAAGCACTCCTTCCACACCTCCATTCACTGCACACACTACCACTACTACTCCTATTATCCCAGTTGTTCTAGCTGTTCCGTTTATCCCTGTTGTTCCACTTATCCCTGCCAACATGGCGAATAGATATGCACCTTTGCAATTACCTGCTAATCCTGGAGCTATGCCTCAGGATTACCAAACTAAAATCACATATTTTGATGGCACAAGTGCCTGCACAGCCCTTCAGCATACAAAGAAAATGCAGGATTACTTTGAAAGCTATGAGATTGACGATGATGGTGTGAGAATGAAGATTTTTGTCCAAAGCTTGTCAGGTGATGTCAGGACTTGGTTTAGAGCACTCCCAGCTAATTCCATAGCAGACCTAGAAGCCTTATACCAGTCATTTATCAACAGATGGGAGAAAAAGAAAGACCCCTTGCACATACTAGCTGAATATGATACAATCAAAAGAGGTCCACAAGAAACAGTCTTGGACTATTGTGCAAGGTTCAATAGCGTTTATAATGCTATCCCACAAAACTTAAGGCCCCCACCTGACCTTGCCTTATATAAATTCCCTGATGGATTCAACCCAGATATGGCCTACCAATTAAAAGAAAGAGCCCCTAACAGCCTTGCAGACATGCAAAATGTGGTTGTCACTGTGGAGGCAAATTTAATTGCCAAAAGAAACAAAGCTAGAACTGAGAGAAGAACCACCTTCAAGGAAGAGCCCTCAGCCTTGGATCAAAAGCTAGATGCTATTATCAATGGCATGCACAGGTTGGGAGACAGAGTAGAGAGTGTTGAGAGGAAATCATCATGGGAAGGACAACAGCCCAATACCATAAGGAACCCAAATTTCAGGAACACTCAGAACTCAAACGCTGGTAGATCTAGCCCAGACCGTGATATAAGGCCTCCTTTCCAAGAAAATTATACAAAAGCATCCACATCTAGTGATGCCATAGAGGACACTCACATGAACTTGGTGGATTTGAAGGGTGAGCAACAAATTTTCCAAACTCAAGAAGACCAAGATGACCATGAGATAAGTCAATTTCAGACTAACTCTAGTGAGTCTTTTGACTTTAAACAAGGTTATGATTTAGCTATTTATGAAGTCCACAAACAGTATAAGCTGAGGACAAGAACCATAGATGTGCCCGAAAAAGTTAAACCAAAGGAGGGCAAACAGCCCAACCAGATTAGAGGCAAGGCTATTATAACAGAAACAACTGATATAACTGTCCCAAACCCGCACCAAGTGACTGTAGAGGACATAACAGACATACAGCTTTCTGTTGATCAGCCTCTGCCACCTTCTCCCTCGAAAGAGAACTTGAACAGCACTCCTAAAAGCCTTCCCAAAATAGAAATACCGCAAGGTATCACTCACCATAACACTGATAATCAAGAGGAAAACGCAGAAAATACACTTGAAAAGGGGAAATCTGCTATTGCCAACACAAAGACTCCATTGGAGAAACCATTCAACTTAGAAGCAGAAATAAGCAAACTTAAGATTTCCATCCCCTTATCTGAACTTGCAAAGCATGATGTGTATAGGCAACAAATCCAAAGATCACTGCAAATGCCAGAGAATAGGGATGATGTGAATGTTTTAGATGATACACCTGAGTTGCTTTTTGGTCCAGAAGTTGATGGCAAATCAGCACATGGAGTTGTTCTACCCTTTTATGTCAGTCTACACATACATGATAAAGTTTTACATAATGCAATGTTTGACTCAGGTGCCTCACACAACCTTATGCCCAAAGCTGTAATGGAGAAGCTAAACCTTGATGTAACAAGACCCTACAAAGATCTATTCTCCTTTGACTCAAGTCAAGTCAAATGTTTAGGCCTCATCAAAGACTTGTGTGTCTCCTTAGTCCAATACCCAAACAAGACAATCCTCATGGATTTGGTGGTTGCTGACATTCCACCAAAATATGGCATGCTGTTGTCAAGATCTTAGGGGGCAAAACTCCAAGGATCTCTCCAATTAGACCTCTCCTATGCCACTATTTCAGTCTTTGGGAAACCAAAGAGACTGTATAGAGAAACACTGATGAAGTATGTGGTAAGTAGTGAGGAAAAGCCCCAGAATTTCCCTATCTATTCAATCCATTCTGATATGGATTCTTTTATTTTGTTAAATGATGAAACAAGTCCTCCAACTGATGATAAGCCTATGGCTTTAGTACAACAAGCGCACATCAATGAAGAATCGGTTGCACATACCCATGAGACTGTTACAACAGCCAATGCAACCAGCACACAAGAAAAACCTCCCGAAACACAAGACTCGGGTCTGCCCAATCCTAAAATGACTGAAACTCTTAATACTAACCACAAGCAAGAAATCACATGGTATTTAGAGTTTGATGGCTCTGTTAACAAGTTAGGATCAGGGGCAGGAATATGGATTCACAATACACATAACAACCATGTAGAGGGTCATGCTTATAGATTGAATTTCAAATGCACCAACAACATGGCTGAGTATGAGGCACTCCTCTTAGGCCTTAAGCTGCTCAAAGCTTTAGGAGCTGCCAAAGTTTCCATTCTAGGTGACTCAGACCTAGTAATCCAACAAATGAAAGGCAACTTTGTTACCAATGATAGAAGGCTAAGAGCTTATAGGACTGCTGCCACTGCAATACTTGATACATTCACTGAATCCAAGCTTGCCAAGATTTCAAGAAATCATAACATTCATGCTCACAGCCTAGCCACTTTCGCTAGTACATGCAAGCTTCCTTTTGAGCCCAATCACCACTTTACTGCTGAGATAAAGCACAGGCCTGTTGTCCCTAACAATGTTAAAGATTGGCAAGTGTTTGAGGATGATGCTCAAATCAACAATTTTCTTACCTTACAGCATGAGTTTTCAGGCCTAAACATTGATATGGATGCCATGGATGACCCACTGCAAGCAATAAACCAAATCCAGCAAACTGTAACAGCTAAAAAATTGCTACAGTTAACCATCTTTGATGAAGAAAACATAGAAGAACTGAAACAGATGCATTTGGAGGAAATAACCAAAACAGAGGCCGAAATCATTGATTTAAAGGATAACTTTCTACCTGCTGGCCTCACTCCACTAGAAGACATGTTTGATGCAAATGATGTGCCCAAAAAGCCAAAAATGCAACCCATAAACACTGAGATAGAAGAACATAACATTGGGAAAGCAGAGAAGCCAAAAATGATCAAACTATCTAAATCTTTGCCACCCGATCAAAAGCCCAAATATGTTGATTTGTTCAAAGAATTCCAAGATGTATTTGCTTGGAGTTATGAGGACTTGAAGTCCTATGACACCTCAATTATTCAACATACCATTCCCTTGAAGCCAAATCAAAATCCCTTCAAATAGAAATTGAGGAGAATCAATCCTGTGCTTCTCCCTTTAATTGAGAAAGAAGTGAAAAGAATGTTTGAAGCAGGTATCATGGCACCCATTAGATTTTCTGAATGGGTATCCAATCTTGTTCCCACAAGAAAGAAAACAGGTGAGATTAGGTTTTGTGTAGATTTGAGAAACCTAAACCAAGTCTCCCTTAAAGACCACTACCCATTGCCCAAAATGGACCACATCCTACAAAGAGTAGTGGGGTCATCTAGAATCTCTTTGCTAGATGGCTTTTCAGGTTTTAATCAAATACTGGTTCACCCAGATGATCAAGACAAGGCAGCCTTTACCACACCGTGGGGAACATTCAAATATGTGAAAATGTCTTTCGGCCTAAAGAACACAGGTGCCACCTTTCAAAGGGCCATGGACATTGCATTTGCCAAGGAGATCCATGATTTCTTGGTTGTCTATCTTAATGATCTTACCCCTTTCTCCAAATCTGATCAAGAGCACCTAAGACATTTGAGACAAGTGTTCCTAACATGTAGGAAATATGGCATTTCCTTGAACCCCAAGAAGTCTTTATTTGGCCTTGAAGAAGGCAAATTACTTGGACATATCATTTCAAAAGACGGGATTAGAATTGATCCGCAAAGGATCCAAGCCATTCTCCAAATCCCATATCCAAGAAACATAAAAGAGCTGCAAGCATTCCTAGGAAAGATCAATTTCCTAAGGAGATTTATCCCAAACCTAGCCGAGCTGATAAGACTGTTGAGAAACATGTTAAAGAAGGATGCCAAGGTAAAATGGTCTCTTGAAACCAAGCAAGCATTTGAGAGTATCAAAGTTGCCTTAACTCAAGCCCCAGTCCTCACAAGTCCTCAATTTGATAGGGACTTTATCATATTTTCATTTGCATGTGATAATACCATAGTTGTTGTCCTATTGCAAAAGGATGACCAAGGAAATGAAAAGCCAATTGCTTTTTTCAGCCGAGCCTTAAGAGATGCACCCCTGAAGTACCAAATCATGGAGAAGCAGGCCTATGCCCTTGTTAAAGCAATCAAAGACTTCAGAATTTACATTTTATATTCACATGTGATTGCTTATGTGCCAAATGCTATTGTAAAAGACATATTAACCCAAGAAGGATTAGAAGGCAAAAGAGGCAAGTGGATTGCTAACATTCTTGTGTATGACATAGAAATAAAACCAACCAAGCTAATAAAGGGACAAGGTTTAGCCAAACTGATGTCTGAAACAAACTTTCAAGCCTTAGACATCAACCAACTGGACAATGAACAGGAGCTGGCGACTCCACAGATCAGCGACACCTTTTTGCAATCCCCATGGTATGCTGATATATGCTTTGTATTGTTAAACCTGTTTGCTCCCCCAGGATTGTCTAGGACCAAGAAGAGATTTTTAAGAATGAAGGCTTTGAAATTTTATGTCTTAGATGGTGCATTATTTTGGAAAAATCATGAAGGCATATTTCTTAATTGTTTGACCATGAATGAAACTAATAATGTCATGAAAGAATTCCATGCAGGGGACTGTGGAGGACATCTATATTGGAAGTCCACTGTTGATAAAATTTTAAGGGCTGGTTTCTATTGGCCCACTTTGTTTGTAGATATAAAGAAGTTTGCCACCTCATGCCACAATTGCCAAATCTTTGAAGGCAAAAGAAAGCTGTTTCCCTTGCCTCTTAAGCCCATCTCAACCGAAAAACCTTTTCAACAATGGGGTCTTGACTTCATTGGAGAAATCCATCCCTCTTCCTCAAGCCAGCATAAGTGGATTCTAACTGCCACCGACTATTTCACCAAGTGGATTGAAGCCATTCCATGTAGGCAGGCCAATGACACCACCATTATCCAATTCCTTGAGTGCAATATCCTGTCTAGATTTGGCTGCCCTGAGAAGATCATCACTGACAATGCCGTTGCTTTCAAATCCAAAAAGATGATCAATTTTTGCCATAAATTCCATATCACTTTAGGCCATTCCACAGCCTATTACCCTCAAGGTAATGGCTTAGCCGAGTCATCTAACAAGAGCCTGATCAGTATTATCAAGAAGATCTTAGAAGAAAACAAGAAGAACTGGAATAGAAAGCTCACAAATGCCCTATGGGCAGACAGATTGTCAACCAAGAAATCCATTGGGATGAGCCCTTATGAGCTAGTATATGGCATGGAGGCTAGATTTCCTTCATCACTGGGCATTCCTATTATCAAGCTACTGCAAGAGATTCAAGCTAAGCCAAATGATATACAAAGGAGGATAAACCAAACAATTCATTTGCAGCAGACAAGAGAGCAGGTCTATGACAGAGCTCAAATTATGCAAGAGAAGCTCAAAAGGATGTTTGATAAGAGGACTAAGGCTGAGAATTTCTGTGTTGGCAACAAAGTTCTAAGGTGGGACTCACGAAGAGAAGACAAGGGAAAACATGCAAAATTCGATTTCCTTTGGAGAGGGCCATTTGTTATTTCTGTTGTTCAGGGAAATAACACATATTTCCTCAAATCTGTAGAGGGCAGCACTGCTGAAGAAGGCCCTGTAAATGGCCGTATGCTGAAGCATTATCATGATCCCTTTTGTTGAACATAACGCAACTTTGTATATATCTCTTTGTACAGTGATATTTGTATATATCAACACTTTTTTTTTTGTATAAATAGTCTGATTGTTAGAGGAGCAGCAACAAAGTTTGTGAAGACACAGCCGATGCAAGTCCTCTATTTTTAAGCTCTGTCTCGGCAGTAATCTCAGCAAAACAGCAAGAGCAGCACTGTCATGTCACAGTGATTTAGGTTAAAGAGAAACTGTTTGCAGCTTGTAGTCTTCAAGTCAACAGTATCAAAAAGAAAGGAGGATTTTCAGTTTACTTCAGCACCCTTTCAAAGACAAGAAAAGAAGAGCTCCAGTTTTATTCCCTTTTTTGTGTTAATTTCACAAGGCAGTGCTCAAGCAAAAGTGTATGCAATATCAAGCACGCAGAAGAAAGCAGGCGATGCTTTATTTTTCATAGTGTTTCAGTTAAGGAGGAGTGTTGCATTCAGAAGATTAAGTTCTAGTCATTCAGCAGTTAGCACAGAAGAGATTTTCAATTAACAGCAACTACAGAGGATCAAAGCATTCTGACCTGTTGTTCTTGGCTTGTCACAAGGAAAAGCCATCCCCAAGTGGAGCCACTGTTAGCCTCCTGCTGCAGCAGGTTAATCATCTTTCATGATCGACATTTTTACATGCCAAATATGTCATACTTTGCTTGCTGCAGTGCTCCATATTTGCTACAGATGGCCAGAGAAGTATCCATGAGAGTGTGCTAGTCTAAATGCCACTGTTGTGTTCCATTTTTGATGAGTTTTCAGCTAAGGGAGGTCCAAACAGCTTAATCTTGGTCTCCCTAGGTTTCAATTTCCTGTTGTAGAATATAGAGAATGAACATCTGTCCAAACAGCTTAATCTTGGCATATTTGTAGATAGGTAGAGAAACAAGGGTGCTCAACAGCTTAATCTGAGCCCCTGGATGCAATAAGTGTAGTTGTAGATAGGAGGACAGCAAGAAGAAAAGAACAAAAAGCTGGGTATGCTAGTTCAAGTGCACCCAAACCAAAAAGAAGAGAAAATGCTAGGTGAATAGGCCGGGTAGGTAGCTTTGTGGTTGCAGAATCATGGCTTGTGACCCATTTCATATGTCAAGTTTTATATCTATCATATCACAAGTTGAAGGCAATTGTTCAGTTGGAGGACTTCAAGAAATGCATGTCTAACTTCCCCCTTCTTCCTCTCCCCCAAATAACTCACTAACTTCCCTAAAAAGAGGTCAAGATCTGCTTGGTACCTCTTAGTTTCATCATTCTCCATATCATTTACCTTGGTGAAGATCTGCTTCACTCAAGTAATGTCCATACTGCTTCTATGAATCATTTTCCCCCTTAATAGCCTAAGATCTGCATACTTAGCGCTCTCTGATCATTTGTCATTTTAACTATTAACTTTACTATGTAGCTCCCTATCTATTTCCCCTTCCCCTACTAAAACTATGTTAATAACTCCCCTATATACTTATCCCCTCCCCCTGGTTGAAAATATAACCATAAGTACATTTGGGAATTGCTAAGTTTACTTGAAACTGAGCAAGAGCCCTCACTTCCCCCCTCAAACCATCTTCCAAATGCATTACGACCCCTTCCTATGCATAAAATCCCTCCTTTCATCTATGCAAACCCTCCATTATCCATGTTTTAACCTTTTTTTCAAGGCTCAAAACCCTCTCACCATGCTTCGGACCCCTTCCGATGCATTAACAACCTTCCTCCGATTTCATTTTACCTTTCTTCAAAGGCAAAAAACCCTTCCGATGCTTTATAGCCCCCTTCTATAAATATAAACCCTCCTCCGATGGATTCCCCCCCCGACGAGATATCGCTGTCGGAGGTAATAACAGTGCTGGCCCATATATATATGCCCCCATTCCTTTTTGCCCCGATGCGATATCGCTATCGGAGGCTTCCTCCATCATATTTTCCCATATATCCCGCATATACTCTTTTTATCGCAACTCCCTTTTTTTTGTTTTATCGTTTAAACTCAAGTTTTTTATAAAACTTAAGTTATAACGTAAAAACCCGCACTTTTCAACAATATCGCATCGCAGCCGTCCATCGCCCCCACTCAGATCAACGGCCCAGATCTTTTCATCGATCTCCCATTTCGGCGATCGCAATTGTATAAAGTCCTGCCCCATGTCCTCGCCGATAGCGAAATGCCTAATTAATCGCGGCCGCCCATTCGGGCCCTCAGATCAACGGTCTTTATTAAGTTGCGGCCCCATATATAGCATTGCTTATTCCGGAACCAAAGTATTAATAAAATGCAGCATATAAAATTATCGGGTCCAAAAGGAGGCCTTTGTACAGCGAAATGGGAAAGCTCCGATATTCCGGAGCCGAAAAGTTATAAAGGGCAGTTTTAAGGGATTTCGGATCTGCATATTGATTTTGTTAAAATCCGCCGATATGAAATCGCCGACGGACTGGACCCGATCTCCATAAGGAAAGGGCATATAAGCATTTCGGGTCCGCGGCATTTCAGAGGTTTTATGTATTGGGACAAATGGTCCGCCCCGATGTGATTTAGCGCCAGCCGTCGGATCGGGCCCCCAGATCAATGGCCCTGATTTAATCGCAGCACTCCCCATATATCGCTCCGACTTGCGGAGCCGAAATGACAATAAAGCATGGTATATTAGCATTTCGGGTCCGCAAACCAAGTTCTTGTAAATCTGCCGATATGACATCGCCGATGGGCCAGACGCGATCCCAAATAAAAGGAAGGGCCTATAGCATATCGGGTCCGCCCAGTTTCGGCGATTGTTTATGTGCCACCCCCTGGTCCGCCCCAATGTGATTTAGCGCTAGCCGTTGGATCTGCCTTCGTGCGATCCAATGGCCAGAATTTAATCTCCGCTACAGTGCCGCTCCCGCCTATGTTTTTCACGAATTTTACATAGAAATTGGTCTTTTTCTGTGTAAAAGAAAAGGCGGCATTTGTTCATATTTTCACACATATGCCCGCGCCCGGCTCCCGATAAGGGAATTCATGCATCCCTAAGCTTTCTGAGATCGCTCCAAGGCCCAGTTTTGCTTCAGATAACCAGTTTCGGCCTCGGTACAGTCAGCAGCATACAAATCCTCCTTTTTGCGGCATTTTTGCAAGGTTTAATGCTATTTTTAATCAGCCAAGTGTTGATTGCACCCAAAGGCCACGGAGGACATTAGCAGCAGTTAATTTTGCATTAAAAGGCAAAAAAGGGGCGATGGGACAGTTTAAAGAGTATCAGCGGTGAGAAAAGGCCCAGATTCAGTGCCAAAGTGTATCAGGATGCAGCAAAGAGTATCAGTCCAGTTTTTCAAAGCAGATGAAAGCAAAGCAAGCCCAGCAAAGTCAACAAAGCATCATTCAGCCATTAAGGCTCACCAACACTTCTTTTGTTGCTTTAAAGCCACCTAAAGGCATAGATGAAGGCTTTCAAGGCAGAGTTATTGCAGAGACATTGTTCCCAGTCATATTTTTGGAGCAGCGCTGCTTCCTTAATTGCGCAGTTATCACACAGAGGACAGTGCATGGCTCAAGGCACTCTTTCAGTCCATTTTTGAAGCTGCAGGACCCTGTGCAGCCCTAAAGATCCATTTTGATGAGGCTGCTCCCTCATGTGCAACTGTTTTAGATATTTTATTGCATTTATTTCCAACACAACTTAGCATTAGAAGCGGTTATTGCACAGATCTCTTTTGGCTCTGTTTTGATAGATATTTTGAGATATTTTCTCCCTTGACACCTGTTCAAGGGATGTTTGTAAATATTTTCTATTTAAACCACCCTCCGCACTGTTTTAAGGGTTGGTTGGTCGATAACTTCCTCTAGACTTGCATTGTATTTTTTGAGAGTCTCTATAATCAAAGATCGCTGGAATGTTTGGGAGATGAACTGACTATTGTGTTTTAATGTCTGAAGAGTGACTATGGAATCCTAATGCTTCTACATAGCCCAATAAGTGTTTCTTATCTCTGTTTACAGTTTATATGTGTTTATGCCATCATTGTTTCACTATCTAAATAGCAGAAAGAAAGAATAGTTCAGAGCTCACTTAGTTGTATTCTGTTCTCAATTTCTATGATTTATCTATGTTTTTCCTTTGAATTAGTCCTAAATATGAATACTGATTTTCTCATATTTACACTAGTTCTTTCATATATGAATGTTGTTTAGGAATCCTTGATTGCTCCTATATAATGTTCATTCACCTTCCCTCTGTTAGCATAATGAGAGCTATGTAGTTACCTTTCATTCACTGACCTTCATTCCATCCTTATTCCAGTTTGATATTGTTTTATGTGTAGCTATATTGCTCTGTATTCCTCTTGTCACCAAGAAAACGCAACAGCAAGCCTAATCCACGACTCCATGCCCATTGGTTTGAACCTCTCACACTATGCATCCCAACTCTATTTGAAAGAACCCTCCATCCCACCAAAATCAAAACAAAACCCAAGAAAATCATAACTAGCCTAAAATCAACCCAAAACAAAGCTAAATTATAAAGAGAGAGCCCTCTCTGATTGCAGGTAGGCTAGGACCTGCAGCCCAAAGATTGGTTTGTGGTTACCTCGGCCGTATCCTTTAAGGAGCTTTAAGGACAACCTGAGTGATAACAGAAAGAAAACAACAAGTGGGAGAATGTTGGGTTGTGTTATATTCTTTACACGACTAGGTTGGGCCAACCTACCTATGGTTTTATGCATGGTTTTCGCACATGGTTTTAGACGCGATGGTTTTCGATCCATGGTTTTGGACGCAATGGTTTTCGGTCCATGGTATTGGATGCTTCGGCATGTATAAATATGTATTGTTACATTGAAAGGAACATAATGAAAAATCAAGCTAGTAGTCCCGTTTTGAAATCCAGGGCAAAATCTCTGTGTATATGTGTTTTATGTGTTATGCTCTCGCATTGTTTATTTTCTATGTTTTAGAATTCGTATGCAGGTAATTTCTATACGGGATTAAAACCTACATGGAGTTGTTCTAGAATAAATTTGTTAGAAGTTCCATTCGTGTTTCGTAATGGATGGGTAACTGGAAATGCTTTAAGAATTCCATGGTGAGGGTATTAAATTGTTAATAGAAGCTCATGGTAATTACATATACAACTTGGCTACGTTTTCAATCAAGGTGCACAAGAAGTGTCTAAGCCAGATGCTATCATTATTCATATAATTCGATACACACCAAAGGTGGTAGGTGTTGACGTGTGTTGTCGGGCCATCTCCTTGTTTGCTTTCAAACTTCAAAATGTCGGTAGGAATTTTCTGTGGGGTAGGAGGCCAGATAAATTTATAGTTGATGAGGTCATTTTCCAATTTGTACAAATCTGAGATATCAAGTGTAGCCAAAAATGGCAAAGGCCTAGGTTCCCCCGAATCTAACCAGGGAAAAGATCGATGACCAAAGCAACTAGAATATCCACCCATCAACTGCTTTCCAGTAGGGTACATTGGTTATGAAGGATAATAGTCTCCTTGAGGTGGAGGTTGGGTCGTGTAGAGTGGTGGGCCATAAGGAACACTTTTAGCTTGAGGGACACCACCAGAAAATTGGTTGTCCCCAGGATAAAAGTTCCCCCCAGTAGGCAACAACGGATAAGTAGGGAGGTCCCAAGGAGATGCAGCAAGTCTTGGGAAAGGAACAGCGTTGGCCACATAACACGTATTAGGTACAGGACCACCACCAACAAGATAACCATCGAAAGGAAAAATATTAATCAGGGAAGGACCTAGTTACACGATAGATGGTATGGGGATAGGGATGCCCACAATAGGCATGTGCATACTGGAAACATTTCCCCCGGTCGAAGCTTCATGGGGGTTTGAACTAAGCAAAGGGTTCCAAACAAAAGGATGTTGAAGGTTGTTGAACAAACAACACCTAATGGGGTGATAGAAGAAGGTTCAAGAGCCGACACGAAAGGAGCAGGGGTAGGAAAATGTTGAACACCACCCATAATAGGTGTAGTTGGGATTCCTAGATGAGGCATAGTTTGAATAGGACGGTAACCAATCAACAATGTTGAACTGGTTGCAGGTGGGTTAGGTGGCTGTGGAGAAAAGGTGTCCACAAAATACCACTACTCACTAGCAGTCTTCGAGATGTTCAAAGTGGAAACTAACGAAGACATTGTAGGTAAGGGTACTACCTAAATCAACACATGCCCAAGAGGGTCAGTAAGATGAAGATTTTAATGTGCAAAACACCTTTAGTACAAAGGTCCTCTAGTAAATTATTCTTTGGGGTAGTGTTGTGCGATTCAATGTTTGAAACTACAGATTGATTCCCCTATGTAGAGGGGGAATCTGATTCACTTGAAAATTCCTCCACAGAAAGTGGACGAAGGCCTTGCGACTATCGAGATTGGTGACGAGGTCCTATAGTAGCCACAGTGACTGATATATTTTTTACAAAATTTTAATTAAGTGATATATATATATATATATATATATATATATATATATATATATAAGTCTCAGTACCAAGGGGTGAGCACACACCTAAAAAAGTAAAAACTATAAGATATCATCAAGCATTCAAACTTTTTTCAATAGTACAACTAGCTGGTGATGGAATCTAGTATCAAAAGACTATAAGAGAAAGCCAGTTTGGAAGGAGACAATTATGATTACTCGTGAACTTTTCTTGAACCTTTGTAAGAAGGGGCCAAGCACTCTCGTGAAGTTGAGTACCCTCCCAAAAAACCAAAGACAAAGTAGGTTCACCTATCTCAAGTACCAAGGAATCACACCCTGGTCACCTTGTGTATGTTTCCCTAGGATTATGGCCACTACTCTTTACCTCAACTCAGACAGCGTCGAGGGGGGGTCACAGGCATGGGCAGTAAGTTGTGTGGGAAGGATACCCGAGTCCCCGACTCATATCAAAAATCCTTGAAGGAATCCCTGGAAAACAGAATACCCACCGAAATGCAATCGAGGGTGGGTTACCTTCTCTCGCACTCTAATGTTGCCTCACGCTTAACTTGTATGTTAGAGGAGTAGTCCCAGTGGATTTGAGTGTAACTGGATTTTCACTCTTTAATGACACTAGTTTGGTTTTGCAACCTTGGGGAGTTGACTTGCACAGCCTAACCAAAGACACTAGCCTAAACTTATATGTGTCATGCCTATGAAAAGAGTTTATGGTCATTTTTTATTAAGTTGTTGCTTTTAAAGGTACTTTATTAATGTCTACAGAAGGTACTTTATTAATGTCTACATATGAAAACGTGAGACCTGACTCAAACCATGCAGATATATGATTTTCAAATTTCTTTCAATGAGAAAGTCATTCTACAAGGACAGAGTGTTACTTCTTTTACACAACAAACAATCTTAATGTTGATTCTAACAACAATAAGCAGATGTAGGCATTCAAAATGGAATTAAAAGCCCACAATCAAACTTGAACAAACAAGCTAAAATGAACATAAAGCAATTTTTTCCTTTTTCTTTCATTGACGCACATAGGCTACCTTTTCAAAAGAAAATGATGGATGCAGCTAGAAAATCCAAAGCTTCATGCAGTACAAATCTTCAGGACAGTCAGACAAGCAAAACATTAAACATGAAATTCATAGAAAAGGGTGAAAAATAGGGGTTTTAACCAGTAACGTAAGTTACTAGTCTAAACAGGTTGCTACTAACACTTTGTGCTCACGGAAGAGATGTGTTATTGCTAAGATCTAAGATTGTCTTAATTTTTTCCACCTAAACCTACTTCATCCTTTGTTTTACAAGCCAAACAAAGACCTTCATGTACATATTTTTGGTTTCTATTGTTTTATTCATATGGATATGGATATGGAATTGCTTGTCTTTAGAAAGGTAGGGAGATTAATATTTTATGATTAAATGTTTCACTTGATGTTGTCCTAAGGAATTTTCATCTTTTATAAGCCTTTAATATATTACGAAGTGCATTTACTAAAACAAGAGACAGGTATTTTGGCCATGGGGTTCCTGCACTTGCTTTGAGATTCTTGCACTATGGTTTGGAGCATGGACCGTTGAACAAAGAGTTAGCTAGCATTGAAGTGAGTTGTCAAGAGATTTTCGTGGATTCTGAAGAAGACAAAGTGTGCTCATCTCCCCTATAATTTAGCAATGAACTCTAAGATTACAACCTCTTTTCCAAATGAATCCATCTCGATTTGGAAATGGATCTTAGTGATCAGTAGCAGTTGTTCGAAGATCTATTCTTCAAAGCACTATTAGATTAGTTTTCTATTTTTTTCTCTCCTGTATAGGATTGAATACAACCATGATAATCATTGTAAATGTATATATATATCAGGCTATGGGATGTAATAGGTTATTGATATTGTTATTTGGTATATTGTTAAGGTAAAGCACTCTGTATCACCCAGATCTATTGGAGCCAACTTATTGAACTTGGAATGTATTAAGACTGAGGTTTTATTAATACAATGAGCATTAATTTCAGGTTCCTTTTCTATTTCAATTTGATTTTGTTAATGACTTGCGTAACTTTGTAGTTTAGCTTCTCTTCCACAAGTGCATGAGCTAGTTGGTCAAGGCTCAACCAACCCAGGTTGTTGACCCTTTGATAACTAGCACTATGTGGTTTGTCCTTTATTTTGATATGATATCATGGTGTGCAAGTATATAGATCTTATGGAATATACTTTAGAAGACTAGTATGGTATCTTTGTGTCACTTTTTAAAAACTTTGTTTTCTTGAAATAGTGTGTGGCTTGAAGAATAGTCAATCCAGATCTGGTAAAAAATACTATGTTTTCTAAATATTTCCCCAGTAGTGCAGGTATTTGAATTATGTTGTATAGAAATCGTTTCTTTTCTAATTCTTGGTTTGTCCTTTAAATATCCAGTTATATTACTTTTGATTGAGAACATTGAGTCTTTGAGATCTATACAAACTAGGGTTTGATTTTGGATCTAAAGAACTTTGATACCTAAACCTATGTGTTATTTATATACCCATATGTATTCTGGGCAGTGATAAGTGAACTTTGAAGTTGCTCTTACATGTTTCAAATGCTCTGGTAAATTGAAGTAAATTGGTTTCTCTAGGGTTTTGATTAAAATCTTGAATGATTTGATATCAGTGTTTGGGAAGGGTTACTCTCTTAAAACGTTTGTCTTGTTTTGAATATTCAACAAAGGGTAACTCAATCTAATCTTGTTCTATAATGAAAACAACATTGAAGACACCAAATCCTAGGGTTTTTTGATGATGCGAGACCTGTTCAACTTCATTGTGTGTTAGTACAGGAATAAGTCTTTGGCATCTTCTTTGCTTGAAGACTTGTTTACTGATATTGTGTTGCATCATTTTGAATCAAAACATAGTCATGAGCTAGAACTTATTGTTCACAATCCTAACACCCCAGTTGCACCCTTAACACATTGTGCATGTAGTTATGAGGCTCCAATTACACCCATAATCCTTGCCTGCATGCGGTTATGACCAAAATTCCTCAGTTTTGTGCCAGTTGTTGTGAAATCTATGCCACTTTTTCAAGCTAGCCTAAAGACCACTGCCAGAATTGGCTATGACTTTCCAAGAACATTACTAAGATGATAACAATGTTATCCATTCAAAACTTGAGAAATATCTTGACCTAGATATGCCTAATACATGATGTTGATTTCATCAAACATACGATGAACATAGAAGCTATAGGTCATGAATGCATATATGATCAGAGACTTTTAAACTCCATCTGAGAATCACCATGAAGGTTGTATGCCCTCTTCAAGCTAGTTACAACAATGCTTGTTAGTCCATGCATTCATCAACCCTTTAATAAATTATCAAATCATGAACAAGAGCCATAGCTAGAGCACATAATAGAACCATGCATATAACCAAAATAGAATCAATGACAAATCAACAATAAGATCACATAATAACCAGTTCATGTGCTCATTAATCAAAATAGAGAAAATAACTTATATTATCATATGAAAACTCCAACCAAGTCAAGGACTTCCACGTACCACATGACCATAGAATAGGTTGAACCAAATCTCTCTTTCAACCAATCACCCCCATGTCATATTCTAAGCACAAATGTGGTATCTCATGGGATAAGCCAAGACATAACCTAAAAGGGACTCCAGAGGCTAAACACCCCCCACCCTCAAGCTACCATGATCTCACCTAAACCGGTCCCGAGATCACAAAACCAAAACAAGCTTGGATGCCTCAGAATTCCTTCACCATAACCAGAGGAATTTTCCTATCTCCACCCACCTGTCGAGGGCTTCCCGGAGAAAACCATCTCCACCCCCAACCCTTGGGATTTTTCTAAGACCACCTCAACTGGATCTAAAACATTCTGGCAATGTAAATCTCAAAAAAAAATGAATCCCGTCACACTATGGCTATCCTTCAACCTGCAAAAACCTTCTTGCTAAAGTTGTTGATCCATATTTCTCCTTGCACTCCCTTACTTTCCTTTGGTTGTCATTTTAATTCCTTTTCTAGTCCTTTACTTTCTTGTTTGTCTTTCTCTAAATCCAAGTGAATGCTAGAGTGCTCCAAGAATGCTCTAAGTGTGCTATAGTGTATGAGAGCAAAAAGCTAAACTGACAAAAACTGTGAATGTTTTCTCTGATCCCTTTTTATCATCGATGTCTCATTTTTCTTCATTTTCCTTCATTTTTCTCTAATTTCTCTTGCATTCATATTTGTGTCTCTTCACCTTCATTTTCTCATATGTTCCTTTATTTCTCATAATTAAATGTCAATTATTGCCTCTTTTCCTTTGCCAATTTCCATAGCCATTAATAAATTGCGAGTGATGCCCACTATAATATTTTCCCCTCCATTCAACTTTGAATATGTATCCCATGACCTTGGTCTTATTTTATTTACATGGAAAATCAACCATCCATTGTTACAAACCCCTCCCCCTTAGGGAAACATTGTCATTGGTATTATATGACACTTAGAACTAGAAAAAATATTGCCTATTGAGCTTTATAACACAACTCATTGTAGTATTTACATTGACAACCACTAAAAACTTGACAAACATACCACTTATGGAGCTTTATAACCCAACTCGATGCGTTATTTACAATGATATACACATACATATTTATACACATTTTCTTCAGCCAACAAATAAACATATTGCCTATGGAGCTTTATAAACACAGCTCAATACAATATTTACAATAATATACACACATATATACATATGTGCATTTACTTAAACCAACAAATAAAAGGATACTATGTCACATCCATAACAAGGGAGTCCAGAAGCTCACACACCCACTGTCGAAGTAGTACCATGATTCATCTCCTTCCCAGGAAGTCTAGAATCCATTGCCAAAAACAAAGTCTACTTGCAATGTCCAACACTATAATCCTTGCGCTACTTGTTCTCTTAGTGAACAGTTACCAATTCATTGTTTCAAGGCACAATGTGCTTATAATTCCATATGGAAATGCTAATGACCAAAACAAATTTATTCCCCAACCTTCCCTTCTCTGCTTCCTAGTTCCTTGGGAAATGCAGTGACCTCCTTCCGTGCAGTCACTCAGCTTCCAAGTTTCCGACATCCCCTTCTCAGGGGATCCATACCTTGACAAAGTTTCCTTGCATCAAAATATCCAAAAACCAATTGGTCATAGCATGCTCATGGAAATAAATGGACACTGTTGGGTACCAGTGTCTAACAATGGCCCTGTTGCATTTTCCAATTCCTTTTACTGTTGTTTCTAACACTCTTGCAGCGAGTTCCAACCAACCAAACTGGGAATTTCCATGTCTTCCTACACCAAACAAATAATTTCCATTAGACTCAAAATAATTAAAATGAATTCAAATCATACCTCATTAATAGCTCGTTAATAAGGTACACCTACAATTCTATTTACTTTTGTCACAACGAGTCAAATTAGATCTTTGATCAAATCATCATATATAAACATATCACATCTGGTTAGCTCAAAAGTCAACCATCATAAATCAGAATCATAGATTATGTGCATAATTAAAGACAAATAAAATATTGATACTTATATTTCAAATTGTTCTTTGCTTCTACCTTTGTTTTTTTCCCTTTCTATACACACACTCGATCGGTTTCCAAACCCAGGAAGCACCAAGTTCCTTCTCTTATCTTTGACCATGTGCACACACTGGATCGGTTTCCAACCTAGCAAGATCACAGTTCCTTCTCTTCTCTTCTCTTCGGTATCAACAACAAGGGCATCCAAAGGGTATACTACCTCTACCCTCAATATCAGCAACTCAGCATTGGTCTCTTCCCAAGTTTTCCAAGGATCCAGGGACTACTATCTCAACCCACAACCTCTAGGAAACCCAAGTTGTTACAAGGCTCCACCCACAGTATCTAGGGAACCCAATTTCTTACAGGGCTCCAGGGACCACTATCTCAACCCACAACCTCCAGGGAACCCAAGATATTACAGGGCTCCAACTCACAACCTCCAGGGAAACCAAGTTGTTAGATCACTCTAAAGGTCTTGTCCCAATCCACAACCTCCTAGGATCCTGAGAACCAATCACTTTCACAACACATACACGTGCACAATGTACAACATAACGCATATACGTACAAATAGTACAACACAACGAATACATTTCACAATACAACTACTACACAATACACATGATGCAGTACTATATGTACACAACACAACATGTACGACATGTACATAGCAGCAACAATGCACATCCAAAGACCACATCATCTCTACCAAGAAACCTTGTCTCTAGTGTCTTCCCCACGCCTTACTGCATGCATTCACAACCCAAGTCTCGGGTCTATGGGTCTTTCCACTATCCATTCTTGTCTCAACATGTCGTGGATCACATTGCTTTCATTATGTTGTTGTATACTTCAACACTGTATGTCATAACACACACATAGGCATAGTTTTAAGCACATAATATCAAAATCATGTCCACACAATACTAACCTCATAGATCTTCCAGGGCTACTCTTCCCACTTGATTCTTCATAAACCAAGAACCTTTTCATGCCATTCGTTTGCATAAAACAATCATTCTTCCACAAGAATTATCCCTTACAACCCTGTCAGACAATGGTATATATATATAAACATTAGCATAATCATGATCACAACACAATTACCAGTGTTCATAAGGTCAAGGTTAAGAGAACTTCAGTTATTTTTGAAATGCATGCACAACATTGAGAACAACGGTTCCCAACTTAGCCAAGGCATCTGATACTTCAAATCCATTTACTTTACCTTTCCTGGTTACCTTTCTCATGATTGTCCGGTCACTGCCCATTTACCTCAATGGACCCAACCAGCGCAACTAGTTGTCATATTCTTGCCTTCAGTTGCCATTTACTCATACATTGGGCTTCATCTAGATCTTATATTACCTAATGGTTTTCATTCAGCTCTCCACGAGCTCCATTAACTTTCATCTTCCCAAACAATTCCCAAGACCCTCAAACATAAATGGAAACAACAAGAAGAAAACTATGTAAAACCAACAATAATACAATACCACAAGCAAAGTGACATGGCCATGCACCAAACACAATCAAATCTGAAAATCAAGCGCAAACAAATCACAAAACAATGAAAGCACAAAACTTTCAACAGACATCATGACTCAACCCCCATGGTTCCTAGTGCTTCCAAGGGAAAGCTCAACATGAGCCTTCTTCAAGATTTCAAGGTAGTTTCTTTTGCCATGCAATTCCCTGCATCATACTGCCATAGACACACAACCATCAGTGCATAAATCAATATAAAAATATACCAGTTACCTTACCTTGTTGTACTAAGCAAGTTTCCCTACAACTAAACACCTGCCGAATCATCTCTCAATGGATTCCAATTCCCTTGACAAATCCAACTGTAATCGGAAACTAGCTATTATGTCTACATTTGATCATCCATCTTCCATGTAGATTCCTTGACCCCATAGTGCTTACATGCACTTTAACTTTCTCTATTGTTAGAAATACTGAGAGGCGGGTGAATAAGTATTTATTTTCAATTGTTATTTTTACCAGTTAAGATCACTTATAATTATAACACAAAATGAACAATGATAGAATAATAATTTTATTAATAAAAAATGATGAGGACTCCAATCCTCTTTACAAAGAATCAAGTACAATAATACATCAAGGCTCCAACCCTAAATGAGGGCTCCAATCTTCAAATCACCAGGCTCCAACCTGTACTTTTCCAAGCACCAACTTGGACTTCATGAGGCTCCAACCCTATCTTCCCCAAGGCTCCAACCTTGTCTCTATGAGGCAGCAACCTCTAGGGCTCCAACTCTCTCACTAGTACAAGCTCCAACCTAGTCTTCTTGAGGACTCCTATCCTCTAAGGCCCCAACCCACAGCTTCAATTCTTCAAGGTAAGGTCAATGGTTCTTCAAGGCTCCTAATATCTTCTGCAGCAAGCCCTGACAATATCTTCACCTTCAACAGTGCGCTCAATCGATCTCCAAAGCACTTATAGCTCATCAATGACAACTTTGTTTTCTTAGAAGGTGTCTCCACAACTCTTCATGTTACCCAAAAAATTTCTCCAAGGTCACATCATGCGGGCCTTCAACAATGCATCATGATCTCCAAGGGTCTTCAAGATCAACTTCTACAAGTCTTCCAAAAGTATTCAAGAATACTTCAAGGTGTCTTCAATAGGTTTCTCCAAGACTACTTCAAAAGCTGCTCCAAATAATGTCAATGGTCTGCTGGTTCAACTGAGGTATGCTACTCCAATGTTTTCTTTAAGAGTTGGTCATAAGGATGTCTTCAATAGTTTCAAAGTGTTCCAAGCTCCTACAGTTGACTTGTCCACAGGTCCAACTTCCCACAAGTGAATAATCCAAATGTTGGTCCAAGAGATAAGCTCCACAGGATCGATGACTATCAAACCAAGCCTCACAAATCAAGGTACTAATAGGTTTGTCTGAGAAGAGTGCAACCACTAGTCTCGGGTTAGGTAGCTCTTTCACAGGATTGAAATCAAGCTTTCAGGCAGTAATCCTAGCCTCTCCAAGGCATTGTTCTTGAGGTTAAATGTACTTATGCTAATCCCTTACAAGCTTTGGATCTGAGATGAAACAGCAAGTCTAAACTTCTAATCTATATTCAATAAACCAATATGTCTTTAGGGTTATCATTGTACCGAGGTATCACTACAATCCGAGCCTTTTATCCATAAATCTGAGTTGTTATAGGTGATTGTCCCTCCTCAGGTTTGTGATCTAGTCTGAGGTGTACTTTCTCTTCCAAAAGTTTGCTCACATGACACTGATCTGCAATAGGTCATTGTGCAATGTAGTATGAGCTGGAATCTCTTCACTAGCTAACAATCTGAGTCCTCCATAGGTCAAGCTACTTCACAAGGTAGCTTCCATACCAACTTGAAATAGGTCGAAGCCTCTTCAACTATGATTGTCCCACAGGTTCAAGGTGACTAAGCCTTCAACAAGGTAATTGTTCCACTTAGTTTGAGGTGTAGTCTTTCAGAAATCCCAGTTTCAAGCCTTCAACCGAGCTTCTATAGGACTGAAACAACTGAGTATTAATGTAAGGTTAAGCTTCAATTTGTTATTTCCCGCAGGCAGTTGTCTGAGTTTCAATCTGAGGTGAGATGATAAGTCTGAGGTAGTATTGAGATCATTGTTCTTGAGATCATGTAGCCACTATTCCAAGGTGTAATATAATTCTTCCATAGCATTGTTAATCTAAGCCTCTCAACTGTCATTTGGTCCAAGCTTTTACACACAGGATGATTGTTTTGAACTTAACCAGAATTCAATCTACTATGTCCTCCTTAGGTCCGAGAAAGTGATTGTACCTATCACAGGAGATAGTCTTAGTTCCTCCACAGGAGGCTGCAACATATCCAAACCAATGTTCTTGTAGTCCGAGCTAGAATAATAACCCGATATAGAACTTTGCCCAAGCTCATTCTTCAATGTCCTTCTTGGCCTCCATGTTGCATTTATGCCTCCTCTCTGAATTCTTCACCGATTTGGATGGTTGGAATGATGATTTCATACTTGTATTTATACAAATTTTGTCCTTTAATATACAGACATGTCCCTTGGAGGAGGAGCCGACTTGGACATGTAGGTTCATGTCGGTCAACATCAAAAATATATTATTTTAACTTGTAACCCTATTTTCTCTCAACCTGTGAGGAGTTAGAGGGTGAGTAAGAACTCATTGGAAAGGGAAATATGTCTTCTACAAGCTGGTGAAAGAGTCATTTTAAGATGATGTCTCAAATGTTAATAAAAGTATTTTTCTTTTCAAATGTTAAGGATAAATTCAAAAAAATTGAGGATTATGACAGCCATTAGTTTATGTACATTTGGAATGTGGATAGGGCTTTTTAATATTCAAGGACTAGGATGTTAGGGCATAGATGTAGGTTTCATCAAATAGCTTTAAGGCTATGCACCTTTTCAATATGTATTCTTTCTTCAGGAATCTTTAACAAGGCTAAGGCTTAGGGCATACTATTTGTCAATCGAAATTTATCCATGCACCATTATCACATAAGGAAAAGGGTTAGGGTTTCATTACTGTGTATTATTATGCATACATGTGCCTATAAGGGTTTCACAGTAAGGGCTTCTCCATTCATCATTAGATCATGCATAAACAATATAGGGCTTGTCATCATATAGATAGGGATATAAATATAGCTAGGGTTTTCATTAGAAAGGTTTCAACAAGGACTTAGGGTTTTCTCCCTTAGGGTTTACATAATGGGGTTAGGGAAACATCACAAAAGGGTTATTCATCCATTACAAAGGTTAGGACATTTTCCATCTCCAACAAGGCCATATTGACATCAATGACAACTTTGATCAACAATCTCCCCCTTTGTGATTGATGGCAATATTCTCGCCCTTTCAACATTCTCTCCCCCTTTGACATCAATGGAAAATGGGGAACCCTGACAACACCTTTTTCAATCAAGTGCTCCCCCTATCATGCTACTTATTGTCATCATTATGCTACTTCATCATATTTTCTTCCTTTATTCATTAATGATGCTTCTCCATGATATATATGTTGCCCCAAACTATAATCATGTTGGTCTTCATGTCATAACTTTGCTTCATCTATAGTGTTTGACTTGTGCCCCCCTTAACTTGCTTATTTTTTATATGTTTCTCCTTGCAAGTCCCCCTATCATTACGCTTTTCTTTAATGGAATTTCTCTCGACAGATTATCTATCAAGAGATGATTTTCCATGTGTGACTCCTCAAGGGTTTCATAGGGCTCTTCACGAACAGCTTCTGCAAGAATAGTCAAGAATCATAAGCTCCCCCTAACAATATGCATGCTATCCATTTTGGCGGAATTTCATCAAAACTTGTAATATCATATTTTCCAAAGATGTACTCATTAGATCAATAGCATGAGTTGATGCCTTCAATGTTCAAGAGGTTTTCTGATCCAATTTTCTTCCTTCTCCATACATGTGCAACTTTCTTTTCTGGCTTGGTATTCATGGTTTTAGCTTGTTTAGGAACCCAAGTCAAGTTACAATCATGAGCCATATGTCCAATTTTATGACATTAGAAGCATTCCATCTTGTCCATCAATGAGGAAGCATGAATTCTTCTTGCAAGGTTTCTTCTAGGAGACTAATAGGGGCCATTATATATGTCCTTGTGGTATGACCTACAATCCTTTGCCATGTGCCCAAAATTTGTACAAGAATAGCAATAACCAAAAAATATACTTTGGTACCTGGAGGATGGAGATTGCCTTGATGTACTTCTAAATTCATTATGTCTTGGGATCCTTTTATCAAATTTATTTCTTCTTGCATTCTTAACACCATATACATATCTTCTTGGAGTTTCTTCCAATGTCATCTTGACTCTTCTCCTTTCTTTTGTTGGAACTAGGGGCATCAATATTTCTTCCAAGATTCTCCACATCCTTGTTATTTGAAGTATTAGGGTTTGCATCATTTTTGTTTGAGGGTTCACTTGCATAACCGAGACCTAATTTATCAAGAGGAGATCTTTAATGACTTAGGATGTCATCTAGGGTTTGAGATATTTTTAGACTCTTGTTCAGATGATCCACTTATTTCTTTAGAATATCAATTTCTTCTTTCGTCATCTTGCATTCTTCATCCTTATTTTCTAGACTAATCTCCATTTCTTCCTTCATCCTTGAAGATTCACATGTTTCGGCTTGAGAGAGGTGATATCCGATTTTAATTTGAAGATATCTTCATCTTTTTATTCTAGTTGGCATATCATGGCATTTATTTACCTTTTTGCTTCATTGACTTGTCCTTGTAGGAGTGCCAAAGTTTCAATCACCTTTTCATCTTCTTGTGCTTGTTTCTTTGCTTACTCTAGTTGAGATTTAAGGGAGGAGATCTCTTCCTTGTATTGGCCAATTTTTGCTTGAAGTTTGTTCAAGTCCTTGTGTCTTTGTTCAAGATGGCTTGACAAAGTGTCTTCCCTTTTCTTTGCTTTATCCAACTGATTTGTCATGGATATAACTTCTTCATTATGTCTTTTCTTGTTTTGATGAAATTCTTCCTTTAGCTTGGTGAGCTCCTCATTCTTTTCTTGTACTTGAAGCTTGAAAATGTCAAATTCCTTCCTTGTCTTGTCAAGGTCATGGTCACCATCTTGAGCTTGCTTCTTTAGCTCCTCATTTTCTTTTTTAAAACTACTTATCTCTTCTAGGGAAGCTACAAGTTTTGCCTTGAAATATTTTGTAAGGTCTTCTTTATTTTCTTCATCTTCTATGTCTTCCTTGGCCTTGATGTCTTCACTCTTGTTTTCAGCTTCGTTTATGGGTTCTAGATTTCCTTCTTGCTTTTCATCATTTTCTTGATTAGAAGTCATGGTAAATGCTCCTTTTGAGTAAAGATCTTGAAGTTTGTCCCACATACCTTTCGCCGATGAACATTTTTCCACTTTGGCCTTTATAGGATCTGCTAGCCCACTCAAGATTACTTTTATCACTCTTGCATTGTATTCCTTGAATTATTATTCCATCGTGCTTTCAATAATCACTGATTCCCAGGCTTCAAAACATTGAGCCATTAAAAAATTATTCATTCTTCCCTTCCATATATCAAAGCTTCCATTGAACAATGGAGCTTTCCCAATTTGATTATCTTCTGTTTTCACGGTTGAACAAGAGACATCTTTAGAAATATTGGAGGATTTCTTCCTTGGCTTTTCCATTTGTGTTCTAAGGATCTACCTTCCAGTTGTTAGCCTATGAGTGAAGGTACTCGCTCTGATACCAATTATTGGGAATCATGATTATCGTTAGACCAAAACCCATAGGTGTTAGTTAACGATCACATCGCTAGAGATAAGGATCCACGAGAGGTGGTTAGTCCATGTCGTGAAACACACAAGGAGATTTGGTTTATCCAATGTCCAACAATCTCCTCCTCCCCCCGCCCCCAACGCGAGTTGGGTGTGTATCGAACACGTGACCTACGCTTTGAAACCAATTGTTGGAAATACTGAGAGAATGGGTGAATTAGAACACAAAATGAAAAATGATAGAATAATAATTTTATTAATCAGAAATGATGAGGAATCCAATCCTATTTACAATGAATCAAGTACAATAATATATTAGGGCTCCAACCCTAGATGAAGACTTCAATCTTCAAATCACCAAGCTCCAACCTGTACTTTTTCAAGCACCGACTTGGACTTAAAGAGGCTCCAACCCTATCTTCCCCAAGGCTCCAACCTTGTCTCTATGAGGCACCAACCTCTAGGGATCCAACCCTCTCACTGGTATAGGCTCCAACCTGTTCTTCTTGAGGACTCATATCCTCTAGGTCTCCAACCCATGGCCTCAATTCTTCAAGGTAAGGTCAATGGTTCTTCAAGGCTCCAAATATCTTCTGCAGCAAGCCCTGATAATATCTTCACGTTCAACAATGCCCTCAATCGATCTCCAAAACACTTAGCTCATCAAAGACAACTTTGTCTTCTTAGAAGGTGTCTCCACAACTCTTCATGTTACCCAAACAATTTCTTGAAAGTCACATCATGAGGGCCTTCAACAATGCATCATGATCTCCAAGAGTCTTCAAGATCAACTTCTACAAGTCTTCCAAAAGTCTTTAAGAATCCTTCAAGGTGTCTTCAATAGGTTTCTCCAACAGTACTTCAAAAGGTGCTCCAAATGATTTCAATTGTCTGCTCCTTCAACTGAGGTATGCTACACCAAGGTTGTCTTCAAGAGTTGGTCATAAGGATGCCTTCAATAGTTTCAAATTGTTCCAAGCTCCTAGAATTGACTTGTCCACAGGTCCAACTACCCATGGGTGAATAATCCAAATGTTGGTCCAAGAGATGAGCTCCATAGGTCAATTGTCAAATCGAGCCTCACAAATCAAGTTACTAACAGGTTTGTCCGATAAGAGTGCAACCACAGGTCTAGGGTTAGGTAGTTCTTTCACAGGACTGCATCCGAGCTTTCATGCAGTAATCCTGGCCTCTCCAAGGCATTGTTCTTGAGGTCTAAAGTACTTATGTTAAGCCCTTACAAGCTTCGGATCTGAGATGAAATAGCAAGTCCGAGCTTCTAATCCATAGTCAATAAACCAATATGTCGTCAAGGCTATCACTGTACCAAGGTATCACTACAATCTGAGCCTTTTATCCACAGATCTGATTTGTTATAGGTGACTGTCACTCCTCATGTTTGTGATCTGTTCAAAGGTGTAGTTTTTCTTCCAAAATTTTGTTCACGTGACACTGAGCTGCAATAGATCATTGTACAATGTAGTCTGAGCTAGAATCTCTTCACTGACTAACAGTCTGAGTCCTCCATAGGACTTTTTGAGCTACTTCACAAGGTAGCTTCCACAACAACTCGAAATAGGTCCAATCCTCTTCAACTGTGACTGTCCCACGGGTTCGAGGTGACTGAGCCTTCAACAAGGAAATTGTTCCACTTAGTTCGAGTGTATTCTTTCAACAATCCAAGTTTCAATCCTTCAACCGAACCTCTACAAGACTGAAACATTGAAGTATTAATGTAAGGTTTGAGCTTCAATTTGTTGTTTCCCATAGGCATTTGTCCAAGTTTCAATCTGAGGTGAGATGTTAAGTCTGAGGTATTGTTGAGGTCACTTTCTTGAGATCTTGTAACCACTATTCTCAGGTGAAATATAATTCTTCCACGGCATTGGTAATCTAAGCCTCTCAATTGTCACTTGGTCTGAGCTCTTACACACAGGATTCCTGCACATATCATATCTCAAGGGATTCCAATTCCCTTGACAAATCCAATTGTAATCAGAAACTAGCTATTATGTCTACATCTAATTATCCATCCTCCATGTAGATTCCTTGGCCCAAGAGTGCTTCCATGCACTTTAACTTCCTCTATTGCTATGTTCCAGAGCATGAGTTTTTTCCTTTGCAATATGCATTGAGACTCTACCTAGAACTCTCCTTCTAGTTCCATTTCCACCTCAATGATGGATGCTTGGTGACATTTATGTCTATTATCAACTGTTGCATAGATATAGGGAATGCTCTAACCTACATCCCCAATTATCTATGCCTCTTGAGCACTATAAATTTGAGGCTTGCCACCTGGGTAAAATGGACAAGCCTTCTTGTGATGGTCTTTGCCACAAATCCAACACTGCAACAATCCCTTACCATTAACTTTATTTTTTTGATCTCCAAGCTAAGACCCATGTCCTTTCTCAGCTACATTAAGCCTAAATCTTGAGGTATTCCTCGCTTTTGAGACCACTTCCCTTTAGTCTTCTCATTTTTTTCCAGTCACTCTTGAACTCGGGCTTGCGCTTTGACTGCTCATAGCAATGCTTCAATTTCCCAATGGCTTCCTCCAGTGATAGAGGTTCTTCAAACTCAATCTGGTCTCTAAATGCTACTGGAAACCCATTGATGAACCTTTGAATCGTCGCTTTCTCATCCTTGAGGTAAGGCACATACCTTAACAGCTCTAGGAATATCCTAGTGTACTCATCATCCGTCATAGGACCCATATTTATGTCATAGAACTCCTTAACTTTGTCATCATAGTATCTTTCGAATAGGTACTTCTTCTTGAAGAGTCTCTCAAACTCATCCCAAATCATCTCCTCTTCTCTAATGCCTCTGACATTCTTCACATCTTCCCAACAGGTATTTTCTTTCCCTTTGAGACTAAAGGTAGCTATCTTGGCTTTCATGTTCTTTGAATAGTCATGTAATCTAAAGAACTTATTCATCCCAAGCAACCATGTTTCTGCATCTTCTGATTTCTTCATCTCCCCATCAAAATTAGGAGGTTTGACTTTCTTGAAATCCTTTGGAAAGTACTCACTCCTCTTATGGTGGTGATAGTGATAACGATGACGTCTCTTAGAAGAAGAACTAGAATAAAGCTCATGTGTACCAGTCCTCTTGTCAGGTGTTTCCAAGAATCTGCCACTCTCCACTGTATCCTCCCTATCCAACCTGTGTCTCATGTGAGACCTACTACCATATTCTCCATTAGTCTTCTCCTCCTACCTATCTCTATGATTGACCCCCATTTGTCCTTGCTTCCACAACCCTAAAAGGCTCTCAAGGATGACTGCATTAACTTTTTCTTGGTTTTCCTTAGCGTTGGCAAGCCTCTCATGTGCCTCAATCAGCATGTTTTTGTCTACCTTGCAACGTCTAATCTCTAACCTTATACTTCTCAGTGTATCTGTTAGATCAAGAGAATACTCTTCTCCTTGCTACTCAACTAACCTTTCCCATGCCATGGAATTTACATCAGGTATGTAAGGGGAGTCACATGAACTTTAGTCCACCATTTTTCTCTTTATCACTAACCTTCTCTCTCCTACAAACATGCTATCTTAGATAAACCAAATAGAAACATAATCAAAAACATACCTCAATGTATTTCAAAGGAGGTTATCTCGTCTGCACAAATCAATCTAGATTAGCATGATATAGATATAGAAAGACATCAACATATAAACATCATGCATTATAACACAAAACTGAAATAATAACCACATGCATGATAACCATAACCATCACAAATGCATGCATAACAATATGCATTTAGCCCATTCAGTCCAAGTATTTGAACCTGGAAGCTCTGATACCATCCTGTAACCACCCCTTCCACATTTACCCATTTTTACAATCTCTCCAGGGTAAACATGAGATGAGTGCTACTATGACATGACCCGACCTCCAAGTTCCAGTTATGGAAGTGGGGCTTACAAACAGAAAACTTTTTGATACCTCTCAAGAGCACTAGATGACCCAAATGTCAGTTCACAACCTCTGATGATCAGATCGAAAGCTGGAACTTGTATTTCACAAGCCTAACACCCCGAACACACCCTTGACACATTGTGCATGTAGTTATGAGGCTCCAACCACACCCATAAGCCTACCTGCATGTGATTATGACCCAAATTCTTCAATTATGTGCCAGCAATTGCGAAATCTATTCCACTTTTTCAGGCTAGCCTCCAGACCACTGCCCAAAATTGCATATGAATTTCCATAAACCTAACTAAGATGATAACAAATCCAACCATTCAAAACTTGATCAAGATCTTGTTGAGGAGTGTAGTAAGAAAGTCTCAATTTGATTTTTCCTTGGTCCTAAGTTGCATGATACGAGGAAACGAGTACAAGTTTCTGAAACGGGAACGAGTACGAAACATCCCCCTCCCCCCCCCCCCCAATTTTGGAAATAGGGAAACGCAATATATATATATATATATATATATATATATATATATATATATATATATATCTATATATATCTATATCTATAGATATATATAGATATAGATATCTATATAGATATAGATATCTATATATATCTATATCTATAGATATATATAGATATAGATATATATAGATATATATCTATATCTATAGATATAGATATAGATATAGATATAGATATAGATATATATATATATATATATATATATGAACATTTAAGAAATATGTATAATCATAAAGCATGCATGATACATTCTATTTTATTACATTATGATTAAATTATAAGTTTTCAACGCATAAACTATAAGAATCTAAATTTACATCACATTTACTCATTAATGATCACATAATGAAAATACCAATATCCAAAATCAGCCATGAGAAATTTGTAATTTCTTGTCTCGTGCTTGATTGGGAGTCTCCTCCTACATAGTCGAACGACCTTAGTGCTCTTGATTAAATACAAGTTCCATACCCTAGTACCCTAGGTTCTCTTGATTATTGGGAGTCTCCCCTGCATAGAGAGATTGGTTCTCTTAATTAAATACAAGTTCCATACCCTAGTACATGACAAAATCTAATGGAAGCAATCCCCCCAATCCTGAAATCCTTAAATACAGATAAGTCTGTTGGATTTTGAGTGAGATATAAAATTCTACTTTCTCCATATGAAATCCAATGAGGGTGAAACCACTCTCAAACATCCTAAGTCATTTCATGGTAATGTTAAAAATTTAAGTAAAAGGATGAAAATGAAAGATAAAGGAGAATGTCACTTTTACTTTAAGAATTTAACATTACCATGAACTACATATCAACACTATGGCCATAGGCTTGAACATTAGGCTTTCCCACCCAAAAAAATACTCATTTTTATAACTTGATAGAGGCATCTAGAAGCATCGAGAAGATATTTGAGTCACCCAATAAAAAATTAGAAGCAAAAAACTTTAAAAAAAAAACGTCAAGTGTTACCTGGACACTCCATCGTACGGCCTGGAAACTCGTTTCCAGCTGTACTGACCACGTTTCCCCAGTGTGAAATGGGCCAGTACGGCTGGAAACGAGTTTCCAGGCCGTACGGTATGAGTTTCCTCATTTTAGTTTTGTTTCCGACTGGAAACGAACCTCTAGGCAACGTTTCCTGCAACTTAGCGTCGGTCAAATTGAGAAAATTTGAAATTCCACGTAAGTAAACAACTTGGAGGCAATTAACTTGTGTGACATGGCTCTTGTCACTCACTTAGCTCAGTAACTTTGATTTAGAGGGCTTGGAGTTTAGTTAAGCATGTGTGATTGGTAAATTTTAGTAATCCAATTCAATTATATCCAGCTGTGTTTGGTTAAAATAATTCTAACAGTTAATGGAACTAGTGGAAGGTCAGTTTGCAGTGGGACAACAGTCTAACTCAGTGATCATCCAGTTAATTGATTAATCAGCTCAAAATAGCTAGCGCATGCAAGGAATTCGAGTTCTTCAGTTGTGGTGGATATTCCAAGGCAATGTAACAAGCAGTTGTAAACTAGTCTGAGTGTATAGGTGTTGCATGCATTCAAATGATAAATCCTTGGGAATTTTGCAATCAATTGGAGGAAAATTCCTAAAAAATAGGGGTTAATTCCTCAAGATTTGTGCAAGGAAATAGGGGCTCAAGAAGAGGTAGAAACTGACTAAGTTTGGGTTAGAGCTTCTCATTGAACAAAGAGATGTTCTTCACTTTCAAATTGTGCTTATAGTGGGAAAGCAATTGTAATACATTATATATTCATTTGATTAATGCAAAGAGGCTTGAGGGCTTTTTCTGAGTTGGTTTCCCCTAGAAAAATATTGTGCATGTGTGGTTTTTCCTATTGCATGCTTGTGAATGTTCTTTTATTGTGAATTAAATTTCGCAAATCATTAGAGCATAATTTTGTCTCTTGATTTTAGATTAAACTTTTTAAGTAGTTGCAATTCTATCACCATATTTCTACATGGTTTCATAGCAGGATTCACATTAGAACCATAATTTTGAAGTTGTTCCTCAAGAGGTTCGACTTTGCAGCTTCAGTGTAAGAGGATCTCTTCAAAGTTGGGAAAATGACCTTCAACGGGTTGAGATTAGAGTATGCCTTGGAAGGCATCTCGAATTTCATTGTATGGAAGGATCGCATGAAGGCGGTGCTTGATGACAATCGCTTGTTGGAATATTTCAAGAGAGACATTACAAAACTAGGATCAGTTGATACCCAAAACCTAGCCCAATGGAAGAAATATGTACCCAAGGCGAGGAGAATAATCTTGGAGGGAGTGCAAGACCACATTGTCTTAAATCTCCATCGGAAAGAAAGTCCTTTCACAATGTGGAAAAAACTCATAGAGTTGTTCGAGAATAGCAATGATCATAGAAAATTGGCCCTCAAAGAAAAACTTTGGAATATCAAGATGTAGAAGAATGAAACTATTTTGCAGTGTCTCACCAAATTTACATAAGTTCAAGACGAGCTTGGAGGGGTTGGTGTGAATGTTGCAGAAGATGACCTAGTGAGCCTAGCTCTTCTAGGCCTTCCCAAAAGCTGGCATAGCTACCAGGACTTGGTGAATGAGAGGGAGAAACTACCAAATTGGGAATGCTTGTGGTCTGATTTGGTACAAGAAGAGATCAGGTGGAATACCAGAGATGGAACCTCATCCAAGGGAGAGGATGAAGAAAATTTTGCATTGGTTGGAAAGGGAAAGAAGGGAAAAGGGAAGAAATCTCAAACCAAACCAGAATCTAGCCAAGGGGGCAAGAAGAAAGACTTGTCCAAAATAAAATGCTTCAATTGTCATGAATTTGGGCACTATGCTACAAAGTGTCCACACAAAAATTCTGGCAAGAAGAACTCAGGAGGAGCAACAGGTGAAGCTTTGGCTTCATAGTTTGATCTTGACTTCACCCTTATCGCATGCATGTCCAGCACTGTGATGGGGAGTGTGTGGTACTTGCACTCAGATGCCTCGTTCCACATGACAAGGTGTAGAGATTTTTTTAGTGACCTACAGGAGAAAGAACTCCATATGCATATTGGGCTTGCGGACGATGGAAGGTACAGTGCTACCAATATTAATACAGTAACCTTAAGAGGGAGTCTAGATCCCCTCTTCACCTCAAATATGTCATGTTTGTACTAGGCCTAAACAAGAACCTCATCTTTACTGTAGTTTTGGAAGAATGTGGTTATGATGTGATCTTCAGCAAAGGGAAATCATTACTGAGACACATAGCCACTAGACAGGTGAAGCAGATCAGGGTTCATGTGAAGAACCTATATAAACTTGATGTGGAAGATTGTGTTGCATTAAGTAGTAAGGCAGAGAAAGTGCAGAGTCACGATGTCGGTGAACTCTGGCATAGGATATTGGGCATTTGCATCATGGCACCCTGAAACTTATGCAGCAAATAACCACTGGCCTCCCTAAAGGATCACTTGAGTAGCAAGATATCTGCAAGGGTTGTGCCTTAGGGAAGTATGTAAAATCTACATTCCATGATTGAGACAACAAAGCACATGCAGTGTTGGAAATATTCCACATTGATGTTTGTGGACCTTTCTTGATAGCCTCCACTACCGAACATAAATATTTTGTTATTTTTATTGATGATTTCTCAAGGAAGTGTTGGATCTTCTTCATGCGGAAGAAGGATGAGACATTCTCAAAGTTTGTAGAATTCAAGGCACTAGTTGAGAAACAGACTAGAAAGAAGGTGAAGACTCTCAGGAGCAATAATGGAGGTGTGTATGTTTCGAATGACTTCAAATATTTTTGTGCAAAAGAAGTCATTCGAAGAGAGCTGACAGCACCCCACACTCCGCAGTAGAATGGGGTAGTTGCAAAAAAGAACCATAGCATTGTGGGAGGTGCGAGAGATATGCTACATGACCAAGGCTTGTCACTGCATTTGTGGGCAAAGGAATGTAACAAAGCAGCCTACTTGCAAAACCAAAGTCTTCATCGGATTCTTGGTATGATTACACCAGAGGAAGTTTTCTTAGGGAGAAAGTTGGATGTGTCTCACTTTAGAATTTTTGGAACCTTTGTTTACTGCCATGTCTCCAAAGATTCAAGGAATAAGGTTGAGCTAATAACAGAGTTAGGAGTTTTGGGGGTTACACCAAAACTCCACGCAATTACTAAGTGTACTAACCTTCCCTCAGAATGACAGTTGTGCAAAGGGACATAAAGTTTGATGAGGAGAAAGTGATGTGGTGATCTCTTGAGAGGGAGCTTCAAATCCCACCAAAAGAGGAGCTTTTAGCTCCAAAGAAGGAGCCTCAAGAAGTTGTGGAGAATCCACAAATGGAGGATTGAAGAGGAGGGAGAATGGAGACATCCACTCAAGAAGAACCATCCAAAGAAGGTAGAAAAAGAACTAGGGAAGTTGATAGATTGGTGAAAGATACGAGGGAGAATGTGGGAGCTCCTTCAAAATTTACACAGGTAAAGGTTGCCTGAGAGGTACACTAGCTACATTGCTCTAATGATTGAGCTTGTAGAGACTAAGCCATCCTCTTTTGAGGAAGTAGTAGAGAAACCTATTTGGGTTGATGCGATGGTAAAATAATATGAATCCATCATGAAGAATAGTGTTTGGGAAGTGGTCCCAAGACCAGCAAATAAATCAGTTGTGGGTGCAAGATGGATCTTCAAGGTTAAGAATGCAACAAATGAAATCAAAGAGAAGTGTAAGGCTAGATTTGTGGCCAAAGGATTCTCTCAAGTTGAGGGAATCGATGATGAGGAAACTTTTTCTCCTCTAGCAAGGTATTCATCCATTAGATCAATTCTTGCACTAGTTGCACAGATGGGGTGGAAGATCCAACATATGGATGTAAAAACAGTGTTTCTCAATGGTGTTATTGAGGAGGAAGTGTACATTGAGAAACCAGAAGATTTTGATACATTTGATCGAGAGTCTCATGTGTGCAGACTTAAGTGAGAGTTGTATTGTCTCAAACAGGGACCCCGAGCTTGGTACACCAGGATCGACGGTTATCTCACTGGTCTGGGCTTCACCAAAACTAAAGCAGATGCGAACCTATATCATATTTTGGTAGAAGATCAATTGTTTATCATTTTTTTTATATGTTGATAATTTAATATTAATAGGTGATGAGCATTTGATCAGCTCTTGAAAGGGGGACCTTGCAAGGGAATTTGAGATGAAGAGCATGGGTCTCATGCACTACTTCCTCAGGCTGGGAGTATGGCAAGGCGATGGGGAATTGTTTGTGTCTCAAGGAAAGTATGCCAACAAGATGCTGGAGAGATTTCACATGGAGCGTTGTAAACCCATGGAGACACCTCTAGAGACCAACTAGAGGAAGGAGAATGCCACTTTTGGTGAAGAGGTTGATGCTAACATTTACCGACAGCTAGTGTGTTCACTAATGTATCTTGTGAAAACACGACCAGATATGTGTTATGCAGTCAACCAGATGAGCCAAGCTATGGTTAGGCTGACCAAATTGTATTGGAAGGTAGTGAAGCATGTCTTACAATACCTCAGACACACTACCCAATATGGATTATGGTACAAACTAATAGAGGGAGTGAAGTTGTGTGGCTTCATAGATCCAAATTTGGCAGGGATTCCATCCGTCCGAAAGAGTACATCAGGTGGAATCATTAGTGTTGGGTATGTAGCAGTTTCCTAGTACAGCAAGAAGCGGAGATCTGTGGCGCTTAGCTCAACAGAAGCAAAATACATGGTTTCAAGTCAAGCAGCATGTGAGGCGATCTGGATCAAAAAGATACTTGTGGGATTGTTTGGTCAAATGATGGATCCAAATGTGATCTATTGTGATAATCAGATTTTCATTAAGCTCTCTGAGAATCTAGTATTTCACGATCAATCCAAGCATATAAATATTTGGTATCATCATTTACAGGACTATGTGCAGAGGTGGATAATGTTGCTACAATACATTCCAACAGAGGAACAAGATGTTGACATATTGACAAAGGCTTTGTCAAGAGATAAGTTTGAATTCCATAGGTGCAGGATATTTATAATCCCTTTCTTGCTAAGAGGCAGTGTAGATAAGTGTAGCAAGAAAGTCTCAATTTCATTTTGCCTTGGTCAAATTGAGAAAATTTGAATTTCCACATCAGCAGACAACTTGTAGGCAGTTAACTTGTGTGGCATGGCTCTTATAACTCAATTAGCTCAGTAAATTTGAGTTAGAGGGCTTGGATTTCATTTAAGCATGTTTGATTGCTAAATTTTAGTAATCTAGTTCAGTTATATCCAACTGTGTTCAGTTAAACTAGTTCTAACAGTTAATAGAACTTGTGGAAGGTCAATCGTGCAGTGGGACAACAATCTAACTCAATGATCATCTAGTTACCTGATCAATCAGCTCAAAATAGCTAGTGCATGCAAGGAATAAGAGTTCCTCAGCTGTGGTGGAGATTCCAAGGTAGTGTAATAAGAAGTTGTAAACTAGTTTGAGTGTACAGGTGTTGCATGCAGTCATATGATCAATCATTGGAAATTGTGCAATCAAATGGAGGAAAATTCCTAAAAAATGGGGGCTCATTCCTCAGGATTTGTGCAAGGAAATAGAGGCTCAAGCAGAGGCAGGAGCTGACTAAGTTTGGGTCAGAGCTTCTCATTGAGCAGAGAGAGAGTTTATTAACTTGCAGGTTGTGCTTAGAGCAGGCAAACAATTGTAATACATGCTCTATTCCTCTTATTAATGCAAAGAGGATTGAGGGGTTTTCCCCAGTTGGGTTCCCCTACAAAAATATTGTGCATGTGTGGTTTTTCATATTGCATGTTTGTGAATGTTGTTCTAAATTGTCAATTAAATTCCACAAATTAGTAGAGTATAATTGTATCTCTTGATTTTAGATTAAACTTCTTTAGCGGTTGCAATTTTATCACTATGTTTCTACATATCTTGACCTAGAAATGCCTAATACATGATGCTCATTTTGTCAAACATATGATGAACATAGAAGCTACAGATCATGAATGCATATCTGATCATAAACTTCTGAACATCATTTGAGAATCACTAAGAAGGTTTTATGTCATCTTCAAGCTAGTTGCAACAACACTTGTTAGCCCATGCATTCATCAATGATTTAATAAATTATCAAATCATGAACAAGAGCCATAACTAGAGTACATCATAGAACTATGCATATAACAAGAATAAAACCCATGAAATATCAACCATAAGATCACATAATAACCATTTCATGTACTCATTAATCACATTAGAGAAAATAGCTCATATTATCATATGCAAAAGCTAACCAAGTCAAGGACTTCCATGTACCACCCAACCATAGATTGGGTTGAACCAAATCTTTCTTTCAGCCAATCACCCTCGTGCCATATTCCAAGTATGAATGTGGGATCTCATGGGATAACCTAAGACATAACCTAATAGGGACTCCAAAGGTTAAATCACCTCCACCCTCAAGCTATAGTGATCTCACCTAAACTAATCCTAAGATCACAAAACAAAAACAAGTTTCGATGCCTCAAAATTCCTTCACCATACACAGACGAATTTCCCTGTCTCCGCCCACCTGTCAAGGGATTCCTGGAGAAAACCATTTCCACCACTAACCCTTTGGATTTTCTTGATACCACCTCAATCGGATCCAAACCCTTCCGGCAATCCAAATCTCAACCAAAAATGATTCCCATCACACCATGGTTATCCAAGAAATGGCGAGGCAAGATTGAAACCACTGTCAATCCAAAAAAAACCATGGCAATGGTAGTAAATGAACCAAATAATAAAATGCATATACCATGCATTCATATCCCAACAAGGAAATTACACATGCGACCTGTTACCTGCAAAATATACCTATTGAAGTTGTTGATCCTGTTAGCCTCCTGCTACAGCAGGTTAATCATCTTTCATGATCGACATTTTTACATGCCAAATATGTCATACTTTGCTTGCTGCAATGCTCCATATTTGCTACAGATGGCCAGAGAAGTATCCATGAGAGTGTGCTAGTCTAAATGCCACTGCTGTGTTCCAGTTTTGATGAGTAATCCATTTTGATCAGTTTTCAAGTATAGGGAGGTCCAAACAGCTTAATCTTGGCCCCACTAGGTTTCAATTTCCTGTTGTAGAATATAGAGAATGAATATCTGTCCAAACAGCTTAATCTTGGCAGATTTGTAGATAGGTAGAGAAACAAGGGTGCTCTACAGCTTAATCTGAGCCCTTGGCTGAAATAAGTGTAGAAGTAGATAGGAGCACAAGCAACAAGAAAGAATGAAAAGCTGGTTATGCTAGTTCAAGTGCACCCAAACCAAAAAGAAGAGAAAATGCTAGGTGAGTAGGTCGGGTAGGTAGCTTTGCGGTTGCAGAATCATGGCTTGTGATCCATTTCATATTGTCAAGTGTTATATCTATCATATCACAAGTTGAAGGCAGTTGTTCAGTTGGAGGACTTCAAGCGAGGCATGTCTAACTTCCCCTTCTTCCTCTTTCCCAAAATCACTCATTAACTTCCCCTAAAAGAGGTCAAGATCTACTTGATACCTCTTAGATTCATCATCCTCCATATCATCTGCCTTGGTGAAGATCTGCTTCACTAAAGGAATGTTCACACTTCTTCTATCAGTCATTTTCCCCCATTGATAGCCTAAGACTTCATTCTTAGCGCTTTTTCTCATCATTATCATATTAACTACTAACTTTATTATGTAACTCCCTATCTCTTTTCCCTTCCCCTACTAAAACTATCTCTATAACTCCCCTATATACTTATCCCCTCCCCTTGGTTGAAAAATAACCATATACATCCTTGGGAATTGCTAAGTTTATCCGAAACTCAGCAAGAACCCTCATTGACCCCTCTGACCATCTTCCAAATGCATAAGGACTCATTCCTTTGCATAGTTTCCCTTCATATGTATAAAAATCATCTCTTTGGCCTTGGTTTTCCTTTATAAGGCATGAAACCCTCTTTGGCCACTAAACCCCTCTCAAAACCACATCACTTTCCCCCTAAGTGCCTTTGGACTCCTTCCAAGGCATAAGAATACAAAAACCATGCAAAAACCATGAAAAACCTTCAAAAAAAGGATAAAATCCTCCCTTTTTTGGCTATCGGACCCCTTCCGATGCCTTAGAATCCATGCCAAACTATAAAGGAACCCTTCCGATTTCCCAAAAGGCTTGGCAGTTCACAAAAACATGGGTCCGATATAATAAAGTTTCATTTGGACCCCCTCCGATGCGATATCGCTATCGGGAGGGGGCAATCATATGTTTAAAACATCATATATAACCCCTCCGAATTCATTTGCCTTGCCTTTTCATAAAAAGCGTGCTCCGATGAGATAAAGATCTGTTTGATCCCCCTCCGATGCGATATCGCTATCGGGAGGGGGCAGTGGCATATATAAGTGAAAATGGCTAAGTCTCAAGGCATGGGGCATAGTGCCGATGGGTCGGACCCGAAAAACATATAAAGTGGACCGGTAATAGTATATCGGGTCCGCGCAGTTCGGCGATCACATATATGCTGCCCCCCTGTCCCTCCAACTGCCGATCCGCCGATGGATCCAGGACCGTTGGATTGGGCCCCAGATCTGACGGCCCAGATCTTGTTGCGCGGCCCCCCACTTCGCATCGCCCCATATACTGCTCCGATTTGGCGGAGCCGATGAGTTATCAAATGCAGTGTTAAAGCATTTCGGGTCCGCGGACCCATTCCACTGTTAAAACCGCTGATTTGGGTCCCGCCGATGGGTCGGACCCGAAATAAAATAAAGAGGGCCTGTATAACTTATCGGGTCCGATGGGTTTCGGCATTTCTATGTGGCAACCCCATGACCCCGCCGATAGCGAATTGCCGAGTTAATCTCAGCCGCCCATTCAGGCCCAGAGATCAACGGCCCATATTTAATCGCATCACTCCTATATGGCTCCGACCAGCGGAGCCGAAAAGTAATAAAGTGCAGCATATAGTATATCGGGTCCGCTCACCCATTTTTACCAAATCCGCCGATATGAAAGCTCCGATGGGCCGGACCCGATCTCCATAAAGAAAGAGCCTATAAGCATTTCGGGTCCGCCAGGTTCATCGCTATTCGGAGGTTTTATGTGTTGGGACCAATGGTCCGCCCCGATGCGATTTAGCGCCAGCCGTTGGATCTGCCTTCGCGCGATCCAACGGCCAGGATTTAATCTCCGCTACAGTGCCGCTCCCGCCTATGTTTTTCACGAATTTTACATAGAAATTGGTCTTTTCTGTGTAAAAGAAAAGGCGGCATTTGTTCATATTTTCACATATATGCCCGCACTCGGCTCCCGATAAGGGAATTCATGCATCCCTAAGCTTTCTGAGATCGCTCCAAGGCCCAGTTTTGCTTCAGATAGCTAGTTTCGGCCTCGGTACAGTCAGCAGCATACAAATCCTCCTTTTTGCGGCATTTTTTGCAAGGTTTAATGCTATTTTTGATCGGCCAAGCGCCGATTGCACCCAAAGGCCACGGAGGACATTAGCAGCAGTTATTTTTGCATTAAAAGGCAGAAGGGGGCGATGGGATAGTTTAAAGAGTATCAGCGGTGAGAAAAGGCCCAGATTCAGTGCCAAAGTGTATCAGGATGCGGCAAAGAGTATCAGTCCAGATTTTCGAAGCAGATGAAAGCAAAGCAAGCCCAGCAAAGTCAACAAAGCATCATTCAGCCATTAAGGCTCACCAACACTTCTTTTGTTGCTTTAAAAGCCACCTAAAGGCATAGATGAAGGCTTTCAAGGCAGAGTTATTGTAGAGACATTGTTCCCAGTCATATTTTTGGAGCAGCGCTGCTTCCTTAAATGCATAGTTATCACACAGAGGACAGCGCGTGGCTCAAGGAACTCTTTCAGTCCATTTGTGAAGCTGCAGGACCATGCGCAGCCTTAGAAAGACATTTGTATGAGGCTGCTGCCTTATGTGCAGCTGTTTTAGATATTTTAATACATTTATTTCCAGCACAACTTAGCATTAGAAGAAGTTATTGCACAGATCTCTTTTGGCTCTGTTTTGATAGATATTTTGAGATATTTTCTCCCTTGACACTTGTTCAAGGGATGTTTGTAAATATTTTCTATTTAAACAACCCTCTGTATTTATGTAAAGGGTTGGTTGGTCGATAACTTCCTCTAGACTTGCATTGTATTTTCTGAGAGTCTCTATAATCAAAGATCGCTGGAATGTTTGGGAGATGAACTGACTGGTGTGTTTTAATGTCTGAAGAGTGACTATGGAATCCTGACGCTTCTACATAGCCCAATAAGTGTTTCTTATCTCTGTTTACAGTTTATATGTTTTATGCCATCATTGTTTCACTATCTAAATAGCAGAAAGAAAGAATAGTTCAGAGCTCACTTAGTTGTATTCTGTTCTCAATTTCTGTGATTTATCTATGTTTTCCTCTGAATTAGTCCTGAATATGAATACAGATTTGCTCATATTTACGCTAGTTCCTTCATATATGAATGTTGTTTAGGAATCCTTGACTGCTCCTATATAAATGTTCATTCACCTTCCCTCTGTTAGCATAATGAGAGATACTTAGTTGCCTTTCATTCACTGACCTTCATTCCATCCTTATTCCAGCTTGATATTGTTTTATGTGTAGCTATCCTGCTCTGTATTCCTCTTGTGACCAAGAAAACGCAACAGCAAGCCTAATCCACGACTCCATGCCCAATGGTTTGAACTTCTCACACTATGCATCCCAACTCTGTTTGAAAGAATCCTCCATCCCACCAAAATCAAAACAAAACCTAAGAAAATCATAACTAGCCTAAAATCAACCCAAAACAAAGCTAAATTATAAAGAGAGAGCCCTCTCTGATTGCAGGTAGGCCAGGACCTGTAGTCCAAAGATTGGTTTGTGGTTACCTCGGACGTATCCTTTAAGGAGCTTTAAGGACAACCTGAGTGATAACATAATGGCGACTCCGCTGGGGAAAATCCTCAGTTAATTTCACAAATCAAGTTGGAAAGCTCCAATGGGAAGAACCAGACCTTCAAAAGTTTCTTTCTAACCCTTATATTCTTAGAAAAATCCCCAAAAAACAAGCTAGAAGCTGGCTCCCATAAAGAATTCACGTTATACAAGGTCAAATCCAGACCCAAATCCCCCAGAAGCTTTTGAAAATCCCAATATAATCCCAAGGAACCTCAGGAAGCTAGAGCGAAGAGAGGATTTTGCTGATAATAGTCCTGAAGCAGTTCACCCACGCTGTGGCCCAACCCCTGTCAAAGTTTTATTTTGTTCAACCCCTAGTTCCCCTTGTTCTTGATCCACCTCTCAAAGCACTCCTTCCACACCTCCATTCACTACACATACTACCACTACTACTCCTATTATCCCAGTTGTTCTAGTTGTTCCGTTTATCCCTGTTGTTCCATTTATCCCTGCCAACATGGTGAATAGATATGCACCTTTACAGCTTCCTGCAAATCCCGGGGCTATGCCTCAGGATTACCAAACTAAAATCACATATTTTGATGGCACAAGTGCCTGCACAGCCCTTCAGCATACAAAGAAAATGCAGGATTACTTTGAAAGCTATGAGATTGACGATGATGGTGTGAGAATGAAGATTTTTGTCCAAATTTTGACAGGCGATGTCAGGACTTGGTTTAGAGCACTCCCAGCCAATTCCATAGCAAACCCAGAAGCCTTATACCAGTCATTTATCAACAGATGGGAGAAAAAGAAAGATCCCTTGCACATACTAGCTGAATACAATACAATCAAAAGAGGTCCACAAGAAACAGTCTTGGACTATTGTGCAAGGTTCAATAGCATTTATAATGCTATCCCACAAAACTTGAGGCCCCCACCTGACCTTGCCTTATATAAATTCCCTGATGGATTCGACCCAGATATGGCCTACCAATTAAAAGAAAGAGCCCCTAACAGCCTTGCGGACATGCAAAATGTGGCTATCACCGTAGAGGCAAATTTAATTGCCAAAAGAAATAGAGCTAGAACTGAGAGAAGAACCACCTTCAAGGAAGAACCCTCAGCCTTAGATCAAAAGCTAGATGCTATTATCAATGGCATCCACAGGCTGGGAGACAGAGTAGAGAGTGTTGAGAGGAAATCATCATGGGACGGGCAGCAAGCTAACATTGTCAAGAACCCGAATTTCAGGAAAAATCAAAATCCAAACGCTGGTAGGTCTAGCCCAGACCATGATATAAGACCTCCTTTCCAAGAAAACTATACAGAAGCATCCACATCTAGTGATGCCATAGACGACACTCACATGAACTTGGTGGATTTGAAGGGTGAGCAACAAATTTTCCTAACTCAAGAAGACCAAGATGACCATGAGATAAATCAATTTCAGACTAACTCTGGTGAGTCTTTTGACTTTAAACAAGGCTATGATTCAGCTATTTATGAAGTCCACAAACAGTATAAGCTGAGGACAAGAACCATAGATGCGCCCGAAAAATTTAAACCAAAGGAGGGAAAACAGCCCAACCAGATTAGAGGCAAGGCTATTATAACAGAAACAGCTGATATAACTGTCCCAAACCCGCACCAAGTGACTGTAGAGGACATAACAGACATACAACCTTCTGTTGATCAGCGTCTGCCACCTTCTTCCTCGAAAGAGAACTTGAACGGCGTTCCAAAAATCCCTCTTAAAACTCAAAAACCGCAAGCAATCAATTCCCACAACGTTGATATACAAGAGAAAATCGCTGATAATTCAAAGGAAAAAGAAAAAAATGATGTCATCAACATCAAGACTCCATTGGAAAAGCCATTTAATTTAGAAGCAGAGATTGGAAAACGTAAAATATCCATCCCCCTCTCAGAACTTGCCAAACATGATGTGTATAGGCAACAAATTCAAAGATCACTTCAAATGCCAGAGGTCAAGGATGATGTGAATGTTTTAGATGATACACCTGAGTTGCTTTTTGGTCCAGAAGTTGATGGCAAATCAGCACATGGAGCTGTTCTACCCTTTTATGTCAGTCTGCAGATACATGATAAATTTTTACATAATGCAATGTTTGACACAGGTGCCTCACACAACCTTATGCCCAAAGCTGTAATGGAGAAGCTAAACCTTGATGTAACAAGACCCTACAAAGATCTATTCTCCTTTGACTCAAGTCAAGTGAAATGTCTAGGCCTCATCAAAAACTTGTGTGTCTCCTTAGTCCAATACCCAAACAAGACAATCCTCATGGATGTGGTGGTTGCTGACATTCCACAAAAGTATGGCATGATGTTATCAAGATCTTGGGGAGAAAAACTCCAAGGATCTCTCCAATTAGACCTCTCTTATGCCACTATTTCAGTCTTTGGGCAACCAAAGAGACTATATAGAGAAACACTGATGAAGTATGTGGTAAGTAGTGAGGAAAAGCCCCAGAATTTCCCTATCTCTTCAATCCATTCTGATATGGATTCTTTTATTTTGTTTAATGATGAAACAAGTCCTCCAACTGATGATAAGCCTATGGCTTTAGTACAACAAACGCACATCAATGAAGAATCGGTTTCACATACCCATGAGACTGTTACAACAGCCAATGCAACCAGCACACAAGAAAAACCTCCCGAAACACAAGACTCGGGTCTGCCCAATCCTAAAATGACTGAAACTCTTAATACTAACCACAAGCAAGAAATCACATGGTATTTAGAGTTTGATGGTTCTGTTAATAAGCTAGGTGCAGGGGTAGGAATATGGATTCACAATATACATAATAGCCATGCAGAGGGTCATGCTTACAGACTTAACTTCAGATGTACCAACAACATGGCAGAGTATGAAGCTCTCCTTTTAGGCCTTAAACTGCTCAAATCTCTAGGAGCTGCAAAGGTGTCCATTCTAGGTGACTCCGATTTAATCATACAACAAATAAAGGGCAACTTCGTTACCAATGATAGAAGGCTAAGAGCTTATAGGACTGCTGCCACTGCAATACTTGATACCTTCACTGAATCCAAACTTGCTAAGATTTCTAGAAACAATAACATGCATGCTGACAGCCTAGCTACTTTTGCTAGCACTTGCAAGCTTCCTTTTGAGTCCAATCACCACTTTACTGCTGAGATAAAGCACAGGCCTGCTGTCCCTAACAATGTTAAAGATTGGCAAGTGTCTGAGGATGATGCTCAAATCAACAATTTTCTTACCTTACAGCATGAGTTTTCAAGCCTAAACATTGATATGGATGCTATGGATGATCCACTGCAAGCAATAAATCAAATCCAGCAGACTGTAACAGCTGAAACAGCTAGAAAATTGCTACAGCCAACCATCTTTGATGAAGAAAACATAGAAGAGCTGAAACAGATGCATTTGGAAGAAATAGCCAAAACAGAGGCCGAAATCATTGATCTAAAGGACAATTTTCTCCCGGTTGGCCTCACTCCACTAGAAGACATGTTTGATGCAAATGATGTGCCCAAAAAGCCAAAAATGCAGCCTATAAACACTGCCATAGAAGAATACAACATTGGGACAACAGAGAAGCCCAAAATGATCAAACTATCTCAATCTTTGCCGCCCGATCAAAAGCCCAAATATGTTGATTTGTTCAAAGAATTCCAAGATGTATTTGCTTGGAGTTATGAGGACTTGAAGTCCTATGACACCTCAATTATTCAACATACCATTCCCTTAAAGCCAAATCAAAAGCCCTTCAAACAGAAACTGAGGAGAATCAATCCTGTGCTTCTCCCTTTGATTGAGACAGAAGTGCAAAGAATGTTTGAAGCAAGTATCATTGCACCCATTAGATTTTTTGAATGGGTATCCAATCTTGTTCCCACAAGAAAGAAAACAGGTGAGATTAGGCTTTGTGTAGATTTGAGAAAATTAAACCAAGTCTCCCTTAAAGACCACTACCCATTGCCCAAAATGGACCACATCCTACAAAGAGTAGTGGGGTCATCTAGAATCTCTTTGCTAGATGGCTTTTCAGGTTTTAATCAGATACTGGTTCACCCAGATGATCAAGACAAGACAGCCTTTACAACACCGTGGGGAACATTTAAATATGTGAAAATGCCTTTCGGCCTAAAGAACGCAGGTGCCACCTTTCAAAGGGCCATGGACATTGCATTTGCCAAGGAAGTCCATGATTTCTTGGTTGTCTATCTTGATGATCTTACCCCTTTCTCCAAATCTGATCAAGAGCACCTAAGACATTTGAGACATGTGTTCCTAACATGTAGGAAATATGGCATTTCCTTGAACTCCAAGAAGTCTTTATTTGGCCTTGAAGAAGGCAAATTACTTGGACATATCATTTCAAAAGATGGGATTAGAATTGATCCACAAAGGATCCAAGCCATTCTCCAAATCCCATATCCAAGAAACATAAAAGAGCTGCAAGCATTCCTAGGAAAGATCAATTTCCTAAGGAGATTTATCCCAAATCTAGCCGAGCTGATAAGACTGTTGAGCAACATGTTAAAGAAGGATGCCAAGGTAAAATGGTCTCTTGAAACCAAGCAAGCATTTGAAAGTATCAAAGTTGCCTTAACTCAAGCCCCAGTCCTCACAAGTCCTCAATTTGATAGGGACTTTATCATATTTTCATTTGCATCTGATAATACCATAGCTGCTGTCATTGCAAAAGGATGACCAAGGAAATGAAAAGCCAATTGCTTTTTTCAGCCGAGCCTTAAGAGATGCACCCCTGAAGTACCAAATCATAGAGAAGCAGGCCTATGCCCTTGTTAAAGCAATCAAAGACTTCAGAATTTACATTTTATATTCACACGTGATTGCCTATGTCCCAAATGCTGTTGTAAAAGACATATTAACCCAAGAAGGATTAGAAGGCAAAAGAGGCAAGTGGATTGCTAACATTCTTGAGTATGACATAGAAATAAAACCAACCAAGCTAATAAAGGGACAAGGTTTAGCCAAACTGATGTCCGAAACAAACTTTCAAGCCTTAGACATCAACCAACTGGACAATGAACAGAAGCTGGCGACTCCACAGATCAGTGACACCTTTCTGCAATCCCCATGGTATGCTGATATATGCTTTGTATTGTTAAACCTGTTTGCTCCCCCAGGATTGTCCAGGACCAAGAAGAGATTTTTAAGAATGAAGGCTTTGAAATTTTGTGTCTTAGATGGTGCTTTATTTTGGAAGAATCATGAAGGCATATTGCTTAATTGTTTGACCATGAATGAAACTAATAATGTCATGAAAGAATTCCATGCAGGGGACTGTGGAGGACATCTATATTGGAAGTCCACTGCTGATAAAATTTTAAGGGCTGGTTTCTATTGGCCCTCTTTGTTTGCATATGCAAAGAAGTTTGCTATCTCATGTCACAAATTCCAAATCTTTGAGGGCAAAAGAAAGTTGTTGCCCTTGCCTCTTAAGCCCATCTCAACCAAAAAGCCTTTTCAACAATGGGGTCTTGACTTCATTGGAGAAATCCATCCCTCTTCCTCAGGCCAGCATAAGTGGATTCTAACTGCCACCAACTATTTCACCAAGTGGATTGAAGCCATTCCATGCAGGCAGGCCAATGACACCACCATTATCCATTTCCTTGAGTGCAATATCCTGTCTAGATTTGGTTGCCCTGAGAAGATCATCACTGACAATGCCGCTGCTTTCAAATCCAAAAAGATGATCAATTTTTGCCATAAATTCCATATCACTTTAGGCCATTCCACAGCCTATTACCCTCAAGGTAATGGCTTAGCCGAGTCATCTAATAAGAACCTGATCAGTATCATTAAGAAGACCTTGGAAGAAAGCAAGAAGAACTGGCATAAAAAGCTCACCAATGCCCTATGGGCAGACAGATTATCAACCAAGAAATCCATTGGGATGAACCCTTATGAGCTATTATATGGCATCGAGGCCAGATTTCCTTCATCACTGGGCATTCCTATTATCAAGCTACTGCAAGAGATTCAAGTTGAGCCAAATGATATACAAAGGAGGATAAACCAAACAATTCATTTGCAGCAGACAAGAGAGCAGGTCTATGACAGAGCTCAAATTATGCAAGAGAAGCTCAAAAGGATGTTTGATAAGAGGACTAAAGCTGAGAATTTCTGTGTTGGCAACAAAGTTCTAAGGTGGGACTCACGAAGAGAAGACAAGGGAAAACATGCAAAATTCGATTTCCTTTGGAGAGGGCCATTTGTTATTTCTGTTGTTCAGGGAAATAACACATATTTCCTCAAATCTGTAGAGGGAAGCACTGCTGAAGAAGGCCCTGTAAATGGCCGTATGCTGAAGCATTATCATGATCCCTTTTGTTGAACATAACGCAGCTTTGTAAATATCTCTTTGTACATTGATATTTGTATATATCAGCACTTTTGTTTTTATTTTGTATAAACAGTCCGATTGTTAGAGGAGCAGCAACAAAGTTTGTGAAGACACAGCCAATGCAAGTCCTCTATTTTTAATCTCTGTCTCTGCAGTAATCTCAGCAAAAGAGAAAGAGCAGCGCTGTCATATCACATTGATTTATGTTAAAGAGAAGTTGTTTGCAGCTTGTAGTCTTCCAGTCAACAGTATCAAAAAGAAAGGAGGATTTTCAGTTTACTTCAGCACCCTTTCAAAGACAAGAAAAGAAGAGCTCCAGTTTTATTCCCTTTTTTGTGTTAATTTCACAAGGCAGTGCTCAAGCAAAAGTGTATGCAATATCAAGCACGCAGAAGAAAGCAGGCGATGCTTTATTTTTCACAGTGTTTCAGTTAAGGAGGAGTGCTGCATTCAGAAGTTAAAGTTCTAGTCATTCAGCAGTTTGCACGGAAGAGATTTTCAATTAACAGCAACTACAGAGGATCAAGGCATTCTGACCTATTGTTCTTGGCTTGTCACAAGGAAAATCCATCCCCAAGTGGAGCCACTGTTAGCCTCCTGCTACAGCAGGTTAATCATCTTTCATGATCGACATTTTTACATGCCAAATATGTCATACTTTGCTTGCTGCAATGCTCCATATTTGCTACAGATGGCCAGAGAAGTATCCATGAGAGTGTGCTAGTCTAAATGCCACTGTTGTGTTCTAGTTTTGATGAGTAATCCATTTTGATCAGTTTTCAAGTATAGGGAGGTCCAAACAGCTTAATCTTGGCCCCCCTAGGTTTCAATTTCCTGTTGTAGAATATAGAGAATGAATATCTGTCCAAACATCTTAATCTTGGCAGATTTGTAGATAGGTAGAGAAACAAGGGTGCTCTACAACTTAATCTGAGCCCCTGGCTGAAATAAGTGTAGAAGTAGATAGGAGCACAAGCAACAAGAAAGAATGAAAAGCTGGGTATGCTAGTTCAAGTGCACCCAAACCAAAAAGAAGAGAAAATTCTAGGTGAGTAGGTCGGGTAGGTAGCTTTGCGGTTGCAGAATCATGGCTTGTGATCCATTTCATATTGTCAAGTGTTATATCTATCATATCACAAGTTGAAGGCAGTTTTTTAGTTGGAGGACTTCAAGCGAGGCATGTCTAACTTCCCCTTCTTCCTCTTTCCCAAAATCACTCATTAACTTCCCCTAAAAGAGGTCAAGATCTGCTTGATACCTCTTAGATTCATCATTCTCCATATCATCTGCCTTGGTGAAGATCTGCTTCACTAAAGGAATGTTCACACTTCTTCTATCAGTCATTTTCCCCCATTGATAGCCTAAGACTTCATTCTTAGCGCTTTTTCTCATCATTATCATATTAACTACTAACTTTATTATGTAACTCCCTATCTCTTTTCCCTTCCCCTACTAAAACTATCTCTATAACTCCCCTATATACTTATCCCCTCCCCTTGGTTGAAAAATAACCATATACATCCTTGGGAAGTGCTAAGTTTATCCGAAACTCAGCAAGAACCCTCATTGACCCCTCTGACCATCTTCCAAATGCATAAGGACTCATTCCTTTGCATAGTTTCCCTTCATATGTATAAAAATCATCTCTTTGGCCTTGGTTTGCCTTTATAAGGCATGAAACCCTCTTTGGCCACTAAACCCTCTCAAAACCACATCACTTTCCCCCTAAGTGCCTTTGGACTCCTTCCAAGGCATAAAAATACAAAAACCATGCAAAAACCATGAAAAACCTTCAAAAAAAGGATAAAATCCTCCCTTTTTTGGCTATTGGACCCCTTCCGATGCCTTAGAATCCATGCCAAACTATAAAGGAACCCTTCCGATTTCCCAAAAGGCTTGGCAGTTCACAAAAACATGGGTCCGATATAATAAAGTTTCATTTGGACCCCCTCCGATGTGATATCGCTATCGGGAGGGGGCAATCATATGTTTAAAACATCATATATAACCCCTCCGAATTCATTTGCCTTGCCTTTTCATAAAAAGCGTGCCCTGATGAGATAAAGATCTGTTGATCCCCTCCGATGTGATATCGCTATCGGGAGGGGGCAGTGGCATATATAAGCGAAAATGGCTAAGTCTCAAGGCATGGGACATAGTGTCGATGGGCCGGACCCGAAAAACATATAAAGTGGACCGGTAATAGTATATCGGGTCCGCATAGTTCGGCGATCACATATATGCTACCCCCCTGTCCCTTCGACTGCCGATCCGCCGATGGATCCAAGACCGTTGGATCGGGCCCCAGATCTGACGGCCCAGATCTTGTCGCGCGGCCCCCACTTCGCATCGCCCCATATACTGCTCCGATTTGGCGGAGCCGATGAGTTATCAAATGCAGTGTTAAAGCATTTCGGGTCCGCGGACCTATTCCACTGTTAAAACCGTCGATTTGGGTCCCGCCGATGGGTCGGACCCGAAATAAAATAAAGAGGACTTGTATAACTTATCGGGTCCGATGGATTTCGGCGTTTCTAAGTGGCAACCCCATGACCCCGCCGATAGCGAATTGCCGAGTTAATCTCAGCCGCCCATTCAGGCCCAGAGATCAACGGCCCATATTTAATCGCATCACTCCTATATGGCTCCGACCAGCGGAGCCGAAAAGTAATAAAGTGCAGCATATAGTATATCGAGTCTGCTCACCCATTTTTACCAAATCCGCCGATATGAAAGCTCCAATGGGCTGGACCCGATCTCCATAAAGAAAGAGCCTATAAGCATTTCGGGTCTGCCAGGTTCATCGCTATTCGGAGGTTTTATGTGTTGGGACCAATGGTCTGCCCCGATGCGATTTAGCGCCAGCCGTTGGATCTGCCTTCGCGTGATCCAACGGCCAGGATTTAATCTCCGCTACAGTGCCGCTCCCGCCTATGTTTTTCACAAATTTTACATAGAAATTGGTCTTTTTCTGTGTAAAAGAAAAGGCGGCATTTGTTCATATTTTCACATATATGCCCGCGCCCTGCTCCCGATAAGGGAATTCGTGCATCCCTAAGCTTTCTGAGATCGCTCCAAGGCCCAGTTTTGCTTCAGATAGCCAGTTTCGGCCTCGGTACAGTTAGCAGCATACAAATCCTCCTTTTTGCGGCATTTTTTGCAAGGTTTAATGCTATTTTTGATCGGCCAAGCGCCGATTGCACCCGAAGGCCACGGAGGACATTAGCAGCAGTTATTTTTGCATTAAAAGGCAGAAGGGGGTGATGGGACAGTTTAAAGAGTATCAGCGGTGAGAAAAGGCCCATTCAGTGCCAAAGTGTATCAGGATGCGCAAAGAGTATCAGTCCAGTTTTTCGAAGCAGATGAAAGCAAAGCAAGCCCAGCAAAGTCAACAAAGCATCATTCAGCCATTAAGGCTCACCAACACTTCTTTTGTTGCTTTAAAAGCCACCTAAAGGTGTAGATGAAGGCTTTCAAGGCAGAGTTATTGCAGAGACATTGTTCCCAGACATATTTTTGGAGCAGCGTTGCTTCCTTAAATGCATAGTTATCACACAGAGGACAGCGCGTGGCTCAAGGAACTCTTTCAGTCGATTTGTGAAGCTGCAGGACCATGCGCAGCCTTAGAAATACATTTGTATGAGGCTGCTACCTTAAGTGCAGTTGTTTTAGATATTTTATTGCATTTATTTCCAGCACAACTTAGCATTAGAAGCAGTTATTGCACATATCTCTTTTGGCTCTGTTTTGATAGATATTTTGAGATATTTTCTCCCTTGACACCTGTTCAAGGGATGTTTGTAAATATTTTCTATTTAAACAACCCTCTGTATTTATGTAAAGGGTTGGTTGGTCGACAACTTCCTCTAGACTTGCATTGTATTTTCTGAGAGTCTCTATAATCAAAGATCGCTGGAATGTTTGGGAGATGAACTGACTGTTGTGTTTTAATGTCTGAAGAAAGAATAGTTCAGAGCTCACTTAGTTGTATTATGTTCTCAATTTCTGTGATTTATCTATGTTTTCCTCTGAATTAGTCCTGAATATGAATACAGATTTGCTCATATTTACGCTAGTTCCTTCATATATGAATGTTGTTTAGGAATCCTTGACTGCTCCTATATAAATGTTCATTCACCTTCCCTCTGTTAGCATAATGAGAGCTACTTAGTTGCTTTTCATTCACTGACCTTCATTCCATCCTTATTCCAGCTTGATTGTTTTATGTGTAGCTATCCTTCTCTGTATTCCTCTTGTGACCAAGAAAACGCAACAGCAAGCCTAATCCACGACTCCATGCCCAATGGTTTGAACTTCTCACACTATGCATCCCAACTCTGTTTGAAAGAATCCTCCATCCCACCAAAATTAAAACAAAACCTAAGAAAATCATAACTAGCCTAAAATCAACCCAAAACAAAGCTAAATTATAAAGAGAGAGCCCTCTCTGATTGCAGGTAGGCTAGGACCTGTAGTCCAAAGATTGGTTTGTGGTTACCTCGGCCGTATCCTTTAAGGAGCTTTAAGGACAACCTGAGTGATAACAGATCCAACTTTCTTCTTTGCTCTCTTGCTTTCATTTGCTTATCATTTTCTTTCATTTTCTTGTCCTTTGCTTACTTGCTTGCGTTTCTCCAAATTCAAGTGAATGCTAGAGTGCTCCAAGAATGCTCTAAGTGATCTAGTGTATGAGAGCCAAAAGTTAAACTGACAAAAGTTGTGAATTATTTCTTTGATGCCTTTTTATCATTGATGCCTCATTTTTCTTCACTTTCCTTCATTTTTCTCTAATTTCCCTTACATGCATATTTGTGTCTCTTCACCTTTCTTTTCTCCTATTTTCCTTTATTTCTCATAATTAAATGTCAGTTATTTCCTCTTTGCCTTGTCGATTTCCATAGCCATTAATAAACCACAAGTGATGCCCACTATAATGTTTTCCCCTCCATTCAGGTTGGAATATGTATCCCATGACCTTGGTCTTATTTTATTTACATGGAAAATCAACCAAGGGTTGTTATAAGTACTGCATTAGAAGGAAAGTCAAGGGATAGCACGTAGGAAGGCCCACCAAGGGATAGCATACAAAAAGGCAAACCAAGGGATAATGTGGAAAAATCACAAAGAGAAGGAATTGCATGGAAATCTAACGAATAAGGAAAGTTGTTAGGTTAATTTTGTATGTACTATCCCATACTAATATTTACTAGCCCATAGTAATAATTACCATCTCGTATTAATAATTTACTACTAAGAGGTTGTTGGTCGGGTTGGGTCCACATGCAAACCTATAAATATATCAAGGTGTTGATGGGCCAAATTTTACCACCAATAATTAGGGTATCTCCCTAATGCAGAATCCAAAGTAAACTCTACACCATTTGGTATGGGAGTCACATCCAGTATGTGGACCCAGTTGTCACCATGTTGTTTAAAGATTTGCTTTGGACAAGATGAACAACAAACGTTAGAGAACGAATAAAATTTTCAACAAACACAAGTTAAGAAGCTCTATTGAAATATAACATGTAATATGCTATGAACATAACAACAGCTAAATAACGTGACATGAACCTTAAAGGAATAAATTTTAGCAAGACTTCAATGAAAACTCATGTATAAGAAAAAAATTCATTTATCCACTGTAAATTAGTTCATAATCGATAACAAACATGAAAGAATATGAAATCATACAATCCCATAAATTATATGTGCTTAAATCAATAAACAATTTATTTAATATAAACACAATAAAAGAAAATCATATGCCATCATATCATTGCAAGAAGAATCTCACAATGCTTAACACACATGAGAGGAATTGCATACTCGGGCTCAAAGAGCTTCAAACATTGAGATGAAATATTCATAACACCATCACATGAAATGTCCATAAAGTACACTAGTGGAAATCCAAAGCCATCGCTTGAATCCTAAAAAGGTCTATTAGTTCTCAAACAATATGCACAAATTGATTCCAAAACTAAAGGTCCCTTACATCTAGCCATGGGGGTTTATTTATAGAAGGTAGGGTGACCTTTCACCTACCATGACCTTTCATCTACCCTCATGACTCTTTTGCTTCTCTATGACCTTTCATATTCCATGTGACACTTTACTCTAAATTCTAATTCACTATTAACAAAATACAAATTACACTAATATTAAAGCAATAAAGCATTCTTAATCAACTATTCTAGTGATGGAGATACCTATAACATTTGCTTGGAAATCTCGAACTAGGTATGCTTACCATAGTTTGCATTCACCTGTGAGTATTAGGATCTTGTGTTGTAGCTCATCTCCATGCCTTATAAGGCATTCTAGTGCATCCAGTATCAAGGTTGAATTTTTAGTTCGACGCTCGTTTGACAACATCATGAACTTTAGGTATAGCCTCACAAGCTCAACTATATATTACGCAATCACTTCTTTTGTGGTCTCCAAATCATCTCTTGCAGTAGCTTGTCTTACGGGATCTAGGAATGTTTAAATATGTTTCTTCACTTCTTCTTTAGTTCTTGTTTTTCCTAATGCACCAATGGAAGGTATCTTGTGCATCTCGACAAGAGATTATGGCTTACCATGAAAGGTATTATATGAGGCTATTACCCTATCTAAGTCTCTTCTCAACTTCTCATGTGATTGCATCTTGATACGGACAACCACCTTTTCATTCTCTATTGTTATCTAATTTAATTCCTTGAGAGTTCTTCAGGCACATTAGGATACTCGTTGGTCCATTCATCTATGTGATCAACCACGGACGTGGCTAGTTTGATCATCATTCCCTTATCTTTTGATTCACTTTGAATGCTTGGGAATGGTGCCATAACTTGATGTATGATCATCATTCATGAGGCTCATCAATAGGTAAACCATATGGGTCTCCATCTTATTTAATTGTCTTTTCTCACATTTATTTACAGATTTTATTATAATTTTCTTAGTGAGAAGAGTAAAATTGAGTTACTATGTCCTATGGCCTAATGTGTGTTAAATGTAGGAAATTGGAGTAGTTTTGAGTTGACTTGAGCGCAGGGAATCGAAGTAGACAAGCAAGAGAGATTATAGGAAGTGGTCTCCCTCCTTAACTCCTCAAATCATTTAAAGATTCTCCCACACTATTTCATCATCTTGGTGTCACTGGCAGCCAAGCAATCTGAGTTCAATGGCAGCCAAGCCAGCGCCAGTAAAGGAAAAGTTATTCTAGAGTTAGGGAGCCTAATATCCCTATTTTCTAGGGAGTTGTTGGTAGCTCAAGTTTTGTATAAATAAGAAATCTACGGGACTCATTAAGATCGAAGTTTTATTGTAGCTAAGAGGTCATTAAGTTGAAGCACATTTGATTGTTATTGTTATGATATATTTGACATTTTTATGATAATGAGAAATTATGTGTTGATCCAGAACTAAGTTGACTTAGAGAGCTGAAGCTCTTGGGTTAGGGCCCAACCCTAGCAGCAGAAGTTCCTCTCCTTTGTATCTGCATTCCTAGCTTAGAATGTTGATTTACAGTTGAAGTTTATTTCTGTTTTTTTTTAGCTTAGAAAGTTAATTAAGTTATCGCTTATCCATGCTTTCATTAGCTTAAAGAGTAGATTAGTGTTGCAGTCTAGTGAAGGAAAATATACCAGAAAAGCTTGTGACAGTGATCCCTATCCCATCTCCCTTATGAGATCATGAATAGGGGACCCCACTCTTACAGCCCAAAAACAGAGTTAGTCCTTTATTCATTGCCTAGGTTAAGTTTCATTCTTAGCTAGATAATTGTTTATGATTCATTGGAAAGATTTGTAGTTCTTAGTTTGCTTCTTAAGATTGTTGTAGCTTAGAAGGTAGTCTATTCCACAGATCTAGTATTTAACACTAATTAGATCATAATCTCTAAATTCAACTCATCTTTTCCATGTTGACATGCAATAATTTGTAAATGAAAAGAGTGACAGGTTTTATTGCAGGGATTGCTAATCTGCAGGAGGGGACACCTCCAAACAACTCCACCTAGGTCTCCTCCACCTTCTATTGATGCATACCAGCCATATTTTGAACCTTTGTTTTCCAGCCACCGTGAGCAAGTTGTCTTAGGCAAATCCAGCCTTCTTGGAGTGTTGGGCTTGGCCTTGGGTGATGTTCACCTCCCCTACACCTTACACAACTATCATGCACCTTTCCAACACTTCATCTCACCATTATTGTCCTTCAAAACCTCTCAACCAACTTCCTGTAGCAGTACAGGACATCCTGTAGCAGTTCAAGACATCCTGTAGTAGTTTCTGATAGAAAACTTGTAGTGTTGGAAGTAATGCTTCCATGTAATGTGTGAGTTGTCAATGTGATTACCTAGGTGTTAACCTAGAAGTAGTTAGTTTCATATGTGTGAGTTGTAATAACTATCTAGATGTGTCATTTTCACTGATCTAGATACTATAAATATGTAACCGTTGAGATCAATAAAAGACAAGGTGTGTGATTTGTTGTGTGTAAATCTCTCTTAGCTCTCTTTCAGATTTCTATCATGGTATGAGAGTTGGTTCAGCCTTGACTCTCTCAAGAGAGGGGTTGTGATCATGGAATGTTGAGCAATGTTAGTTTTTTGTACATAGTGTAGCCTTAGGTCACATATTTCTATGTAAGATGGTAAATAGTTGAATTTATTTTTTGTGAGTGATTTTGAATGTGTGCTTTTACTTGTGTGAGTTAAAAGAGTCAGTTGCTTGAACACAAATAAGATCAGAGGCGAGTGACAGGAAAAAAAGGCACGGAGCATGTTTAAATCAGATTTATTACTACCATGTTGTGTATTCTGAGTCAAAGAAAAAAAGTGGGGCGAGAAGATTTTTCACAAATATTTGATGCAAGTCTCTTTGTTATTTGTTGCCCATATTGCATTTGTTGGAGAGTTGAGTGTGTGCTCCTTGTTGTGTTGAACAAGAATCACAACAACAGAGATTATTTGACATGGAATTATCCAAGCAATGCCTGGATTTCAACACTCAACAAATGATAACTTTTTCTTTCATCTCCCTCAGTTTGTGCCCATTCACTATGGAGTATGAGCCTTTGACTACACAACAGTGAAAATGGAAGATCGCTTGCAGAAATTCTGCACCGAGAGAACTCAACGCATGGTCGTTTTCAAAAACAAATTTATATTTCTTTACCTGATATCAAGACGAGACAGTGTATTTTGAAGCTTCACCTGGGCGATATGCCTAACAACCTGATTGAAGAATACTTTGGGGATCTGGCAGTTGTTATTAAGAATTTTACAACAAAAGCGTGGAGGTGAAGCTATTAACCATGAGCTACAAATATTGGAAGCCTGTGTTGGAAACAATAAGCAAGGCCTCCAATCATCTGCATTCTACAGCAAACCATTGCCATATTAAGGAAATATTGGCCACAACGTATCTCGGTGTCTTCTTCGCATGTTTTCCGAGGTTTTGGGGTCAATCAGGACTCAGATTCGATCCCACTACCAAAAATTTAGTTTTGTCAGAGCTAATGGAAACAAGGTCCAGAGCTGATGGAAACAAGAATATTCCTTTTTGTGGATCCTCGCAATGATATGGGAATATGATATTGTATTCACTGCATGGGATTCATTGCCCAGCACTATAGATGCATGCCAAGGCATAAGTAGAAGCATATATGTGTGGTTTTTTGGTTCGAGAAGTGGTTGGTTGGTTTTGTTGTCAAGGATTGTGTAGCGTTGTTGATTTTCCATTTTTAATTAGTTAAATTTGTGTGGGTTTTATATTTAGATGTGTGTTATTGTCCAAGTGTATTGTGCAAGAATAAAATGTTGTAGAACCACAAAGAACAGGCCAACTATTCAAAAAACTAATGTGACCCATCGTGCTCCGGGAGAAATAGTCACAGGTAGTTCTTAATAAGGTCAAGATGGTGTGACCCATCATGCTCCGGGAGCATCAATACAGGTTATTTATACAAGGTCAAGTTGTAGAATTGTCTACTTAAGACATTATGTACCTAGAATGTTATCCTAGATAATTGATGAAGGCTATGGAGGGTCGTGGATTTACAGAGGGTAGCAATTCCATAGGATGGTTCAGTATCGAAACTGACCCATTGGGCTCCGGGAGCTTGAGAATCATCAATTTTGCAAAGCACGTCAACGATGGTCTGAAGTAGTTATGTCTTAAATGGATCAAGTGGCAAGCTCGAAAGTGTGGTGAAGAAAAGAGCGAAAATCGTGAGATTTCAGAGTTGATATGAGTGCTAGTGATGACCATATCAGACAAATGTGACAAAGATTTATTTATTGTTGTAATGTGGGTTTTTTTATATTTTCTACATGGAAGCATTAAGGGAGGGTGTTGGAAGTAATGCTTCCATGTAATGTGTGAGTTGTCATTGTGAGTCCCTAGGTGTTAATCTAGAAGCAGCCAGTTTCATATGTGTGAGTTGTAATAGCTATCTAGATGTGTCATTTTGAGTGATCTAGATACTATAAATATGTAACCCTTGAGATCAATACAAGACAAGGTGTGTGATTTGTTGTGTGTAAATCTCTCTTAGCTCTCTTTCTGATTTCTATCATGTAGCTTCATGTTTTGACATTGTTTTGCCCTGAAATGGTAGTATAGCCTAGTGTAGGAGTAGGTTAACCCCTCATCTTTGACTCCATGACGATAAGTGCCACCTAGACCAGCCTTTTCATTCATTTCCCTCCTGCAAGATCAGATAGCATTAGCTTTATATTTTTGAATTTAGCAATTACAACTTTTTATCTATTTTGCGAGTGTGAATGATATACTTAATGCATGCATGTTTTGATTTTGAAATGATAGAATAACTTCCTATTTTCAAGCAGTTCTCGTAGATAGATGATCAAGTGCAAGGTTAGTATAGTCTTCTTCCTGTAAGAGATTTATGTCATTTCATAACTAGATGATTTATGTCATTTCATAGCAGTTACAAGTTAGTATCTTTCATTTAATATTGACAAGCATTTACTTTTCCTACACTAGAACTAGTTTTGCATTCCACCATCAATAGTCAGACTCCCTTTAGTCCAACAGAGGAATGGTCTGGAACCCTAATGGTCAAATGCCCCAGTTTAGAAGTGACATGAGTAGAATGATGCATATGTTGTGTATATCGCATTGTCACCTCCAAGTTTGTATGAAACCCTGGGTTGATAAAGTAAAGGTGGTAGCCCTAGGAGTTGCAGCATTCTTGCTGCAATACTGAGGCTCATCACTTTTTGGCACCATTGCCAGGGAGGTGTCTAGGTAGATGTAATTTCTGTTTTTTCTTTCTATTTTTCATTTGCTAGATAGATGTTACTCTTGCTTTCCTTTTTGTCTTGGATTTAGTTTTGAAAAAAACTCATAAAAACAAGAATATATATAGATTTCTTTGATGCCTCGTAGGAGTAGATACACTTTAGGGAATTCTTGCCAAATACCCCCACACCATCAAACAATCAACCATACGTCTTCTTCGGTGACTGTCATCTTCCCTCTCTGACTGTAGGAGAGTTAGAAGACCCCTTAGGAGAAAAACTTGAAATCTTTGAAGAGTCCATTGGGGAAGAAGAAGAAGAGATCATTACACACACTTACATCATGGCTGAAAACAAAAATGAGGTTGAAAACAGGAATGAGATTGTTTTTCCCATCAGAGGTACTAATGGAGATACTAGGATGAAAAACATAACTCCCTCTACCCTTCCTCACTTCCATGGCCTAACCTCAGAGAACCCTGATACCTTCTTGTTTGAGTTTGTTGTCATCTGCAGAACCTATGATTATACCTCTGATGACCAGAAGTTGAATTTGTTCCCATACACCCTTAAGGATGTAGCCTTGTGCTGGCTCATGGGTCTACTTAGGGATAGCATCACTACTTGGGCTCAAATGCAGAAATCCTTTAACAAAAAGTATAGGGACTATTACAGGTCCAAAGACACCAAAGATGAAATCTTTAGAATGACCCTAGGACCTAATGAATCCCTGGAGGATTATGAGGAAAGGTTCCAACTCAGTTACAAAAGGGCCAGATGCACCCTTGATCCTGAATCACTCAAGTTAGTCCTTCTTAGAGGAATCAAGGAGGACATACTAAAAACCCTAAACATGTTGTCTGGAGGGGACATTTATCAGCTACCCTATAATGATATCAAGATAGTGTTCAAAAACCATTCTAGGGTTGCTAGAAAGAAGGGTAGGGCTAGTCAAGCTTTGGCCCTCCAACACATCTATCAAGATTGAAATCGGAAACATGTTGGAGGAATTTAAAAGTGAAAAGGTTGCACACTTTTTCTCTGCAAATGGACACTATGCAGATCAAAAGGAAACAAGAGGAAGCAGAGAAATCCTTAGCTATCTCTTTCCCTAAATGCACTAGGAGGCACCCCGGAAATGAATGTCCACTAAATGTTATAGAGGTGTACTCGGTCTGTGAGGAAAACCATTCCATAGATAAGTGCCTTTCTCTTCTTGGACAGAAAGTTGTATACCAAGGGGTTGAAGGTGGGACTGAACAACTCTGTTATATTAGTCAAAGGAGGCCCCAAGGACCTTGTCCATACTAGCAGGGCATGCAGGGTGCATCATATTCTGACTACCATCCCAATCAAAACGTACCCCTACCCCCTTGGTGTTCTCCTACTCACCCTTCATGGTCCACACCTTTTCCTTGGTCTTATGTGCCTTATTATCCTTCCCAACCTACCAATCAATCATTTCAGCCATATGCTTCTCCACATCCTTAGTGGAATACCCCATCACAAGGTTGGAGGCCTCAATTCAACCAACCTCCTACTTTACTGCCTCAACCTCCATCTCAACCATAGTTAATTCATCCTCTCCACCCAAGCAACCTCAAATTCCTACCCAACCAAATCTGAACTCAAACAACAAGTAGGCACAACGGGTCTATAGTGGGGAGACATCTTACCCTGCCTATGCTGTGGAGATTCAAGAAATTCACCTCAGGTCTAGAAAAGAGCTACCAGATAACCAACCTCCATCTCCACCAAAGGAGCATGAAGAGGAAAAGGAAGAGAGTGTTCCTAAAGCCAATCCACATCCTTTTCTTGAAATATTGATCCATCCCAATCAGCGCACCCCAGAAGAGACTAAACTTCTGGGAGAATTGAAGAATTTGTGTGTGAAAATCCCACTCCTCCAAGCCATCAAGGATGTCCCCATCTACAACAAGCTAATCAAGGAGAAAGAAAGACACCCCTATCATCAATGCCATGGTCAATTGTCTGACCTAATGCTGGGGAGCGTAATTTTCTTGAAGTATCTAGACCCTGGAAGTCCTGTGGTAGATGTGCACATTGATGGCATCATTGTCCCTCACACCTTGATTGATCTCGGGGATGCCATCAATGTGATGACTAAGGAGACCATGCTCAAACTAAATCTCCAAGGATCCTTGCTAAAGACCACAACAATACTACAACTTATAGATAGGTCCACATTAGCTCCTAAGGGAGTTGTTGAGGATGTAATGGTCTCTATTGATTCCTGGGAGTATCATGTTGACTTATTAGCTCTCCGGCCCAAGACCAAATTCAATGGTTATCCTCTCATCCTTGGAATACCATGTTGATTTTGGGTAGAATCAGATGTGCTCTAGCCACGAAATTTGGTGGAGAGGTTGGGGCACATGAGATCCCCAATACCCAGAAAGGGTTTGGGCAGATTCTAAAAAGTTTAGGAGATATTAAAATAATTAATATTTTTAATGGAGTCCCTAAGTCTAAACTTAGGGAAATTAAAATATTAATGTGGATTAACATGAAATTGTATTAGAATGGTCCAAAAGACATGGATCAAGCCAGATCTAATCTTAGTCGTTGATTAAGGACTTAATCTCGACCGTTGATATGTCAACAAGAAAAGTATAAGAGGAGGCTTAAGGGTCACTTGGAGAAAACACCAAAGTGATCAGTGATTCTATTCTCTAGAGCGAGGTTTGCTAAGAGATATAGAATCAGTGATCGGAGTTGCAGCTGAGGGGCATTGAGTACAAAGAGACAGAGAGGTAGAGATAGTGTCGGGAGATCAGCGTAGGATCCAGAGAGAGTGACGCAGTAGCAACCAGGCTCACGCAGGGCCATGCATAGGTAACCGGGAGCTGCGCAGTGCTTCAGAGAGGCTAGCGTTGCTGACGCAGAGGGCCAGAAGGCTAGCACAGGGCCCCCTGAGGCAGACGCAAACCCATTCAGGGTGATGCAGGGCTAGCATTGGGAAGAGAGAGGTTGACGCAGTCTAGAAAGGCAGACATTGTAGTTTCTAGGGCAGATTAGAGCTAAGGAGCTGCCGGAAGGATTATCCGAGGTTTCAGTGGGGGAAATTTGTCTCAAACTGAGAGGTATTACTGGAAAGGAAATTCTCTGTTGGGTAGGCCAGATTTTTCACCCAGATTGTACTCTGATATTTCTTAATAAGAAAACCCACAAATAGTTGCACCGGTTTTCCCACATTGGGTTTTTCCGGGGACATTGGTCCAAAAATAATGGTGTCATTTGGTGTGATTGTTTTTGTTTCCTTTAGCTGTTGATCTGTAACATGTTGAGTATGCACTAGTGTTTATTTTCAGTATTTACATTGTAAATAACTTTTTAAGTAACAGAACAAGTAGGTAGGAATAAATCAGATAAAGTGCATGGAGGGTTTCTAACTGGTAGACTTAGAAACTTCAACATGGTATGAGAGCATGATTGCAGATCAGAGGAGGACTGAGGACATTAGCCGAGCGGAGAAATAGCAGCAGAAAACAGTTGTCCTGAGGTGACAGAAGTTGTTTCTAGCAAATCAGCAACAAGGGAAGGGTGACCCAGTGCCTGCTTCATCAAGGGTAAGCTAGGAAGACGCAGTGCAGAGGCTAAGGAAGGAAAAGGGAGCCTCACGCAGAGCCACGTAGAATCTAGGAGGGTTGACGCAGTTGGATGAGGAGGATGGGTTGCTAGTGTCAAGATTGCGCAGAGCCTAGGAGCTCTCACCTTCAGGTTGTTGGGGTTTAGAAGGTTGTGGGAACATTGCAGAGTGGAGCTGGTGAGGTACTGTAGTCAGAACAGTACCTGACAGGGCAAGGCCAAGAGGAGGGAGTTGCTACTGAGGGTTTCTAGCCGAGAAACCCAGATCAGTGGTGTGGTTGCACAGACGATCAGAGTAGGGGGCATCTCGACATCGGCAGAAGGATTTCCAGGAGGGAAATCAAGACTCAGAGGGAGTCAGATCGAGAACTTCCAGGAGGGAAGTAGAAGAGCATCATGGCACTACACGGAGTAAGAGACCAGGATAGACCGGATGGAGTGTCGAACTTTGCAGTCTGGAAGGCCAGAATATTATCCGTACTTGACAGAAATCATGTCAAAAAATTCGCCTTGAAGGTTATAGCTATCCCAGTCGTCCCAAATGATAACGAAAAGTACAAGGAGGCAATGGTGAGGGCCAATAGCATCATCCTTGACGGGGTCAAGGACCATGTACTACCACACATTTCCGAGAAGGAAATGGCATATGAGATGTGGGAGGCCCTCAAGAAATTGTACCAACATACTTATATGCAAAGAAGAATGTTACTAGAGAATCAGTTGAGGTCGTATCAGATGAAGAAGGGAGAATCGATTGACACCTTCCTCGGAGGACTGAATGAGATCCAAGATCAGTTGACTGCTACAGAAGCCATGTCGGATCAGGAATTGATGGTGAGGACAGCCCTGAATGTTATCTCAGAAGACTGGGAGGTATTTGTCCAGAGCATACTGGGCAGAGGGACACTTTCACCTTGGGATGAAATGTGGGCTACTCTCTGCCAAGAAGAGATCAGACGACAGTCAAAGATGGGTAGCAGCAGCAAGGGGATCAAAGTCAAGCAGGAGGAAGAAGATGTTGCCCTAGCATCTAAGGGAAAGTAGGAAAAGCGGAAGAAGAAGGATCTCTCCAAGATCAAGTGCTTCCACTGATCAAAGTCAAGTAGGAGGAGGAAGATGTTGCCCTAGCATCTGAGAGAAAGTAGGAAAAGCGGAAGAAGAAGAATCTCTCCAAGATCAAGTGCTTCCACTGTGGGGAGCTGGGTCATTATGCGACCCAATGTCCAAGGAAGAAGAGTAAGGGAGAGTCTTCCAAGACTAAGGCAGCGCCAGCAAGGGTAGAGAAGGAAGTGTTGGCAGACGATGACTATTCCATGAGTGCACACACACCACTTGAGCAGAAGTGGGGAGACATCGAGCTGTAGTCAGGCGGACTACAGGCGATGAGGGTCAGGATCCTCGAGGTACCCAGCCTCTTGGATTAGACCTTGCTACGGGAGCCTCGAAGAGGAGTAGCAGGACTGGCTGAGTCAGGTAGAGACGGATGCAGATGGAGCAGCAGAGAGAGCTACAGTGCAGGAGTCCCGAGACAGCACGAGGCTACCAGGCTACAGCAGTGCGAGAGGCACAGGAGTTTTGCACCAGTGCAGGATGGCACAGAGAGGTTTGCAACGGTGTGAGATGCAAGGAGTTGTTGCAGCAACGCAAAGGTCAGAGAGGGAGCACTTGTCAGCAGCAGAGGGAGCTTCAGCATCAGGACGGTCTCTAGCCCAACAGAGAGGCCAGAGTTGGGAGATCAATTACTTACTTCTCGGTAACTGAGTTGCAGTGCAACAGTGGGAAGCACGATGAGACATGATGAGAGGAGGTGCAGTGCTAGGAGAAAGGACCATCAGCAGCACGGATGCAGAGGGAGTTGTCGTACAGATGCAACAGTGGCAGTGGCAGAACCATGGTCAGCGGTACAGTATACAGTAGTGCAGAGGATAGTGGGCAGCAGGCCTAACATCAGCACAGGGACCAATGTCGAATGATCAAAGTAATACTCGGTGAGGAGTATTGCTAGAAACCAGTCCTCACTATGAGAGTGTGTTGATTTGGGGTAGCATCAGATGTGCTCTAGCCACGAAATTTGGTGGAGATGTTGGGGCACATGAGATCTCCATTACCCAGAAAGGGTTTGTGAAGATTCTAAACAGTTCAAGAGATATTAAAATAATTAATATTTTTAATGGAGTCCCTAAGTATAAACTTAGGGAAATTAAAATATTAATGTGGATTAATATGAAACTGTGTTAGAATGGTCCAAAAGACATGGATCAAGCCAGATCTAATAATAGATGTTGATTAGGGACTTAATCTCGGCCATTGATATGTCAACGAGAAAAGTATAAGAGGAGGCTTGAGGGTCACTTGCAGAAAACACCAAAGTGATCAGTCATTCTATTCTCTAGAGCGGGGTTTGCTAAGAGAGATAGAATTAGTGATCTAAGTTGCAGCTGAGGGGCATTGAGTACAAAGAGACATGGAGGTAGAGATAGTGTCAGCAGATCAGCGCAGGAGCCAGAGAGAGTGATGCAGTAGCAGCCAAAGCTCACGTAGGGCCACACAGAGGCAGCCGGGAGCTGCGCAGTGCTTCAGAGAGGCAAACGTTGTTGATGCAGAGGGCCAAAAGGCTAACACAGGGCCTCTTGAGGCTTACACAGACCCACTTAGGGTGACACAGGGTCAGCGCTGGGTAGAGAGAGGCTGAAACAGTCCAGAAAGGCAGACGTTGGGGTTTCTAGGGAAAATTGGAGCTGAAGAGTTGTCGAAAGGATTATCTGGGGTTTCAGCAGGGAAATTTGTCTCAAACTGAGAGGTATTACTGCCAAGGAAATTCTCTGTTAGGTAGGCTGGGTTTGGCACCCAGATTGTACTCTGATATTGCTTAATAAGAAAACCCTCAGATAGCTGCACCGGTTTTCCCACATTGGGTTTTTTGGGGGACATTGGTCCAAAAATAACGGTGTCGTTTGGTGTGATTTTTTTTGTTTCCTTCAGTTGTTGATCTGTAATATGTTGAGCATGCACTAGTGTTTATTTTAAGTATTTACATTGTAAATAACTTTTTAAGTAACAGAATAAGTAGGTAGGAATAAATCAGATAAAGTGCATGGAGGGTTTCTAACTGGTAGACTTAGAAACTTCAACAGACCATGACTAACCATTGTTGATGCTTACATAAGTTGCAAAGCTGGGAACATGACCATTAAGAATGGGCATTTTTCCAAACAGTTGGTCTTGTACCCTCCTTCTCAACCATCCTTAGAGCATGACCCACCCTTATGGTTGGAAGAGGAAGATGAAGATGAAGTATATCATACCACATCCTATCCAATTTGTACCCTAGATGTTATTATAGGAGGGCGGTTGCTTGATAAAGATGACCCCATTGATCAATTCCTCCAGTCCCAACCTGTTGGGTTGTGTTATATTTTTTGGACCCTATATTAGGTTGGGCGAACCTACCTATGGTTTTGTGCATGATTTTCGCACATGGTATTGGACGCGATGGTTTTTCGGTCCATGGTATTGGATGCTTCGGCATGTATAAATATGTATTGTAACATTGAAAGGAACATAATGAAAAATCAAGCTGGTAGTCCCGGTTTTGGGATCCAGGGAAAAATCTCTGTGCATATGTGTTTTATGGGTTATGCTCTCGCATTGTTTATTTTCTTTGTTTAAGAATTCGTATGCAGGTAATTTCTGTACAGGGTTAAAACCTACATTTGGTATCAGAGTTGTTTTGGCTTCAAGGGGACGCCTTTGTTGCTGAGGGGTTTCGCTCGGGCCTGTGGTAGACCCTGTTCAGTGGGAGATCTGCGAGATCGATTCTGGTGGTGAAAGAAGATGGCGAGTAGTGGAAAGATCGAGATTGAGAAGTTCAATGGTCAGAGTTTTGAGTTGTGGAAACTCAAGATGGAGGATCTGTTGGTCGATAAAGATCAGTGGATCGTGGTAGATCCGGGTACTAAACCATCGGGAGTGACCGATGAAGAATGGAAGAAATTGGATCGGAAGGCAAAGAGCACAATATGATTGTGTGTCTCAGATTCAGTATTGTTGAATGTATCAGGGGAAGCTACGGCAAAGGCTTTGTGGGTCAAGTTAGGGACTTTGTACCAATCTAAGTCTCTGGTGAATAAACTGTTCCTGCGGAAAAAGCTGTATAACCTGAGGATGAAAGACGGAGACTCGGTGACAGAGCATCTGAATGCGTTTAATACTGTGGTAAGTCAATTATTATCTGTTGATATTAAAATTTTAGATGAGGATAAGTGCATCAGTCTATTGTGTTCTCTACTAGATTCGTGGGATAGTCTGGTTATTGCAATAGGTAGCAATGCAACTGCTTTGCAGTTTGATGAAATAGTCTCAGCCTTGCTGACGGAGGAGATGAGACGGAAGAATATGGACAACCAGAATGGTGATGCCTTGTCTGTACGAGGACGGTCCCAGAACAGAAACAAAAATAAGTCATCGAGTGGGAGATCTAAATCTAGAGGGAGATCTAAATCTCTAGGAAAACCTACAAAGGTGGTGTGCTGGAAATGCGGAAAGGAAGGGCACTTCAGAAGGGATTGTAAATCTAAAGCTCCTGATAAAGGAAAGGGATCTGATGATGCTCCTTCTGCAGAGGCGAAAACCACCTCAGATGAAGGTGGGGATGTGTACTTGGCTTCTTCAAGTACACATGTAGATCATGAGGCATGGTTGATTGACTCAGGTGCATCCTTTCACTTCACTCCCCATAGAGAGTGGTTCTACGAGTATGAGAAATACGATGGTGGTGATGTCTTCTTAGGAGATGATAGGAAGGCTAGAATCATTGGTCGGGGAAAAGTAAAGTTGAAGTTGCAAGGTGGAAGGGTTAGAACACTTCCGGGTGTTCTACATATTCCTGCATTGGCCAGAAATCTGATTTCTGTAAGCAAGTTGGATGATGCAGGTGTAAAGATGGTGTTCGAGAAAGATACCTGCAAGATGGTTCGAGGAGCACTGATATTGATGCGGGGAGTTCGGATTGGAACTCTGTACAAGCTGCAAGGTAGCACTGTTGTTGATGGGTGCAATAGTTCTATGGTTCCTGAAAATGGAGTAGAAAATCTAGTGGTCTCTGGAGAGAAGACCATGTTGTGGCATCAAAGGCTTGGACATATTGGAGAGAAGGGCCTTCGAATACTTCATGGTAAAGGTATGGTAGAAGGTATGAATGATAGCTCTCTGGATTTTGATTTCTGTGAAAATTGTGTGTATGGGAAGCAGAATCGAGTGAGTTTCCCCTCTGGTGGTAAGAGGACGAAACAGATATTAGAGCTTGTGCACAGTGATGTGTTTGGACCTGTGAAGGTTCCATCACTCGGTAAGTCTGTGTACTATGTATCATTCATAGATGACTTCTCAAGGAATACATGGATATATTTCCTTAAGAAGAAATCTGAAGTCTTTGACAGGTTTAAAGAATTTAAGGCTCTGGTGGAAAATCAGACAGAGAAGAAGATAAAGGTGCTGAGGACAGATAATGGTGGAGAATTTTGCAGCAAGGAATTTGAAGAATTTTGTAAGAAGTGTGGTATAGCACGGCAGAAGACTACTCCATATACACCTCAGCAAAATGGAGTCGCAGAAAGAATGAACAAGACGTTGATGGAAAGGGCAAGAAGCATGCTCAGTGGTGCCGGGTTAGGACAGGAATTCTGGGCAGAGGCGGTGGATACTGCACGTTACCTGATCAACAGATCACCCTCATCAGCGTTGGAGGATAAGACTCCACAAGAAGTATGGACTGGTAAGAAACCCTCTCTTTCACATCTGAGGGTATTTGGATGTGATGCATATGTACATGTTCCAAAGGAGAAACGAACCAAGTTGGATAGTAAATCTGAAAAGTGCATCTTTATTGGGTATAAGGATGGTTTAAAGGGTTATAAGCTTTGGAACCCAGTCACACGGAAGGTTGTGTACAGCCGAGATGTGGTGTTCAGAGAGGTAAAAGATGTTATTCAATCTGAAGTCCAACCAAAGGAACCTGAGAAGATAGAGTTTGAGCCAAAGGAGGAAGAATCAGACTCTGCAGCAGAGGAGGAATCAGAAGATGAAGAGCCACAAACTCCGGCTGTGAGAAGATCAGGTCGAGAAAGAAGGCAGCCAGAAAGGTATAGTCCATCTGCTTTCAGTTCAAATTTTTCTTTGTCTGTTACTGATGATGATCCCAGAACTGTGAAGGAAGCAGTGGATTCAGAGGATGGAAAACTCTGGAAAGAGGCCATGGTTGATGAAATGGCATCTTTGCACAAAAATGAGGCTTGGGATCTGGTAGAGTTGTCGGCTGGAAGGAAACCCATTGGCAGCAAATGGGTGTTCAAGAAGAAGACTAATGCAGAAGGAAAGGTGGAGAAATACAAAGCTCGGTTGGTAGCAAAAGGTTATTCCTAGGTGCCGGGAATTGATTTTGGTGATATTTTTTCTCCTGTTGCCAAGGTAGCTTCTATTAGATTACTTTTATCTGTTGCTGCTGCTTTTGATTTTGAGGTAGAACAGATGGATGTGAAGACAGCATTTCTTCACGGGGATTTGGAAGAGGAAATCTACATGAGGCAACCTGAAGGCTTTGCGGTGAAGGGTAAGAAAGAACTGGTATGCAAGTTAAAGAAGTCTCTGTATGGGTTAAAACAGTCACCAAGGATGTGGTATCAGAAATTTGATACATTTATACGGGGACTTGGCTTCACCAGAAGCAAAGCAGATCATTGTGTGTATTTTAAATTAATTGGTGACCGTGTTATTTATCTGGTCTTGTATGTGGATGATATGTTGTTGGTTGGAAATGACAAAGAAATTATCCAGGATTTGAAGACCCAATTGTCCTCCAAATTTGACATGAAAGATCTTGGTGCTGCAAACTATATTTTGGGCATGGAAATTAAAAGAGATCGGGCAAAGAGGAAGCTCTGGTTAAACCAGAGGAAGTATGTCGAGACAATACTGCAGAGGTTTAATATGCAGGATAGTAAACCGGTGAAGGTTCCTATTCCTGTAGGTGTGAGGTTATCTGCTGAACAGTGTCCCAAGACACAAGAAGAGGAAGATGACATGTCCCGTGTTCCATATGCAAGTGCAGTCGGTAGCCTGATGTATGGAATGGTCTGTACTAGACCAGACATTGCACATGCAGTGGGAGTATTGAGCAGGTTTATGTCAAAACCTGGGAAGGAGCACTGGACAGCAGTGAAGCGAGTTTTCAGGTATTTGTGTGGCACTAGTGATTACGGTTTGTGCTACCAAGGAAGACCAGGATTGGACAGAGTGTTGGATATTCATGGTTTTGTTGATGCAGACTGGGCTGGAGATCTGGATCAGAGAAGATCTACAAGTGGGTATGTGTTTAACCTATTTGGAGGTGCAGTCAGTTGGATGAGTAAGAAACAATCTGTAGTGGCACTATCAACTACAGAGGCAGAATACATGGCAGCCACTCATGCAAGCAAGGAAGCAGTTTGGTTGCAGAGATTGTGTTCAAGTATGGGGTTAGTACAGGGAGCTATAAGAATAGACTGTGACAGCCAAAGTGCAATTTTCTTAGCAAAGAACCCTGCTTATCATTCAAAGACAAAGCACATTGATGTTCAGTATCACTTTGTGAGGGATATGATAGAAGACAAAAAGGTGTTGTTGGTAAAGGTGGATGCTTTGAAGAATACTGCAGATGCATTGACAAAATCTGTGAGCTCTGAGAAGTTCTCTTGGTGTAGAGAAACAATGGATGTTTCAAGGCTGGAAAAATGACTAAGCTCTCCTGTGGCCCCCTGTGGAAAGAAAACAACAAGTGGGAGATTGTTGGGTTGTGTTATATTCTTTCCACGACTAACCTACGTAGTTAAATGGGGGGTTAGAGGGGGGCGGTAGCCCCCCTTCGTTGCGCCGATTGCGCAGCGGGGGGGTCACAGGGGGGGCGGCAACCCCCCCTGTCCGGGGGATTTGAGGGGGGTGGGTAGCCCCCCTCTACGGGGTCCGGGGCAGCGCCCCTGGAAAAATTTTTTTGGACCCTATATTAGGTTGGGCGAACCTACCTATGGTTTTGTGCATGATTTTCGCACATGGTATTGGACGCTGAGAGGCATTGAGTACAAAGAGACAGGGAGGCAGAGATAGTGTCAGCAGATCAGCGCAGGAGCCAGAGAGAGTGATGCAGTAGCAGCCAAGGCTCACGTAGGGCCACACAGAGGCAACCGGGAGCTGCGCAGTGCTTCAGAGAGGCAAACGTTGTTGATGCAGAGGGCCAAAAGGCTAACACAGGGCCTCTTGAGGCTTACACAGACCCACTTAGGGTGACACAGGGTCAGCGCTGGGTAGAGAGAGGCTGAAACAGTCCAGAAAGGCAGACGTTGGGGTTTCTAGGGAAAATTGGAGCTGAAGAGCTGTCGAAAGGATTATCTGGGGTTTCATCAGGGAAATTTGTCTCAAACTGAGAGGTATTACTGCCAAGGAAATTCTCTGTTAGGTAGGCTGGGTTTGGCACCCAGATTGTACTCTGATATTGCTTAATAAGAAAACCCTCAGATAGCTGCACTGGTTTTCCCACATTGGGTTTTTCGAGGGACATTGGTCCAAAAATAACGGTGTCATTTGGTGTGATTGTTTTTGTTTCCTTCAGTTGTTGATCTGTAATATGTTTAGCATGCACTAGTGTTTATTTTAAGTATTTACATTGTAAATAACTTTTTAAGTAACAGAATAAGTAGGTAGGAATAAATCAGATAAAGTGCATGGAGGGTTTCTAACTGGTAGACTTAGAAACTTCAACAGACCATGACTAACCATTGTTGATGCTTACATAAGTTGCAAAGCTAGGAACATGACCATTAAGAATGGGCATTTGTCCAAACAGTTGGTCTTGTACCCTCCTTCTCAACCATCCTTAGAGCATGACCCACCCTTATGGTTGGAAGAGGAAGATGAAGATGAAGTATATCATACCACATCCTATCCAATTTGTACCCTAGATGTTATTATAGGAGGGCGGTTGCTTGATGAAGATGACCTCATTGATCAATTCCTCCAGTCCCAACCTGTTGGGTTGTGTTATATTTTTTGGACCCTATATTAGGTTGGGCGAACCTACCTATGGTTTTGTGCATGATTTTCGCACATGGTATTGGACGCGATGGTTTTTCGGTCCATGGTATTGGATGCTTCAGCATGTATAAATATGTATTGTAACATTGAAAGGAACATAATGAAAAATCAAGCTGGTAGTCCCGGTTTTGGGATCCAGGGAAAAATCTCTGTGCATATGTGTTTTATGGGTTATGCTCTCGCATTGTTTATTTTCTTTGTTTAAGAATTCGTATGCAGGTAATTTCTGTACAGGGTTAAAACCTACACAACCCCCCAACACCATGCCTCTTGATGAGCTGGTGAAGGAATCTAAAGACAACCCTTGGACTGATTTATGCCTAGCTAACCCTAGTCCTGCTCATGTCAAAATTGTAGAATTTGGTCCATCTAAAACATTAAAAATCAACCTCTCTCTCTCAGCCACCAAGAAGAGAAGTTGTGCAGCATGCTGAGAGAGCACTTGGATGCATTTTCCTGGAGCTACAAGGAAATGAAAGGAGTGCATCCTTCGATGTGTACTCACCAAATCTACATTAAGGAAGGATGAAAACCAATGTGCCAACCTCAGAGGAGAATGAACCCATCCCTCAAAGACATAGTGAAGGACGAGTTGTAGAAATTGTTGGATACAAGGTTCATTTACCCCATCTGAGATAGTGAGTGGGTGTCCCCTCTAGTTTTGGTCCCAAAGAAGAATGGAAAATGGAGGATCTGTGTGGATTACAAAAAGCTAAACAAAGCCACTAAGAAAGATCATTTTCCTCTACCTTTCATTGATCAAGTCTTGGATGGTCTTGTAGGGAAGAAGTTCTTCTCTTTCCTGGATGGATTCAATGGTTATAATCAGATCCAGATCAGCCCAGAGGACCAAGATAAAACCACCTTCACTTGTCCTTGGGGTACCTTTGCTTATAGTGTCCTTCTTTTTAGATTATGTAATGCCCTTGCCACTTTTCAAAGGGTAGTTTTGAGCATCTTTGCTGAGCTAGTCCATGACTCTGTAGAAATCTATATGGATGATTTCACTCCCTATGGGTGTGACTTCCTAGAGACTCTCTCTAACTTGGGGAAAGTATTAAAGAAGTGCATTGAAATGAACCTATCACTTAGTCCCGAGAAGTGTGAATTCTTGATGAATGCAAGGACTATTTTGGGTCATTCAATATCCCAGGAAGGAATACAAGTGGACCCAAATAAAATGGACATCATAAAAGGGGTCTCCACTCCTCAAAAGCAGAGGGATGTCAGAAGTTTCTTGGGCTTAGTTGGATACTATAGGAGGTTTATCAAGGACTTTAGAAAAGTAGCCTCACCATTGTTTGGACTGCTAGCCAAGGACTCTGAATTTTGTTGGTCATATAGTTGCCAAGAGGCCCTAGAAATCTTGAAGGACAAGTTGACTACTGCACCCATACTCAGAGGCCAAAATTGGGCTCTTCCCTTCCACATCCATGTTGATGCATCTGACAAAGCTATAGGAGCAGCTCTAGGACAGATAGATGACAAGTTGCCTTATGCCATTTACTTCATTAGCAAAAATTTGTCTAAGGTTGAATTGAATTACATTGTGACTGAGAAGGAATTCTTAGTTGTTGTCCATTCTTTGAATAAATTCAGAAACTACATCACTAGTTATCAAACCTTTGTACATATTGCCCATGTTTCTATCAAGTACTTAATGAACAAGCTTGATGTTAATGATGGAATTATTAGATAGTTGCTTTTATTACAGTAGTTCGATTTAACTATCATTGATAAGCCAGGTAAAGAAAATGTAGTTGCATATTTTTTTATCTACACTTTATTTGTCTGTAGGTGAAGAAGGGATGGTTGATGATCAGCAGTCAGACGAGCATTTATTTTTTATTTCAGTTCTCTCTCCATGGTTTGCTGACATAGACAACTACCTAGTTGCTACAAAGTTCCCTCCAAATCTGTCATCTAGGGAGAAGAGCAAGATTGTAAGGAAGAGTGCCCCATTCACTTGGATTGGGGGAAATCTCTTCAAACTGGGCCCAGATCAAATCTTGAGAAGGTGTGTTAGGGAGGAGGAAGTCTTTGACATCCTCTTAGCCTGTCACGATGGGCCTTGTGGAGGTCACTTTGCTGCCAAGAGGACAGCTTTCAAGGTACTGCAAGTTGGATACTACTAACCCACTCTCCACCAAGATGAAAGAAGATACATCATTCGATGTGATCAGTGCCAAAGGATGGGGAAACCTACTCCCAAGGATGAAATTCCCTTGCAACCTCGGGTGGCTTTAGAACCATTTGACAAGTGGGGCATGGATTTCAATAGCAAATTGATCCACCATCAGGGCAGAAAAAGTACATAATTGTATGCATTGATTATTTGCCAAAGTGGGCTAAGACCAAGGCTTTCAAGGTAGCAACAAAGGAGAAAGTGGTTGAGTTCTTGAGAGAAATGTGTTTTACAAATTTGGGTACCCTAAAGAGCTAGTCATTGATCAAGGAGCTCAATTCACATCACGTCTGATCGAAAAAATTTTAAGACGGCATGGAATAAATCACAGAACATATACTTCCTGTTATCCTCAGGCCAATGGACAAGTAGAGGTCACCAACAGGGCATTATAAGGCATCATCACAAAGGTTGTGAACAACAGCAGAAAGGATTGGTTAGACATACTAGTGGAGGCCACTTGGGCCTACAATACAACTTGGAACACAACTACTGGTTTCACTCCTTACAACTTGGTCTATGGAAAGAAGGCTCTGCTCTCCATTGAAGTTTAATGCAATCCCTTGAGAATGGAAGCACAGTTGGATTTGGATGTTACAAAGGCACAACAAGAGAGGTTGCTCCAGCTAAATGGCCTAGATGAATTCAGGGTGCAAGCCCTCCTACACACTGGATTTATTCAAGTACAGAGGAAGGTTTGGCATGACAAGAATATCAAGGACAAAGTTTTTCAATAAGAGGATTGGGCTCTGCTATATGACTCCGGGTTCAAGGAATTCAAAGGAAAATTGATGACAAGGTGGTTAAGTCCATACCTTATAGAGAAGTGCCACAATAATGGAGTTGTTCAAATCAAGACCATTGATGAGGAAGGTATTCCTTTGTTTGTCAATGGATACAAGTTGAAGGATTACAAAAGACCTATGTCCCGGAAAGAGTTCATCAGCCGCCGTTATCAAGGAGGTAATCGTGATTGGAAGTATACTAGCTTCCAAGTCACAGAATTTTTGAAAACTATTTTTATTTGTGAAAAAAAAACAATAAGAGGACTGGATGAAAACCTCCATGAGGCATCTAAGGCCAGCACTTGGGTTGAAAACCTCCTTGAGGCGGCGCAGGAGTGAAAAAGGAGAAAAAAGAAAAATAAAAGATCCCCGGGTGAAAACCTTCCTTGAGGTGCCCAGGGCAGGAAAGTAGGTTGAAAACCTTCCAATGAGGCTGCCTATGTGTCCCTCAAAAAAAAAAGGAGAGAAAAACAAAAACAAAAAAATACCATGACACGGAACCCCAACCTATCCATTAATAAATTATGTCATTTTGCAGGTTTTTGAAGGCAGTGGAAATTGCAGAGTTATAGGGACATCATGCTCAGTTTCATTTTATTTCTCCCTCCACTCCGTCTCATCCATGCCAACCATGTCCCTATCACTCATATCCATTGTCAAACCTCAAACATCAATTTTTTTAGCATTTTCTGGTTTGCTACAGAATGTCTTGTAATTGCTACAGATAGATCCTGTAGCACTACCGGATGCCCTAAAATGCTACAGGAAAGGGGACCCAATGAAAAAAATCATCTTGCATGTCTATTAAATTCTGATTAGGGACCTTACACTTCATCAAACCACTCACCCATCATCCATGCATCCCTAGTTCAAATCACCATACCCATACCTAGATCTGTCTCATTCAAAAAAACACAGGAAAATGTCATAAAAAATATAATAATAAAAAAAAGAGGACATGTCCTCCATTGCCAAAGCCCTTCACTACTCCATCAGGGCTCTGTTATCATCCTCCAAGCCCTACACCACTTTCCACCATCCCTTTGAAGAAAAGAACCTTGGAAAGGAAGAAAAAGGGGTTGCTACAAGATTTCTTATAGTAGCTACAGGATCTCTTATAGCAGTCTGTGCCACTACTACAGCCAGCCTGAAAATTGGTTTAGCTCCCCAACCAGAGTGAGAAGGAATACCATCATCCATGGACACCTTGTTTTTCCTAACAAGACTCCAGAGCAGCAGTAGTGGCAAAGGGATATCAAGCACCTGCACACATGAATAGAGCAAGCAGTCAGTTGTATAGAAGCCAAAATAAATACACAGAAAGAGAGCAAGAAATCACTTCCCTGAGCAGCAACATAGAAGTCAACTACTCCAACATGCAACAATCAGCAAAAGGTAGCCTCAGGTATGGTAACTTACTCAGCTCTTCCCTAGGTATGATATGATGAAAAATGTGTAAATGTCGAAGAAAGTCCCTTTTTATATGCTAGAGGTGGCCAGTTAACTTGGCCACCCTTAGCTCATGATCAAAAAGTGATCTTTCAGTCAGCATGCCATGTAAGGATGTCACATCAGTGGGAATCAGTTATAAAGGTGGTCGAAATCAGTTAAGAGGGAGTGGGTGATGATTACGAGGAGAAAGTGAATGATCACCAATGGTGGGCCAACAGTCCCAATTAGGAAATCTCGTACCACTGCTATCCAACACAATGCTCTGAGCCTCGACCATAAATAGCATAAAAACCCCAAACTTTCATGCATTCTTTGCTCATTTCGAAATCAAGGAGATAGGGACCATCTTGGGAAGCCATCGAAAAAGTCGAACCCTACTCTGACCATCCTACAGGAAGAAACTACAAGAAACAGCTACAGGAAGTCTACAAGGGTGTGCCTAGGGTCAACTTGGTCCTCAATTGTCAAAATCCCAGGAATTACAGTGAGAATTAAGTGGCTTATCTCTCCTCTATTCATGATTTTCATAACTGATACACTCTGCACTATCTTAGTAATTACAGTTAGCTTAGAAATTAAAAAGAGTTTGGGAGTATAAAAGAAATTTTTTGTGGCTATAAGTAGTTGTAGTAATTACAGTCATCCACTAAAAATTTTAGCTTTCAAATACCCTAAAATTCATACTGAAACTATCCTACAAAACCTCCTGCACTTAGCTGAAATGAGAGAAGAAAATGGGAGGTGGATTCAATAGAAGAGAACCCACAGATACATCAAGAATTCACCTTCATCCCCCTGTGGTAGACATCTTCAAGAGGCATCACTGGTTAGGCTTCTTTGAGTTGCTCAAGGGATATGATGATGATATAACTTATGATTTTTCCATGGCACTTAATCCTCAAGTAAGAACAAGTGCTACCATTGTGGTAAGAGGGTTGTCCATTACCATCAATCCTGAATTAATAAGCAGAGTGATAGCACTTCCTATAGGGGTCAATTGGAGAAGGGAAGATAAGGCTAGCAACATCCTTGCTAAGAAAAATTTCTTCGCCAATGATGAGAGACCAATTGAAGACAAAAATGGGGTCAAAAGGGAGAGTCTTCCCTATCCCTAGGATGAGGCAGCATAGCACATCCTTAAATACATTTCTTGTGAAGGGATACTAAGTGTATTTTATGGCTACAAGTTCAGGTTTCTCCATGAATTGATATTTCGAACCAGGTTTCCCATAGCCCAAAGATTAAGTGTGCCCTATTTTCTCCTACAATCAATCATAGACATGAGCCAGAAGGTGAAAGAGGGAAAGAAACAACAGTTGGCACACCATGGTCTCATTAAACTAATAGTAGAGGACACTTTGAATAGATCAAGAGTCCTTGTCCTTTGGTACACATTTAGAGATATGGACAGAGAAGCATTCCTTGCACTTGGTGAGAACCCAACTTCAAGTGAAGAAGAAGGAGAAGAAGAAGAAGAGGCTGAGACAGAAAAAAATAGAGGAAGAAGAAAAGAGAGAAGAAGAGGAGGAGCAGCAGAAAGAGACCAGCCTTGAGAAGACCACTGCACTTGAAGAGGAGGAGATATCCCCAGATCAGGGAAGGTTGTCTCCTGAACCCACTGAAAAGGAGGCAGTTGCTACCTTAGTTGCTTTGAGCACACCCATCAAATCCACAAAGAAAAGGTAGAGACAAACTCCCCTCTATTTCAAAACAAGAAGAAGCACTAGGATTAAGTAGGGGAAGCCACAAACCCCCACAAAAACCCCTATTATAATTGAAGAATCACCAAGTAAACAGGAGGAGCTAGAATCCCTGGGACTGAAGGTTGAGAAAGTCACATCACCAGGAGCAACCCCAAAGACTACCATTACCTATGTCAGGAAGCCTGTCACCAGGTCAGCCTCATCTAAGCAGCCCAAGGCACCTGTAACACTCCAACAGAAAGGAAAAGGCTTGCTATAGGATCCCCAAATAGTGTTATAGGAAACACTGGCAGTGCTACAAGAAAGGCAGAAAGTGCTACAGGAAGAGCAAAAGGGGAAAAAAGGAGTCAAGAAGCAACACCACAAGCACAGGAGGGGGTAGCTTCTCCAAAGATAGTTGAGGGGGATTTTACATAGCTACAGGAGCCTAGTCCACAGCCCAACTTGAGCTCCTACTACAATTTCATTGAAGGAGGCAGAGTGATCCCACATAAATTTGCAATCCCTCTCATCTTTGAACTTGAAAAAGAAAGGGGAAGGACACATCGATGGATGTATATTTCTAAATAAAAGAAAGTAGAAGATGTGGGCCTTATGGAAGAAAAACTCCTAGAGATGGGCAAGGAGTTGAGTGAATTGAGAGATAGAGAATAAACCATGAAAACACGGCTATAGACAAAAAACACATGGTTGAGGAGGAAATTTCAAGAAAAGGAGACCCAATTGGCTACCATGGAAAGCCTCTCCATAGAGGCACCTCAATGCAGAGTGCCATCCAAATCCTATGCACTTTATCTCAAGGACCAATGGATGCAATTCCAAATTAAGAAATTGGCACAACAAGGGACCATGCCATTCTAGGATTACAGGGAGTTCATTGATTCGTGTGACAAGAGTACCGTTGAGGACAAGGCCAAGGTATCTGAATTCTACCTGCACAACCTTGCTTGAAAAAGGGCCCAGAAATGGTTCCCCAGAGTTTGGTGCAACTAAAAGAAAAAACATATCATGGCCACAAGCAATAAACAAAAGAAAAAGAATATTATAAAATGAAAAAAATGGCTGGGACATTTAATATAGCATGTGGGAAAAAGCCAAACATGGGCTCTACCCCTTATCATGGCCATCACCCTGGTTCCTAGGGCCCCATGAGTGCCCCAACATCATTAAGGAACCCATGCATGTCTCAATCCCTGGTGGTCAATTAACTACCCCATCTTAAGGGGGTCATAATTTCCTATATCATTCACAACATGCTCTAATTTCCCGGAGCCCCGAGCAAAAATACAAAGAAAAATCAGGAAAAGGCAAAAGGAAAATAAAGGAGGGTGGAAAAAGGAAGGTCGAGGTAACTCATGTATCCACAATTTCTCTCTCCTACATTTAGACGCTTAATATGTCGGCATCCCTCATCATTGCCACCCTTGAACCCATGGCATTTGGCTTTGAGACGCCCAGTGTCCCCATCCATTCATCATCATTCACATGACACCTATCAATTGAAGGATGTTCCATCGACTTGTCTTTCCCTTTAGGGGTTGAGAACACCTAATAGGGTTGCTTATTAACCACTCCTACCTAGAGAGGTAACACTACTTCAAGATCAAAAACTGAAATTTGGAAGGGAAGCCCCATATGAAGTCTCAATGTGCCCTTGATAAACAAGCTCGGTTCACTTATATGCATTGACGAATTATTGTACCTGAAAGATGAGGATGTAACACAAGACATTATATGTAGTTGACAGGTGGTTTCATCAACTAGGAACATTCATTACATGACATGCATTGGATAACATATGCAATACTCTATTGGAAAGCTTTTCCAAAATCGATCTTCAACAATTAGGGCACACATTTAGCATATTCTAAAGCAACAATTACATACATTAAACAAATTCAAGAGAAAATTCCATCATTGTTAGGTACTTACAAGAACACATGCAATATATCCATCCATTACTCAAGAAATAGATCCAAAGAAGAAGTGTGAATCATCTCCATACATCGAAATGCATTCCAAAAAGTTTCCAATAGCCAAAGAAACAAGTGTGAGTTGTTTACAAGAGAAAGAGCCCAAGTGTGATGATGATGAGTAGCTCAAATGAGCTCTCATCTATTTATACATGATCTACTAAGTCGAATTAAGCCTATAGGCCCCACAACATTATGAAAATGGGAAAGATACATCCCTTGGTCACAAGATGATCAAGTAGCTTTAAAAAATATGAATTAGCCATCCAAATGCAAGCCGAAATGATGACATCATGTTGATGTAGGGTCATTTGAAGGCAACGTTGAGTCCTCTTTATGCCAAAATGTGAGAGAGGGCTCCATAAATCTCGAACTAAGAGATGGCCCCCAATTCTCCAAGTCAACACGTGGGCCCCAAATTTGTGTTTGGGGTACAAAAGTTGGTCTCCTGGGTCTCCTGATGATGGAATACCCTATATATGCTCCAATACTGAGGGCTCTGACAATGGTGTTTTCCCTCCCATGTCTCAAGGGGTGAGACAAACCTCCTTTGGGCCTTGGATTAGCTGCCACACCACGTGATACATGCTAAGTTAGTTGGGGCACACTAGTCCAAGTGCATCATCTCATGAATAATTTGGGGCAATTAGCAGACTATTGAGGGTATTGAAGGTGCCCATGACGTGAAATGATGCTCTACACATGATGGGAGTCCCGTGGATCTTAACGCGTCACTCGTGGTTGTCAATATGATCATCTGGTGGACTTGGACCCCAATTAAGTTGCGTATCCCATGATGAAACCACCTGTCAACTACATATAATGTCTTGTGTTACATCCTCACCTTCAGGTACAATAATTCATCAATGCATATAAGTGAACCAAGCTTGTTTATCAAGGGCACATTGAGACTTCATATGGGGCTTCCCTTCCAAATTTCAGGCTTTGATAATGAAGTAGTGTTACCTCCCTAGGTAGGAGTGGTTAATAAGCAACCCAATTAGGTGTTCCCAACCCCTAAAGGGAAAGAAAAGTCCTTGGTACATCCTTCAATTGATAGGCGTCATGTGAATGATGATGAATGGATGGGGACACTGGGCGTCTCAAGGCCAAATGCCATGGGTTCAAGGGTGGCAATGATGAGGGATACCCACATATTAGGTGTCTAAATGTAGGAGAGAGTAATTGTGGATACATCAGTTACCTCGACCTTCCTTTTTCCACCCTCCTTTATTTTCCTTTTTCCTTTTCCTGATTTTTCTTTGTATTGTTGCTGAGGGCTTCGGGAAATTAAAGCATGTTGTGAACGATATAGGCAATTATTACCCCCTTAAGATGGGGTACTTAATTGCCCACCAGGGATTGGGACATGCATGGGTTCCTTAATGATGTTGGGGAACTCGTGGGGCCCTAAGAACCAGGGTGATGGCCATGATAAGGGGTAGAGCCCATGTTTGGCTTTTTCCCACGTGCTATATTAACTGTCCCAGTCATTTTTGGCATTTTATAATATTCTTTTTCTTTTGTTTCTTGCTTGTGGCCATGATATGTTTTTTCTTTTAGCTTCACCAACCTTCGAGGAACTCGAGTTTAGAAAAATGTAGTCGAATTGATGATGGTCTATTTGAAGCCGACAGTAAGGAGTCTTTGACCAATCAACAAAATTACTTTGACTCAAATAACCAATCCTAAAGCCTACAATGGAGGCTTGACCTATGACAATTGACCCAAGCATGAAACCCATGCCTTAACAAGTCCATTCAATAATAATTAAAATTCTTTTTGCTTTATTTTGATAGATATATTACATTTTGACTTCAAGTACAATTATGAAGATCGAACCTAGGTACATTCTTCAACACTACCTCTTAACTAGGGAGGTATTCATATTTACATATAACCATAGATGGGTTAGAGTCCTGTAGTGACAAGATTTAAAATTTTGAATTGGCTGACAGTAACTCTTGTAATATTGTACATATCTCTGCTTTCTGCAAATGTTTTCCACATTAAAATTAAAAATGTAAAGAGGGTATGTCCTAAAAGAAATATCAAAGGACAAGAAAAATAAGAAAAGGTCAAAAAATAAACAAAAATTGAAAAATATATATATGAACCCCAAAATAAAAACAGACCATGAAAGTGTGCAAGTCCAAGTGCCACTATTCTTTGCTTTACTGTTTTAAATAATGGTTGTGTGCAGCTTGTCATACATGCCACAACCCATGGTAGTCAAACTGCTTAATCTTGACTATTTCATGCTTTGAATTTTATGTTTATAGTTAGAGAATAAAATCTAACCAAACAGCTTAATCTTGGCAGATCATTAGAGAGGTAGAGAAAATAAAAGGGGTTCATCACTTTAATCTGAGCCCTTGGAAGATATAAGGTTAGAAGTAGATAGTTTGTTTTATAAAAGAAAAGGAAAGAAAAGGGTTTGCTGGCTTAATTGCACCCACCAAAGTCAAGAAAAAATGTTAGATTAGGTAAATGGGTAGGTGAAGAAAGGTTGCAGAAATACAAGTTTTTTGGAGCATAAGCACTACTGTCATGCTTAACTATGTGTTTCAAAAGTGCAGCAGCAGTTATCAATGAAAAAGGCATGCTCATAAGATGAGTTTAACTAACTTCCCCTCCTTTCTCAAGCTTTTCCCTCTCATGTTTATTAATTTCCCCATCATCCCTTAAAATACCCCTTTTCCCCTCCATTTTTACCTTTACTTCATTATCTCATATTTTTCCCCTAGAAATTCCCTTTAAAATCCTTCCCCTTTGCTAAATCATCATTATGTTCTATAAATCCCTTTTCCTAGGGTAAAAACCCTTTCCCCCCTTTGTGAAAAGTTATTTTTCCCTTTTTTCTAATCTAAAAACCCATAAATCAACTTATCCTAAGTTGAAAAAATCTTCCGCCTTAAAGAAACACGCCCGATGGATCATTTGAGTTAATCCGCCAATTAAAGTTAATTAAACACGCTTAAGTATGTTTGATTAGGCGGGCCCCTCCCTAACCTTTTCCCTAATACCCTCCGCGCATCTTTTCGGTGCAACCTCCATCCGATCAACACCCATCTAATCTAATGGTTATCGCTCCATTTCGCACGCATTCACCTTCTGAGCTTGAACAACCTGATAGCACCCGAAATGGGCAGTTTTGCTCGGGCCCAATTTGGCGACATGTCACCATCACAGCATTTCACATCCCCTCTGAGTTTTACCACCCTTCCCCAAAAAGTGGTGCAATGAGGGGCAAAACCACCCTCTCGATACCAGTAACTATTCATAACCTTTTCTTCCCCGCTTTCCTCAATTTTTGCCCAATAAAGCCCTGTAAACACCATTTTCACGATTTTTTCGATCATCTGTGCATTCAAAGCCTAAGCTTTCTTGCACGCCTGAAGTCTACAAACTGCCAAACAACTACCAGATGCCATCTTGCCTTCAGCACTCATCCAAAGCCACTATCTGTCACCTGCAACCTAAGAACCCCAACTAAATTCACAACACCAACCTCCAGCTTCAGGTATTTTACAAATATACACCACATTTACCCTTGTTAATATAAAAATCTCAATTAATTTAACATTGAATGAACTTAACTTAGCTATCCTACCCATGAAATAGGCAATTTGCACCCAGACCCTTAAAAAATTTGTAAAACCCAGACCACTGGTCGAACCCTGCCAATTCAATTTCCGACTTTTACCTCTATTTTCAATACAATGTCTATCCACATTTCCCTGGATGCTAAGCCTGTTTCAACCCCTAACATTGACCAAGATCATGTACCTTTAGCTGATAGGGATTTTCAGATTAAGGATACAGCCTCTGCCTCTGAAAGAATGAAGCTCCACTTCTAGAGCAAAGATAGATTTTTAAACCATGCTGATGACATTCACCTCTAGGAGTCAAATCTCCCCCTCTACTCATTCCCAGAAGTTCACAACCTCCCAGATATTATCCACTATTGTCAGACCTACTACATCCCCAACCAAAGAACTGTAGTAGCCCCCAATCAACAGTTGCTCTGCACTATCACTCCAGAGTCCATCAACCAAATGTTACAGGTCCAACCCAACCCAAATTTAGTTCCTTTGTCCATAGGGGGACTTCTAGACATGTACAGTTCCATTGATGAGGGTAAAGCCAAGCAGGTGTTCAAAAATTTCATAGTTGTAGAAAAGCATACACCAAATTTTACCCCTCCATACATCGCCACTATGTTTTCACAAACTTCCAAGCATATTGTCACTATGATATCCTCCATCCTTGGATACGGGACAGATGAAAATGTTGATGAAGTCACTTTTGCATTCTTGTCACTTTTTACCCCTGGTCAACCCCCTGCCATCAAGTTTGACTATGCTCAGTTCATTGCAGACAAAATGCATAAACAACTCATCAAATTTCCCATTGAAAGGGTATTTAAGTACTCTGCAGTGTTGTATTATTTATTCTTGTACTACCAAACTGACACATTCCCCATGAAGATCATAAAATGTGACGGTAAAAGAAAAGAGAGATATGTGCTCTATTGGACACCTATTGTCCAAAAATATTCCACTGTCTCTGATTATAAGGACCTTGTAGATTCCTTTGTCCACCCAGTAATGAATATGTTGACAGGGACTGTGCTACCTAGGATTAGTCCTCAGATCAAAAAGGTACTTCAGTTGGCTAAAAACAGTAAGGTAGGAGACTGGTACTTGTACCAGAATCACACAGAGATCAAAGTATATGGCTACCAACTGGCTCCATATAAATTGCCAAAGTATCTTCCCTTAAGAATTTTTTCCTTGGAGTATTTCAGGAAAATCATCAACTCAGATGATGTCCACTTCGTGGCTGCAAAGAAGAAGGACCAATTCCAAGTCAAAAGTGAACTCGGCCCCTTTATTTGCAATAATCGACAAGCCAAACCAAAGGCAGAGAGTATGTTAGAGGAGTTGAAATTTGCCAAGAGTTTTATGTGGCAGTATGACCCTCATGGAGTAATAAGAAAAATGAGAACCAAGCTTAAACTAGCTCCTTATGCACATTATTCGGTGCCTGAAATTGAAAGATATGCCAACCAAACTGAATGGTTGGAAATCACTTTGGTAGATAAAGATAGCACAATTGTTGATGTTGAAAATTCTCTATATGATATTAAGCAACAGATTGACCTAAGTGAGTTCCTGTAGGTCCCAGATCAAGGGCACAGGATGGATGCTCCCTCTCCATCGCAAACACCTTTGAATCAAGAAAAAAACCCTAAAAACAAAGAAGAGACTTCCAGTTCCTAAATGGAAATAGTGGACGAGCAAGAAAACCAAAGGAAAAGGAGAAAACTGAATGTTGTATCTGAACAGGAAGAACAGAGTGAGGTGGAAGGAATAGAGTCAGAACCACAATCAGACCACAGTCAAAATCTCTACCAAACACAGCAGGTTAGAAAGGGAGAGAGGTAGAGGAAACAAATGAACCCACCACCTCTAACACTCAGTTGATAGAAAGGCAGAAGTCAGCAAAGGTTTCTTCCTTTGTCAGACCAGCTGATAAAGAAAAAACCATTAAGGATAGATATAAGGAGATTAAAATGAGAAATGAAAAATTGAACACTGAGATATATGCTCAATATTTCAAACATTCATCACCTAACCAGAGCAGACTAATGTCTGCATTTGATATTGAGGAGGGAAAGATGCAAATGTCATATATGCATCCAACAGTGCCACAACCCAAGTCTGCAGCAGATTATAAGAAGGCAACATTTGAAGTATTAGCAAAGGACATCCATCCAATCGACCAAATAGAATTTCATAAACAAGCTAGAGAAATGATATACTCCACCTTGATTGGCAAGGCCACGGATGCATATAGATTACAGGAGTCCTTAAATAATACTATTGCTCAGTTTAAACTTGAAAATGCCTCCTCCAGTGCTAAAGACACAAGGATTAAATCCTTGGAAGACCTGATCATTAAGCCAGGCCATGACCCAAAGGACATAAAGGCTACTGAGCAATTAATAAAAAAGAAGAATGAAGACATTGTAGCCCTGAAAAAATAGCTCAAATTGCCTCAATCACAGCACCCTCAAACAAAACAAGTCCTGGAGAGCCAAACTACCCAGGAGGAAATTCTTGACTTAGTGTTGCAGTTGTTAGTGCCTAGATTTACCTTAGGCTGAGGAAGGTAGGATCCAGGGCCAACATCAAACCATGCTTAACCTGGTAGCTAGCCCTACCAGGTCGGGAGAGGGCTCTCTCCGGGTCAATCTCAGCAAATTATAATCGATGAGGGCTTGAGATGACTGATAGAAATACTGATCTTAGGCTAGGTATATGTGCAAAAAAGTTTGATTGAATGAAATGATGTTTTTGTTGACTCAGATGGAAAGGTAGATTTTGGGCGCGGGGATTGAGGCTCAGTCTTGCAGAGGTCTCAATGGGGCAAGGTAGGAAATTGATTTTGACACTTAAAATTGAATGAGATGGAAGGATTAGATAGGTAAGGATCTAAAGAGGGCAAGAAAACTCATGGATCATCTCCAAACAGCTGAAAACATCAAGAAACTAAAGCAAACTTTAAGTAGAGCACTACAATTTCAATGGATTCTACTTACACTCTTGTTTGTTTAGTTAAGAAGAAACAAGATAGAGAATGGCATAAATGACATATAAGAAAATTCACAATTACAAAGAAAAGCACTGTACCAAGAAAAATTGCCACATGGATCCCAAAGAATGTTGCAAATCTTGGTCTCAATTCCTTAGCCAAAATGCTGATATGAATGTACAATGAAGCTCAAGGCTTTCTCAAAAGTCCAACCATGCTAATGACTGAAAAACAACATAATATAGACAAACCATAGCTCATCCTTGCCTCTAGGGGTCGAGCTCACATGTTTAGGAGCTGTTTCAACTAATTCTAAACTGAGAACTAGAAATCAGGCAACAGAACAGCATGCCTCTAGAAACAAGGGAACTGATTCATTCAGTTTCAAACAACTTTTAAACTGATGAATATATCTCTGCAAGTGAAAATTTGACATATTTACATCATGATCCATTAATATACATTAAATTACATCACAAATTTGCCATTAAGAAAGTGAAAAAGTCCAACTGACCAAAGCTGGGCAAAAAACAGAGCAATACTTGGTCAAACTGGCAATTTTTCCTCTATGCGCCGCGCCTGATTCTCTATGCGTAGCACCTGTTTGGACCCACTTTTAGAGGCGTTCCTGAGGTCCAAATTAGCTCCAAGTGTGCTTGTTGGAAAGTTCTGCCTGTGTACTTTCCAACCCAAGTGGAATTTTTCAATTTGGCCTCCATTTTATCCTCCAAACTTCAATTCTCCCAACACTGCTTCCTGTGTGTCAAAATAGGGGCAGTGAGGTCATTTTTTGAGTGTTTTTGACCTTTTTGAGGGCTCAAAACTTGTCCAAATTTCTTGGCCATTGGTAGGAAAATATATTTTTCCATGCCAAATCCAAAAATTCTGAGTTTTTGTGATTTAGAGGCTCCTATCAAAAGCGAGCGCCACATGGCGCGGCGCATAGGGTAGAAAATTCTGTTTTTTGTGCCAAAAATTTCAAAAATGCAAAAAGTGCCCCAAATTTTTTGAAATTTGGGCTGAGTCTTCTCCATCAAACATTGTGTTGGTCCAAGGAAGCCTCAGCCAATATCTGAAGTCCTTCATGCTCTTTTTGCCTCCTTGATGCTCTCTTCAACTTTGCCTTTAAGCTCCTGATTCTAGCTTGGCACACCATGTTCCTCGACAAGTAATGATATGACAGATTTCTAAGCATATTCTTCTCATTGATGGACTTTTCTAGCTTCCTCTCCAAGTGGATATTGGCTCTTTCAAGCCATGACTCCCGATCGGCATTAACCTCCTGCTCAAGTGAAGTGAACTCCACCCTCCTCCTTTGGGCAGCTTGGCGATTTTCCCGAATGTTTTGCAACTCCATAATCACTTGCTAGTCTTCAAGCTGCTTATTCCTTTGCTCTAGGTACTGTATTGTCCATTGGGCTCTATCCAAGTTGATAGACAAGGCATCAATGTCCGCCTACTGCTCTTGAATGATTTCTTTGAGATTTGTGCTTTGCGGGCCCATATCAGTATCATCACCCTCAATGAGAATGAAATCAGTCTCATGCTCACCTAATGGTCCTTCCTCCTGCAATGGCCTCTTGCCTTTGTCTCGAACCTGTTGTGTTGATGACAGAAGCGAGGTCCCTTCCACACTAGGTGAAGATAACACTCTAGTGCCCTTCTGATAGGTGATGAACACTGGCATGCTAGCGGTCTGTGTCTCATGACCCTCATGCTGATAAGAAGGTCCACCTGTCTCATGCAAAGCCTCTGAAGGTCCCTGAGAAGCTTTGAAAAACTCACGAGAGATGAAATCCTCCCAAGTAATGCCCTGTAAGCCAAGCTGATGAATGACCAAAATTTTAATGAGAGAAAAATGGTAAATAATATTGAACTGCTGCTGAGGAGTCTTGTGCTGCACTAGGGTCATCATCTTCTCTATGTTTCGGCACATGAAGTAAGGGATGTTCATCATCCTTACCCTGGTAAAATGCATCAACAACCTGATATGATAGGCATATAAATGTGAAAACCGGCCCTCACAGCTGAAATACTTCATGATCAATTTCATCAAAGGAGCATAAGCATCTTTGAGGTACCGGAAAGGAAATACTTTGTTGAGTTGTCTCAAATAGCCAGGTTTGATGTATGGTTCATAATGTTGCCGGTCAATTTGCTGCCTCTTGTTCCATTGCTCTCCAATGTTAGGAATACCGATTGCTAGTGAAATAGGTTTTGGTGTTAATGTATAAGTGACACCAGCTAGAGTGGCTTGACCATCATGTAAATGCAGCACAAACAAACGAGCCAACTCATGATGAAACTGAATGCTAGCAACCTTCTCACAAAATTCATAGCAAGACTGATGTTGGAAACAAGAGATGGCCAGAGGGTAGGCCTGTAATTCAGCAAGAGTGGTTGGTTCTTCTCTAATATGTTTGCCCCCTCTATGAGGCCTCCTGGGTGCATGTACCTCTGTAGGTGAGTCACTGTAGGTCTCCTCTTCATAATCATATGAGGGATCAAATTCCATGTCTGCTAGTGGATGGACTGTTTTGGAGCTGTCTTGATAAGAAATAGGTGAGTTGTGATGTGTTTTAAATTTTTCCACCAAGGGAAACAGTGATATGAGGGACTATGGAGGGAGAAAATAGTGAGGGATTTAGGGACAGTTGGGGTAGGGTTTAATTAGGGAAATAGGGAATTAGGGAATGATTTAGGAGTTTTTGATATAGGACTAGGGTTTGGGAATTAGAGAGTATTTGGGACTTTGGGAAAGGGGATTTGGGATATGGAATTAGTGAATATAAGGGTGTGTGAATTTAGGGAATAGGGAAATCAAGGGAAAAATGGAGTAAGGGAGTGATTGAGGGAATAGAAGGATGGAATTGGTAGCAAAACAGTCAATACTAACCCTAGGCAGCAATTTCCTTTGAGAAATTTCAAGAGATAGGGTTTGGTTTCCTTTAAACACTCACCATACAACGAACACCATAAAACAACCACCAAATTTCGATGAAAAGCAATGACAGAGGGTCAACCTACTTGGACAAGTGATGATCCACAAGTTTCGGGCGATTTGGAGCAAGTTTTTAAGTTTTCGGGCTTGCCGGCTGTATGTGTCGCGCATCAAACCCAATGCGCCGTGCCCAGTGAGTGCGCCGCACCCGTGCAATTTTGAACTGGAGGTCGAAGCCCAGTGCGTTGCGCCTGCTATGTGCGCCGCGCCACTTTCCTAGTGTGTCGCGCCTCTGTCTTGGAACGATTTTAAACAATTTTTCTCACTTGCTCACCACCACGACTTTGCCTTGCTTCCACTTTGTCTTGGAGTGCAAATGAACTTTTCAAATTGAAGGAATGACTTATAAACAAGGACCTTTTAAATTTTTGGCTCATAAAACCCATTTTTAGAATGTTTTGAAAATGACTTTGTTTTTTACTCTGTTTTGAGCTTTTTCACTTTATTAGAATTTGTGATGCACTAAATGACCTGTGCTTTGTTTGTTTTGTAGGTGGTTGGAGCTACTGGGGCTAGGGAAAGAGACTAGGGTTACAGGTGGAGTGATTTACATATGAAGAAAATAAAATTACATAAATTTGTACCATAAAAGCAAAAATACTCTGTTTTTCCTCAAAACAGAGTTTTGAGGAAAGAAACACCTCTGAGCACTTGATGATGAAATTTATTGATGCTAGAACCTCCTCATGTGCCTACTGGTTATTATTGGACGCTTTGAAACACTTTTTGATGAAACCCTAGTGAAACCCTAGACCTAATAACAATGAAACCCTAAAAAAGACTTCTGCAATCTTTAAAACAAAATGGTGACTGTATACACTTTTTGATGAAAAACATGAACCAACAGGTAAATGACATGAGGGAAACTATAGGAGAAGCCACTACCGTCAGATGATCCATGCGCCTAATGGAATGCAGCTGACTGAGCGGGACACCTAATATGCAATGCAACAAGAGGATTTGATCTCTGACGGAGGGATGAAGATACCGACACTAACATTGGCTCCAATGGGGATGGTAGCTCCTTGGAGGTGCCAAGAACTACAGATCTCTAGGAAAGCAGGCAGTGCCTTCGTCCATTGGGCTATGGAGTCAATAACTTCGACAAACCGAAACCAAACTCTTGACTCAATGACTCAATTTCAAGACTGAATGTGACTCAAGATTGACTCATTTTCAAGACTGAAATTGACTGAAATACCTAACTCTATCAAACCCAACCCAAACTGAAATCAAACCTCAGCTTTATAGCCTTCACCTCGAGCCCCAAACTGAAGAATGAAAATAGTACACACTTGCAATGGAATTTAAACAACTCGGTATGTACAATGATGAATAGGACAGCAGAAAACAATTCACACATAATACTGTTTAAGGAGTCGACCGTTGACCGGCCCACCAGGATAGTCTTCGCCATCCATCTCTTGCAAAAGGAAAGCATTCTGGCCCCAATGTGCAGCAATCTTGTACAGTCCTTTCCAAAGATTTTCAAATTTTCCATGTTTACCTTTCTCTTCGTTCCTTGCATCCCATTTCAACACTATGTCTCCTATCTCAAACCTGCCCACCTTTGTTTTTCGGTCATATATCCTCTTGATTCTTTCTTGCAGCTTGGAAGTGTTCTGAAATACCTCCTCTCGAGTTTGCTGCAAATGTATCATTTGATTGATCCTCCGCTGCAAACTATCATATTCGCTACCGGCTTCTTGCAACAGTTTGACCATCGGGACAGCCAAAGAGGTCGGGAAGACTGTGTCCACACCGTACATAAGCTCAAAAGGAGACATGCCTATAGATTTCTTTGACTTACCCTGTCTGCGCAAAGTGCATTGACCAGCTTTTTGTGCCAACTCTTCTTGTTAGTTTCCAGCAACTTTTTGATAATGTTGACAAGAGATTTGTTTGAGGATTCCACCAATCCATTGCCTTGTGGGTAATAAGTAGTCGAATGCCCCAAAGTGATTTGATACTTATGACAAAAGTAAATCATTCTCTTCGATTTAAAGGCTACTGCATTATCAATGATCAGCTTATTTGGACAACCAAAACGAGACAAAATGTTGTTTTCAAGAAATGAGATAATTACTGAATCGGTGGCCTGCCTTGTAGGAATTGCCTCAATCCATTTGGTAAAATAATCCGTCACTGTGAGTATCCACTTATGCTGTGCTGAAGAAGAAGAATGGATCTCACCAATGAAATCCAAACCCCACTGCTGAAATGGAGCGCTTACTTCAATGGGCTTGAGTGGTAAAGGTTGTAACTTCCACTTACCTTGAAAAATTTGACATTCGTGGCAGCTGGCCACTGTTTTGTACACATCAACAAAAAGACTTGGCCAATAATACCCCGCTCTCAACATTTTATTGGTTGTTGTTTTCCAAAAAAGATGGCCTCCGCAATCTCCCTTGTGAAAATCTTCCATAACTTGTTTTGCCTCTTTTTCTACTAAACAATTCAGCAAGACACCACCGGGATCTTTCCAATAGAGTGCACCATTCATAATACAAAACTTTGCAGCTTTCAATTTCAGTGTCCTACTTTTGTTCTTAGCCATTCCAGATGGTGATGACAAATTTTGGAGTACATAAACAATGTCCGAATACCAAGGAGAAAGAAGGAAAATTTATGATCCCTGAGCGGGCAAATTCTCTTCATCTTCCTCGGACATAGTAGCAATTAGATTAAAGTCCAAGGCGTGCAAATTTGGCACTCAAAATTGAATGAGATGGAAGGATTAGACAGGTGAGGAGCTGAAGAGGGCAAGAAAACTCATGGATCCTCTCCAAATAGCTGAAAACATCAAGAAACTAAAGCAAACTTCAAGTAGAGCACTGCAATTTCAATGGATTCTACTTACACTCTTGCTTGTTTAGTTAAGAAAAAACAAGATAGAGAATGGCATACATGACATATAAGCAAATTCACAATTACAAATAAAAGCATTGTACCAAGACAAATTGCCACATGGATCCCAAAGAGTGCTGTAAATCCTGGTCTTAATTCCTTAGCCAAAATGCTGATATGAATGTACAATAAAGCTCAAGGCTTTCTCAAAATTCCAACCATGCTAATGATTGAAAAACAGCAGTTAAACAGCCAGCGGAAATAAATGGAAAAAGAAATGCACAAGTTGACCAAGCAAGCCAGCCTTCTGAAAAATGTAGCCACGATCATCCCAACTGTCACCACAGCAGTACCATCCACTTTGCCTGAGAAATTGGCTCCTACAGTTCCATTGGCCACTGCATTGCCTACAACAGCACCATCTACTTCAACAACAAGATCGACTGCAGCAGATTCTACAGGTGAAGAAGCCCATAAGTTGGCTAAAGCCATGGAAGAAATGTCCCTCAAAGCCAATGAAATCAGAAAACTGGAAAAGAAAGTAAATAGTCTGGAGACAGACTGTAAACTTGCTCAAATCATGAATAAGGAAGAACAACACAAGGTAGCAAGATTAACTGAGAGTATAAAGAATCTAGAAAAAGAAATGACTCTAGGTGAGCCATTGAGATGGGCAAAAGAAAAATGGTAGGTCAATATCATTGACTATGTTAATGATATTTGGCCATCAATTCAGGGAATTTTTTACCAGCTTGATCTAGTTGAAGAGGCCACAGAGGCAATTCAAAAGGTTAAAACAGAGCTGGAAGGGATGCCAGAAGAGGAAACCAGGATCATCGACTTTTTGAATTCCAAGAAAAAATATGAACTAGAAGAATTGGATATTAGTGACAGGACAGGGACAATCCTTGAAGTAAGAAGAGTTCTTACTAAAAGGAATTTGATGCACAACTTGGAAGACAAGTGTCAGACTATGCAGCTTTCTATTGATAGATTTAAATTCAAATTTGACACTTTGATGCAAAAAGGTTTACCAAGTCCTTTGGTAATTAATGACAAATTGATGACACAAGAGGACTATAACAAAAAGCTCAGGGAAGTGGCTAGAACTCAAGTCAACAATGCAGCCATCCATAACACAGCAAAACAAGGGATGCCCTCTGGTAAAGTTCTTTACCAAGCTTTGGAAAACTTGTTTTACCTCCAGCATGAGGTAAAACACTTATTTGTAAATAAGCCGACATTTTCTAAGTACACAGAGACTGACGAGGTCTTTAGGAGGTTGAAAAACATTCAGTTACCAACTGAAGAAAGATGGGAGCAGTGAACTAACTTACTTTAATCCAAAGTAAGTTCAGCAATTAACGCAGTTTGGTAAAGACAGAATGCAGAAAGTAAATAGGCAGCTGTCCCAGTCAAAGAGTATCAGAGTCAAAGAGTATCAGTAAAAGAAGATAAGTCGAAGAGCATCAGATGACAACAAAAAGATCAATCAACTAAATATAAAAGGAAATCAGATATAATAGTGCCAGAAAGCAATCAGTTAGAAAGGTGGCATTACATTTTTAGAATTAGATATTTTTTCCTAAAATAAATCCCAAGTCAGTTTGGGATATTTTGTAAATAATTTTGTATAAATACTTCATAATTCGAAGTATGTAGGGTGGATTCTACTAGACATTTCTATAGACTTTTTGATCAGAAAACCCAGAGGGTTATTGTATCATTTTCTAAGCCAACAAGCTGGATTGATAAATAAAGATTAGACATTTCAAAGGATTCATGTGTTAAGCGAATTTCAGACAAGTGTTCTCATGTGTTATTGTTATTTTTCTCAAGTTATTCATAATCTTTAAAAAAAAATCGAATCTAAATGTTATAACTGGAATAATATTTCAGAACTTGTTTAAATACACTCTGTCTTAACACTTATACATTTAAATGTTTTCTGTTAATATCTAAATTAAAGAATTCTTAATTGCTCTTTGGTTTAGATTGATTTCTTCAATATTCAGGTTAGAGGATTCTTAATTTCCCTTTGATCTCGATTATCCCTTCATTCATCATTCATTATTTGGTCTGAGAACCCTTAATTTCTCTCCCACCCTTAGTGAAAACCTTTCACCCCTCTGTCTCAAAGATCTGAAAAACACTTTGCTATCTTGCCCTTTGGACATTCCCTTTAGTGAGTTAATCCAGTTTTTCTTCCTCACTATTTGACTTCATAGCCCAATGGTTTAAAAGATATCATTCTATCCATCTGTCTAAGATCCTACCACCCAATCTCAAATACAAATCAAAAACCCTTGAACAATCATAACTAGCCTAAAAGCATCTTAACTAGAAAAAAGTTAAATTTTAAAGAGAGAGCCCTCTCTGAGCATCAGAAAGGCTAGGTCCTGATCTCCAAAAACGGTTTGTGGTTACCTTTGGTTTTTCTTTATTTTTACTTCAAAAGAATTATCAAAGAGATAACATAATGGCGACCATACTGGGGAACTTCGATCCTCAGTTTCATAAAACTTTAAGGAAACCTTCAATTAAATCTTGAGCCCCTTAAGGTCATTATCCGAAGTAAATTTTCAAAAAATTCATAAAAAAACTTAAAATTATGGCTCCTCAGAAGATTCACTCTACTAGGGCAAACCCAGATCCAAAACCTGCAACTATAGTGGATGACCCAGACAAAATTCTAAGGAAACCAAAAAACGAAGAAACTCAGGCAAGTAGTAGCCAGCTAGACAGAGCCAATTCACTCCCTGAGGAGTTGTCAACTTTAGAGGAAATCCCTTTTGATTTGTCATTTGACCTCTCACTATTTAGAACCAAATCTAAGAATGATATCCATGACACAGTTTTAGACCCAGAGTTTACTCAACTCATCGAATCAAAAAGGGTTATCCATCAAGATTTAGATAAATTTGTCTTGGATGCTTTTGACAAGTTAGAAGCCTTGACCTCTATATTGATTAGCAATATAGATAGTGCTTGCTTTCAACAATATGTTGAGCTAGCTGCCCTTACTACTGTTGCATCTCAAATTTATGCACAGTCTTCACTCACTGTAAATACACCTTCCTTTACCACAACTTCATCAATTGTATCTACCATAATCCAATCACCTAAACCACTTATTAATCAATCATCTTCGTCATCATCTAGTTCACTTCCATCAGTTTCAAGCCCTTCTTCAAGCACCACAACTTTACCTCCTAGTCAAACCAGAATTACAGCAATGGCAAACCGATATGCTCCTCTTGTTTTACATTCCCAACTCCATCCCATGCCTGCAGATTATTAGAGTAAGATCTTCCTGTTTGATGCTACTGGTAATTACACTACCTAGAAGCATGTAAACAAGATGTCCAACTTTTTTGAATTGCATAAAATAGATGAAGCAGATGTCCAAATGATATTGTTTGCCCAAACTTTAACTAGGGATGTCAAGAAATGGTTCAAAGCCTTTCCTGCCAACCATATTGTAGACTTAGCCAATTTTCAAAGGTTATTCATTGATAGATGGGAGAGAAAGAAAAACCCATTGCAAATACTTTCTAAATATGAAAATATTAAAAGATCTCCTAACGAGTCAGTTCAGGACTATTGCACTAGGTTTAATAATATCTACAATGCAATTCCAGCCAACATTAAGCCTCCACCTGACCTAGCATTAATTAAATTCCCTGATGGTTTTGATGCTGACATGTCATACCAGCTAAGGGAGAGAAACCCTGAAACACTTGAACAAATGCAGAGTAATGTTGTCAGTGTAGAGGCCAACCTGTTAGCTAAGAAAGCACGAATGAGGAATGAAAAGAAAGTTGTATTTAAAGAAGAAGCTTCAACTTCAGATGGAAAAGTAGATGTTTTAGCTAAAAGTTTAGAAAGAATCATGGATAGGTTAGAGAACATGGAGAGGAAAAATCAATGGGAGAATCAACAACAACAACCCCCAATAAGAAACCCAAATTTTAGGAAGAACCCTAATACTGCAAAAAATGCTACACCAGACCAACAGATTAGGCCCCCCTTCCAAGAAAACTATGTTGAGGATTCACAGAACCAAGAAGCAGAGGATGATACCTATATTAACTTACTGGAAACCACAGAGGAAGACACTATTTTTCTTACTCAAGAAGAACAGGAGTTATATATGCTTCAGCAGTTGCAGTTAGAATCTAGTGAATCTTTTGATTTTAAACAGGGATATGAGTCAGCTATATATGAGGTACATAAACAATATAGCTTGAGAAGTAAGAAGAATAACAAGACTCCCATTAAAAGATCCATCCAAACCCAGACTAAGATAATAAAAGAAGCTCCAGTTAACAAAGTGTTGCAAATTCTCCCTAGGGGAACAACTGAAACTTCAACCCCTAGGATTGTAGATATAACCTCCACTGAAACCCAAACAGAGACAATTACTGAAAACAATCAAAATAAAAGAAATCAAGGCAAGATAGTAGAAACACAAACTGAAATACCTACCACTGAGAAACAGAATAAAGATACTCAAACTGCACACATTAAGGAAGATCTGAATCAAACAAACAAACCTCAGCTCCCTTTCAACATTAAAAATGAAATAGCTAAATTAAAGATATTAGTTCCTTTGACCGAACTGGTAAAGAATCAATCTTATAGGTCACAGATAACTAAGACTTTGAACATAGGAGAGGGAGAGGATTCTGTTAATTTGAATGATGACCAGCCTGAATTATTATTTGGCCCTAAGGCCAATGGAATTCATCAGCAAGGAGGAGTTCCTCCTTTTTACATCAGCCTAAACATTCATGATAAAATTTTGCATAACGCTATGTTGGACTCAGGAGCATCCCACAATCTGATTCCAAAGGAAATAATGGAAAGACTGAACCTAGACATTACCAGGGCTTGCAAGGATTTATTTTCTTTTGACTCCAGCCAGGTTAAATGCCTTGGTCTAATCAAAAACTTATGTGTGACTCTTGTCCAGTGCCCTGCAAAGAGCATTCTAATGGACATTGTAGTTGCAGACATCCCACCAAAATATGGAATGCTACTATCTCGCTCATGGGGAGAAAAACTGCAAGGATCTTTGCAGTTGGATATGTCTTATGCCACCATATCCGTTTTTTTCCAACCAAGAAAATTACATAGGGAGACTTTGATGAAGTACATGGTCAGTAATAAGGAAAAGCCACAAAACTTTCCCATATACTCCATGCATTCAGATATGGACGCTTTCATCTTATACAAAGCAGAAATTGATAAAAAGGAAATCACGGCCAAAGACCTTAAGTACAGAATAGCTGATAGTGAGAACATATTCCATGAGTCACTTTGTCATTTAGACTTTGATGGGTCTGTCAATAAGTTAGGGGCTAGTGCAGAAGTGTGGATCCATAATATGGAAAATAACCATGCTGAGGGACACGCTTTCAGATTGAACTTCAAATGTACCAATAACATGGCCGAATATGAAGCCCTAATTCTAGGGTTACAATTGGTTAGGAAATTGGGAGCCAAAAGAGTTTCCATCATGGGAGACTCAGAGTTGATTATCAAACAGATCAGTGGTGAATATTCTGTCAACAACCCTAGGCTTGGTAGATATAGGGATACTGTTTTAGACTTGATCAAGGACCTCCTGGAATCAAACTTTGTTGCCATTCCTAGAAAACAAAACATGCAGGCCCACAATCTAGCTACCTTTGCTAGTACTTGTAAATTTCCATTTCAACCAAACCACCAGTACACTGCAGAAGTCAGACATAGGCCTGTTATACCAGACAACCTTAAGTATTGGCAGATTTTCTCCCAGGACTCTCAGATCTATGATTTCATGAACAATGAAGGTGAATTTCGGAATTGTAAGATAGATACTGATTGTACAATATGCAATAATGTAGAAAGCAGTTTAGATGAAAAATTTTACGATATAACTAAACCAACTAAATTTATTAGAGTAGAAATAGATAGTTTAGAAAAGGTAGAGATAGATGAAATGATGGATGATGATCCTGAGATTTTTAATTTGAAAAATAATTTTTTGCCTAAAGGATTAGTACCTTTAGAGGATTTGTTTGACTCTAATGATGCAGCTAGGAAACCCAAGATGGAACCTCTAAGAGCTGACATAAAAGAGGTTAATATAGGAACTAAAGATAATCCAAAACTCATTAAGATATATAAAGCCTTACCCCCAGAGGAAAAGGTCAAATATATTAATTTGTTTAAAGAGTTCCATGATGTATTTGCCTGGAGTTATGAAGACTTGAAATCTTATGACACTAGCATAATCCAACACAAAATACCTCTAAAAAAAGATCATAAACCTTTCAAACATAAAATTAGGAGGATAAACCCAGTTCTTATGCCATCCATAGAGAAAGAGGTTAAGAGAATGTTTGATGCCCAAATAATAGTGCCCATTAGATACACAGACTGGATTTCAAACTTAGTTACAACTAGGAAAAAGACAAGCGAGATTAGACTTTGTGTAGATTTTAGAAACTTAAACAAAGTCTCTCTAAAAGACATCTACCCCTTACCAAAATGGACCATATATTGTAAAGGGTAGTGGGCTCATCTAGGATTTCACTGTTAGATGGATTCTCTCGGTATAACCAGATCTTAGTCCAACCTAAGGACCAAGCCAAAACTACGTTCACTACTCCTTGGGGTACCTTCATGTATTTGAAGATGCCCTTTGGATTAATGAATGCAGGTACCACATTTCAAAGAGCTATGGATATAGCTTTTGCCAAGGAAATCCATGATTTCTTAGTAGTATACCAGGATGACATCACAGTCTTCTCTAAATCTGACAATGAACACTTGGACCACCTTAGAAGAGTATTTATCAAATGCAGGAAATTTGGGATTTCTTTAAATCCAAAAAAGACACTTTTGGTCTTGAAGAGGGAAAACTGTTAGGACACATCATATCTAAAGATGGGATTAGGATAGACCCTGCTAGAATAGAAGCCATTTTGACAATTTCCCATCCTCGAAACATAAAAGAGCTATAATCATTTCTAGGTAAGATTAATTTTCTTAAGACATTCATCTCAAATCTAGCAGAATTAATTAGGGAATTAAATAACATGCCAAGAAAGGACTCAGCAATTAAATGGACATTAGAGGCCAAACAATCCTTTGAAGCTATCAAGGAAGCTTTAACCAAGACTCCAATCCTGATTAGTACTGACTTTAGCAAAGATTTTATTATTTTTTCTTTTGCTTCAATACACGCCATTGTAGCAGTCTTGCTGCAACAGAACAATCAAGGATATGAACAGCCAATAGCATTCTTTATTAAATCCTTAAGAGATGCCACACTCAAATACAATATCATGGAAAAACAGGCTTTAGCTTTGGTAAAGGCTATCAAAGATTTCAAATATACATTCTGTACTCTCACATTATTGCTTATGTTCCAAACTCTATAGTTAAAGACATTTTGACTCAAAATGGGCCTGAAGGAAAAAGAGGAAAATAGATTGCCACAATATTGGAATATGATATAGAGATAAATCCCACCAAGCTCATCAAAGGCCAAGGTTTAGCCAAACTCATGGCTGAATCGAACTGTCGGGCCCTTGATATCAACTTCATCACTGCCCTTGATGATCAGGAGGAGATGGCGACTCCACAGATCAGTGAACCTTTTACTAATTCACCATGGTATGCAGATATTACATTTGTAATACTAGACTTACAAGCTCCTCTTGGATTGACAAGAATTAAAGCTAGAATCTTAAAAATGAAGTCATTAAGATATTGTGTTGTAGATAATGCATTTTTTTGCAAGGACAAAGTGGTATTCTCTTAACATGTTTATTAAAAGATGAAGCTGACAATATTTTGCGAGAGTTTCATGCAGGGGATTTTGGAGGACACTTGTACTAGAAGAGTACTGTTGACAAGATTCTGAGGGTTGGTTTCTACTGGCCTACTTTTTTTGTAGATATTAAAAAGCATGTGACCTCCTGTCATAAATGCCAGATTTTTGAAGGAAAGAGAAAACTTTTACCTTTGCCTCTTAAACCAATTTCCACTGAGATGCCATTTCAACAATGGGGGTTAGACTTCATTGGAGAAATACACCCAGCCTCCTCAACTCAGCACAAGTGGATTCTCATAGCCACAGACTATTTTACCAAATGGATAGAGGCCATACCTTCTAGGCAAGCCACAGACACTGTCATAATCACCTTCCTAGAGAGTAATATCCTTTCAAGATTTGGATGTCCCCAGAAGCTCATTATTGATAATGCAGCAGCCTTTAAATCCAAAAGAATGATAGATTTATGTAACAAATACCACATCACCCTTGGCCATTCCACAGCCTATTACCCTCAAGGTAATGGACTAGCAGAGTCATCCAACAAAAGTCTGGTCAATATTATCAAAAAGTTACTAGAAGACAATAAAAAGACATGGAACAAGAAGTTAGTCAATGCCTTATGGGTAGATAGACTGACTACTAAGATGTCTATTGGAACATCACCCTATTAGCTGGTTTATGGGATGGATGCAATTTTTCCATCATCTTTGGGAGTGCTAATCATGAATATCCTCCAGGAATTACAAGTGGAACCAAATGATATTCAGAGAATAATAAATCAGACCATACACCTGCAACAGACTAGAGAAGAAGTATATGTAAAATCACAGGTAATTCAGGAAAATATTAAGAAAGCCTTTGATAAAAAGACTAAATCATATGATTTTCACATAGGAGACAAAGTCCTTAAGTGGGATTCAAGGAGAGAAGACAAAGGCAAGCATGGAATATTTGATTTTCTGTGGTAGGGGCCTTATGTCACTTATGGCTACAAAGGCAACAATGCCTTTTTCTTGACAAACATAGATGGATCAAATCTACCAAGAGGACCTATTAATGGTAGGATGCTGAAGCATTATTTTTCCACTGATTCACAATAGTTCACTTTACTTTGCATCATTGTACATAACATTGCAGAGTGTAGATTAGATTGGATGGTAATCCTTTGAAGTTGAAGTCCTGAGAGAAGGCCCTGAGCTTTGGAGGATTTATTGTCATAAGTATCAATAAAGCAGGAATGAAAGAAGCACAGTTCACAAGATAACTACAGTCAAAATTCAAAGGCTATTGATCTTCATAGTTCTTGACATTTCACCCAAAAATGCCATCCCCATGTGGAGCCACTGTTAGAGTCCTATACTTATAGGATTTATAATTTTGAATTGGCTGATAGTAACTCTTGTAATATTGTACATACATTTGCTTTCTGCAAATGTTTTCCATATTAAAATTAAAAAAAGTAAAAAAGGTATGTCCTAAAAGAAATATCAAAAGACAAGAAAAATAAGAAAAGGTCAAAAAATAAACAAGAATTGAAAAATATATATATGAACCCCAAAATAAAAATAAACCATGAAAGTGTGCAAGTCCAAGTGCCACTACTTTTTGTTTTACTGTCTTAAATAATGGTTGTGTGCAGCTTGTCATACATGCCACAACCCATGGTAGTCAAACTGCTTAATCTTGACTATTTCATGCTTTGAATTTTATGTTTATAGTTAGAGAATAAAATCAGACCAAATAGCTTAATCTTTCCAGATCATTAGATAAGTAGAGAAAATAAAAGAGGTTCATCAATTTAATCTGAGCCTTTGGAAGATATAAGGTTAGAAGGAGATAGTTTGTTTTAAAAAAGAAAAGGAAAGAAAAGGGTTTACTAGCTTAAGTGCACCCACCAAAGTCAAGAAAAAATGTTAGATTAGGTAAATGGGTAGGTAAAGAAAGGTTGCAGAAATACAAGTCATTTGGATCATAAGCACTATTGTCATGCTTAACTATGTGTTTCAAATGTGCATCAACAGTTATCAATGAAAAAGGCATGCTCATAAGATGAATTTAACTAACTTCCCCTCATTTCTCAAGCTTCTCCCTCTCATGCTTATTAATTTCCCCATCATCCCTTAAAATACCCCTTTTCCCCCCCATTTTTACCTTTACTTCATTATCTCATATTTTTCCCCTAGAAATTCCCTTTAAAATCCCCTCCCCTTTGCTAAATCATCATTATGTTCTATAAATCCCTTTTCCTAGAGTAAAAACCCTTTTCCCCCCTCTGTGAAAAGTTATTTTTCCAATTTTTTCTAATCTAAAAACCCATAAATCAACTTATGCTAAGTTGAAAAAGCCTTTCGCCTTAAAGAAACCAGCCCGATGGATTATTTGAGTTAATCCGCCAATTAAATTTAATTAAACACGCTTAAGTATGTTTAATTAGGCGAGCCCCTCCCTAAGATTTCCCCCAATTCCCTCCGCGCATCTTTTCGGCCCAACCACCATCCGATCAACACCCATCTAATCTAATGGTTATCGCTCCATTTTGCACGCATTCACCTTCTGAGCTTTAACAACCTGATAGCGCCCAAAATGGGCAGTTTTGCCCAGGCCCAATTTGATGATGTGTCACCATCACAACATTTTGCATCCCCTCCTAGTTTTACCACCCTTCCCCCAAAAGTGGTGCGATGAGGGGAAAAACCACCCTCTTGATACCAGTCACTGTTCATAACATTTTTTTTCCCGCTTCTCTCAGTTTTCGCCCAATAAATCCCTGTAAACACCATTTTCACGATTTTTTTGATCATTTGTGGATTCAAAGCCTGAGCATTCTTGTGCACCTAAAGTCTACAAACTGCCAAACAACTACCAGACGCCATCTTGCCTTCAGCACTCATCCAAAGCCACTATCTGTCACCTGCAACCTAAGAACTTCAACTAAATTCACAACACCAACCTTCGGCTTCAGGTATTCTGCAAATATACACCACATTTACCCTTGTTAATATAAAAAGCTCAATTAATTTAACATTGAATGAACTTAACTTATCTATCCTACCTGTGAAATAGGAAATTTGCACCCAGAACCTTAAAAAATTTGTAAAACCCAGATCACTGGTCGAACCCCGCCAATTCAATTTTCGACTTTTACCTCTATTTTCAATACAATGTCTATCCACATTTCCCTAGATGCTAAACCTGTTTCAACCCCTCACCTTGACCAAGATCATGTACCTTTAGCTGATAGGGATTTTCAAATTAAGGATACAGCCTCTGCCTCTGAAAGAATGAAGCTCCACTTCTGGAGCAAAGATAAATTTTTAAACCATGTTGATGGCATTCACCTCTGGGAGTCAAGTCTCCCCCTCTACTCATTCCCAGAAGTTCAAAACCTCCCAGACATTATCCACTATTGTCAGACTTGCTTCATCCCCAACAAGAGCGCTGTAGTATCCCCCAATCAACAACTACGCTTCACTATCACTCCAGAGTCCATCAACCAAATGTTATAGGTCCAGCCTAGCCCAAATTTAGTTCCTTTGTCCATAGGGGGACTTCTAGACATGTACAGTTCCATTGATGAGGGTAAAGCCAAGCAGGTGTTCAAAAATTTCATAGTTGCATAAAAGCATACACCAAATTTTACCCCTCCATACATCGCCGCTATGTTTTCACAAACTTCTAGGCATATTGTCACTATGATACCCTCCATCCTTGGATACAGGACAGATGAACATGTTGATGAAGTCACTTTTGGATTCTTGTCCCTTTTTACCCCTAGTCAACCCCCTGCCATCAAGTTTGACTATGCTCAGTTCATTGCAGACAAAATGCATGAACAACTCATCAGATTGCCCATTGAAAGGGTATTTAAGTACTCTGCAATGTTGTATTATTTATTCTTGTTCTACCAAATTGACAGATTCCCCATGAAGATCATAAAATGTGACAGTAAAAGAAAAGAGAGATTTGTGCTCTATTGGACACTTATTGTCCAGAAATATTCCACTGTCTCTGATTATAAAGACGTTGTAGATTCCTTTTTCCACCCAGTAATGAATATGTTGACAGGGACTGTGCTACGTAGGATTAGTCCTCAGATCAAAAAGGTACTTCAGTTGGCTAAAAACAGTAAAGTAGGAGACTGGTACTTGTACCAGAATCACACAGAGATCAGAGTTTATGGCTTCCAACTGGCTCCATATAAATTGCCAAAGTATCTTCCCTCAAGAACTTTTTGCCTTGGAGTATTTCAGGAAATTCATCAACTCAGATGATGTCCACTTCGTGGCTGCAAATAAGAAGGCCCAATTCAGAGTCAAAATTGAATTGGGCCCCTTTATTTGCAATAATAGATAAGTCCAACTAGAGGCAGAGAGTATGTTACAGGGGTTGAAATTTCCCAAGAGTTTTATGTGGCAGTATGATCCTCATGGAGTAATAAGAAAAATGAGAACCAGGGTTAAACTAGCTCCTTATGCACATTATTCGGTGCCTGAAATTGAAAGATATGCCAGCCAAACTGAATGGTTAGAAAACACTTTGGTAGATAAAGATAGCACAATTGTTGATGTTGAAAATTCTCTATATGATATTGAGCAACATATTGACCTGAGTGAGTTCGTGCAGGTCCCAGATCAAGGGAAAAGGATGGATGCTCCCTCTGCATTGCAAACACCTTTGAATCAAGAAAAGAACCCCAAAAACAGAGAATAGAATTCCAATCCAAATGGAAATAGTGGACGAGCAAGCAAACCAAAGGAAAAGGAGAAAATTGAATCCTATATCTGAACAGGAAGAACAAAGTCAGGTGGAAGGAATAGAGTCAGAACCACAATCAAGACCACAGTCAGAATCTCTGCCAGACACAGCAGATCAGAAAGGGAGAGAGGTAGAGGAAACAAATGAACCCACCACCTCTAAAACTCAGTTGATAGAGAGGCAGAAGTCAGCAGAGGTTTCTTCCTTTGTCAGACTAGCTGACAAAGAAAAAACCATTAAGGATATATATAAGGAGATTAAAATGAGAAACGAAAAATTGAAAGTTGAGACATATGCTCAGTATTTCAAGCATTCATCTCCTAACCAGATCAAACTAATGTATCCATTTGATATTAAGGAGGGAAAGATGCAAATGTCATATATGCATCCAACAGTGCCACAACCCAAGTCTGCAACAGATTATAAGAAGGCCATATTTGAAGTATTGGCAAAGGACATCCATCCAGTCGACCAAATAGAATTTCATAAACAAGCTGGATAAATGATATACTCCACCTTGACTAGCAAGGCCATGGATGCATACAGATTACAGGATTCCTTAAATAATATTATTGCTCAGTTTAAACTTGAAAAGGCCTCCTCCAGTGCTAAAGACACGAGGATTAAATCCTTGGAAGACCTGATCATTGAGCTGGGCCATGACCCAAAGGACATAAAGGCTACTGAGCAATTGATAAAAAAGAAGAATGAAGACATTTCAGCCCTGAAAAAACAACTCAAACTGCCTCAGTCACAGCACCCTCAAACAAAACAAGTCCTAGAGAGCCAAACTGCCCAAGAGGAAATTCTTGACTTAGTGTTACAGTTAAACACCCAGCTGAAAGAAACGGAAAAAGAAATGGACAAGTTGACTAGGCAGGCCAGCCTTCAGAAAAATGAGCCATGGTCATCCTAATTGTCACCTCAGCAGTGCCATCCACTTTGGCTGATAAATTGGCTCCTACGGTTCCATTGGCCACTGCATTTCCTACAACATCACCATCTACTTCAGCAATAGGGTCGACCGCAGCAGATTCTATAGGTGAAGAAGCCAATAAGTTGGCTAAAGCCACGGAAGAAATGTCCCTCAAAGCCAATGAAATCAGAAAACTGGAAGAGAAAGTAAACAGTGTGGAGATAGACTGTAAACTTGCTCAAATCATGAATAAGGAAGAACAGCACAAGATAGCAAGATTAACTGAGAGGATAAAGAATCTAGAGAAAGAAATGACTCTAGGTGAGCCATTGGGACAAGCAAAAGAAAAATTGTGGGCCAATATCATTGACTCTTTTAATGATATTTGGCCATCAATTCAGGTAATTTTTTAGCAGATTGATCTAGTTAAAGATGCAATTCAAAAGGTTAAAACAGAGCTGGAAGGGATGCCAGAAGAGGCAACCAGGATCATCGACTTTTTGAATTCTAAGAACAAATATGAACTGGAAGAATTGGATATTAGTGACAAGACAGAGACAATCCTTGAAGTAAGAAGAGTTTTTACTGAAAGGAATTTGATGCACAACTTGGAAGACAAGTGTCAAACTATGCAGTTTTCTATTGATAGATTTAAATTCAAATTTGACACTTTGATGCAGAAAGGTTTACCAAGTCCTTTGTTAATTAATGACAAGTTGATGACACAAGAGGACTATAACAAAAAGCTCAGGGAAGTGGCTAGAACTCAAGTCAACAATGCAGCCATCCATAACACAGCAAAACAAGGGATGCCCACTGGTAAAGTTCTTTACCAAGCTTTGGGAAACTTGTTTTACCTCCAGCATGAGGTAAAACACTTATTTGTAAATAAACCGACATTTTCTAAGTACACAAAGGCTGGCGGGGTCTTCAGGAGGTTGAAGAACATTCAGTTACCAACTGAAGAAAGATGGGAGCAGCTAACTGACTTACTTTAATTCAAAGTAAGTTCAGCAATTAACACAGTTTGGTAAAGACAAAATGCAGAAATTAAATAGGCAGCTATCCCAGTCAAAGAGTATCAGTAAGAGAAGATAAGTGGAAGAGCATCAGATGACAACAAAAAGAACAATCAACTAAATATAAAAGGAAATCAGATATAATAATGCCAGAAAGAAATCAGTTAGAAAGGTGGCATTACATTTTTAGAATTAGATATTTTTTCCTAAAATAAATCCCAAGTCAGTTTGGGATATTTTGTAAATAATTCTGTATAAATACTTCATAATTCGAAGTATGTAGGGTGGATTCTACTAGACATTTCTATAGACTTTTTTATCAGAAAACCCAGAGGGTTATTGTATCATTTGCTGAGCCAGCAAGTTGGATTGATAAATAAAGATCAGACATTTCAAAGGATTCATGTGTTAAGCGAATTTCAGACAAGTATTCTCATGTGTTATTGTTATTTTTCTCAAGTTATTCATAATCTTTAATGTTTTTCCAAATCTAAATGTTATAACTGAAATAATATTTCAGAACTTGTTTAAATACACTCTGTCTTAACAATTATACATTTAAATGTTTTCTGTTGATATCTAAATTAAAGAATTCTTAATTTCTCTTTGGTTTAGATTGATTTCTTCAATATCCAAGTTAGAGGATTCTTAATTGCCCTTTGATCTCGATTATCCCTTCATTCATCATTCATTATTCAGTCTGAGAACCCTTAATTGCTCTCCCACCCCTAGTGAAAACCTTTCACCCCTCTATCTCAAAGATCTGAAAAACACTTTGCTATCTTGCCCTTTGGACATTCCCTTTAGTGAGTTAATCCAGTTTTGCTTCCTTACTGTTTGACTCCATAGCCCAATGGTTTAAAAGACATCATTCTATCCATCTGTCTAAGTGATCCCACCACCCAATCTCAAATACAAATCAAAAACCCCTTGAACAACCATAACTAGCCTAAATCATCTTAACTAGAACAAAGTTAAATTTTAAAGAGAGAGCCCTCTCTGAGCATCAGGAAGGCTAGGTCCTGATCTCCAAAAGAAGTTTGTGGCTACCTTTGGTTTTTCTTTCTTTTTACTTCAAAAGAATTATCAGAGAGATAACAAGATGTACATGGAAGATCTCAAAACACATCATCTACGAAGAAGCTTAGGCACCGCAATGCCATGGACTAGATTTTTTACTAGGGAAATCTATCCATTAGTCTCTCAACAATTTAGGCACCGCAATACCACAAACTAGATTCCTGACCGGAGAAATCTATCCGGGTGGGACTAAGACAGACTCAAGCTTTCATCCTCTCTAAGTACCATTAGGCTTGCTTACTAACCATCAACTCATGGATCTAGGTGTGTATCTAAGGTCAGAGCTCTATGACCAACACCACATTTCCAACTTCGGGACCTAGATATCAACACAAAGTGTCGGCCAGATTTCCTCCCAAGCAATGCTTCACTCATGATGCTTCACTCACGAAGCCTCAACACTCCTTGATCCAGCAGATCAAGGAAAACAAATCTCTCCTGATCAACTTGATCAGTAACCAGCGTGCTGTCAAAACCTTCAAGAGATTTACTTGTACAACCACAACCCCAATCAATAATATACTTTCACATGTACATAATCAAATAAAAATCTTTGGGGTCTTGATGTTGTTTTACAACACAGTAGGGTTATCAACCGAATATTTGATAGAAGATTCCTCAATCGTACACTTTCCTTAGCAACGTATCCTTCAAAATGTGTTCCCCAATCAAAACTATGCTATGCCCTTCCTTTATCTAGGCTCCCTCTTAATATCAGGGAGATCTCTTTTATCCGGGATCCCTCTTAACCCAGGGATATCAACTTCTTCTTTTCGACATCAGAGAATATTTCGTGGCTTCCATTCATCTCATCAAAGTTATCATTACCATCACCGTTCACATCATGCTTATCACATCAACTTTACTTTACAAACATCTTCACCATGTACATGCACAACTTAGATAACAAGTACAACCAAAACTATAGAAGCATGAAGTTAGCCATATCAAAATCTTATAATAGCAGGAGCATTTTAAAAACATAATCAGCAAGAGACTATACTTCAATACTTCAACTTCTTGCCCATGTTTTGTTACAAACCCTAAATCACATTCACAGCTCATCAAGATATCAAACTCACTATATCTAGGGTTTCAATATTATTTTAATGACATGACACGATCTTTCATATAGCAAACCCTAGAATCAAATCAGATTAATGCATTTAACAATTTTCAAATTTCATATGTTAGACTTCCTACTAGGATTTCCTAGATTTTATACATGAACTCCAACAATCAAAACCAATCACAACTTAATCAACATCATGACTAGCATCTACTAGGGTTTGATGTAAACCCTAGATTTCCATCTACAGAATATCAACAATCACTATATAGATTCATAGATTCCAAATTGTCATAGCACACATACTAGAGAATTTAACTACTATTAGGGTTTAGCTGCAAAACCCTAGATTTACAAAATAGTGTCATCCTAGAACATCAAACTTTGACAAGGGCTTGTTTCCAAACCCTAGGACTCATGACCATCAAAAATTAGATCAACACATATATCTAGGAATTCATCATCAATCATAAGCATAACACATGTCAGGCACTATTAACACATTAGACATATACCGACCTAGACCAAGCTAGGGTTTCAATCAAATGAACACATACATAGGGTTTTGTTCCTAGGATTTTATTCTAAAGACATAACAAGGGTTTTGCTTATTTTGTTCCTAGGATTTTATTCTAAAGGCATAACAAGGGTTTTGCTTATAGGCTCAACTAAACCCTAAGGGCTTAGGGTTTCATAGCAAAGCAAGCCCTACTATACCAAAACTTCAAGGGTTCGAGATTTCAGACAACACCATTTCAACCCTAACAAGTTAGGATTTTCATGATCATACCAAAACCCCAAACAAAACATTAATAACAAAACTTCAAATAGCATTTCACAGTAACCCTAAGTATTTTTATGGTTTCAGACATTAACATTAACATACCCTTAGGTTAGGATTTTCCAGAGAACTAGTCTAGGGTTCTCTAAGAACAAAACTTCAAATAGCATTTCACAATCACCCTAAGCAATTTTAGGGTTTCAGAAATTAACATTAACATACTCTTAGGTTAGGGTTTTCTAGAGAACTGGTCTAGGGTTCTCTAAGAACAATCAAGAATGTAAGGAGGGTAAATTTATCAAAATATGAATCACCCAAAACAAGAATATTTATGATTCAAGACATCTAGATATAATGATGTTAGTAATATAACGCAAATTTCAAAATAAGATAAAGAGAATTTTATAAGATGTATATTCTAAGACATACCTAGAGATGTTTCTTGACAAACCTTGTAGGAATTTCTTGAAGTGTAAGCCATGATCTTCTATACCTGTAATGCATACTTTCAAGCAAAACGTGTGATACTGAGAACATGATTTTCATTTCTTAATATAGATTTTCTATGTAATGGAGGATGGGATCAAGTTATTCTATTTTGCTTGACATCTAGATTACTTTATAAATCCTAGAATATAAGGGTTAAGATTCTTTTATGTTCTTTTATCTATACTAGAATTATATGGACCATCTAAGATTGGATATAATAAAATCTTATAAATATTCGTACCTCGAGTTTACATACCTTGAACTTGTTTAATTGAGAGATCAATGTTTTATAAGACTTGATGCTCTCCTTGGAAACTTTAAACACATTGTTAGATGACTAAAGCTTAGAAATCACAATACTTACTTGAGTTAGAAGTTGTTCTCAAACTGTGGATTGTTGTAGAGAAGGGTTGCAAGAAAATAGTTGCTACAGGTCTTCATATGGGCTACTTCTTATGCTGTCATAAATGAATTATTTTTTCTGATTGAATTTAGACCTCATAACACGACTTATAGTCATCTTTCTGGGATAGATTCTTGTCTTCTTCATATTGGTGTCGGTTCCTTCTTGAGTGATAGTATCTTTGTCATGTGATGCAAACTCAAATATATCTCAAATAACTAGGACCTTATTATGCAATAACTTCGGATCACATACTGCTCAAATTGTAACTTGCTTTAAAGGTTACTCATATTGTATGTCTCAAATAATGACCTTGTCTTCTCATGCTTGTTAGAAGGTTTAGATTACCATTGTATCTAGGATCTCCTTGAACTTATGGATGAGATTTAGATGATCACAAGATAAAGAGTGTATTTAATCCGAACTAGATAAATAACATATTTAAGAGAAATTCTTCGGCGTAAATCACAAGATAAATCATTTGTCGACGCGTTTCGAACCAACAAGTGTGGTTCATCATCAGGACAAGTTGAAGAAACAGATTCAGCTTAGCATGTTAAATAGTGTGAGCAGAGACTCCAAAGGCTATCCTGACTAATGGCTAATTTTGACTTTAGGACCAGAGTCAAGATTTAATGGAAATTAGTTAAATTATGTGAATATATAACAATATAAAATAATTTAAAAAATGTTAAAGGTTAGTTAGAAAGTTATTAAAAATTATAATTTGTTATTTAAATGGGACTTAAAGTATAAATTATATATATATATATATATATATATATATATATATATATATATATATATATATATATAAAGAAATATATACAAAGGTTAGTTAGAAAATTATTGGAATAATAAAATTGAAATATACATAAAAATAATAATATATAAAGTTTAATTACGAAAGTTATAAAAGGTAAAAAGATTTTATTTCATTTTTTTTTCGAAATTATTTATTAAAATGAAATAAAATCTTTTTACCTTTTATAACTTTCATAATTAAACTTTATATATTATTATTTTTATGTATATTTCAATTTTATTATTCCAATAATTTTCTAACTAACCTTTGTATATATATATATATATATATATATATATATATATACTTTAAGTCCCATTTAAATAACAAATTATAATTTTTAATAACTTTCTAACTAACCTTTAACATTTTTTAAATTATTTTATATTGTTATATATTCACATAATTTAACTAATTTCCATTAAATCTTGACTCTGGTCCTAAAGTCAAAATTAGCCGTTAGTCAGGATAGCCTTTGGAGTCTCTGCTCACACTATTTAACATGCTAAGCTGGATCTGTTTCTTCAACTTGTCCTGACGATGAACCACACTTGTTGGTTCGAAACGCGTCGACAAATGATTTATCTTGTGATTTACGCCGAAGAATTTCTCTTAAACTTGATATGGATCACAGAAGCCTCAATTCAACAAATAAATAACAAAACTGATCACGCTGAATTTAATCCAAACTAGTTCACTGTGGTATATTGAAATTATGTCACTTGATACCACCGAAAACTTTTTGAGCGAGATATATCTCTTCTAGATTGTGAATTCACTAATCCTTATTCTTTGAAGGTTGATTTGAATTCCTTTACTATGGTTAGCATAGCACCGAACTGTGGTTACACTGAATTTGTAGTAGCGTGGTGACCTTCTCCCTGTGATATCATTGAAAATTTCTTATTGTGATGACATCAAACCATTCTTCAAACTACCTTTGACCATGACCATAGCTCAGATACCATGTTGAGAAATCCAAAGTGTGGAAGTTAAACGATTTCTCTTATTATGACATTATCTTGTGATGTTTTTCATTATTAACATTTGATATTTCGAATTATCTTTTCTTATCATCAAGACTAATGCCAAGCAACAAATAGAAGAGAACACAAGATATAGGCACGTTGCCAGGACAAAACCCCACTCTACGGAAAAACCCAGTCAAAATTATTACTTCAGTAGATTCAAGATGAGATGACCAAGACCCTTACAACTTAGACTCGAGACTACCTCCATCAAGTCATCCTTGTTTGTTCTTCCTTTCACTGTGTTTGCATACCAAGATCCATGTCATTGTGTTAGCACCAAATTCTTGTTATTGTGCTAGCATCGAACACGTACTACTGAGTTTGTACCAAGACATCATCATTGTAATTCCACCAAGACATTATCACTCTAAGAGCACCAAACTGAGGTCACCAACAAACTGAAGTCACTATAATGGTTTCGAATTGAGGTCACTGTGAGACCGAAATAGCACCGAAACTGTCACACTGAAGTAGCACCAAAACTGTCACACTGAAATAACACCGAGTCACTATCACACATCACCGAAATTTAGTCTCCATTGTAATATGAGTTCTATTTGAGAAACATATGCCGAAATTATCTCTATAATCCGAACTTCTCATTGTAATGGCACTGAAACTTCCTCTCTGAGATGGCACTGAAACTTTCTTTCTAAGATCCGAACTTATGTGATTGATATAATGCGAAGGCCTTACCCTCATATATATAGTTGTCTCCATGTGTAATAGGCTGACATAACTTCGTTGAAAGGTTGTGTCTCCATATATGTTGAGGCCAACTTGAGTTCAGTTAAATGTAGTCGACTTGATGATGATCTATTTGAAGCTGAAAATAAGGAGACTTGATGGAGGAGTCTTTGACCAATCAAAAAAATGACTTTGACTCAAATAAACGATCCTAAAGCCTACAATGGAGGCTTTACCTATGACAATTGACCCAAGCATGAAACCCATGCTTTAACAAGTCAATTCAATAATAATAAAAATTCTTTTTGCTTTCTTTTGACAAATATATTACATTTTGACTTCAAGTACAATTATGAAGACCAAACCTAGTTACATTCTTCAACATCCTCCACAGAAGGTAGGACTTGTTCCTCTTCTTGTTCTAGCATGGAAGGCTCATGGAGTTTCAAATTCTCCACATTCACAACTAAGTAAATGTGCATATATGGTGGTAAACTGAGTTGATAGGCATTTATCACCCACCTTTTCCAGTGTCTCAAAGGGACCATATCTGAGAGCCTTGATTTTCTTATCAGGCCCCCTGTAGCCTCTCCTTGTTCAACTGTAGCCATACTCTATCTCCCACCTTGAAAGATTTCTATGTTCTGTGTTGATCATGTTTGGCCTTATAATTCTCTTGTGACTTCTGCAGTGTTCTTGTACCTGTAGATGGATTTGTTTGATCTTCTCTATAGATTTTTCAGCCCTCAAAGCATCTCCTATAATATCTTCCCTCACTCCTTGCTTCCCATATGCAATATCCAAAGGTGAAGGTGGAAAATATCCAAAACAATTCTCAAATGGGGACTTTCTTGTAGAAGTACGGACTACTTTGTTGAAAGAATGTTGTATACATAGCAGATTTTCATCCTAGGTCTTCAGATGCTTCTGTTTGTATCCCCTCTGAAGTTGCACCAAAGTCCCGTTGACTACTTTTGTCTGCCCATCTATCTGTGGATGGAATGTTGTAGATCTCTTCAACTTTGTGTCCCTCTTCTCCCACAATGTAGTCAAAAATGCACTGAGAAATCTTGTATCCCTGACTGAAATGATGCTCCTTGGTATCCCAAAGTGCACTCAGACCAGTCCAAAGAACAAGTTTGTTGCTTCTTTCCCGCTAATGGTCTTTTTACAGGGTATCAGAACGCACATCTTGTTGAACCTGTCAACTACCATGAATAGGTAGTCATGTCCCTCCCTGGTTGTTGGTAAACCTCCCACAAATTCCATGGAAATGCTTTCCCAAGGACGAGTAAGTACAAGGGATGATATAGACCAAGTTTCCTGTTGCTAGGCTTACTTGTGCAACAAATCATGCATCCTCTTATGAACCTAGCTACTTGCTCTTGCATCTTAGACCAATACACATACCTATGCAAGTTAGCCACGGTCTTCCCTACACCAAAGTGCCCTGCAACATTGAAGGTGTAAGCCTCTCTAATCAGCTGCAATCGCTCACCTTTAGGAACACATAGCTTATCCAACCTATATAATAAACCATCCTGGAGATGGTAGACAGCGATGTTGTCATCATCGTTCACATGACCCTTGACTCTGCAACTGCTAATACACCTCCTTGAATTCCTCATCTTCTAAATATGCCTCTCTATATGCATCATGGGTGAATGGCTCCATGTGCATAAGAGTCACCAAAGTTGTGATGTTTGATGTCGGTGGCCTTGAAAGCATGTCAGCCAACTTGTTTGTGTTTCCCTTCTTATACTTGATCACCAAATGAAACTGTTGTAAAAACTGCATCCACTTGTAATGCTTGGTATGTTGTAGCTTACTCTAACCATGCAAGTACTATAACGGTTGGTGATCTATGCAGATTACTGTCTCCTTTCCCATCAGATAGTGCTTCCACTTCATCACAACTTGTACCATGGCATAGAGCTCCTTGTCATTGGTAGGGTAGTTAAGTACTGCCCCATGAAATACTTCATAATGGTAGCATACAAGCCTTCCTCCTTGCATCAAAACAACGCCCATAGCATACCCACTCACATATGTCTCCACTTCAAAGGGTCGTTGCAAGTTTGGTAATGCTAGAACTGGTGCTTGAGTGATCTTCTCGTTTAGCTCCTCGAAAGCCTTCTGCTGACATTTTCCCCATTGGAAAATCTTACCACTTGCTGTTATGGTGTGGAGCAGTGTTGCTACCGCTGAAAATGAGGCTATGAATTTCCTCAGGTACTGTGCTGCCCCAATGAAACCCCTAACCTGAAAAACATTAGCAGACACCATTGGTTTCATGATGGCCTCCATCTTGGAAGGATCTACTTTCAACTCTCCTCCACCAATCACATACCCCAAATAAACCAAAGATTGTTGTGCATGTTGTAACATATTTTGGTACACTGAAAATAATTTGGCAATTGCTCCTGGCCCAATTCTTTTGAAACAGTTATAAAGTTGTTGTTCGTAAATGATGTTATTTTAATAAAAGTTTTAATAAATGAAAAATCTATAGAAATATTATATATATATTTTTATAAATTTTATTTATTTATTATTAAAACTTTTTGTTAAAATATTGGACCAAACATCCAATCTCCAAGTTATATGCCAAAGTGCATTATTCATTGGTGTTATTCTACCAAAATAGCGCATAAAACAACATGCCAAGCCACGGGATAAAGAGTATGCAGGGTTCAACGATGATGAGAGATGTCTGCAAAAATCATAGGCACATATCTAATTTCAGACCCCCTCAAGCTTTTCGAAATTTAATGGAGGAGGGGGTCCAAAATAACTTGTTTGATAAAACCACTTTGATCTTACGTGGCATCAGCTGGAGGAGTTTGATCCCCCCAGGTCTAAAACCACTTACCATAATCGACCCCCTCTGAAATCCATTGGTGGTTTCAAGGACAACGCAAAGGTTAATTCTACCAAGTAGGGTTTAAGGTGGCAATACAATCCTTGTGTGGCTATGTTTCACATGCACAACATCTATCTTCGCCACGAGACCGACAGTTATTGTAAATCGATTTTTTCTAATAAATTTGGGATGGCAAATATCTTCTAGCTCAGGTAATGATGCTTGGAATGAACAGGAGTAGAGGTTTGTTGAGGATGCATGCATAATGGTGGAGTACGATGCAGCTGCACAAAGACATGTTGCCATTATGTTTAGTTCATAGCCGTATCAATGAGAATTCGTCAATATTCATTCAGAGCACAGCTATGACCTTTTGGAATGATTGCGTAAGAGTAAAGGGACATAAAGACTTGACATTTTGGAAAAATGCCACAAGAGGCTTCCACTCGAAGGCATAGTTTATTTTCACAGACTTTCAACATTAGATGGCGTGATAGAAGCAAGCTGACAAGAAACATTGATTTAGAGGCATTATTGTTCCCAAAATCATATAGCTCAAGAACTAAATGAGAAACAGGGCATGGTTCCAGCAATTGTGGAAAGTACCGTCAATATGTTAGAGGAATGGGGCAAATTGTTGTTGTCTGGTGTAGAAGAAGTTGAAGTGCTTAAAGAATTCTACAATCTAACAGTAGATGTTTTTTCTCATGCAGTATTTAGAAGCAGTTATACAGAGGCAAAGAACATCTTCAATTTGCGGGCTCAACAAATGGTTCTTACAGCTGAATTACTTCACAGTGTTTATGTTCTGGGCTTTAAGTTTTTGCCTACAAGAATAGATCGAAAGACATTACAAACCATTTCTTAAAAGTATCCTTCACAAAAAATTCTACACACAAGGATGATTGTGCATGAAGGTACTAGAATGAAATTTCAAAGAGATCTCAAATGGTCATTTTCATTACAAAAATAGGCAAATTGAGGACAAAAAGTTATGATCTTATGGAAGGTTAAAAAACGAGAATTTTGTTT